>CM023864.1:30678171-31880671 GCA_013389735.1 Phaseolus lunatus | reverse complement strand
GACACATGACTCTACTTCCGGAAGACTCGTGCGTTGACTCAGACTCAGAGATCTGCACCCGTCATACCACACCACTGTGAAATCCACACAGGGTCGCTGTGAAATCCACACAGCCATGCGCATACATAATCTCAATATCATCACTCTCCTGGTATGACAGGGTTAATTCATATAACAGGTCAAGTCAGTTATCTTTCAAACAACTTACCCATACATATGAACCTCCTTCGACTCTCCACAACTGAATAACTTCATCTATGTGATTCCATTATATCAGCAGAGTCAGGATATCTCCTTCTAGACAAGTCCCTAGTCAATGCACATTACACACGATCTTACACGGTATTTTCTTTCCTGAAAATACTATGCCTTGATCCCACATTCACAACATTCAATGCATCATACAACATGTAAAAGCACAATTCCATCATATAATATTTTGAATCTTTTCTTAAACAATCCCAATCACAGAAACAATCATTCCAATCTTCGTGATTCAGGCTTCTCCCTACCTCTGGGTATTTAACTGGTCATTGGCCCACTCTGGGAACCAATCTTAGCTGTTCTAGTTACGTTGTTCAAATCACCCAAGACCGATGTCACCTCGTCACACTCTGTTGCCGAGGACTGATCACCCTGCGGAGTGACGAGGACACATCAGTCCCTTCTGGTGATCATCACAGTGATGACTAATCACCCTTCTCTCTGGGGACATGCTGATGACTAATCACCCTTCTCTCTGGGGACATGCTGCTGACTGATCACCCTTCTCTGAGGGGACACACCGATGACTGATCACCCTTCTCTGAGGGGACACACCGATGACTGATCACCCTTCTCTGAGGGGACACACTGATGACTGATCACCCTACTCTGATGGGACAATCCGATGACTGATCACCCTCTAATCCAAGCTGCCTGCGGGGTCCACTCCACGTGGCTTTGGCCCATGTTGTGGGACCCAGCTGACGTGGTTTGCCCTTTACTATCTGTTCTCGATGTCCGAGGACTGGTCGGTACACAAGCCCCCCAGTCTCAAGCTGTTAACTTGTTTCAGCGAAGAGACTAAGTCATCGGCTCGGGCGACCTACATGGCTCTGAGCGAAAGGACATGAACAGTGCGCTGAAGGGACATCTCACCACCTTGTCATCGCCCACATCTCTTAACCCTCTGAGGACTTCATTGGTGAGCCCTCTGCTCGAATTGAGGACTTCTTTCTCGACAAAGAGGTGTTCTGTGCAAACCCACTCTCCAACCGTCGAGACTCTAACCTCACCCGAAAGGCTCAATCTGACCCCTGATTGCCATGGGCGAGAGAGGATTTCACTGCTGACTTCACTAGTTAACCCTTCCTTCAAGTTGGGAGTTCTCACTCGGAGGGGAGGTGTCCCTTACGAACCTTCCTTCCCACTCACGAGACCCCTAATCCCGACTGATAGGTTCTGACTGACCTCACAACGCTCATAGGTGAGGGAGGATTTAACTGGGCGAACCCTTCTTTCACATTGGAAGTTATCACTCGAAGGGGAGGTGTTCTCTACGAACCTACCTCTCCGATTACGAGACCTCTAACCCCAAGTGACAGGTTCTAACTGACCTCACATCGCTCATAGGCGAGGGAGGATTTAACTGGGCGAACCCTTCTTTCACGTTGGAAGTTCTCACTCGAAGGGGAGGTGTTCTCTACGAACCTACCTCTCCGCTTGCAAGACCTCTAACCCCAAGTGACAGGTTCTAACTGACCTCACATCGCTCATAGGCGAGGGAGGATTTAACTGGGCGAACCATTCTTTCACGTTGGAAGTTCTCACTCGAAGGGGAGGTGTTCTCTATGAACCTACCTCTCCGCTTACGAGACCTCTAACCCCAAGTGACAGGTTCTAACTGACCTCACATCGCTCATAGGCGAGGGAGGATTTAACTGGGCGAACCCTTCTTTCACGTTGGAAGTTCTCACTCGAAGGGGAGGTGTTCTCTATGAACCTACCTCTCCGCTTACGAGACCTCTAACCCCAAGTGACAGGTTCTAACTGACCTCACATCGATCATAGGTGAGGGAGGATTTAACTAGGCGAACCCTTCTTTCACGTTGGAAGTTCTCACTCGAAGGGGAGGTGTTCTCTACGAACCTACCTCTCCGCTTACGAGACCTTTAACCCCAAGTGACAGGTTCGAACTGACCTCACATCGCTCATAGGCGAGGGAGGATTTAACTGGGTGAACCTTTCTGATCCTGCCTCTGACTCGAGTGTGGAGGGTATGCCTCGTCACTCCTTCGTCTAGCCTTCTGCAGCCACGTGTTTTACAAGAACGCTCCAAGAACCTTCTGTGGAACTCCAAACGATGCCTTACATGACGTAGAGTGCTTTTATATCTGGGTCGTGCCTCTCTCTCAGATGGTGACACGTGGAGGCATGCAACTTACATCTAACCATACACGTGTCACACCTGAGGGGCCTTTGCTCTTTTCTCTGTGTGCCTAAGTTATTCCCTCACTAAGTAACTTAGCGCGTTTCTTGCCCCTGAGTGAGTCGCATGCTCCCGGGAGGGCACCAGGGGTGTCTGGTTTAAACACACTCACCAGGCACTGCATCCTGCATACATGGTCTCACCGCACAGTGCCATGCACGTAATGGGTTAAGAGAGTCACTGATCACTGACCAGCTTACTAGCTCTCTTATACCATCCTCATGCACAACCCTACTAGCAAGCAACTCTTCTTCTTCTGGTTTGGAATCATGCGAGGTGAATGCGTAACGCTCTCGCTGGGTCCCAGTTTAACTGCGTGTAGCAAGAAACCCCGATGACCATGCACCGATGACTAATCTGTGCTCCATTCATGCGTAACGCTCTCGCTGGGAGCCTAGGTCCCGGTTTAACTGCGTGTAGCAAGAAACCCCGATGACCATGCACCAATGAATGATCTGTGCTTCATTACTTCTCGCGCTCTGCTTCCAGGCACTCATCTAGGGACCGATCTGCGGGTAGTGGTCACTTAGCAACTGACCACCGATCACCGTTCTGAGTGATCTCCTCCCTGATTCTCCTGCTAACTTATCCCACGTGTCACCCTGTGAATGGTCCACGTGGTCATCTGCTGCTGACGTCATCGACTACCGATGACCGACCGGATCACCTTCTGTTCGCATTGGGAGTTCTCAGTCGAAGGGGAGGTGTTCTACTACGAACCTGCCTTCCCGCTTCTCATTAAGCTCTCCCTCGGCAACTATGTGAGCAACTGCACGTCGTTTAATGTCGCCGAAAGTCTTGGGGCGATTGCGGATCAAGGACTCGCTGAAAGGCCCTGGTAATACTCCTTTCCTGAAGGCGTGCACCACCATATCTTCATCCTTGGTGTGCAACCTCACCACCATTGCCCCAAACCTGTTGAGGTAATCTCTAAGGGACTCCCTCTGATGCTGCCTGACATCGAAAGGGTCGTAAGACACTGGTGGAGGGGCCTTGTTAACGAGATACTGCTCCTTGAACAGCGTGGAGAATTGAGCGAAGGACGTGATATGTCCCTCGGGCAAACTCACGAACCACTCCAACGCCATTCCTGTCAATGTGGCCATGAAGAGCTTGCAGTGCACTGTGTTAGACCCTCCTGACAGCATCATCTGCGTATGGAAAGCAGTGAGATGTGTTTCGGGGTCTTCTTTCCCGGTGAAAACGGTCTTAGGCCCTACGAAGGTGGCTGGGACCACCGTGTCCATGATCGCTTGGGAGAAAGGCATGGGAAAGGCCCTTGGGGGCGTTAGTGGAGCCCAATCATCTCCCCCGCGGTCTCCAGCTTGTTGCATGTGTTGCAGATTCAAGCCTAGCTCCTTGTTCGCTCTGTGCAACTCCTCATTCCTGGCCTGTGAGGCGGCCAGGTCCTCCTGCATATGCGCCTGATGCGCTCTGGACTCCGCCACCGTCTCCTGGAGGGCGCGCATCGTTTCCATGAGTTGTTGCATGGTAACGCTTTCGCCTCCATTTGGTGGAACGGACCCGTGTCTCGTATTCCTCATCTTTTGTGGTTTCTACTCTCACTCTCGTGTAGGGACCCTGTTTTACTCCGACCCCACGGTGGGCGCCAAATGTTCTTGCCGGTTGACTCGCCTGTCAGTTGACTCCACGACACTCACACGCCTCCTTCCTCACCTTGATATGTGCTTGATTCTTGCAAAACAATCTGCACCTGCAAAAGAGAAAGGGGCGTCCTAGAGGCCGTTTGCACTCCAAAGCTCAAGTCAAGATGGGGCAAAAAACACAAGTGTATTGATTTTCTCTGTGTTTAGGTCTAGAAACTGCGTACCTTTGTGAAGTATTTTACTGTCCCTTATATAGTCTAGGGTTTACTGCGCCGCTAGCCCTAATTAGGGTTCACTACGCTGCTAGCCATATTCAGGGTTTACTGGAATACCCTTGCGCCGCTATCACCCAACCTTAGGGTAATCTAGCACATAAGGTGATGGAGGAGGGCCAAGCACATCTAGCCAAGGAAGCCAAGGCCCAAACCAAGAAGACCGTCTAGACCAAGAGGAGCGTCTAGCTCCAGGAAGTGAGCGTCTAGAACGTGAAGAAGGGAGGCTATCCATGGAGCTAGACCGTCTAGGACCTCTCACAAGATCCATGGCTAAACATATCCAAGCACACATAGAAGAAGCCACAGATGGAAGAGAGAGATCCTTGTACATGTTTCATAAAGGCCCAAAGGGGGAGGGGGTGCTTAGTAGATTAGTGTAGTGTAGAAAGCAAAACTTGCTCACTTAGGGGTGTGCTATCAAAAAGGTGCCCTTAGCAATAGAAGGAGGGGTGTGCTAGCAAATAGGTGCCTTTAGCAAAAGAAGGAGGGGTGTACTATCAAATGTTGCATTTTTGACCTATCTTCTAGAATATTAGGATGATGGTGTGGTTTGACTAAAGTCAATACCCTAGGCAGCCCCACTTTTTGTATTTCCATCCCTACCCTTTAAGCTTGCTCACCAAGGCTCCTAAATCTATAAATAAGGAGACCTACCTCATGTATTTTCAAGTTTATTTGAGTATTGTTATGCTGCCATTTTTTGTGCACAAGCTTTACTCCTCCTAGAAATCTAGGCTATAAACTTCAATCCTTTCACCTTCTCCCTTGAGCTGGCCGAACCACTCAACCCATACTCATCATGCACCTTCAAGACCAACACAACTCCTAGGAGGGTCTTGTTTCACTCACCCATTGCTTCCGCTCCATCTATTTCTACTTTGATTCAAGAAGAACACATGAAAATGCCATCATTTGGTATCATGAGCTTTTGGTTCTTCAAGATGAGTAGCTTGTCTTTCTAAATTTTCAGTTCTTCTTTATTTTCATCTTGTCATTTCAATTCCATAATTGTCTTGCTGTTTTTTACATTTTAAATTGTTCTTGGTGTGCTTATGGAAGATCCAACCGAAGCACATGTGTTCAATTGATCTTGAACATTTTCTTGTGCAATTGTGATAGGATTCCTTACACATTGAGTGGCTGTTTTCTTTTAGGAATTTGAGTCTTTATTGCTTTCTTATAATTGCTTCATTTTATGCTTTGAGTCTTTATTTTTCTGAATCTATAAATGTTGTGTCAAGTCATGTGAATCCATAATTGTCATCAATTCTTAGTAGTCCTTTTTTTTGGCTTGATTGTTTCTTGTTTTTGGGCCTCTTTAAGTTGCCTTAATCTGCTGTTTTTTTTTATCCTTTGCTGCCTTTTTTAATTTTAGTTTGAGTTCATAATTGTGTCTTAGTTCTTACACAATTTCCTTCTTACATTTCCTTTGTGTTAAATTTTGGTATCTTGCTGTTTTTTTTTTCCAGTTTTCCAGATTTCCCCTGTTTCTCTCTCTGTCTGGCTGTTTTTTTGTTTCAAAAATTATTTCCACTCATAGGAAATTTGTGATTCTCTGGAAAATGCAAGTTTGAAGTGTTACAAAAAGGACAAAAAAAGAATCAGATCAAAAAAGGCAACAGAAAAGATATGATAAATCTTACAAAATCAGAGTGCAAACCTTGAGCGCTCCAGCTGGCCTAACTGCACACCAAATTTGTAAATATTATTAAAAAAAAATGGTGCATGCGTTTTAGGTGATTCCAAAGCCATTGTTTAGATAAGATCCTGAATTTTCTTGCATATAAATTTCAGAGACAAATTTTAAAAATACAGCTCAGCATAAATCGGGGAACAAACACGTTTTCTGGCCCACAACAATTTTCAGTGGTGCTGTTTTTTTTATTTGGTCATCTAATCTAGTGCTTTTCTTTAGGTATTCCTTTTGTGTGCCAACTTTTATTGAGTACCTTTAATTGTTTGCTTTAATTCCTTGACTCTCTTTCTAAGTTGTCATATTATAAATCCTTTTGGTGGTACTGTTTTTATTCAATTAAATTTGTTTCTTGCTTTTGTTTCTTGACCTCTCTTTTGGGTGCTGGAATTTAATTCTCCTTGGTGCATATGTGCATGGAACTTGACTTGGTTTAGGTTTAGCTCTTGTGAATAGGTGCTGGAAATTGGAGAATTAAAGCCATCATTTTAAGGAGGAGACAAAGCTAAAGCCGAAACAAGGTTGCTTGAAACAAACAATACAAACACCTAGAAGATCAAAAATTCAAGACAACAAGGAAGTGCACTAACCCAAAAGAGGATCAACAAAGGGAGTCTTCTTTTCCTTTGCAACTTGGTTTATTGTTAATTACCTTTTTAATTACGTTTAGACGGTGAGTGTGTCTTCAAGGGCTCAAAGTGTCCAAGAAGCCTCACCTAGGGCCGAATAGCATAGTAAATTTTTTTACTTAGTAATTTGTTGCTTGTTTGAACTTGTTTTCTATTGTTTTGGTAGAAACGTTTTGCATGATTAGTTTAGTTTAATTTTGTGCTAAAACCGACTAGTTTGTTGCATTTTTTTTTTTTTTAGCTTACATAGTTTTATTGCTTTTTGATTTCTCAACTTCTTGTGTTTTAAGTGTTTCACTAAGAGAAATTTTTGTGTGAAGGCATTGGAGACTAGTTTTTGGCAAGGAAAAGGCTTGGTACTTAAGTAGTCCTTTGAGACTCACCTCCCTTACCTGGAAAACTACCTTCTTTATCTTCCCTAATCTTTCTCAAAGTAAAAACGCCTAAATACACAAAGGTATAGCCATGTCTTCTTCTTCTAATTCTCCAAAGTCTATAGAATGTGAAGTAAAATCTTTGAAAACCCTTTTGAAAGAGGTATCCCAAGCGGTACAATTAATCTCTTTTAGGCAAGTGGAGAATGAAAACAAGATTAATGAGTTGGCTAGAGCTCAAGAAGAGAAATCCCAAAAATCTCAAAAATCAAAAAAAACAAATACTCATGCATCGCAAAGCATTGCAACTCTAGGGGAGGGAAGCCTTAGAATTAATGACTACTACCAACCACCCCCTAGAAGAACTAGGCAAAGGGAACAAGAGGTGCCAAGGGAAACTAGAGTAGACCTACCTCATTTTCATGGAAAGGAAAATGTAGAAATATATCTAGATTGGGAGATGAAGGTAGAGCAACTCTTTTCTTGCCATAGGGTAAGTGAGGAACGAAAAGTACCCTTAGCCACCCTTAGTTTCCAAGGAAATGCCATGTATTGGTGGACCTCTTTAGAAAGAGACCGACGTCTTCATAGGGACCCTCCCATAGAATATTGGAATGACCTTAGGAGAGCCCTAAGACGTCGACATATGCCTTCTTACTACCATAGGGAGTTGATGGACAAGCTCCAAAGACTCCAACAGAAGAATATGAGTGTAGAAGAGTATAGGCAAAAGATGGAGCTCTATATGATGAGAGCCTCTATTAGAGAGGAAGAGGAAACCACCATATCTAGGTTCCTTAGTGGCCTATCACTTGAGATAAGAGATAGAGTAGAGCTCTTACCTTATCAAGACTTGAATGATTTGGTTCAACTTTGCATTAAAGTTGAGCAACAAAATTTGCGCAAAACATCAAGTCAAAAGGTGAGCCCCTATTCTAACTTTTATCCCAAGAGAGAGTTTAAAAGGGAGGGTAGTACATCTAAGGAAAAACCAAAAGAACCTACCAAACCCTTCACGAAAGAAACCTCAACCCCACCCATCCGAGCTAGAGATGTTAAATGTTTTAAGTGCTATGGTAGGGGGCATGTGCAAGCACAATGTCCAAACCAAAGGACTTTGTTTCTTAAAGGTGTAGACGAATACACTAGTGGCGAGGATGAGCTTAGTGAGAAAGAGGAAGGGGGAGAGGATGAGAGGGTAGCTCCATTAGAGGGAGAATTACTTATGATTAGGAGAACCCTCAACAATCACCCTAGCACATCCATTGAAACACAAAGGGAGAACATATTTCATACAAGATGCAATGTTTTAGAAAATATATGTTCCCTCATTGTGGATAGTGGATCTAGTTGTAATTGTTGTAGTGCTAGGATGGTTGAAAAGCTTAAGCTACAAGTGGTTCCTCACCCAAAACCTTACAAACTTCAATGGCTTAATGAAAATGGGGAACTACATGTAGATAAGCAAGTGGAAATCAAGTTTTCCATAGGGAACTACAAAGATAAAGTTTTATGTGATGTAGTGCCTATGGAAGCTTGCCATATCTTATTAGGGAGGCCATGGCAATTTGACAAGAAAACCTTGCATGATGGTCTCACTAACGAGATTTCCTTCACCCATAAATATAAGAAGTTTGTACTTAGTCCTTTACCACATTCTCAAGTGGTGAAAGACCAAATACAAATGAAACAAAAGAGGGATGAGGAAAACAAAAAAAAAAGAGTGCTAGAAAAAGAGAAAATCCTTAGGGATAGGAAGGCGTGGGAGAAGAGTGTTCCTTCCCACAAGGTTGGTCTACAAGAAAGGCCTTTTGAAAATGTTTTAGAAAACTTGCTTCTTGTTGAACAACCAAGCCTTATCTTTTGTAAAGGAGCACTTACATGCACTGCCACAAGTAATGAACTCATGGTTTTACCTCCTCAAATAGAAAACCTTTTGAGTGAATTTGACGATCTATTCTCACAAGAAGGACCCAATGGGCTTCCTCCTCTTAGGGGGATAGAACATCAAATTGACTTCATTCCGGGGGCAAGCCTACCAAATAGGCCTGCTTATAGAACCAACCCCGAGGAAACAAAGGAGATAGAATCACAAGTTCAAGACTTGTTGGAGAAGGGTTGGGTTCAAAAGAGTCTAAGCCCTTGTGTTGTACCTGTCTTGTTGGTGCCCAAAAAAGATGGAAAATGGCGCATGTGTTGTGATTGTAGAGCAATCAACAACATCACCATCAAGTATAGGCATCCAATCCCAAGGCTTGATGATATGCTTGATGAATTGCATGGGTAAACTCTATTCTCCAAAATTGACCTTAAAAGTGGATATCACCAAATTCGAATCAAGGAGGGTGATGAGTGGAAAACCGCTTTTAAGACCAAATTTGGATTATATGAGTGGTTGGTGATGCCCTTTGGACTCACTAACGCTCCAAGCACATTCATGAGGCTTATGAATCACACCTTGAGGGATTGTATAGGTAAATATGTAGTAGTTTACTTTGATGATATCTTAGTATATAGTAAAACCCTAGAAGACCATCTAAGTCACCTTAGGGAAGTCTTTCTAGTTCTTAGGAAAAATAGTCTTTTTGTAAATAGGGATAAGTGTACCTTTGGTGTAGATAGTGTAGTCTTTTTAGGCTTTATAGTAAACAAAAAGGGGGTGCATGTAGATCCCGAGAAAATCAAAGCCATCCAAGAGTGGCCAACTCCACAAAATGTAAGTGATGTAAGAAGTTTTCATGGGTTAGCTAGCTTCTATAGAAGGTTTGTGCCTAATTTTTCTAGCCTAGCTTCGCCTTTGAATGAACTTGTTAAAAAAGATGTTGCCTTTTGTTGGAATGAAAAGCATGAGCAAGCCTTTCAAAGGCTAAAAGCTCAACTCACCAATGCACCCATCCTATCTCTCCCAAATTTTTCCAAAACTTTTGAGATAGAGTGTGATGCATCGGGAGTAGGCATAGGCGCGGTATTGTTGCAAGGTGGACACCCCATTGCTTATTTTAGTGAAAAACTCCATGGTGCCACCCTCAACTACCCCACTTATGACAGAGCTCTATGCTCTTGTGAGAGCCCTAAAGACTTGGGAACACTATCTTGTGTCCAAAGAATTTGTTATCCATAGTGATCACGAGTCTTTAAAATATTTAAAGGGCCAACACAAGCTCAATAAGAGACATGCAAAATGGATGGAATTTCTTGAACAATTTCCTTATGTAATCAAATACAAGAAAGGAAGCACCAATATAGTGGCCGATGCTCTTTCAAGACGCCACACACTCTTTTCAAAATTGGGTGCCCAAATTCTTGGATTTGACCACATAAGAGAGCTTTACCAAGAAGATCAAGAACTTTCATCCATCTATGCCCAATGTCTACATAGAGCGCAAGGAGGTTACTATGTGTCCGAGGGATATCTTTTTAAAGAAGGAAAACTTTGCATTCCTCAAGGAACACATAGAAAACTCCTTGTCAAAGAATCACATGAAGGGGGACTCATGGGCCATTTTGGAGTTGATAAGACTCTAGATCTTTTGAAAGCAAAATTTTGTTGGCCACTCGTGAGGAAAGATGTCCAACGCCATTGCTCTAGATGTATCTCATGTTTAAAAGCAAAGTCTAGAACAATGCCGCATGGACTCTACACCCCTTTGCCGATTGCAAATGCTCCTTGGGAAGACATTAGCATGGATTTCATTTTAGGACTTCCTAGGACTGCAAGAGGCCATGACTCTATCTTTGTGGTAGTGGACCGTTTTAGCAAAATGTCTCACTTTATTCCATGCCACAAAGTAGATGATGCTCAAAATATTTCTAAACTCTTCTTTAGAGAAGTGGTGAGACTCCATGGTCTCCCTAGAAGTATAGTGTCCGATAGAGATCCCAAGTTTATAAGTCACTTTTGGAAAACTCTTTGGGGTAAACTTGGAACAAGACTACAATTTTCAACTTCTTGTCATCCTCAAACGGATGGGCAAACAGAAGTAGTCAATAGATCTCTTGGAACTATGCTTAGGGCTATCATGAAGGGCAGCCACAAATCTTGGGATGAGTACCTTCCCCACATTGAATTTGCTTACAATAGAGTAGTTCACAAGACTACTAATGCTTCTCCTTTTGAGGTAGTATATGGTTTTAATCCTCTCACGCCCATGGATTTAATTCCCCTTCCTAATCCACAAGATTTTGTGCATAAGGAAGGAGTAATCAAGGCTGATTTTGTCAAGAAAATGCATGAGAAGATTAAAATTCAAATACAACAACAAAATGAGAAGTACACAAAACACAACAACAAAGGGAAGAGAGAAATAATTTTTTAGGAAGGAGACTTAGTTTGGCTTCATCTTCGAAAAGATAGATTTCCAAATCAAAGGAAGTCCAAACTAAGTCCCCGAGGTGATGGACCCTTCCAAGTCCTTAAGCGAGTCAACAACAATGCGTATAAATTGGACCTACCTCTTGAATATGGAGTACATGACACATTTAATGTAATTGATCTTTCTCCATTTGTAGGTACCAATGACGATGACGAACTGGATTTGAGGACAAATCCTTTCCAAGGGGGAGGGGATGATGGAGGAGGGCCAAGCACATCTAGCCAAGGAAGCCAAGGCCCAAACCAAGAAGACCGTCTAGACCAAGAGGAGCGTCTAGCTCCAGGAAGTGAGCGTCTAGAACGTGAAGGAGGGAGGCTATCCATGGAGCTAGACCGTCTAGGACCTCTCACAAGATCCATGGCTAAACATATCCAAGCACACATAGAAGAAGCCACGGATGGAAGAGAGAGATCCTTGTACATGTTTCATAAAGGCCCAAAGGGGGAGGGGGTGCTTAGTAGATTAGTGTAGTGTAGAAAGCAAAACTTGCTCACTTAGGGGTGTGCTATCAAAAAGATGCCCTTAGCAATAGAAGGAGGGGTGTGATAGCAAATAGGTGCCTTTAGCAAAAGAAGGAGGGGTGTACTATCAAATGTTGCATTTTTGACCTATCTTCTAGAATATTAGGATGATGGTGTGGTTTGACTAAAGTCAATACCCTAGGCAGCCCCACTTTTTGTATTTCCATCCCTACCCTTTAAGCTTGCTCACCAAGGCTCCTAAATCTATAAATAAGGAGGCCTACCTCATGTATTTTCAAGTTTATTTGAGTATTGTTATGCTGCCATTTTTTGTGCACAAGCTTTACTCCTCCTAGAAATCTAGGCTATAAACTTCAATCCTTTCACCTTCTCCCTTGAGCTGGCCGAACCACTCAACCCATACTCATCATGCACCTTCAAGACCAACACAACTCCTAGGAGGGTCTTGTTTCACTCACCCATTGCTTCCGCTCCATCTATTTCTACTTTGATTCAAGAAGAACACATGAAAATGCCATCATAAGGTTTCCTTCTCTGGAGTGCAAACTCTAACAGGGTGACCACCTGGGTGCCTCCTTGTGCACCTAGTCTCTGGGGCCACCTGTTGTAAGGACCTAGAAACTTTAATTGGAATGAAAGTGTTACATTTAAATAATTTCAGAAGATGTTATTATTTAAAATACAAAGAACTGATAAATGAAGTTTCTCAGTGGTCGGACCTCGAACGTCGCACAAGGTCTGGGGTCAGCTGGTAGAGGTCGGTCGGCTTACCATTGCAGTAACATAGTAGTCAGGTGCGATGACTTTATCGTGAGGTAATCACGTGGATGTGCTCGAGGAAGACATGTGGATCAAGAAGAGTAAAGGAAGAAAAGTGTAGCTAAGAAGTCTCCTATGAGATCGCCTGGTTAGTGCATGATCGCCTGTCGAGTAGGTTGCACATGATCGCCTGCCGCCTATGGTGCACATGATCGCCGAAAGTGCACTCAGTATGTGGTCAAGATACTGGATCAACTAGAGTGGGTTCCAACAACCACGCGTATCAATGTATGGGCTAAGCCTTAGATACGCTGTGCATGCGAGGCTCTATGCTTGAGCATAAGAGATCGCCCTTAGTGTTGCATTCATGGGCGCAAGAGGAGTGGTGCTGATCCACTCTTGGAAATGTGAAGCTACCGACGTCACCAAGCCATGTGGAGGTGATACCTTGGACGTAACATAGTGGGATGAAGAACCTTCAGCAAGGTGTGACGATATGTCATCGGTGAGCAGAGTAAGGCGATGTGTTCTCGTCACACACAAGGGCGATAAGAGAACGCCAACAGGATGAGAGGAACATCGGTCATCGACCAGGATGGGAGACACATCGGTGGTCTGCTAGGTTGAGACATCGGTTGTCTGCCAGGGTGACACATCGGTGGTCTGCCAGGTTGAGACATCGGTTGTCTGCCAGAGTGATACATCGGTGGTCCTCCAGGGTGACACATCGGTTGTCTGCCAGGATGGGGAATCAGTCATCGCCGGTATGAGAGGCAGACGATCATCGCCGGGATGAGGGACACATCGGTCGTTTTCCAGGGAGAGACATCGGTCGTCCTCCAGGATGAGGCCTCGGTGGATAGTCATCGCGCGAGCGGTCATCGGTGGAAGGTTATCGCGCGATGTCGAGTTTCACACAGATAAGGTGGGACCCAGGCTCTCAACATCAGACGTACTGCACGCGCGACACGTAGACAAAAAGGGTGGTTCAGAATAGTGACGTCAGAGGGTTGGCATGCGCAGAGTCACGCGTGGTCGTACTGTTCAGGGCAGCGTGCACGCAAGCTTCCTGCAGAGTGGGTGGTGGCAGCGGCTTTTGTGGACAAGTTGGTTTAAGATTTAAAAACTCACTTCTGAGAGGCAAAGAGGCTGTGGTGGTTCAAGAGTGATAGAGTGAGTGAGTGAGTTACCTTCATCCTTCTCTTTTCTCTCCTTCACTCTGCCATTCAGGCCTTATCACGTTCCTGCTTAGCTATCGACGACTGCCCTTGGAGCACCTGGGAGGTTCTCTGCAAGTTCTACAAACCAGACGCTAAAACAAAGCCAAGGCATCCTGTAAGCTCGGTGGATTTCAGAGTTCTTGGAGTTTTGCACAAGTCTAGGTAAGGGAAGCTAGCTTTATTTTCAATAAAAGCCGTAGATTAGCTGTTTCTGAAGTGAGGGCGACGTGGTCGCCGGTTTTAAACCCCTTTTTCATGATGCTCTGTTTTTACGCGTGGGGCGACGTAATCGCCGGTTTTAAATGTTGTCTTCAAAATCCCCTGTTTTAGTGTCGCTTTGAACTTGTTTGAGATTGATATGTGAAATGCACGTGTTATTGGAAAAATCTGAACCTGGATACGTTTGTTGCTGTGGTTGAGATCGTTCATTTAAGTATTGTATGGTGCATTGGGTGAATTGATGATCCTTAGCTGTCCTGTGTGGACTTTACTTGCTGTCCTGTGTGGACTTTGCTTGCTGTCCTGTGTGGACTTTGCTTGCTGTCCTGTGTGGACTTTGCTTGCTGTCCTGTGTGGACTTTGCTTGCTGTCCTGTGTGGACTTTCCTTGCTGTCCTGTGTGGACTTTCCTTGCTGTCCTGTGTGGACTTTGCTTGCTGTCCTGTGTGGACTTTGGGTGCTGTCCTGTGTGGACTTTCCTTGCTGTCCTGTGTGGACTTTGCTTGCTGTCCTGTGTGGACTTTGGGTGCTGTCCTGTGTGGACTTTCCTTGCTGTCCTGTGTGGACTTTGCTTGCTGTCCTGTGTGGACTTTACAGTGGTGTGGTGTGTGTCTATGTGTGTTAAATCAGTGGAAGTCTGACGTAAGAAATGAGGAACTGTTGAATTGATAGACACTTGATGCATTATGTGAAATAGAACGACTCTTGAAAATATTGTGAAATGTGTGATTTCTTGGCGATCAGGTGAAGGGAATGAGAAACTCTATAGTTTTACGTGGGTATCTTGAATTTGTTTTATCTTGATTTTAAAGTTCATATTTAAACTCTCTTTAAAATATCTAGCTTACCCTGCATGTTTTGGTTATGTGGCTGTTTTCTTAAAACTGTGATGATCGTGTATAATTTACACGGGAGCAGATGATCTTCCAGGAAGTAGAGCTCCTTAGTGAGTGGTCGTCGGGGAAGAGATCGCCTGTTTCTATCTCTTTGTGGTGATCGCCTGATTTTCTGTCCTGATAGCAGATCGCCTGTTTTGGGTCTTCTGTTAGGAGATCGCCGGTTTATGTATGGAGACCGCCGATTTCGATGTATTTGACTGTATTTTGTTAAGTTTTGAAAGAATTTGACCGGTTATGTATTAAACTCCCTGTGAGGAGCAACTTCATTTTATATAAATACGTATGTTCACTTAAATATTATTGTCTTACCTTTAATTCATTTTATATTTATGAAAAGTATTTTTGGCGGGATGTTACACCTGTTCTGGGAGTGCCTTCACTGTTCACGTGCCATGCATGTAGCTTCACTGGGAAACCCTAGTTCTGATGAGTACTTGACCCCTCAGGACTCTACACCTAATTGTGCTCTCCCTGCTACCCGCATAGGCTCTTCGTGATTCAGGCCTCTCCCTACCTCTGGGTATTTAACTGGTCATTGGCCCACTCTGGGAACCAATCTTAGCTGTTCTGGTTACGTTGCTCAAATCACCCAAGACCGATGTCACCTCGTCACACTCTGTTGCCGAGGACTGATCACCCTGCGGAGTGACGAGGACACATCAGTCCCTTCTGGTGATCATCAGAGCGATGACTAATCACCCTTCTCTCTGGGGACATGCTGATGACTAATCACCCTTCTCTCTGGGAACATGCTGATGACTGATCACCCTTCTCTGAGGGGACACACGGATGACTGATCACCCTTCTCTGAGGGGACACACCGATGACTGATCACCCTTCTCTGAGGGGACACACCGATGACTGATCACCCTACTCTGATGGGACACACCAATGACTGATCACCCTCTAATCCAAGCTGCCTACGGGGTCCACTCCACGTGGCTTTGGCCCATGCTGTGGGACCCAGCTGACGTGGTTTGCCCTTTACTATCTGTTCTCGGTGTCCGAGGACTGGTCGGTACAGTCCTTAATGATTTAAATTTTTTTTCCTTTCGGATATTCATATCCATAAGTCAAATTACAAAATTTTGGATATACAAATCCAGAACCAATATGTCACTTCCAGATTTCACCATCCGGAAGCTTATCTGGACAGCATAAATAACCTTCTGGATGTCAAGATCCGTAAGCAAACATAAATGAGTTCTGGATCTCAATTTTCAGTACCATTTACAGCACACCATTCCAGATATGAAAATCCATAACTCATAACTCACTTTCTGATATGACCATCCAGAAGCTTAAATGAAATATGAAAATGACCTTCCGGATTTGAAATCCATAAGGTATAAAAATCACTTCTAGATATTGACATCCGTAAGCAAATGTGTGAAAAGGACAGAATGGAGTTCTAAAACTTTTGTTGAGTGCAGGTCGAAATTCATTGTGTGCAGGAAGCAATTTCTATCAAAGTATGTTCGAAAATTCGTCCAAACATCAACTTGGGCCTAAAAATAACAATTACTCATTTTATAGTGACACAAATATTGAAGATTTTTCTTTTCCTTTGAAAAACCAATTTGCAAAAAAATAATCATTTTATAATATTAAAAATATATATAAGAATTATTTAGAAGTTGGATAGAATATTTCAAACCCCCAGAGATATTTAGAATAATATTTAAATTAATTAAAAAGTATAAGAAATTATTATCATTATCATTATATTTTTGGTTAAACAAAGAGGCTGTTAACCGCCTATAAATACCGAGCCAGTACAAACCGACCGGAATAGTGCTGATAAGTTACTATCGATGAGTGAAGCCCGCATTGGATACCTGCATGCATGCATCACAACCACACCAAGCCCAAAATTCCCACTTGTTTGCCTCTAACGCGCACAACACACCATCTCTGCACCACACCACCGTGGCGTGACAAACACAAATTCCTCCTTCCAAAATACACTTGCACAACCCCAAACTTTCAACACTGCTCTTTAACATTCACTTCTTTTCATCTTATCATATAATTTTTAATCCACCCCGCACACTATTTTGTTTCAAGTTTAATTGTATTGTTTTTATGAGCTAAAATCAAACTATATATTAAAACTTTAAAGACCAAATAGAAGATCAAATTGATCACTTTTAGAAATGTCTACTAAAATTTAAAATATGAGAAACAAAATTATACCCGCATTATATTTAAGGGTGTAAAAAATAAAATTAAAGTAAAATATTAAAATAAGATAAATTGGTATAGTTATATAACTTTTGGAAAATGTTTTAGGAAAATGTTTTAGGAAAATGTTTTATTAACACCCTCTGTCACTAACACAGACTTGACACCACTTGCGTGGCACTAATTGACGCTGCAAACGTGACATTTGTTAAGGATGTGATAGTGATTTTATATTATAATATATGACTCATATTACACCGGTTAAGTCAGCCAACCGGTGTAATATATTGACTTATTGTAAGGATCTAGAAATTTACACATCGGTCATCTGCCATGATGAGGGACACATCGGTCGTCTTCCAGGGAGAGACATCGGTCGTCTTCCAGGGTGAGACATCGGTGGATAGTCATCGTGAGATCAGTCATCGGGAGGTCCTGTTATACGCAGATAAGGTGGGGCCCAGGCTCCCAGCATGAGCGTTCTGCATGCGCGACACGTAATCAGTAAGAGTGCTTCAGAACAGTTGGCACCAGAGAGTTGGTATGGAAAGTGACCCAAAGTTAGTGTGCGTAGAGACCCACGTGGCCATCCTGTTAGAGCAAACCCACACGCAAGGTTGCTCAGAGAGTGGGTGATGGCCGTGAAGGCTACAGAGCCGTTCGACCATAATAGCTGAGGGAATAAGCTCATTTCGTTCCCCTTCTCCTTTCTCCTCCTTCTCTCAATGTCACGGATGCCTCCCTCACCAGTTTAACGACAGCGACTACCACTGGACTATGGCGTTTTTCTCTGCAAGTTTTCCGATCAGGACGCTAAAACAGAGTAAGTCGTTTTACTCTATTTTTTGAGTCGATTCTGAACTTGAGAGGGTTGCCTCTGCATAGGCGTTGCATGCAACTCTCTTAGCTTCAGAAATCGTCTCTGTTAACGTAGAAAATGAGTAGTATAGTCAGTTTTGTGATTAAGGCTCCATGGTGCAGGTTAGGACATCTTTAAGTTTCGGTGGGTTTGGAGCTCTTAGTGAGTTTTTACGCAAGTCCAGGTAAGGGAAGCTAGCTTTATTTTCAATAACAACCGTAGGCTAGAAGATTCTAAAGTTGGGGCGACGTGGTCGCCGGTTTCAAACTTTCTTGCACGATGCTCTGTTTTTATGTGTGGATTGAAATTTGTTTGAGCTTGAAATGTGAAATTTTAAATATAGTAGATGCTGTGAAATTCATATGATTTTCGAAATCTTGAACTTTGGTATGATTTGGATTGTTTAGAAACGGTTGAAAATATGATATGATTGAATCGTTCATGGATGTGTTGTATGAATATGGAATGATGTGAAAATGTGGTCAAGACATAGTATTTTCAGGAAAGGAAATATCGTGTTGAGATTGTTATGAGGGTGTATTGATCTATGAGTATCCTGTGAATGAGACGATCATGACTCTACTGATATAATGGAATCACATAGATGAAGTTATTCAGGTGGTGAGAGTCGAAGGAGGTTCATATGTATGGGTAAGTCGTTTGAAAGATAACTGACTTGACCTGTTATATGGATTAACCCTGTCATACTAGGAGAGTGATGATATTGAGATTATTTATGCGCATAGCTGTGTGGATTCACAGCGACCCTGTGTGGATTCACAGTGGTGTAGTATGACAGGTGCAGGTCTCTGGATGCTAAGTTCAACGCACGAGTCTTCCGGAAGTAGAGTCAAGTGTCTACGTGTTGTGAGTCAGTGGAAATTCTGACGTGAGAAAGATGAATATTGAAATTATTGGTAGACACTTGAGGGTTATGTGATATGATAGACACGTGATGAAGTTATGAAATTGTGAATATTGCTGATTACGTGGATGTGAAATTGTGAAGTGTGTAAAATGAAAAATGATGGTTTATGATGATATCAAGTTTCATATTTAAAGTTTTTAAAATAGATAGCTTACCCCTTGTTTTGTTTTGTGGTTGTTTTCTTTAAAACTGTGATGATCGTGTATAATTTACACGGGAGCAGATGATGTTGCAGGTAGTAGAGCTCCTCAGTGAGCATTTTGGAGGAAGGGATCGTCTGTCTTGAATGCTGTATTTTGTTTTATTTTGAAAACTCCTGATGGAGATGTATTAAAATTCCCTAGAAAAGGGATGTTATTTTGAGATACAATGTATGGAATGGATGAATTATATTATATATACCTATGTTAATTTTTGATATTATTGTTTTACCTTTATTTTATTATATAAAAATGAATAAGATATTGAGGGGCGTTACACTTATCACACACAAAATTGGTTACCCGTGTGTCTGTAAGTGGTTACTTATGTGACGCACGTAAAATTAATATTTTCTTTTAATAAAAATCATATATTACATCGGTTAGATGACTTAACCAATGTAATAATCCTACCAGAAATGGTTATCTAGTCACAGGTTCCTCCACAACGCAAAAATGGTTACCTGTGTGTCTGTAAGTGGTTACTTATGTGACGCATGCAAAATTAATATTTTTTTTTAATAAAAATCATATATTACATTGGTTAGCTGACTTAACCGATGTAATAATCCTACCAGAAATGGTTATCTAGTCACAGGTTCCTCCACAACGCAAAAATGGTTACCCGTGTGTCTGTAAGTGGTTACTTATGTGACGCACGCAAAATTAATTTTTTTTAATAAAAATCATATATTACATCGGTTAGATGACTTAATTGATGTAATAATCCTACCAGAAATGGTTATCTAGTCACAGGTTCCTCCACAACACAAAACTGGTTACCCGAGTGTCTGTAAGTGATTACTTAGGTGGCGCACACAAAATTTTTTTTTTTTTAATAAAAATCATATATTACATCGGTTAATCATATATTACATCGGTTAGATGACTTAACCGATGTAATAATCCTACCAGAAATGGTTATCCAGCACAGGTTCCTCCACAATGCAAAATTGGTTACCCGTGTGTCCATAAGTGGTTACTTATGTGACGCATACAAAACTGGTTACTCGTGTGACTATAAGTGGTTACTTTGACGTTTATGACTGTAAGGATCTAGAAATTTATTTGGAATAGAAGTGGTGTAATAGAAAATTCATAGTGGTCAGACCTCGGACGTCGTCCAAGGTCTGAGGGCGGCATGATGGAGATCGGTCGGTTGGGTCATAGTGGGTTCCAGGAAATCACATGCACCAAGGTGTGATTTGAACCTTAGATACGCTATGCATGCGAAACTCTATGCTGGGGCATAAGAGATTGTCCTTAGTGTTGCATGCATTGGCGCTCGAGGAGTTGGTACCGACCTGTCCTCGGGCAGGAGAAGCTACCGACGTCACCGAGTCATGTGGGAGTGATACCACAGAAGAGTAATGGGAGGATGAGCCCTCAGCTGGGTGTGACGATGTGACATCGGTGACCAGAGTGAGGCGATGTGTCCTCGTCACACACAAGGGCGATGAGAGATCGCCAGGAGGAGAGACACATCGGTCATCGACCATGATGAGAGATCGCCAGGAGGAGAGACACATCGGTCATCGACCATGATGAGAGATCTCCAGGAGGAGAGACACATCGGTCGTCTTCCAGGATGAGACATCGGTCGTCTGCCAGGATGAGACATCGGTCATCTGCCAGGATGAGAGAAACATCGGTCATCGGTGGATAGTTGAGAAGCGATCAGTCATCGGTGGCTATTCACCGGGGGGTCCTGTTACATGCAGATAAGTTGGGACCCAGGCTCCCAGCATGAGCGTTCTGCATGCGCGACACGTAGACATTAAGAGTGCTTCAGAACAGTTGACGCCAGAGAGTTGGTGAGGCAGGTAACCCAAAGTTGGTACGTGCAGAGACATCACGTGGCAGTTCTGTCAGAGGAAACGTCCACGCAAGCTTCCCGCAGAGGTAATGGCAGCTGCATGGCGGGTCTGCGTGGCTTAGTCTCAGAACACACATCCTCTTAGTTGGTGCTCGAACGTTGTTGGGGTAGCGAGAGATAGAGTGAGTTTAGTCTTCATCCTTTTTCCTTCCTCTCCTTCACTTTGCGATTCAGACCTTCTCACGTCCCAGCTTGGCTATCGGCAACTGCCATAGAGCACCTTGGGAAGATTCTCTGCAAGTTTCCAATCAAGCCTTAAAACAGAGTTCGGGTATCCTTAAGTTCGGTGGGTTAGAGCTCGTAGTGAGATTTTACTCAAGTCTAGGTAAGGGAAGTTAGCTTCATCTTCAATAAAAACCTTAGGCTAGAAGATTCTGAAGTTGGGGCGACGTGGTCGCCGGTTTCAAACTTTCTTGCACGATGCTCTGTTTTATGTGTGGATCGGAATCTGTTTGAGATTGAAAATGTGAAATTTTAAATATAGTGGATGCTGTGAAATGCATATGATTTTCGAAATCTTGAACTTTGGTATGATTTGGATTGTTTAGAAACGGTTGAAAATATGATATGATTGAATCGTTCATGAATGTGTTGTATGAATATGGAATGATGTGAAATTGTGGTCAAGACATAGTATTTTCAGGAAAGGAAATACCGTGTTGAGATTGTTATGAGGGTGTATTGATCTGTGAGTATCCTGTGAATGAGACGATCCTGACTCTACTGATATAATGGAATCACATAGATGAAGTTATTCAGGTGGTGAGAGTCGAAGGAGGTTCATATGTATGGGTAAGTCGTTTGAAAGATAACTGACTTGACCTGTTATATGGATTAACCCTGTCATACTAGGAGAGTGATGATATTGAGATTATTTATGCACATAGCTGTGTGGATTCACAGCGACCCTGTGTGGATTCACAGTGGTGTAGTATGACAGGTGCAGGTCTCTGGATGCTAAGTTCAACGCACGAGTCTTCCGGAAGTAGAGTCAAGTGTCTACGTGTTATGAGTCAGTGGAAAAATTCTGACGTGAGAAAGATGAATATTGAAATTATTGGTAGACACTTGATGAAATTGTGAAATGTGTGAAAAATGATGGTTTATGATGATATCAAGTTTCATATTTAAAGTTTTTAAAATAGTTAGCTTACCCTGTGTATTGTTTTATGTTTTGTTTTCTTAAACCTGTGATGATCATGTATAATTTACACGGGAGCAGATGATGTTGCAGGTAGTAGAGCTCCTTAGTGAGCATTTTTTGGAGGAAGGGATCGTCTGTCTTGAATGCTGTATTTTGTTTTATTTTGAAAACTCCTGATGGAGATGTATTAAAATTCCCTAGAAAAGGGATGTTATTTTGAGATACAATGTATGGAATGGATGAATTATATTATATATACCTATGTTAATTTTTGATATTATTGTTTTACCTTTATTTTATTATATAAAAATGAATAAGATATTGAGGGCACTTTTCATGAAAAAAAATCAATCTTTTTTTAGTAAGAACCATATATTACATCGGTTAGATAACTTAACCTATGTAATATGGTGGGTTATTCTTAGTAAAAAAAATATATTATATCGATTATTTGTAAGAACCGATATAATATATATTTTTTTTACTCGCGCTCTTCATTTATATGCAATCATGCAATCTCACTCTGATATTTCATAGTTACGTCTACAGCGGGTTAGTGTGGCAATATATCAGCATCCATAACTTTTAACCCATTTGTCGATTTTATTCATGTACTGGATTTTAACTTTTCTGATACATATAAAAAAGCGAGAACAGACTGAAAGCTGTTCCTCATGCAAAACCTCTATGCACCATGTATCATGTACGTGTCATCACCAGCAGCTCCCACTTTTCTATATAAGATCACCCTTCAGATTCTCTCTCTCTCACTAACGCAATCGCGCATTACCAAATCTTTCTCTAGAAAGTCTTGTTCCCTATCTGTTGCATCTTCTTCATTGTTACCCTAAACTTCACACTCCACCATGAGTGATCGCACACAAGCACCTCACCATGTCCAAGTCCACACCACAACCCAACGCTACGAAGCTGGTGTCGTACCTGGACCTCGCTATGAACGTGCTGTTTTTCCCCCACAGTTTTATGAACCTGGCGGTAAGACTAGCTCTTACGTTGCCGAGAGAGTTCCCTCTGCCTCCCAGATCCTAGCTGTTGTCGTCGGCCTTCCGATCAGCGGCCTCCTCCTTCTTCTGGGCGGAATTACTCTGGCCGGAACTCTAACCGGGCTAGCGGTCGCGACCCCAGTTTTTATTCTGTTCAGTCCGATTCTGGTTCCGGCTACCGTGGTAATCGGGCTGGCCGTGGCGGGGTTTTTGACGGCGGGAGCTTTCGAGCTGACGGCGATGTCTTCGTTCTCGTGGATCTTGAACTACATCCGGGAGAGCCAGGGGACGGTGCCGGTGAACCTGGCGGCAGCGGCGAAGCATCAGCTGGCGGATGCTGCAGAATACGTGGGGCAGAAGACAAAGGAAGTGGGGCAGAAGACAAAGGAAGTTGGGCAAGATATACAGAATAAGGCTCAGGATGCAAAGGAAAAGAGTGCAAAGGATGCAAAAGATGCAAGAGAGATAAAGAGAACAACATTAACAGGAATAGCCGCAACAGAGTAAATATTGTGATATGATGCGGTTTATGTCGGGAAATAATAATGTACCTCTTCGTTTGCAGTTGTCTGTGCTGTGTCTTCTGGTATTGTATGTTGGTCTCTGTTTGTTGTCTAGCTTGGTTAGTAGAGGGACGTACTTTGGTTCATGTCATAAAAAGAGGTACTAGCTACCACTCTGGTGTATATAAATGCTAGAAATGTGTTCTGTAGTTCTTCACTTTCATTGTTGAATTCAATGTGAAATTTGTTTTGTCGTTGGTTTATATCACTTTCTTCTCATACAGGATAGAAAAACGTAACAACAAAACCCATGTGGCTCTAGAACAACGATACTCTTAAACTGTGATTTGTTAATAATTTTTTTAACTAAATGAAAATCAAATTACTAGCAGATTGCACTTAGGAAAGTTTTCTTAACTGAACTGCACTTTAACCAGAAACCTTTAGATTCGACAGTAACATCTTTTCAGCATAAGGAAGCTTTGAGCTGCAGAAATATCAATGCCAAGGAGGAAATTAACTTAAAAGCTTTTCTAAATTTGTTCTTCAATGGAAACAGTTAATATATATAGTCAAAACATAAAGCCTTATTCTCTAAAGCAAGATCCGCAGTATGAATTAATGTAGTTAAAATTTTGCTACGTGAGCTTGTTAAAACGTGTTTACAGGGAAAGATCCTAGACTGTACTAGAGCAAAATTGTCTAATCAATAAAGAACATTCAATGTAGTTAAGATATTAAATTAAATAAATTGCATTTAAGTGATGGAATTTACAATTGGCGACATCCTCAAGCATCACAAAATTTTCAAGAAATGTAACCAGACTAGGATGTTTACGAAATTAACAAGGCCTTTTGATTTCTTGATACAACAGCAAAACAAAATTGTAGCAGGGCGGGCGGAGGGAAGAGAATATTCAGTTCAATTGAGAAGTGGTTGGGGTTGAGGTCCAGGTTCAGCGTCATTGCCACCATTGTCAGTTTTCAGCTTTGAATCATTACTGGGTATCCAAAACGTGAGAACACTTGAAGCTGCAGCCAACATGGCTCTGCGAGGGGCCCACTTCAAGCACGAAGGCACGCCGATATGGCTGCTCCAACATACCACCTGCGTGGAAGAAAACCAGATGCTCGTCATATTTTGCGCTATCAAATATAAAATATTAGCTTAAAGTGATTTTTTTATTTCTTAAAACTATAAGAATTATGTACTCGCAATCCATGCCAAATAATGTTGTTTTGGAGTTTATTGAAGATAGAGAATTTACTTTTTTACACAATTTTAGGATGCAAAACAAGTGTATGAATAGTTTACCTGCTTATATGACCTAGGACTCTTATTGATCTTCTTTTATAAATAAATATGATTAGTTTAACTGCTTATGACCTTAGAACTCTTATTGATCTTTTTTTGTAAATAAATGAGATCTTCCATATTACATATTTTCATTTTCTTAGTAAACTTTGGTTTGATCCCTTCATTATTGTATTTTTTTTTCTTTTTAACTTTATTAAAAATATCGGTACAAATTGTAATCTCTTAATTTTAAGCTCAATTTTTGTCTTCTTGTCTATGTTATATAATATAAATAAATCAAAGTAATTCCTTATTTTTCAATTGGAGACAGAAGGCCGAGTGGACTTCACGCTGATCTGATAGCATTCTTTATTTTAATTAAAAGTATTTCTTTTTTTGGTTAAATGCAGAGACTAAATTCATAAAACTCTATAGAATTAAAACTAAAATGAAATCGTCAAATTTTGGATAAAATTCCTATTTAAACCTAAAATATATATTATATTGTTCTAGATCAAAGTCTCCCACCTACGGTTAGAACATTCAAGTGTGTTTTTGACATTTTCTACAAACTTATCTCCTTTAGGCCATAGCCGACCCATATGCCAATGAGACGGAGGGCTCTGCATTCTCCATCCCATAAATTTCAAGTGCACCTCATACTTTGTGATAAGACCAAACTCCTCCTTATATTTATATTTAACTTACTTCTCATTTCTTTTTCCTCACCTCTTCTTCCAATCTTAGGAAGGAGTACGACAAATGCATCATACATCAAAAATGGGAGTTCGGAACTCACTTATTTGTTGCTTCTGGTTTGATGTACAATTTTTGTTGATAAAAGTGACAACTTTTGTCGATAAAAGTGACATTAGTTAATGTATTGTACTTGCCGTTATTTGACAATTTCAAAAGTGTGATGGGTGTGCATGAAGAACTACCACACTCATTCATATGTACGCCCAATTGGGGATGATGTGTATTTGGCAATCCAACAAAATCGGTCTTTACTTAAAAAGCTTTGTTCCGTAAGAAATTTTAGGCTTCGTTGATCAATTCGTATGATAAAATGTCCTCCTAACAAATAATGCCTCCATTTCTTAACTGCTAAAAGAATCGTATCAACTCTCTTCATGTATTGATTTTTGTTGTGGTCTAATTGGAAGCCCTTGACTACAAAAGGCTAGAGGACATTCTTCTCGTAATAGTACTGCCCCGAACGTGTACCAGTCTTTATTTCTAACACAAACTGTGGTGAAATCTAGAAAATCCAATACAGATAACGTAATGATGGCAACTTTTAACCATTCAAAAGCTTCTTGTGCAACAGCATCCCAAAGGAAAGCATTCTTTTTTAACAAATTGAAGGATTCGGCAAGCTTACCAAAATCTTTCACAAAGCCCCTGGAATACCCTGTGAGGCCTAGGAATCCTTTGAACCCTTTTATGTTTTTTGTCACCGGCCATAACCACATAGCTCCCAGTTTCTGTGTTAGCTGCTACACCCACAACCAAAATTATGAGATATTCCAAACTTGGCTGCCCAAAAATACGTTTCTTCCAATTTGTTCTCAAATCATGTTGTGCCAAAACATCCAACACTGATCTTAAATGTTGCAAATTTTCCGTTTGGTTGATGCTAAAAAGGAGTATATCATCAAAGAAAACCAACACAATTTTTTTGAAAAAAGGTTTAATACCTCATTCACTAAAGATTTAGAAAGTGGAAGGAGCATGTGATAATCCAACTGGCATCACCAAAAATTAATATGCCCCTCATTTGTCTTGAAAGTTATTTTTTCAATATCTTCCTCTTATTCTTATTTGATGATAACCCGACGTGAGATCTAACTTGAAAAATATGATGCGCCCCCAATTTCATCTAACAACTCCTCTATGATCTAGGGAATTCGTTGGGTACTTTCATTTTGATTAGGGCTCTATAATTCATATAGAAACCATCTCCCATCTTTCTTTTGCACAAATATGATAGGACTATCATAAGGACTTACACTCGAACGAATGATGCCTGCTTCCAACATTTTCATCACTAATTTTTCAATCTCAATCTTTTGGTAATGGGGATATTTGTATGGTCTGTTGTTAGGTTCAGGTATTTAAGAACCTAACTTTAGAATAATAGCATGGTCTTGTCTCCTATGTGGATGAAGAGCATCCGAGGCCTAAAAACTTGAGAGTATTCCTCGATCACCGGGTGCACCAACTGAACAACCTTGGTCTAATCTTCCATTAAAATCTGTCTCCATTTCAGAATGTACCCTTCCTCACCTTGAAGCATGCAACTAATGGCCTTTAAGGTAACCACAAATTTAATTAATTCCGATTTTGCCTTCAACCATTTCTTTTCCCCATTGATTTTGAATAGGAGAATTAAAGTGTCAAAGTTGGCTTTAATCTAACCCAGACTAGCCAACCATTCTAAACCCAACACAATATCCACAGCTCCCAACCCAAACATGAAGAAATTTTGCCGTGTCAGTTCATTCATCTCTGGTACTAGTCCCTCACAAATGCCTACACACAATCTTGTGACCATCTCCCACTTCAACTTAAGTATCAATCATTGGCAGCTAAAATGTGGTTGCCAATGTAGAAATATGAAAATATAAGTTGACCCACAATCAATCAAAACCACCACCTCGCGTCCCGTCCCGACAATTAACACCACAACTTTAAAGATCTTCTAGTTATGAGTCCTGCTATACTATGTAAAGATAATTGAGTCTCATGTTGCTCCTCCTCAAAATTAACACCCCCATTTTTGTGCTCTTCTTCATCCTCTTGCCCTTCTATTAACATCATGACGTTAAGTTGTCTATTCTTGTAGACATGTATTGTGCTATACTTTTCAACACAACAAAAACATTCTCCCATCCTAATCTTTTCTTGAAGTTCTAACTATGTCAACCTTCTAGAGTTTCCTCTGTTGCAGCCCTTGATAGTAGCTCTTACCTAATTACTCCCCTTGTTAGTAACATGTTGAGAGAAAGAATTAGTTAGAGTCAAATATTTGGGTGGTGCAGAGATAGTTGATACCATTGATCTTGGAGGCATTGTTGTCCAATCTTTTGTTCCTCTTTTGAATAGGAAAACTCCTACTCCTTTTGGTGCTACCTATAATCCCATGCTGCCTATGCAACAACTACATTCTTTCCTTCTATAGCATGGGCTTTATTCATCATCTTTGAGATATTCCCAGTCTTGTATAGCTTCAATTCTGCTTTGATCTCATCCCACAATCCATTGACAAAAATTCTTATCAAAGACTACTCTAGCAAAAAATCTTTCGAACTGGGTGAAAAAATTAGTCACTGGAAAAATTAATTTCTTGCTTAAAAGCCAAAAGGGATTCTAAAGGGTCTCCCATCAAGATTAGTTGAAACCTTTGAATGAGTGCCTTCTTCAAACCAAACCAAGACTGGTTTGGGTAGCACATCCCACCACTAAAACTAAGAGAGTGCATTGCCTTCCATTTCCACCATTACCGCTTTCATTTTCTCCCCTTCTTGTACCCCTACCAAGTGGAAATAATGTTCAACTTTTCCTATCCACCCCATTGCATCCTCAAAGACTGGAATATCCAACTACCTCCATTTATCAAAATTCTTATTCCCCATGTACGCCCTCACTTGTTGACCCTTATGCATCATCATTAGAGATCCTCTAGTTCATGTAAGTTTTTGCACTCATGGCTTTCCCACTTCTTTCTTTTACAAATCTTTCCACAATCTTCTCTAAATGAGCAATGGGAGAATAATGTTGCACAAATTGTGCTTCCAAATTTGCATCCATACGAGACAATCTTGCCTGCATTCTTTCTTCAAAGCCTTTAGGCAATAGTAACCTAGTGGCTAAAGTTCTCCCCAAAGCTTCCATTCTTGATTCCATCATTCTTGTAGTCACCATGTATAACACCATAAAGCCCAAAACAAGCTTTACCAATTTATATAAACTATATCAAAAAGCTCGTAGGATAAGAAACTCTCAAAGGGGAAAAAGAACTAGTTGTATTACACTTTCAATGCACAAAAAGTTTACACATACAACTTTGGCACTTCAAGGGTCTAGAATCTCCTACTAACTACACAATCTTTTTCTCCCTGGCTTCCCCCAAAAACTTGCAAATACTTATATACACAACTTCCCTACATAACAGCCACAAAACCATTAACAAACTCTTTAGATACTTAAATTAAATCAAATAGTTGTATTTCTCTCTCCCTTATTTCTCCTTTACAGACCTTAATAGGAGGAGTGTCCTAATATATACATTTTTGTGAATCTATGATTAAGTACTTGAACAAAGTTCATGATCTTATATATGACTTTAACAAACTATTATCTCTTGTTGCCACTCTTGCCCAAGAACTCCAGCAATGTGAAACTTTCTTTACGTGGATGGATGGCCTTATTTGGGCTTACCAATGAATATTCATCAATTCATGATGACATTTTGGGTTCTCCTACTATACCCACATTAAACTTTTCTTAATATACCCACATTGAACTTTTGTTGGTCCATTTTATTATATGTGCCGGACCAATTACCTATTGACATACCTTCAGACATCCCTCCTAATAATTCCTCAACTTTGGTATTTAAACATGATGATTGTAATTGATCTTGCAAGTGAAGCAAAGGTTGTCCCAGGTGTGACCATTGCCACAAGTTTGGTCACACAATTGACTAGTGTTATGCGTTGCATGGTCACCCCCTTGATCTGTTGTTGTTGCACACACACATCTATTCCCTTACTTCTAGTGACAACCCATTTGATGTTTTTGAACCTTAGACTTTTTTTCACAACTTTCTAATATGATACAAGGATTAGACCTCTAAATCCACTTATTCAATTGCATGCACAGACACTTCATTTGTTGGTCTCACTCAGTCACCTCCCTTGGTTTGTGAGTCTTTGACTTTGGTGCCACAAATAAAATCATCTGACAATAAATCTCTTTACTCCTCTCTCCTTTTTCAATTATTTACCTTTCGTCCTTTTGGCTAATGGCTCCTAAGCCCCACCCCATGGTGTTGGTATTGTTGACCTTATGCCTTCTCTATCCATTGATAATGTGCTTTATTTTTTGAGTCTTTATTCAATTTATTATTTTTTAGTCATCTAACTCATTCCCTTGATTGTATTATCTTTTATACTATAGACTTTGCTTCCTTTGAAGACTAGAGTTTAGGTAGAATGATTGGACATCATATGTGAATCTCATGGTCTCTATCAACTTAGGATAACTGCTGATGCTTGCTTGGTGGAGAATTTCCTTTCACTCATCCATGCTCCATTAGGTCATCCTAACCTTGCCAAGCTACAACTTCTTGTACAACGCCTATCTAAGTTGTCCATCTTGTCATGTGAGTTGTGTCATTAGACAAAATAGTCGTAGCATTTTTTCTAAAAGTGTTCCTAATAGAGCTTTGTCTATTCTTACTTTAGTCCACTCGGATATTTAGGTCTCGAGTCTGTGTCATTAGTTTAGGATTTCAATATTTTTTAGCATTCATTGATGATTATTCTTGATGTGTTTGGTTGTTCTTGATAAAAAGAATCATTGAGTTATTTTCTATCTGAATAATTTTATAAAGATGAAAATCAGTTGATATTTTGATGTAGTGGTAACACTCATGAATACCTCTCCCATTCTTTCCAGACATTCCTGGCTTCCCATGGTGTTCTTAATAGAATCTCAGGTACAAATACCCCTCAATAAAATTTGATAGCAAATCGCAAAAAACAAACACTTTTTTGAAACTACTCAAACTCTTTTACTTCGTGGCTGTGAACAATTCTAGGGTGATGTTTTAATGGCATATTATCTTATCAATCGCATGTCGTCTTCTATTCTCAACAACCAAATACCTCACTTTATTTTGTTTTCTCATCAATCTTCACCCTTTAACTCCTCATGTTTTCACATCCACCTGTTTTCTTCACAATCCTAGTCTTGGTCTTGATAAACTATTGGCTAAGTCTAATAAATGTGTTATATTAAGCTACTCTCAATCTAAAAAAGGATAGGTCAAATGATTAGTATTAAAAGTGAGTCTAGTTTCATGATCTCTATCAACTTAGGGCTTTTGCTTATGCTAGCTTAATGAAGGATTTTCCTTCTCTCATCCATGCTCAATTAAATCATCCTAACTTTGCCAAGCCACAACATCTTGTACCATGTTTGTCTAAGTTGTCAACCTTGTCGTGTGAGCAGTGTTATCAATTATCGGCTATGGCGACGCCATGGCAGAAAGCGGTGGCGGATTTTCTGGCCACCGCCACAATAAGGCGGTGGCGATGCGGATTTTCCATGGCGGCCGCTTTTGACATCTCAAAGTGGTAACCGAAAGCAGAAATATCCAAAAAAGCGGAGAAAAAACGGTGGCAGTGGCATCCTGCCATCTCGGAGTTGGAAAACTGAACCTTGTGGTCACTCATCTTGCCATCTCCTTTGCAGTCATGTGGTAAGTTAGTTTCTTAATTCTCCATGCGTTAGGCATTCACATGCAATCATTTGCATTCTAAAGTACATTAAAGGGGCCTTAGGAAAAATTTTGCTATATGGACGAAATAGTCATACTCGAGTTGTAGAATAATTAGATGCAGACCGGCCAGGCTTACCTATTGGCAAGAGATTCACTTATGGATATTTTATTTTTATTGATAATAACTTGATCTCATGGAAAAGCAAGAAGTAGAATGTAGTGACGAGATCTAATACAAAAACATATAGAGCAATGGCTTTTACATATTTGAGTTTATTTGGCTAAAAGAGTTGCTTAAAAAAATGATATTTGAGGAAGTTACACAGATATCTCATTTATGATAAGCAAGTTACTCTTCATATTGTCTCAAACCCAGTATTTCATGAGAGGACTAAATATATTGAGATAACTTGTAACTTCATTTGAGAGAAAATTTTATATTCTAAGAGATAAAGGAGTCTAGTTGGAAGATTGAACTACCTCAAATTCACTCATCTTGACATCTCCTTTGCGGCCTCTAGTGAGTCAATTTCGTAATTCTCCATGTGTAAGACATTAGGAATGCAATCATTTGCATTCTAAAGTACATTAAAAGGGCCCTATGAAAAGGTTTATTGTATGGGCACAATAATTATACTCGAGTTATAGGATAATTGGATGCAGATTGGATAGGCTCACCTATTGACAAGAGATCTACTTTCAGATAATATTTTTATTGATAATAACTTGATCTCTTGCAAAAGCAAAAAGTTGAATACGATGGCAAGATCTAGTACATAGGAGAGTATATAGCAATGACTTCTACATCTTCTAAGCTTATTGGCTCAAATAGTTGTTTTGGCAAGATCTAGTACATAAGAAGGGTATAAAGCAATGGCTTCTACATCTTCTAAGCTTATTTGGCTTAAAGAGTTGTTTAAAGAACTAAGATTTGAGGAAGTTACACATATATCTCATTTGTGATAACCAAGCCACTTTTCATAGTCTAAAACCCAAGAGGACCAAAAATACTGATATAGATTATCACTTCTTTCAAGAAAAAATTTCATATTGTAAGAGATACAAGAGACTAGTTGGAAAACTAAACTACCTCACGGTCTCTCATCCTGACATCTTTGCATTTTGTGGTGAGTCAGTTTCTTAATTCTCCATGTGTGGTCATTGGAATGTAATCACTTTAATTATAAAATACATTAAAGGAATCGTATGAAAATGTTTGCTATATGGACACAATAATCATACTCGAGTTGTAGGATAATCAAATGTAGATTGGGCAAGCTCAATTATTGGCAGGAGATCCACTTCTAGATATTATGTTTTTACTAACTTGATCTATTGGAAAAGAAAGACGTAGGATGTGGTGGGAAGATCTAGTACAAAGCAAAGTATAGAGCAATGACTTCTACATCTTCTAAGCTTATTCAGCTTAAAGAGTTGCTTAAAGAACTGAGATTTGAGGAAGCTACACAGATATCTAGTTTGTGATAACCAAGCTATTCTTCATATTGTCTCAAACCCAATATTTCACAAGACATAACATATTGAGATAAATTGTCAATTAATTCGAGTGAAAGTTTTATATGGAAACAATATCACTTCAGTTTGTTAATTCCAATTATTAATTAGCAGATATCTTCATTAAACCATTGTGGGTTTCTAGGATTGATTATATATATAACAAGCTTGATGCATATAATTTATATGCTCTAGTTTAAAGGGGAGTGTTACATAGATTTTGTATATGGGCTTGTCCGAACCCTACGTAATACTTTATATGTATATATGATGATTAGTTGTGCTAATTGCGTATATTATTTCTCTCTTCACCTCCAATGCCCATGCTTTCCACACTAGTGCCTCCAATGGCCTTTTATGCACATGTTCAAACCACCGTAATTTATTTCTCAAATTTTCCTTGATAGGTATCACACCAATATCACCTCATATACAACCATTTGCTTTTTCCCTCCATATGAATATTCTCATTTATGTGATTTTTACTCTTTTCACTCATCGTCCCATTAAATTCCAGCAATCACTTCCATAGAGTATAGTTAGTCATATAGATACTCATTTTTTTGTCATTTAAACATATACTTATTTCTCATTACAAAGTATACACATTCACAATTTTCAGTAGATAGAGTAAATGTTTCATGAACTAAGGAAGATTTTACACATTAAGTTTAAAGGGTTTTGGTTGCCCATTAATAGCAGTTTCTTTTACCAATTTGAAAATTCTGAGGGTAAATTGTACAGCAGCTAAGTATAAGGGCTATTTTTTTCTTACATTTTATCGATTTTAAATTTATACATGTGTGTTTATCACTTTCTAGAGTGAAGTCATATTCAATGGGCATACTTCAGTAATCCTCAAAACCGAACCGCAGACTTTTGATATATCTATGCATCATGGACCTACAACGCCATCAGTTCAACAACAGACAAAAGTAATGGGAGATATTTCACAACTTCAATTATTCCACTAATGCATCAATAAACATGTCTACATCTATGAATTAGAGATGAGGGTTCAAACATCTGTCAAATTCAAAGCATCCTTTTAGAATTAAATAAAAAATTATGTATACCAGAATCATATTATAGTAGAAAATAGGGAATACCTCATTTTTCATCTCAATACTCCAAGCATGCATGGTTCCACCTCCTGAGCCTTAGACATCAAAATTAAAAATGTTAATGCTAGAACAAACGTAACTTAATGTAGATGCACAGTATCCATAATGTCATGAATAGACACTCATTGACTACAATTTCATTTAAAGAATCGTGTATGATATATTAAAAATCACATTTCTTATGGACTACTCTTGAGCTCAACAAATTCAACAAGAAATTATAAAAAGGAAATCACAATTGAAAATAAAATGGCATTTCTAACAAGTCCTACAGTTTGGCCAGTCATCCACCTGATTGAAATGATCACATTGCAAATTGCTCTTATCAATTGCATATAATCACTTGAAAATGAAAATATGAGAAAGAATGCTTTAGAGACTAATTCCTCTCTTAGATGATTCATGTATTTACAAGAGTCCTTACAAACAAAAGATCTCAAAAAACTACATACACAGGTGACAGATATGAATTACAAAAAAAAGTTAAATTATTCTAATAAGTCAATCAATTCAAATAAGTTAAAATTCTAACACTCCCCCTCAAGTTGGAGTATATAGATCTGTTAGCTCATGTGTTTTGATTAGTGTAAACAAATATTAATTAATAATTTTCATTAAAAACAGAATCTATTTTATCGTCTGAACATGCATCATTCTTGTAGAATTACTTTGTTTGTCGGGTCTTTCTTTCCTTTTAAGTTTAAGAACAGACTTTGCATCGGAAAACCTTCTGATCCGGTCGGTCATCAGTAGTCGATGACGTCAGCAGAAGATGACCACGTGGACCATTCACAGGGTGACACGTGGAATAAGATAGCAGATGAATCAGGGTGGAGATCATTCAGAGAGGTGATCGGTGGTCAGTTGCTGAGTGACCGCCGCCAGCAGATCAGTGCCTAGAGGAGCGCCTGGAAGGAGATTGCGACAAAGTAAAGAAGCGCCGCTCAGTCATCGGGTTTCTTGCTAACACGCAGTTAAGCTGGGACCCAGTCTCCCAGCGAGAGCGTTACGCATGCACCTCGAATGATTCCAGAAGCAGATCAGTCATCGGGATTTCTTGCTAACACGTGTTAAGCTGGGACACAGGCTCCCAGTGAGAGCGTTACGCAGGCACCTCACAGGATTCCAAACCAGAAGAAGAAGAGTTGCTCGCCAGTAGGGTCGTGCATGAGGATGGTATAAGAGAGCTCGTAAACTGGTCAGTGATCACTGACTCTCTTAGACCCATTACGTGCATGGCATGGCGCGTTGAGACCATGCAGGCAGGATGCGCCTGGTGAGTGTGCTTAGACCAGCTGTAAGGACCCGTAAAATTAAATTGGAATAAAAAGGGATATATTTTAAATAAATTCTAAGTATGTTTTTATTTAAAATAAAAAGGAAGGAAAGTGTAGTTTAGAAGACTATAAGATTTCCTGGTTAGTACATAATCGCCGGTCGCCTACTACACATGATCGCCAGGGCGCGAGAGACATGCAGACGTCGCCAGGGCGCGAGGCATGTGGACGTTGCCAGGGCGCGAGAGGCATGCGGGCAACGCCGGGGCGCGAGGCATGCGGGCAACGCTGGGGCGCGAGAGGCATGCGGGCGTCGTCGGGACGCGAGGCATGCAGGCATCGCCAGGGCGCGAGAGGCATGCGGGCGTCGCCAGGGATAGACATCGGTTGTCTCCCAGAGAGAGACATCGGTCGTCTTCCAGGGAGAGACATCGGTCGTCTTCCAGGGAGAGACATCGGTCGTTTGCCAGTATGAGACCTCAGTGGATAGTCATCGCGCGAGCGGTCATCGGTGGAAGGTTATCGCGCGATGTCGAGTTTCACACAGATAAGGTGGGACCCAGACTCCCAGCATGACACGTCCTGCACGCGCGCCACGTGGACAAAAAGGGTGGTTCAGAATAGTGACATCAGAAGGTTGGCATGCGCAAGAGACACTCGCGGTCGTACTGTTCAGGGAAGTGGTTGGCATGCACAAGAAGACAACCATGGCCGTACTGTTCAGTGAAACGTACACTCTGGCTTTCTTGCAGAGGGGGTGGTGGCAGCAGCATGCGTGGACAAGTAGGCTTGGATTCAAAAACCCACTGCGAGGAGGCAAAGAAGGTTACAGAGACTCAAGAGTGAAAGAGTGAGTGCATCTTCATCCCTCCCTTTTCTCTCCTTCGTGCGGCGATTCAGGCATCCTCAAGCACCAGTGCAACCAGCGACGACTGCCCTTAGAGCACCTGGGAGGTTCTCTGCAAGTTCTACAAACCAGACGCTGAAAACAGAGCTAAGGCATCTTTAATCTTCGGTGGGTTTTGGAGCTCTTGGTGTTTTGCGCAAGTCCAGGTAAGGGAAGCTAGCCTTATTTCCAACGAAAAACCTTATAGTAGATGTTTGAGATGATGGGGTGACGTGGTCGCCGGTTTTCAACTGTTATTGTATAATCCCCTGTTTTTGAACGAGATCGCCGGTTTTGGCGTTGTTTTTCGAACTCCCCTGTTTTTGGTGTTGTTTGAAACTGTTTGAGATTTAAATGTGGTATTCGAAAATCTGAACCTTGGCATGAGTTTTTTTGTGATTGGAATCATTCATTTAAGTGTTATATGATGTGTGGAATGTCGTGAATGTGGGATCAAGACATAGTATTTTCAGGAAAGGAAATACCGTGTTGAGATTTGGTTATGAAGTGTATTGATCTGTGAGTATCCTGTGAATGAGGCGATCCTGACTCTGCTGAGATAATGGAATCACATAGAGGAAGTTATTCAGTTGGTGAGAGTCGAAGGAGGTTCATATGAATGGGTGAGTCGTGTGAAAAAGAACGAGTTTGGCCTGTTATATGAATTAACCCTGTCATACTAGGAGAGTGAAGATATTGAGATTCATTTATGCGCATGGCTGTGTGAGTTTCACAGCGACCCTGTGTGGGTGATGTAGTATGACAGGTGCAGGTCTCTGGATGCTAAGTTCAACGCATGAGTCTTCCGGAAGTAGGGTCAAGTGTCTTGTGTGATGAGTCAGTGGAAGTCTGACGCGAGAAATGAGAAACATTGGATTGTTAGACACTTGATGAATTATGTGATTTGAATGACTCTTGAGGAATTGTGAAATACGTGTTTACTTGATGATCATGTGAAGAGAATGAGAAAATTGATAGTTTTACGTGGGTATCTTGAATTTGTTTTATCTTGATTTTAAAGTTCATATCTAAACTCTCTTTCAAATATCTAGCTTACCCTGTGATTTTGGTGTTGTGTTTGGCTTTTTCTTAAACCTGTGATGATCGTGTATAATTTACACGGGAGCAGATGATGTTGCAGGAAGTAGAGTCCCTCTGTGAGTGGTCGTCGGAAGGAGATCGCCTGTTCCCTTTCTGTTAGGCGATCACCCTTCTTCTGTTTTCTGATAGGAGATCGCTGTTCTCTGATAGGAGATCGCCTTTTGCTGTTAGGAGATCGCCTATCTTTCTATTTTAATGTAATTTTGTTTACGTTTTTTTGGAAAATTGACCGAATTTGTATTAAATTCCCTGTGAGGAGAAACTTCATTACATATATATAATTTTATTCACTTCAATCTATTTGTTACCTTTATTTTCATTATATAAATATGAATAGTATTTTGGCGGGATGTTACACCAGCCACACCTGGTGCTTCCCTGGGAGCATGCGACTTACTCAGAGGAAAGAAACGCGCTAAGTTACTCCGCAAGGGAATAACTTACGCGCACAGGGAAAAACGCAGAAGCCCTTCAGGTGTGACACGTGTACGGGTAGATGCAAGTTGCATGCCTCCACGTGTCACCATCTGAGAGAGAGCCGCGGCAGAGTTTTTACAGTTAGAGAGATCGCACATTCTCTGAGTCATTGTGGGGACGTTTATACACGTTGCGCAGTGGTAACAGACTTCAGTTACTATGGTGGCCAGACACATCGGTCAGGGAGACACATCGATCATCGGTCAGGATGAGACATTAATGGTATCAGAGCAGTTCGTCCTTAGGATGACCTGAGGGCTGTGGATCCATTGTGTTTCTTCTGCTCATAAAATTTATTTGAGTTTTAAATAACAACTATAGTGAAAGGTTTTCAAACGTTTTTGTATTGAAATTTTGTGTGTGCTTTAGTGAATATATGCCCTAACTGAAAATCTTAGTATTAAGAATGAGAGGGTCTTGATAAAGTGGTGAGGGTGCACACTCATAACTGGATCGAGATGATTCTCAATCTTAATTCCAAAGGTTTGATGTTTAGCATACATTGAATTCTGGTGTGATTTATGTCATTTTATTGAGTGTTTTTGTAATTGATTGAAAGTGGTTGTTTGGATTGATGGTTGTATACCAGTAGCTGTTCTGGTGTTTTGCTTGAGGTTATAAGTATTATGATTCTGTTGATGAACTCAAATTCTTAATGACTTTGAGATGCTGACCTTTGTAAGGTCTAGATGTTACCTCCTGAATGAATTGATTTCTTATCGATCTCATTCTTGTAGTTGTAGGGAATATAGAAACCCATAGTTTCAAAATCTGAAACGAAGAAGATGGCACGTAGACCTTCTACCCCTCCCCAACCTTCTTCGGAGATGAGCCAGATTGCCAAGGCTATCGAGATGATGGCAACTGCCATCCAACAACAGAATGCGGCGATGGCTCAGAACCATCAAGCTACAATGCACCAAGGTTAGAGTTCCCAGTGAGGTTGCATGCATGACACGTGGACCGTGAAGGTGTTCCCAGAGACTAGGTAGGGCAGGCGGCCCCAAAGATTGAGTGCGTGCAGAGGCGCCCACGTGGCCATCCTGCCAGACTTTCCACTCAAGTAGAGGAAACCCACACGCAAGGTTGCCCAGAGAAGTGGGTGCTGGCAGTGCAGAAGTAATCAAGTAAGCCCTAGACTAGCCAGTAGACCCTAAGACCATATAATGGGCAGAAGAACACCAAGCAAAGGTACGCAGAACTTGCTAAAAAACACAATACTCAGTTTTCAAACTCGAGAAATTACAGAGAGATTTGGTGTTCCGGTTGCCTGACTTGAGCGTCAGAGCTACAACGGCCGCTAGAGGCGCCGTCTGTGTTACTTTGCAGGCATCGTTTGGAGTTCCAGAGGGGATCCTTGGAGCGTTCTTGCAGAGCACGCGGTTGCAGAAGGCTAAACAAAGGAGTGACGAGGCATATCCTCCACATTCAAGTCAGCGGCAGGATCACCTTCTAAACTTGTCATAAACATGATTTGTCAATGCATCTATCACAATATTTAATATAAATAAACTTGATATATTTATTTGTCTATGTAGTGGGCCCCACAAACAACATCAATCACATCAACACTTCAAAATATCATAAAAGAAAGAGGAAAATACAAAAAAGTGGGGGACCAAACTTACCCACTAATCCCTAACCCTATAAAGGGTAAATCAAATGTATCTCTTATAAAGACAAAGGACATCAACAAGAATATTTGCACTCAAAGCTTGAAGGTTGAAAGCATCTCTCAAGTCTATAAATCAAAAGGTTTGTTCTACAAAAAGAATAACCTATGAAAGCTCTAAAAAGCTTGTTGGGTCAATGCTACCTATTTTCTGCTACAACAATGAAGTGACAAAAGCTGAAAAAAGGGAAGCAAGTGCCCTGTGCAAGACAAATAAGCAGAGCATAGTCTATCAAAAAAACAATCAAATAGAAAAAAAAGAATTTAATGCTTCTCTTCGAACTGAAGCAAAACATTTTGTTAGAATGGAGGTATTAAATACAGGTAGTTGGTAGTTATATTAGAAAACTACTATTTGTTGTACCTATGAGCTCTTTACTTATTAGCATTAATTACCTAAATATTACTAAAGTAAAGACGTAGGACCCTCAACATTGTGGAACAAGAAGTCTTAAGAGAGATCTTGGCACCTACCGTACAGACGCTATGTGTCAATGGTATAAAGGGTACAAGCCTCACTCCAAACTAATGCACATTCTTATAGGGTGGAAAATAGGTTTGAGTGAGGTGTGAATAATGGATTTAATAACACTAGAGAGTTGAGCATCAATCTTTTTCCATTGTTCAGGATGTTTAGTAGGAACAAATTCAGCAATGGTGATGAGATGAGATTTGTTGCCCAACCCACTTAACCATAACACAATTTTGGAAGCCCAAGAGGAATGGTTAGACCCGTCTATCTTCTCAATACTAACAATAGGTTTAAAAAATATGGGATAATTTGTTCTAGAGGATGATGTGGTGTCGGAAGAAATTTTTTTCAAAAATCAAGAGGAAAAAAATAAAGAAAAAGGTGGTCGCTGGATCTTCGTCGGAAAACTTGTCGAAGGTAGTGCCGAAATAGTTAAAGCAAACAAAGGAGAAAGGTTTGCAAAAAAGATCCCCTAGAGAGTGGATCTACCAGGCCAACACGGTTTTGAAAAAAGCTTTAATACATTGTTAAACTCGAAAGAAGAGAGAAAAACTGAGCTAAAACCATGTGTTTCTGTTAGAGCATGAGTGCTTTATTTATATTGAAAAAAATGAATCAATACAATAGATAAAGGAGATTTGATATCCTCTAAATACCAAATATATGATACAGGTACAAATAAAAGTGTTCTAATAATACACATATAATTTAGATATTCCTAGATATAAAGGATCAGCCCCTTGTCTCTGTAATTATAACAATATTCCTGATTATATAGAATCAGGCCCTTATGTCTATAATTAAAACATGTAGACCTGATGCTCCATTTATAATTATAATTACATTAACTACAAATATTGTTAGTTCAACCAAAACCCAGAAAAACTAAACTAATAACCCTATTTTAACAAAAAATAATAGTAGGAATTAACAAAAACATGTTTTTGTGCATACCAGCTGGTAAATATAACCAGGAAATGAGATGCAGTGAAAAAGAAAACTTTTAGAAAGCTAAATTGTGAATAATGAAATGTAATACCTGCCACCACATACTTCCCATCTGGAGTAAATGTAGCCTCTATAGTAGTACCAAGAGATGCTTCCAAACTAAACCCACAGCGCTGCAAGTTAGAAAACTATGAACTTCCACATATTTTGAACAAACACACCATTGCATAAGGAAAATGTAATGCAAAAGATTCAATTATCAAAGAATTAACCTTTTCTCCTCCATATGCATCAAGAATATAAATATTGTTATTAGTGGTAGTCAGAAGCATTGATTTGCCATCATTACTGAATTTGATATCACAAACTTCAGCTGTGTCACCACCAACTAGAAAGGTGTCAAATGGACCCTACACCAATATGGGGCAATGTCAAAGTTGTGAAGTTAAGAAAAGCATGGCAAAATCTAGAGGAAGGTTACAAATACAAAACCTTGTCATAAGATCGAGAATCAAACAATTTAATAGCCCCCCCTTCCATTGCTACAGCAAAGACCAGACCTTGTTGGTCATATGCAACAGCAGGTCTACCACGTAGACGTAAGATGCCCTGAAAACTATAACAGTGAGCATAAATCGTAATTATCCCCTACACTTTTTCCATGGTGCACTGTGAAATTATAAACATTTTTAAGCCCAAACATGGGTTTAAATCGCAGGTGTACTCATGGTTGCATTATGGTTGTAGCATGTCAACTTCAGTCAATTCAATTGCAGTGGTTGCCACAGCCAAATTAAAACTGCATCATATGATGCAGTCCACAGCTAAAAACATTGAGTTCAGCCATTAACAAAATATTACAATGTTAAGTACTGAAAAGAAGCATATTTTAAAAGAATAGCCTGTTTTCTACATATTTTACTTGGTAATCTAGTACTATATAGGTTATTCACCAATATAACTAAGAATCTAGACATTATTTTAATTGACATTCGAAACTCAAATCAATACTTCAAATCTCTCCCTCCCCGAAAAACGAAAACTACCAACCTGGCAAGCGTTTACTCGAAGATCCCATATCCTGACACTGTGGTCTAGAGAACCAGACATGAAGCTATCATTGATTGGAGACATGCAGAGAGAAACAACCCTAAGGAAAGTCATAGAAAAGAAATCAGCAGTAAGGTCATGTATAACAAAGGTATTAACATACTCAGAATCATAGAAAAATTGCTACTCTGATTGCACATGAAAATAATCTAACTATTGTACAATCGGGTTCAAAAAAGGGTGAGGCAAAGGAAAGCTTACTTTACATGCAACAATGAAACTTAGAGCACAAGATAAACATGTAAAAAATTTTAAAAAATCAAATCAAATAACCATCCACCCAAAATTGAAAATAAGACCTTTTATATTTCACTTTTATGTATTATAAAGAAAATCAAAATCTTGGCGGCCAAATATAATTTCAAGCATGTGCTTATACAATTAATTATAAACAATGATCTTAGTCCTTCCTTACTAAAAAGGCCAAACATGTCCCAAAACAAAAAGAAAATGATACAACAATAATAATCAAGAATTGTTTTCTGCCTAAAGCGTAGCAATTATAAAAGAGAAGCCCGTTTTCCTTTTGCAAGGTAAAAAAAATCAATTATCTCCATTCAAACCTAACCTCTGTTTGTGCCCTTTGAAGTATCTTATGCATCGGTTATCATACATTGATAAATACCGCAATGATTCTGCCACAAAAGGAATAAGAAGTCAATAACTGCAATCATAAGTGGTAGATGCTGACGAGCTATAACTTGTCAATTAAAATGGTTATATAGAGAAGCCCACCTCCACTAGACTCCAAATTGTACTTTGAAGAGCAAATAACAGAGCTTGAATGATGAGTAAAACATATCCGATCGGTACCGTGTTTCTTATGAGTAGTGGTCTTCAACAACCTGGAATTCATGGTAAAATGCATAGAAAACAATTATTCATGTATGAAGCAGTAAGTAAATCATAAAAACTAAATCATTTATTGAACAAACCATTTCACAAGGAAAAAAAGGAAAACTTAATCGGTATAATTAACTGTGGGCAAAACTTTATTGTATTAACAAATTAAGCTTCTGCAATAAAGCAAATATCTTTTCTGGCAAAACGAAACAAACTTAAGAACTAAAATGGCAGCTTAGTATTTGATTCTTTCCTTCTGTATTCTTAATCTCAAAGGACTTATCATCATAATAAGCTACTAGCCAAAATACATGTCCTCTCGCACCAACGTATCTGCATTTTTATTACATTTAAATAATACAATTTCGAGAAAATATATAATGCTATAAGAATAGTTTAAGAAAAACGTATGTGGTAGGTATTTTTCAATGGAAGAGTCATGTTACCTTTAAGTCGAGAGGTTACGAAGTTCAGCAATTACATATTTTATTAAATAAGAAAATCATTTTTAATTGTTAAAGAACAAAATCGAGAAATTAAAAATGAAACCAAATGTAATTATAAAAAGGTGTATCCTCTTTATATAATAGTCAGAAGACAAGTTTGAAAGTCTGAAGTGTCGGCTAATATAATATAATCATAACAGCCAAGATACTAACACTTGTTGAAAAAATACAGAAGTTAATAAGAATGACAAGAAAGATACAAAAATTATCAAATAGTAACTGAACAGAAAAGTAATTGTTTGTAATAACTATTTGGATCATTTCTAGTGCACACACTTGCAATACCACTGGAGCCATTTGCTGACTTTAACATAGATTCTCAACAACAAATTAAAATCACCCACCATTAAGTAAAAGAAAACAGCTAGGAAGCAGTGACACCTCATAGAATAGCATGTCAACATGTTAAACACTTCCTAGACACTACTGTCATACAAAGGCAAAAAGAAATCAAATATCAACTTATCTTAATAATAAGGCTCATAATGTTTTTTTTGGTGAGGTTCATTTCCATATGACTAAACCAGTTTTTTGAACTATTAAGGCTAAGATTTGCTTCTTTCTCATAAAAGTAAACTCACTTAGCATTAGCGATGTCATAAAGTCGCACTGAGTCATCCTCACTTGCCGTGACAAGTAAATCATCCTTTCGATGGAAATCAATGGAATGTATCTTCCCACCCTGGAAATACAAAGATAATTAAACCCTACAGAAAAGGCATAGTCGTGATGAAGCCACCATTTCCGCACCAAAAACAACAATAATATAAGAAAGAAACCAAGGAATTGTTCCTCAAAGATATTTGACTCGTTGATATTCCAAATCAGTTACGCTCTAAATCAAATAAAAATAACATAATATATTAATTTATAAAGTAAAAGCTTAATAATCTCAGTAATTTAGTCCAAGAGAACAACGGCAAAAAGTTCAGATAAAAGCGCAACACTAGATATATGAACAGAAGGTTCCGTAATAGATTAATGGACCCTAACAGAATTGTTTTTCCTTGCAACGAGAAATGCCTAAATGTGACTGAGGGCACAAAAAGGGAAGTGAAAAGAATGAAATTGAAAGGGAATAGAAGAGTTACGAATTCGGAGAAGACGGCTGCTATGGACATGCTGCGAACCAAATCATCGTCAAGCTCCGTAAGCGACGACGTCATCTTCGCCGAGCAAAGTATGAACAGAGTGCAAGGGAAGTAAGAGAGCAGAACAATCCGTCGTCTCTTTTTTACTGTTCTTTAACTAGTGGTGGGACAGGTTGGGATATTCCTCTATTTATAAGTAGTTTCAAGAAGCACGACTAATTATATTATATTATATTATATTATATTATTTATATATATATATATATATATATATATATCATTCTTGAATAAAATTATTTTATAATAAATAAAAATTATTTATTTATTTATTTATTTATTTAATAAATTAAATAACTAAATAATATCTTTTTTATCTTAAAATAATTAAATGATTTAATTTTTAAAATAATAATTATATAATTTTTTTAATATCATTTTTACAAAATTATATATATTCCAAATTATAATATTTTTATTTTTAATTAATTAATAATAAAAAAATAAAACTATATATATTTTCGCTAGTTTTTTATAATTACTCTCATTATTTAATAAATTTATTTTATCTTTTATTTAATTAAAATGCATAACTATATCTTTTATATAATAGTAAGTACACAATTTTTTAATTAAAATTAATCATTTAATTTTATATTATTTTATATAAATATATTTATTTTTGACATTTTTTAGAACTATATTATTTAACTAAAAACAAGGAAAGAGAAGCATTTATGTTTTCGCTAATTAATAATAATAATAACTTATACTAATTGTATTGTTCAGATGTGATTGGTTAGAAGATCGATATGATTGTTCGAATGTATAATTGATTTAGTAAGAGCTGGCTAGGCATTATTTCAATGAAAAAGCAAATTTATATTTTTTGGTTATTTTCTATAGTAAAGTCAATTTTTTAGGGATCTTTATTTTGTTTGTTGTATAAAATATTTCTGGATGAATATATGATGTTGTTGGAAATTTTTATGGTTTTTATCCTTGGTGTAATTTCAATTTTAGTTGTTCTATGATTCCTCGAAGAGGGGGATGGGTGGAAGACGTTGTAAAGAGGGAAGACCTTCAACGAGTAAGGCAAGTATTGTTCCATGCAATACATGCTACACTGATATTTTATGCTCTCACTAATTTGATCGTCAGAGTATTGTCAACAGGTGGAACTCTTCTCATCTCATTATGATCTTTAGACATTCGAAAGTTGCAATTACAAAGGGATCACCTTAGAGGCCACCTCTAAGCTCTCGACCTCCAATTTAGCGAGAACACTAACAAATATATACTTCTATCTATACCAATATATATATATATATATATATATATATATATATATATCAATTCTATCAATTTTATAAATTATTTTTGTAATTTCATGGTTGAAAGAACAAAATCTCAAGGAAATAAAAAAAGCCTTGAAGAATCAAAACATGCAACGCTTTCTAGAAATGAATTGGAACATTTTCCCTGATCTAGTCAAAGTATTCTACACAAATCTGGTCATTGATGGTGAAAATATGTCCTCCCATGTCAAAGGAGTTAACATGGAAATCACACCAGCGGTATGGATGACTATTACTGGTTTGAAATATTTTGGTGCAAGAGTTGGAAAAGGGAATACCAACCACTAACATAATTATTACTTTAGGCAATAACATAAAACCATGGTCTAAAGCATTAAAACTGTGGCCTAAAGTTTAGGCAACGGTTTTTTAGTTTTGGTCGAGGTGAGCGTGGTTGTTTGTAATAGGCCACGACTTTTATAAAGACAATAATTTTAAAACTATTGCCTAAAATCTTTATAACAGCCACAATTTTAAAAGTGTTGCTTAAAAGTATTGACAAAAACAACAATACATTTCTTTAATTTTAGAAGAATTAGTCATACAAAAGTTCAGGATGGAAAGAATAAGTATTGAAGGATAATGTGTATTAAATAGAAGTGACCCAACAAGAAATCTAACATATTTCAATAGATGTGTCCAAACTACATAATCAAAAAAATTAACTTAAAGTATAATGATAACGATCAAGTCTTCAAAATTAAAACTAAAAACTTAGTTTAAAAACATAATGTATTATTTCTTTACCACATATCAATAAGTTCATTCTTCTTCAAGATTGTCTTCGTAGTCTTCATTGCCTTCAAGCTACAAAAAATACATAAATATATACTAATTAAATCTAATTCAAAAAAAAAAAATATAGTAACTACCAAAATATAATTGTATAAATAATCAATAACATGTCTTAATCAAATCCATTAAACTTTGATGTAACATTAAACAATTGCATGTATGTGTTTACAACACAAAATCAAGAGTACCACATATTCCAATCCATATCACTAAACTTATTAACATGATTGAAATTCCAATATGATTATGTATGTGTTTATATCTCCATGATCCAAGAAAAAAAATGAAACTTGAGGATAAAACAATAACTTCTAAATGTATTCCTCCAACATTACAAATCAAAGCAATTTCATGTATAGCTTGAAAACATTTCTTAAAGTCCAGTAAACAATTTTCAATTATATATACCTGCTCATAATGAGGATCATGGGTGGATGCAGATGAATGTAGTCCCACTCCACTACTTTCTTTAGTTAAAACATGTGTCGTCATATTATTTATGTCATCCTCCTCTAAATCTGGATTTTGCTGCTTTACCACAAATTTTACTATTTGCTCTAGAACTTCAATTTTCTTCGCCATGCCACTCACTTCATTTGCATGTTCATTTCTTAGAGCAGCAATTTCTTCCTTTTTTTGAAATGTTGACGATGTCATAGTCTTTCCATAACACCGTACTCTCCCAGGTTTCTCTTTTCCAAATATTGATTGAAATGCTTGTTCCATAGATTCACTTGAGTTTTCAATAAAACCTTGAAGTTAGTCTAATAAAAGAGAATTAATTTAAATTATTAAAAAGAATATATTTATATGTACTTCATAAATATTTGTATACTTACAATGATATTATATGTTTCTTCATCCATTTCTTTTCCTCTTTGGCTTCTCGACGTTGACAGGTTGTAATAAACATTTCAGCTTGGGTAACTTTTTCTCCTACCTTTTTCTTGGCCCGCTACAACAATTACATATTTTAAAAAAATTAATAGGATGTGTTTGTATTGGATTTAAAATATTAAAACATAATTAGAAGTATCTTACTAATTTAGCATGAATTCTAGCAAAATTGGTTGGTCCTATGCGATGAATGTACTTTTGTTGTGCCCTATTTGCAACATTTTACTCACTAATGCTCTACATTGTAATAAGATAAAAATAACAATGAAGGTAGATAATAATGCAATTTTAAAGTAATAAGACATTAAATTATCTAACCTTGATAGTGCTAGTGTTCCAATATTTCAACAATTGTTTGAAATGATCTTCATAAATGAATAATGGACGATGTTTGAGGCGATCCTTCAATGTGGAGTACTTTAAAAAGTGTCTTTTCTTTATAAAACTCTTGTAGCGTCTCCATGCATCATTTATGCGTGGATAAATATCATTTTCTCTCCTTTATCGCTAATGATGAACTTTTCCTATAAAAAGAGTGTACTGGACAGGAGTGCTCAAGACCTCGGCCCAAGCACTTAGGTACGGTAAGCTTGGTTGTATAAATTATGCCTAGCTCAGCCTGGACCAGGTATGGGACCAATAGCTCGATACGAGGTCAGTCCAGGTTTTTTGGTAAGTATACATGGAAAAGAGTCTATGTGGAAAAGATAATTAAAAACAATTGAAGGAATAATTGAATTAGTTGAAGTATATTATTAAATGTAAGTAAAACCAATTATGAATATGTGTACCCGAAAGTAACAGGTACACTTTAAAAATAATATTGTTATTGTTGAATTATATTGTTGAAGATTATATTCTGGTTGTTGAGATTATATTCTCATTGATGAAAATTGTTGAAGGGATGTCCATAAGAGGGGTTTAAGACCCTTGTGAAAGGTACATTTTTCTGAATACTTTAGACTGAAACATATTTTATAGTTTGAATGCTCTCACTGACTTGATCATCGAAGTGTGATCAACAGGTAGAGCCCCCACTGTCCCGGCGGAACTGTATCTTGGAGCACCAATTGGATACAAGTCAGAAGTGGAGCTCACCCATTCTATCCAACTAAGGTCAACCGGTAAGAACAAAGAGCAAAAGAATGATTGTATTTTCATGAATATTTGATCATTAAATGAATATAAATTTGTTTTTCATACCATAACATATGTCCATATACGAGCCTTGTTATCTTTATCATTGAGCAAAGCTTTGAAATTTGTGTAAATCAATGGACAAAAGGAAAAATTTCTAGTTATCATGCCAAGGAAATAACTTAAGTTAGTTACAATCTTGTCAGTGGGACCAATTGGTTCTCCATCAATGTCTAAGATAACTTCTAGACGCTTTTAAGTAGATCTTCCATGTATTGCTAAGCATTGAGTTGGTCCTCGCGTTTTTTTCTTACTTGTTCCTATTTTATAAATGAAATATTAAAAAGAAGACAAATATGAAAAAAAATGTTGTCAATTTGTAATAATAAAACATTTACCTTCTATTATATTCACTTCACCATCTTCATCTTGGTATGCATTTTCTTCTCCAACATATTGTTCTTCATCCTCACTTCCATTTTGAACATTTTCTTCTTCATCTTCATTGTTTCCATTTTCTTTAAGAAATTGGCCTCTAAGTGCATTTCTGATTCAATCTATTCGATTCCTATTCTCACCCTCGAGTAAGGAGTTGTTGCCCTAATGTAACTTCCTTTTCCTTCGCTAGCCTTGGGGCTTAGTTACTTAATGAAGAGTTATCCCCCCTAGCCTATGAAAACATTCCAATAGCTCTATGCCTACAGCGTAAATGAGTACATTGATGGACAAAATTTTGTTTGTGTCTTACTAGGAGTATCTTATTGTTTTGTCATTGATTCAACATCTTCAATCACTACTCCTTCCTTAGATTTTGAGTTGTCATCCATCATTCTTGTCTTTTTTCTAAGAGTATCTTTTACTTTTGAACTATCAACTTCAGCTTGTACTGATTTCATAGACAATTGTCTTTTCTTAGAATTCTCCTCTTGTGAGACTCCCTTTTGCTGCTTGAGTTGTTCATTGGCACTAGAATTACTAAGTTGAGTCAATGCTCTTTCAAGTGCTTGTAGCCTTTCCTTTGACTTATCACTTGCAATTGTTGTCTTTTTCATGAATTTCCTATTTGGTTCTTGGAGTTGTCTATGTCTGATGCTCTTAGATGTCAATTCTTCCAATTGGAGTTTGTTTTTACTATGAATTTTATGTTGAACAGTACTTGCAACTGCAATATTTTTGTTTTGTTGAATTAAGCCTCCTGTCCAAATTTGTTTCGCCACTTACCTTAAGATTAGGCAAGTTCAATTGTCTTTGGGCAACAATAGTAGGTGTAATGGTACATTCTTTGCTTGTCATTTTTTCATCTTTGATTTGCATTTTCCTTAGCAAATCTTTGCTTGATTTTACGTAAGGAAGTTTCAAATTTGTAGCACTATTTGAATCTTGTCTTGAGCTTTCATCTGTCATTTTAAGTTTGCTTCCATATTCATTATTTGAAAAAATAATTTGATATACCACCATGGAAATTAAACAAAAAATATAATTAGTCATCTTATTAACATGTTATATGAAGGACAATCAAACATCAAGGGTGTAACATTGATATTATTGACTATGTTTCACTCCTCTTTGGTTGGCTAGCTAGATAGCTACAGAGGTAGAAATTCTTATTAGATGTACATTAGTAGATAATAGTACATATGAAACAAGAAAACATAAATTTTGCATTTCAAACATGTACTAACTAAAAGGCAAATACTTTGTCTTCAGTATGGTCAATCTCCTATGGTTTCAAACTTTGATCCAACTGCTGGTTTATCTATGCATGCATATTTACAATTGAATACATAAGAGAAGGTAGATATAGAATATAATAATAGAAAATTTAAATATGTAAGAGAAATCAAGATCAAAGTGTCATCAAAATCAAGATCATTAGAATAATTTTTCTCCAAATGTTTAGAAGGTTTCTCAGCTACAGTGACAAACATATCTTCCCTATCCCAATTGAGTTCATCATCATTATCAGAAGCATTTAGTTGTGATTGGTCACCCATATTAAATAAGTCTCTTGGAACTGTCTTCAAAATATAGTGTCTATATATGTCAAAAGGATCTTGAACATAAAAACATAGGTGGACTTGAGAAGCCAACACAAAGGGGTCATTTTGGTAACATTTTTTTGTTAAAGTAGACACATGTAAGTCCATATTTGTCTTCACCACCCTCAAACCAATCACACCTAAACATCACAAATTTGAAATGACCATAATAATCTAACTCAATTATGTCTTTGATTGCCCCATAATAAGTGACAGGTTCTATCCTAGGATTTTCATCCTTAGAACTTGCATAACTTGGAGTCAATGAAACCAAAGTTACACTAGAATTTTGAGTTTTGTGTGTTGCATCTCTCTTTGTAGTATGAAATCTATAACCATTGATGAGGTAACCTGAAAATCTCTTTGCATCACTATTAGGACCACAAGAGAATTCTCTAAGTTGAAGTGATATGTTGTCTTTCATGGCTTTATCTTTGAACCATTCACTAAAATCTTGACTTTGGTTCTTGGCCTTAATTAACTTTCTTCTTTTAGTCTTCCTATTTAAAATCTCATAATACTCTTTATAAATAAAAACACACTTTGTTAGAATTTGAATTATAATTTATAAATGAGAAAATGAAAAAAAAATTATTATCATACCTTATGTATATGTTTAGTTCGTCATAATTGAATAAGAGGTATCGATGTTCTTGATCTTTAGATTTAAAATCCAAAGAAAATGGTTTACTTTTTTTCTCCCAAGGGACGACCACTACTTGAAAAGTAATCACACAAATCTACATCACATAAATCATTACCCTCATAATTTTTCCCTTTTCTATTTAGCCTTGTATCTACGCCTTTATGCAAATATCTTGAACAAAGTGTCAAAGATTCTTTTGCCAAATACCCTTCAACAATAGAACCTTCTGGGTAAGCTTTATTTCGAGCATAACTTTTAAGTCTGCACAAATATCTCTCAAGTGGATACATCCACCAAAATTGCACCGGCCCACCTAACCTTAGTTCATTTGCTAGATGGATAGGCAAGTGAACCATTATATCAAAAAACTAAGAGGAAATATTGTTTCCATCTGACAAAGTACTTCTGCAATATTAGCTTCTAAGAAATCCAAATCCTGCACCTAGATCATTTTTTGACACAAAGAGGGAAAGAAGGAGCCCAAACGAATTAAAAGGTTAGCCACTACATGAAGCATTATGCTTTTTATTGGAACTTGTAACAAGTAGTGTAGCATGAAATGTGCATCGTGACTCTTGTAACCACTAATTTTCTTTTCACTAACATTCACACACTTTGAAATATTTGATGCAATTCCATCCTGTAATTTGGTAGCCTTTAAAACACTACAAAAAATTGACTTTTCATGTGCTTTCATTGAAAACCAAGATCTTGCAAATTGTACACGACCTCAATCAATCTCCCTAGGATAAAGATTCTTTCTAATTCCCATATCCTATAAATCATAGCGTGCATTAACACGATCCTTTGTCTTTCCTTGAATTTCCAAAAGAGTTCCAATAATATTATCACATATGTTTTTCTCAATGTGCATTACATCAAGATTATGTCGTAATTTATTTTGTGACCAATAGGGCAACTAAAAAAAGATTGATCTCTTTTTCCACGGGCCATCTTTTTTTTTTATTCTTTCCAAAATCATTGTTGAAATCCTTTAAGATTTCTAGGATTTCAATCCCTTCTAACATAGTTGGTGTTGATCCAAGCTCTTTCTTTCCATTAAAGGACTTTTTATTAACTCTCCATGCATGATTTGCTGGTAAAAAGACACGATGATTCATATAACACTTCTTATGACTCTGTCTTAAGTAAGATGAATGAGTGTCATAATTGCAACATGAACATGCCAACCTTCCTTTAGTGCTTTAACCTGAGAATATAACATATGTAGGGAAGTCACTGATAGTCCATAAAAGAGCTGTATGCATTTGAAATTTTTTATCTCTTGAAACATCATATGTTTCTACACCCATTTCCCATAATTCCTTCAATTCCTCAATTAGTGGTTGCAAGTACACATCAATATCATTTCCCGGTGATTGTGGTCCAGGAATTAATAATGACAACATTGTGTATTCGAGTTTCATGCATAACCATGGTGGAAAATTGTACCCCACCATCATGATTGGCCAAGAACTATGTGATATACTCATAGTCCTAAATGGATTGAATTTATCACTTGTTAGACCAAGCCTTAAATTTTGTGTCTGAGAAGAAAAATTAGGATGGAGTCTATCAAAGTCTTTCAAAGTTTCACCATCAGCAGGGTGTCTCAATTTACCATCTTTTGACCGCTCTTCTTCATACCACCTCATTGACTCTGTAGTGTTTGAGCACATATAGCCTTTGAAGTCTAGGAATTAATGGAAAGTGCCTAAAAAATTTGCAAGCACTTTCAGCTGATTTTGTTGTTGTAACTCAAAATTTACATCACAAGATTCCTTCCACCTTGAAACTGTACACTTTGCACAAAAATTGTCAATCTCATGCTCCTTCCAATATAACATGCAATCATTTGGACATGCGTAAATCTTTTTATAATCAAGGCCTAAATCTTTAATCATGGCCTTTGTTTTATTAAAAGATTCAGGAATGTTTAGATTCAACATGACTTCTTTTAATAATTGTAATAGGTTAGAAAATGAGGCATTGCTCCACCCACGAAGACAGTTCAAAAGATACAATCGAATTATGAAAGAAAGAGTGGAGAAACTCTGGCATTCAGGGTATAACTCCTCTTTTTGCCTCATCAATCAAATTGTAGAATTTTTTTGTTCCTCATTAGGATCATCGTTTCCACCATTTTCTTCTATCACATTTCTAAATATATCATGCAATAAGCCGTCAATATCATCTTCCATGTCATCATCATTTTTATCATTATTTATAATAGGCAACGATGATATTTCCTGCCCATGGTTTACCCAAATGTTATATCCTTTTAAAAAGCCTATAGCTATTAAATGATCATACACCACATCTCTTCTTGCCCAACAACAATTTCTACACTTAGAACAAGGCATAAAATCTCATTCCCTTAAGCTTGTCCACTAGTGTATGCAAAATCTAAAAATAACTCAAGACCATTGATATAGTCTTTACTTAATCTTGGAAATTTAGTCCACTCTTTGTCCACCATCTTTAATCTAATAGATAAAAAATCATCATATATTACAAGAGTCTAAAAAATAATTAATAAATTTGAACAATAATAAGAATAAAAGAAAATAAATACTTGTTCTCTTCCAATTTAATATGAATTAATTACAAGTTACAAAACTTGGCTTGGAGGTAGCAAGTGGAATTCTTGGAGGAATAGCTAGTATTTGTGTTGGAGAGAGAAGATGATAACAAATAAATGAATCTGAAAGCATAATTAACGTTTATAAAAGAAAGATAAGGAACCATGTTAAACCTAAAATCTGACCCAAATGAATTGCTACTTATGATTAAACTTTATTTTCCTTAAAAATTAACTCTAAAGTTTGAATAATTAAAAATACAAGATAATAATATGAATGTTATGATTAATCAACAATGTAACCTCTTCTTTTTTGGATAAGCAAGAAACATTTGGCCCAACCTCCACGGTGGATCTTTCTAGAGTTGTCACGGGTGCTTCCTGTAAACATCGCAAACCACTAAAAACTCAATATGTATACACATAAATACATTTTTTTTAATAAAATCAACTTCAAATTTATAATTATAATAAAGTTCAAAACTACATTGAAGAACCCAGAAATAGTACTTTGAAAAATCAAAAAACAAAAGTCAATTTGTCACCAATATTTTAACCAGCATACTCCACATGCAATTTTACGAATAAATTCAAAGCTAACAAAATAAATATAACTAAGCCTTTGTGACAGGATACTCAAACACAACATCTTTTCGCATAACATTTTAGATACAAAACATGATTGCTAGCTTTTCGCCACATACATGAGTCAACTTAAAGATGCAGATTTAAAATTCTTTTCAAAATCTATTAAAATGGTAATATGCTGAATTATAATCACTTTGCTGCACATTGATTATTAAGTTACATAGTGCATTTCATGTAAAGACAAAGAAAAAGATATATGTAGAAACTCATTCTTTTTATATCTCATACTATAGATCTCTACAAGTATATAATGTATTAAGCCATAAAATCACAATAAGGATTTATAATCTCCCATCAAAATTTAATTTTTTTCAATCCACTTGACATATGCCCAGTTCAATAAGTTTAACAACTAACTAGTTTTTATTTACAAATATAATAATTGAACATCAACACAACCCCTTGCTTACATATTTAAAATTATTTTAAACTATATAGCATAAATAAATAAAAATTAAAAGCCTTCAAATTCCATTCTATCTTTCAACACATGCCCTCATTTCAATTAAGCCAATGAAAACAGAAACTAAACCTCGGCACTCTAATTTCAAACCTCAAAGAAATATCTGCATTTGAAAAATGGAAAAAACCACAAAAAATAAAATAAAATTTAATTTTTTCAATCCACTAGACATATGCCCAACTCAATAATTTCAACAATTAACTACTTTTTATTTACAAATATAATAATTGAACATTAACACACCCCCTTGCTTACATATTTAAAATTAATTTTAACTATATACCATAAATAAATTAAAAATTAAAAGCCTTCAAAATCCATTCTATCTTTCAATGCATGCCCTCATTTCAATTAAGCTAATAGAAACATAAACTGTACCTGCACTCTAATTTCAAACCTCAAAGAAATATCAGCTATTGAAAAATGAAAAAAATCACAAAAATAAAATAAAATATAATTTTTTTCAATCCACTTGATATATGCCCAGCTAAATAACTTTAACAATTAACTAGTTTTTATTTATAGATATAATAATTGAACATTAACACACACCCTTGCTTACATATTTAAAATTAATTTTAACTATATAGCATAAATAAAAGAAATTAAAAGCCTTCAAATTCCATTCTATTTTTCAACGCATGCCCTCATTTCAATTAAGCCAATGAAAACAAGAACTGAACCTACACTCTAATTTCAAACCTCAAAGAAATATCTGCATTTGAAAAATGGAAAAAATCACAAAAAATAAAATAAACTTTAATTTTTTTCAATCCACTTGACATATGCCCAACAACTCAATAATTTCAACACTAATAAATATTTATTGGTCGTGTTCATAAAGTAAACCTTTCTTCGGATTATGAGTATTATATCAGAAATATTTCATTATGCTAATTGTGGTCAGTTTTAGTGTCTAAGATGAAAGCAATCGTCACCAAGATGAATTTTCATTATTTATGTGAATGAAGTAGACAAAGACATACCAATAAATAGTTTAAAAGGGAATCATCAAATTTGAGTGGTCAATGCTAACTCATATTCAACCATAAGTCAATGGAAAGATCAATAATGATTGGTCTTAGTGTTTGGTTTCTGCATAAATATATAACTAAATCAGGGGGAAAATGTGTAGAATATGGTTTCAACCAATTTTCAACCATTGCTGCCATTGTCTAGGGAGAATGAAGTTGGTTCATGATCCCTTGCTCGTTGTAAAGGTCTAAGTTCTCTAGTTTGACAATCAATCAATCTTTAATAACTTTTTTCAAATTTTAATGCCTATATGGTTTCAGATTTTTCTATGTGGTTTCAACAGATATAGTTATGCAGCATTGCATACAAGCAGACACACTACAAGGTATATATATACAATGCTTCAAAAATAGAGTTTTCTACATGTAAGATTTTTGAAATAAATAAATAAAAACATAATAAATGTAATAGTTTGAAGCTGAATGGATTTGGAATTGAAGTTTCACCTCCCAACTTGCATTTTCTTGTATAGAAGTTGCACCTACAAAAAAAATCAAGAGTTCAAAAGGGTTCCACAAATTGAAAGAAGATAAAGAGACCTTGGCTGTTGAGAATATACCTATTTCTCACCTCGTTACCAACTACAGCTGTCAATGAATTATTTGAATTGACCCTTTTCGCTGGTTTAAAACTGTGAATTAAGAAAAAATACACATAAGTAGCAGTTAAAGACAAAATTTAACCAAAATGCAAATTGTAGTTGGACAGATTGTAACAATTTATTTGCTAAACTTTGTAGTTTCTTAAGTGTTATTTTTTCTTTTTTAATTGGAAAAATATCAATGACTTTTTTTCCCATTGTTTTGTGTACATGCAGAGCGTAAATGATGTGTTGGTTGGTGCAATTTTCTTTGGCATTCAACTGTACATGAAGGCAAAGAATCACAAATCAAGCACAACAGAAAGTATAGCACTGATGCTGCTTAATACCAGGAAAATTAGAGCTTACAAATCAGCTAAGGAGATGCAAACCGATTCTGAGGCACCTTGGGCGAACATATTCCACTTCATGCATATTCTAATTCCCATGTTAAGTGATAACAATGAATTGAACCCATTTAAGTTTGTGTTAGAAGTCAAGAAAAAAATCAACAAGCAGAGAAATTCTTTGGCAGTACCAATGACTGGTGTGCTTTTATGCTTGTTGAACCAAATCAAAGGACTATAGGTTTGAAATAATCATATTTTGTGTGATTATCTGAATGCATGAGCCCTAGTTGCTTTTCTAAGAAATTTTAATGTTCTAATCTTTTATTTAGTTAAAGTGAGTAATGCATAGTTATTTGTATGTTGCAGGCTGTTACAAACTACTTGTACAAGACAATGAACAATGCAAGTTTGAGCATCTCGCACATGGTTGGGCCAGTAGAAAAAGTGACTTTGGCTAATCATCCAATTAAAAGCTTGTACTTTATGACTATCGGTTTATCTCAGGTATGTCTTACCCTTTCTGCAAACCAGAAGACATAGGCATACAATAAAAAAGAAAAAACCAATGGCTAACTAATGCCTTAGCTTAGACCTCAAAATAGAGAATTTTCTCCAAAAAAAGGCCCACACTCCACAATACCCACCTCAAAACTCAACCACACTGCCCTTAGAAGAAAAACTTTGACAGTAGCCTACCTTCACAACTGAACATATCTACCCTAACAGGGACAACTTAGACCCTTGATTATATCTTCATGTGCTAACAACTCATTTTAACTGCTATTTTTATCTACTTTCTCTCTAAAGGTTTTACTGATTTTGCAGCACTTAGGAACTGCACCATCACACCAAAATACCTAACCTCCCCTTTCTATGAGCCTCCCAAACATATTAAGGCTTCCCTTATAGCTTAGAACATTGTGTGGTACCTAAAAAACTAAAAAAACTAAAAAACAAAACCAACTACAACACCAACATAGTGGCACTCACTACCAGAAACAAAGTACTAAGTGAATGGCCTTTTCGTGGTTAAGACCATATACTTACCGAGTGCAACTTGTTATTACCAAGGTTCATGATACAACTTAAGATCATGATTGGTACTAGCAATTCCATGATAGGAACAGACAATTAACACTATTCTAAGAGTCCTAATATGCAAAATATGCCTAGTACAACAGATAAAAAAAACAGAATTGGCACCCATCCAGAATACGCACATTGATTCATAATTCTAAGACTAGAACTAAGTATGCAAATGGGTAAGGAGGCAGAATAAAATATTGGGTAAACAATAAAACGATTGATGAAAATTTGGAGAATTTGAAGTGCATGTTAGTGAATCAGAGAAACCAAGCCAAAACATCATAAAAAAAATATATACCCTAAAACAAAAAGCGAGTCAAAGAAATCACTAACCTTTAAGGTTTCACCACAAACGACAAACACTTTACCTCCTCACCACAAAGAACTTCGTTTGGCTCTAGTGATCATCGATTTCACCGAAACCCTCTACCTCCTCACCACGAAGAACTTTGTTTGCCCTAGGGTTTCCAACTCACACCACCCAAGTCCAGAATTAGGGTATCATTACGGCTTTTGGGAAGAAGAAGGCGCGTGAGAGGATTTGGATAGAAGAAGGCGATGGGATTTGGGAAGAAGAAGGTGCTCTGGGTCCGAGTGTGAGAAATGCGATACTGAGGTGCGAGACGTGCGTTTTTCACTTACGAGAGAGGGAAATACAAAAAGAGTTTTCCGCAAACTCAAATTTTGTTTATATTTTATTTTAATTTTTTTTAAACCAAAAGGCCACACCTAAATAACCTTGGCCTAAAGTGTTAACGCTTTTATAACCATGGCCTAAAATATCAACGATTTTATACCCGTGGTTTTTTTATAACTTTTAAGTCACATTTCTATAACTGTGGTCTCTACTATGTTTAGGCAACACTTTTATACGCGTGATCTATTTTAGTGTTGCTTAAAGTAAAAAATTTTGTAGTGGACCACTTGATTAAGGTCATATAAAGGTTGTTTAACGCTCCTAAGCTTTGACTAAGAAAGAGAAATTAATCAAAAATAGTTTTCAAGATTTGAAGAGCTTTGGATAATCTCAAGTGTGTGGAATAGGATTGAGTTTTGTACTTCTAAACTTTAAGCTTTGATTTACCCAGGTGTATTTTATTCCCTTCTTCCTTGAACATTGTATTTCTGTGTGTTCTTGTGTTGTGCAGTTTTAGAAGGTGGTTCTGGAAACTGTGTTGTTTGCCAAAAGTGGTATGTGTTTTTGAGAGGTTCAAGATCTTCACTTTTGGTGTGTGTTTTGTAATCTAGGGTTGATTACATAGTGAATTCTCAGTGGTTAGATGAGGACTGGATGTATGCCTTGGTTAAGAGTGGACTAATATAAACATCTTGTGTGATTTTCTTTATCCCTACACTCATTAAACTATTTTAACATTGTTTTTCGAATCTGTTGGTATAAACAAACGGTTGTTTCGTGAAAACAACTGGTTGATTTTTTGGAATCAAACTTAAAACAGTGTTTATTGGTTGAGCATATTTTTAAATTGACTGATTCTTCATAGCCTTTCACTCTACCTTCAATCCTTGCGAAAATCTTTCAAAAACAATTCACCCTCCTCTTGTTTAGGCCACTAATTCTAACATTTTTTTCCACATGCATTACATTAATACAATGTCTAACTTCTAACTTCAACCAATTCAAAAGATCAAAGAAGATTGATTTTTTCTTCCATATGTTTGTCATAAATGACTTCTTTTTTGACTTTCCGAAGGTATGGTCTATGTTATTTACCTTTTCATAAATCTCAACACTTGTCAATCGAGTTGGTGGACTGTCAATCTCTTGATGTCAATAAAAGGATTTTTTCAACCTCCGGTAAGGATGATGACTTCTAAGAAATCTTTGATGCCGAAGATATATTGTCTTCCTTCCATGTTTCAATTGTTGAGAAGTAGTGTCTTCTTAACATATTGGACATGATTTATGACTCTTAACACTATACCATGATAAGTTCCCATATGTCGAAAAGTCATTGATAGTGCAAAATAACATGGCATGCATCTTGAAAGTTTCATTAACAAACCCATCAAAGATTTCAACACCATGATCCCACAACAACTTTAAATCTTCAATTAGGGGACTTAGATAAACATCTCACTACAAAAAAAAATGTGTATGTGCTGGCAATTATTTTCGTATAACCTGGCATTTATAACCGTTACATTATACGTGTGTGGCGGTACTGCGTATTGCCAGTATTTTTGCCGCCACAAAGTTTAGTGTGGCGGTCAATTGGGAATCGTTGTAGCAGACACCATACAATACATTATATATAGTGGCAATTTTAAGCCCGTAATATATGTCAATTATAAATGTTGTAATTCTGATACTGGGTAAACTAATTTCAGTGTAAATAATGACAGTTTTGAACGCCACTTAATACAGTATAATATGACATTTATAATAACCATTACAACTATCATAATGCGAGTATTTAACATTTTATTTTATTTTATTTTTAATATTTGTAATGATTTATTCAATTTTGTTTTATAATTTGATTTCATAATATTATTTAATTTCATATTATAATTAAATTTCATAATATTAAATTGTAACATAAACTAATTTCATAATATAATTATACTTAATATAATTAAAATTGATAAATATAATAATCAAAAGATGACTTCATTCATTCATTGAGAACAAAGTTGATATTGTCAAACTAACCCAAACAACAAGTAAATTAAATTGTCAAAATATAATTTGTTTCAATTTCTAAACATATTATAACTAAACTCACAATCCTAATTTGTCTTACTAGTCCTACTTGATCTTATATTCTGGTTTGGTGATGAAGCATCACTTCCAACATCTAGTGCCTGGAATAAGTTAAAATATGTTTAGAGTTGAATGAAAATTTTTAAAAAATGAATGAAAATAGTATTATAATAAAATTTTAAGTATAGTAATTTATACCTCATTAATAGATGCTTGTACCATATTTGCTGTCATTGCAGCAAAATGTTCTGGCACGTCTCGTCTAAAAGCAATGTAGGCTAGCAGAGTATGCATTTGACTCCTTACAGTTGCAAGTTCAGTTGCCATCTAGTTTACCTTTTCTTCAACATTTGTTGAAAACCCACCACTAGAGGAACCATGATTCATATTGCTTAACCTTGTTATGGATTTCCTGAAAGCAAGGGTAGGACAAGCTCCATATGAAAGTCCTCTGACCCTCCCTGGATGCTCTTTTCCAAAAATGACACCAACTGTATCATTTGGAGATATATGTGATGCAGTGTCTGGATTTTCCAACATTAACTTATCAATTTTTTCATACATAAAAATGGAAGCAATGATTAATATTCTTAAGGCAAAAACAGTTTGTAATCACTTAGAAAAATGGGGCAGAGAATGCGCTTATATGTCCATATGTGCAGGGAATTATGAACAAATTAATCTACAAAGCAGCAAAGAAAAATGGGGTAGAGAATATGCATACAGTCCAAAATAGTCCAAAAGAGTAGACAAAATAGTATATACCCATGGCACAGACAGTATGTTCCCACAACAGTATCCAAAACAGTCTAAGGCAATATCCAAAATAGTCCAAAACAATCCAAAACAGTCCAAAATAATATATACCCATGGCAGAGACAATATGTTCCTAAAATAGTCCAAAATAATCCAAGACAGTATCCAAAATAGCCCAAAATAATCCAAAACAGTCCAAAATCATATATATACATGGTAGACATTATATGTTCCCAAAATAGTATCCAAAATAGTTCAAAAGAATCCAAAACAATATATACCCATGGCAGAGACAATATGTTACCAAAATAGTATCCAAAACAATCCAAAACAATCCAAAACAACCCAAAATAGTATCCCAAACAATATCCAAAATAGTCCAAAATAGTATGTCTCAAAAACAGTATATACCCAAAACAATTACTCTGTTCAACATAAAGAAGTAAATGTGATACAATCCAAGTAAACAAGGAGATGATCAAGGCCTCAAGAGACCATTCACACTATAGGCATTCATCTCAACAATCAAGTCAAGACCCCACCAAAGATCTAGCGGACCTTATCAGAAGAAGAAGTGGGCACAGACCAGAACACCAAATGTTCTTTCTTCTGGTCTTTTTAAAAATAAAACATGTTGTAAATAATTTGGACTCACTTTAGGGGTCCAAATAGCAAGATAGGCTAGAATAGGTGCCTTTAGCATAATAGGGGGTGTAGTGATCATTTTAACTTGTGCCTAGCCCTTTAGGAAGGAAAGTTAACCTAGCTTCTAGAAAAACAAGCCTAGGGTGCAGTTTTGACTTAGTCAAAATCCTAATAGCCGCCCCTCCCACATTTAATTTCATGCCCTTACTCTTCTTGTTTTCCAAGGCACCCATTCCTATAAATAGGGTGCCTTAGTCCATGTATTTTCATATTGAAATTAGAAATAAAGGGAAAACTCTGCACAAATTGTGTGAGACTTGAGTTCTCTTAGTTTAGGTCTTATCTTGTGAGAGTTAGAGAGCTATTCAAGTGGCGACCATCCACATTTATCTTGGAGAATCCACACTCCAAGTGGCATGATCACTCTCCTCCATCTCCATAAGCTTTCCTATCCTTCATCTCTTATTCCATTTTCCATAACTCCATTTGTCTTTGTGTTTATGTTCTTATTTTGCTTCCATTTCCATTTCAATCTCCTCAATATAAATTGTTTCCTTTCTTGTTCTTTCAATTTCGCACCATACATCATCTTCACCATATAATGTGTTTTTCCTTTTGCCTTTGGAAGTGAATCTTCACACTTACTTAACCACTTGGTTAAGTTCGTGTCTAGTGAAAATCTTCCCTAGGTCTCACTTTATAATTGCTAAAATCTCAATCACAAGTAAAGTGTCACCTCTAAAACGGAACAATCTAAAATGAACTCACATCATGTGATATTCAGAGCATAGGTTTTTTTAGCTTATTTGCTTTAAGTTGATTTCGAAACTTTACTTTCTTGCACCTTTAAATTCTTGCTTTTACATTCAAGCAATTTCAATTCAGCCTTTACTTTCTTGTCTTTTATATTTCGGCATTTTTATTCATTAGCATTTCTTTTTCACTTTTGAATGTTTATTTTGTATCCTTTTTTGTTCTTGCCTCTTTTTGCTTGAGTCATATGTTCTTAGTGTTTCTAGGAGTCTTCTTTTACTTATACTTCTTTTGCTTTTAATTGTGAAGGTATAAAAGTAACTAGAAATTTGTTTGAGTAGAAGTAGATTTAGTTCCAAACATAGATTTCAAGTGTTCATTTAATTTAAATCCCAAACTTTTTTTTTTGACAAGTGGGAGTAAATGAAAATATGCATGATAGTAATTATGGACATCTTAATTTCATAAACCAAAAACAAGGATAAAAAAAAAGGTTTAAGCAAATATCACTTTCCTTTTTTTCTTGTCAAGTTCAACTTTCTTAAAAAAGGATTCATTTTATTTGGCAAATTGATTTCATCTTTGTGGAATTTGATCCTTTTGCTTTTACAATTTCTAACAAGAGTAAAACTTCATAGTTAAGGGTTAAGTAAGTATCTTAGAGTCTTTTTGTGCATTTTTCTTGCTTGTCTTTCTTTAAAAGTTTTGTCATAATCTCTTTTTCCAACTTGGTTTAGCTTCCTTGTTTTAAGCTTTTCTTATTTATCATTTTAAAATTCTTTAGTTTTGTTGTGGTTCTTTTGGGATCAAGTGTTAAGGGCTTTGTCCTTTTTCATTTGAGAGTTTGCAACCAAGATAGACCTTTGTTGAGAGAAATTTCTTTTGAGTGCTTTGTTCTTTTCTTCTCTTTGTTACACAAATGAGTGACACAAGTGAGGAGAGGGTTATTAACTTTTTCTTTCACTAATTGTTTGTTCTCTTTGTGCAATTTTTATGGCTTTTCTTTCTTCAGGGGAATCATCCAAACCTCAATCTCCCCAAAGGGCTTTTCTTGTGGGTGAGCTTGTGGCAACCAAGAGATCCTTAGCCTAAAAGGAGGAAGAAATGTGACAATTGAAGGAGAGACTTCAAAGACTTGAAACGGCACAAGAAAGGCAACCAAGAGGAAGGAGGTGGGAGCATAGGAGAGCTTCAAGGAGCTATAACCTATTCGGCAGCCAAGAGGAAGATGAAGATTGAGGAATGCACCAATATGATGAAAGGCGCCACCAACACCATCCTTCAAGAAATTATTTTCCTTATGTAAATTTGCCTAGCTTTAGAGGGGAAAGTGACCCCAATATTTACATAGGATGGGAGGCTAAGGTAGATCAAAGTTTCAATGTATATGAGGTCCAAGAGGACCAAAAGGTAAAGTTAGCCTCCCTAGAATTCTTAGAATATGCCATGCAATGGTGGCACCAAACGGTAATGGACGTTGGTTTGAACAAAAGGTCAGTCGTGGTCTCTTGGTATAATTTAAAAGAATGCATGCGCGCGCGATTTGTTCCTCTCATTATAGGAAGAAACTCCTGTTGAAGCTCCAACGGCTTCAGCAAGGACCTAGGAGTGTAGATGAATGCTTTAAAGATTTGGAAACCACTTTGACAAAAAGTTAATATGCATGAAAATGAAGAGTCAAAGATGGCTCGTTTTGTGAGTGACTAAGAAGAAAGATTCAAAATGTTGTAGAATTTTATGAATATACTTCCTTGGAAAAATTGGTTCACCTAGCCATCAAGGTTGAATCACAACTTTTAAAAAAAACTTCTTTCAAAAATACTCATAATGATGACTTCTATAACTCGGAAGGGTAAAAATCAATTTTCAAAACAAGATAAGCCTTTCAACTCATCTAAAGAATCCACCCCACAAAAAGAACATCCTTCTCCTTCTAGGACTAAATCGCCAACCAAAACCTCTAAAACTAAATGTTTTAAATGTTTAGGTTTTGGGCACATAGCGGCCAATTGTCCAACCAAAAGAACCATGATGGTTAAGGGGGGCAAGTAGTAAGTGAACATAGTGATCAATCTTCTAGGTCTGACTCTCCTTCCCCTTCAAAAACCCTAGTGAAAATGAATGTGAGATACCTTGTGAAGGTGACTTATTGTTGATAAGGCCAATGTTGGGAACAATTCTAAAACCTTTGAATGACACCTAAAGAGAAAATATTTTCCACACCCATTGCCTTATCAACAAGTTATGTTCCATGATAATAGATGGGGGTAAGTACAAGAATGATGGAAAAGCTTGAACTACCCACCATCTCTCATACAAAGCCCTACAAGCTCCAATGGATTAGCAAAGAGGGCGAAATCATTGTTAATAAATAAGACCTCATAACTTTTGCTATAGGAAAGTATAAAGATGAGGTTTTATGTGATGTTGTACCAATGGAAGCAACACATATTCTTTTGGGAAGACCTTGGCAATATGATAGACAAGTTCTACATGATGGCCTAACCAACAAAATGTCTTTTAACTTCCATGGGCACAAGGTTATCTTAAAACCCCTCTTTCCCAAAGAAGTTCATGAGGACCAACTATGTTATCTGCAGGAGTTCTAAATTCGAGGTCGAATTCTCTCAAACTTGGGGGGCATGATACAATCCAAGTAAACAAGGAGATGACTAAGGCCTCAAGAGACATTCGCACTATGAGTAATCATCTCAACAATCAAGTCAAGACCCCACCAAACATGATACAAACCACAAAAACCAGTAGATGACTAAGGACACATCAAGCAATTCACAAAAGGGTCAGTCATCTCAGCATATAAAGCCAGGCCCCACCAAACCTCGAGAAAGCATCAATATAAGAAGAACAAGTTATAAACCAGAATATCAAAAGTTCTTCCTTCTTGTCTTTCCACCAAGAGAAGTTGTGTGAATAATTTGGGCTCACTTTGGGGGTCCAAATAGTAGAATAGGCTAGAATAAGGTGCCTTTAGCATAATAGGGGGTGTAGTTATAATTTTAGCTTGTTTCTAGCCCTTTAGGAAGGAAATTTGACCTAGTTACTAGAAGAATAAGCCTAGGTGCGGTTTTGAATTAGTCAAACCCTAAAGGTCACCCCTCTTTAGTGTTTCCCATCGTACCCTTGCTTATTGTTCTCCAAGGCACCATCTCCTATAAATAGGGTGCCTTATTCCATGTATTTACAAGTTGATTTTGAATAGAGAAAAGAAACTTTGCTGGAGTGAATTTGTGAGTCTGAGTACTCTAGGTTATATGGGTCTTATCTTGGGTGGGTACTATCCTAAGTGGTGACTCCAGGTCTTATCTTGAGTGAGTGACATCTCAAGTGGCAGCCCTAGCACCACTCATCTTTGAGTCATCTGCTCCATGTGGCGTGACCACCTCCATCCCTTCTAAGTCTCCTTATCCTTTCATCTTTTCTCCTTTCTTCTCCTTTTGTGTCACCATTATTTTTCCTTGCCTTCCTTCATCTTCTTCTCTTTTGCTTTGTCTCTTTATTATGCGTTCTTATTTGTTTCTCCTATCTTAAATTCCGCAAGTTGCATCATTGTCACCCATATCTGTGTTTTTCTCTTTGCCCTTCTGAAGTGAACCTTCACACTTACTTAACCAGTTGGTTAAGTTTGTGTCTAGTGGGAATCTTCTTAGGGTTCTCACCTTTTAACTTGCTAAAATCCAAAATCTTAACAAAAGTGAAACCATTAAAATGTGTCAATCTAAAATCAACTCACATCAAAAAATCTAGTGGACCTCACTAGAAGAAGAAGTGGGCATAGACCAGAACACCAGATGTTCTTTCCTCTGGTCTTTTTAAAAATAAAAAATGCTGTAAATAATTTGGACTCACTTTAGGGGTCCAAATAGCAAGATAGGATAGAATAGGTGTTTTTAGCATAATAGCGGGTAGTGATCATTTTAGCTTGTGCCTAGCCCTTTAGGAAGGAAATATAACCTAGCTTCTAGAAGGACAAGCCTAGGGTGCGGTTTTAACTTGGTCAAAACCCTACTGGCCACCCCTCCCTCATTTACTTTCATGCCTTTGATCTTCTTGTTTTCAAGGCACCCATTCCTGTAATTAGGGTGCCTTAGTCGATGTATTGTGTGAGACTTGTGTTCTCTTAGTTTAGGTCTTATCTTGTGAGAGTTAGAGAGCTCTTCAAGTGGTGGCCATCCACATTTATCTTGGAGAATCCACACTCCAAGTGGCATGTTCACTCTCCTCCATAACCATAAGCTTTCCTATCCTTCATCTCTTATTCCTTTTTCCATTTATCTGTGTTTATGTTCTTATTTTGCTTCCATTTCCATTTCGATCTCCTCCATATAAATTTTTTCTTTTAATGTTCTTTCAATTTCGCACCATACATCATCTTCACCATATAATGTGTTTTTCTGTTTGCCTTTGGAAGTGAACCTTCACACTTTCTTAACCACTTAGTTAAGTTCGTGTCCAGTGGGAATCTTCCCTAGGTCTCACTTTATAACTGCTAAAATTCCAATCATAAACAAAGTGTCACCACTAAAACGAACAAATCTAAAATCAACTCACATCAAAATGAGAGGTTCAAAATTTATCATAATAATTAGAAGTTACCCTAATCTCCATACCTTCATCATTAACATACGTGCTATTCTTCCTCTTGTGTGTGATCTTCCACATCTCAGCTCGACCAATGTTCCTACCAGTCTTAATTTTCTATATGTTCCAAAAAGGATAATATAATTACAAAAATTTATAATATATTATAAATCAAAATATATGCCAAATTCACAAAGCTACATATAAGTAAATATACCAAATTATCCCTCCTTCTTGACAATGGCATAGCACCACCAGTGTGAGGAATAGTCTGTTTCTTTCATCATTACATAGTTTCTACACAGTAAAATGAAATCAGTTTTTGCAAATTTAAAATCAAACTTAGTGAAAATATACGAAATGAAAAGTATGTACCACTGTGGAACGCTTGAGATGATAATCCACAAATATAGCCCACTGCTCCATGCTAAGACCATCTGGAACATTCTTTATCAGGTCATTTTTGCTTAACACTGGGTCATAGAATTCATTCCAGAGCTTGCATCTATACTCCCTCCACAATTTTCCAATTTTGAACATAACATCTCTTTTAGCGAGATCTTCATTTACCTTGAAGCAAAAACGATTCTTCAAATAATACAATAGTTAGTCCACATATATATTCAAAAAATGAAATAAGAATGTACATATTTAATGTTGTATTGAATGTAGGGTCAATTACCTTCAGTGCACTCTCCCATATAGTATCCTTGTAAGTATCAAGCACAGATGACCAACTTTCAAAACTTGTAGGCAACAATATATGATTTCCTGCTAGCTGTCCACAAACTCCACCAAGCAAACAACATGCTTCTCCAATGGATTGAAAGTTGTCATCATAGTTGACAACCACACATATTCCAGTGGGCAAGTTATGAGCATCCCTAACCTTGAGATTCATTCTCTGAGTAACTCATGCTCATCTATAAAGTATAATACATTAAGGTATCTGCATTGAAAGTAGTTAAATGAAAAGAAAAATACAATAACAAAATTAACATATCTTTACCTATAGTATCAACAAACCAATAGTAGTTTGGCTGCTTGCCTTTTTTTTGTGGCACCCTTTGTAGTTCAAATTTTGATGTATGCGGTTGTGCAAGCTGAGGGGTATGTGGTTCTGCAAAATCAAATGTATGTGGTAGTGTAGACTCAGATGTATGTGGTAGTGTAGACTTAGATGTGTGGTTGTGCAGATTGTGAGATTGGTGGTTGACTAGACTTAGTTTGTGGTAGTGCTACTGATTCAAAAGTAGGTTGTAAATCTCGTGGTTGTGCAAATTGTGAGATTTGTGGTGGTGTATGTCTAGATGCTTCTGGTAATGGAGATCCAAAATGTGGTTGACCAGATTCAGTTATTTGTTGACGTGTAGTTTGAGGTGTGTCATTAAGTTGAACATAGTTTCCCACAGATGTGTCTGAACTATGTCCATCAATTGCCTTAAGAAAGTTCTTAATCCTCTTAGGCCTAGGCATATCTGCACATAAAAAGGAAAGAATAAGGTACAAAAACAAGATATAACAGTGCATATCAAAGTACATAATCAAATACATGTGCAGTTTTATTAACGCACCAAGCTTATTATTACTCTGCCATTGACTCATTTTCATGAAGTTCATGATCTTTGTTGCCCTCGTTTAATAATTCATCATCTTCATCATCCCTAAACAATGGCAAATGTTCAAACTCACTGAAAACTGATTTAAGTCCTGTTGTGAACATGGTTCTAGTTCACAAACTTCATTATCTCCTTCTCTCATATCATACAAGTCTCATGGTTTCAAGTGGACGACAATTTTTCAATCCCTGTTAACTTCATCATTAACATAATGTACCATTTCAGCCTGTGAAGCTTCAATATATGGATCATGCTCCTCACGATCTCCTATGTAAATTAATCTTGAAAAATTAATAGAAGTAAAAGCCCTCGGATCCTTTCTAAGCCCCTTATCCCTTGTGGTGTCAGCGCATATACAATTGAACAATGTCACTTTAAAACGACCATAGTAATTAATCTCAATTATATCTTCTAATTTTCCATAGTATGCCAAATTCGCTTCCCTAATGTTTTGATCAGCCCTACTTGCCACACATGATGTTGATGAAGTTAAGTAAAGTCCACTATTTTGGATTTTTAACCCATGTTCTCAACTTTCGGTCCTAAACTTGAATCCATTTACATTGAAGGTAGAAAATCTTCTAACATGTGGAGTTGGACCTTGAGATAGATACTTAAGATCATTTGACACTGTACTTGAAATGTATGGGTTATTAATCTACAAAAATAAGGATTGAATGTGTGAACATATGTTACAAACTTTAATCAAACAATTCTAAAAACATATTTTACGTACCCTTTGAGGAAACCAGTTCATGAAATCCTTATTAACACTCCTTTCTATCTCTGTATTTTAAATTCTTCTCCCTCTAGACCTCCTTTGCAAATGACCTTTAAATTCCCCAAGAAAATAATCATAACCAACATGTTACTAATGATTCCATTAAGGACACATTTTGAATATAATTAAATTTATAGTTGTGTTAACACTCACTCAATGAAAGAGGCAAATTCAGGGCAATTAAATAACACATATCGATGTGCTTGAGTTCTTTGCATGGTTGACATCTCAAAAGTTGAAGAGGCACTTACTACTTTACCAATTGGTGGGAAAATGGTACTCAATTGTGGCATATATGTATTACAAGAATCATCCACACGTGAAGGTCTATTACTTCTTATCTCGACTCCTTCCATATATTCAAAGCTAAAGGTCAGAACCTCTTCAGCTAGGTATCCTTCAGCAATGGAACCTTCAAGTTGTGCCTTGTTTTGAACATATGATTTTAAATGTCCCAAATACTTAATAAAATAATTTTGCAATTAGGATAATCAAACATGAAGCTTAAAAAACTTCAAAATCTATGTGTGCAAAAAACATTTACCTTTCTATGGGATACATTCAACTATAATGAACTAGGACCTACATAAAATAGTTAACCGGAACCTACATTTACCAAACTAGCTTTTGGTAAATTTTATGGATCATACAAACAAAATTTTAGTTTTGCAAGTACTTGGATCATACAAGCAATCAGTACCCTAGAAAATAGATATGGATGGTTGAATATAAAATTAGATCCAAACCAATTTGCAAGTTGGTTTGGATCGATTGTTGTCTCTATAAATTTCTTAACCATTATATAAATAACCATTATCAAATAGAGATCATGTTGATCATGCAAACAGTTTTTAAAGATTTCAGCAACACTAATCACTGTTGCAATAGCTGGACAAAAAAGCAAATAAAAAAAATTTAGGGTAGAACTATAGGGTAGTCAGGAGTTATACAGCTTGGTTAAACAAAGAGCAAATAGTTCATCATAATTCCAATATTTGTTTATGCTTACATAGAAAAATCAAGCAACCTTTAGCTTATTTGGGATTTCAAATGGAGCATAAATCTGCGTCCAACATTACAAATATTCATACACAAATAATACAAAGGGATTATAGAGTTAAATTTTAACAGTTTTAAGCTTGTCACTCGAGCATCACCCATAATATATTATATGCATACAACCAAAAGCATTTAAGTAGCAGTTTAATAACAAGATAGATAACAACTAGAGCAATACATACAATAACTACATACCTAAATGTTCTTAACAGTAGCAGTGATGTCTTTGCCTTCACTATGATCAACTACAGCCCTGCAATTCATTTTACAGAAAAATAAATGCATAAGGACATTTACACGAAGTTTTACCAATATATCAAAATCATATTTCACCCATTTTCAAAATCATATTCAACAAACATGTGTACACACATAAACATTTGACAGAAGGATGGCGACTGTATGAAAACCAAAAATATCGAGAAGAAATTCAGAGTATAACTTTGGAGTAGACTAGCCAAAAGTTGTTTGGTCAAGTGAGAAGAAGATTAATAGACTAATGAGAGAAGTGTTTTGGGATGGGAAATAGATTGATTGTGTCCATGTATAAATAACTACTAATTCAAGTAGAGAATGTAAATAAGTATGATTTCCAGACTTGCGGACTACAAAATACTTCAAAGCATTTGGATGAACACCTTGAGGAACACTAAGCAATAATGGAGTTTTGACAATTCACTTAATCATCAATAATTATGAAAACAACTAACACTTCTTCCGATCTTTTTAAAGGCTTAATCATTAACTTTAATTTCTAGCCTTCGAAGTAAGCCCCAAATAACTTATTTGAGTTAAAATTTTTTGTAAAGAACTCATCTAGACGGAATCAACATGCTTCATAAGTGCTCGTTGAAATGGATAACTCCAAGTAAATTGAAAATAAGTACTTCAAATTGAAGAATAAATGCAGTAATGAAAAACATTAAGAAAAAGTAAGAAACCATCAGTTTGGTTCATGATAAAGATTAATAGCATTGACGGAACCATGTGGTTTACCACTCCTAATGGAATGTGATTGTTGGACACCAAATACAAATATTTTATTTTCCAATTTTTCATCAAAGTGCAAAGAACTAATCTAAAATTAGAAGTGTCTAACTTTTTTGCAATGAAGTGGCAGGAAACTAAAAGGTAACCCGTAAAATGACTTCCCAACAAAAAAATAAGAAATAAAATAAAAGTGCACAAAACAGATAAATTAGATACTGATAGCTAACCTACTTACATGCAATTTCTTGACTTCAGCCAATCAAAGAATAAAATTATTGGATAGAACAGATTTTGGCCCACCAAATTTGATCATAGATAAGATTCTATCGCTAAAATGATTAATTTACGGCCAAAATCTATTATTGTCAGTGATGATGGATGAACAGAGGGTACCACAGTTAAGACATTTCCAAATTGAACAACAAAAACATGAAAACTTTGAACTAATTGTTTCCTCCATTTCTCGCTCCGCTAACAGCAAAAATAAATTCCCATTTCACAATGATTTTAATTTACAATGAAACAAGCAAAATAAATAAAATACAGAGAAGCAAAATATTAGGAAACATGCGTACACACAGAAACATATTGTCGACAATGTACCTCTTGCTATAAGCGGTGGTAATGGCGACTAGAAAATGCATTGACGAGAACGATTTTCCGATGAGAATGACTATAGGGAGAATGAATGCGACTAAAAACCCTAAACTGAGAGAGAAGGGAACGATTGCGGTGAGAGAAGGGGAATACAAAATGGGGCGGTGAGTGAGGGTTTATGAAATACAACTGGGAAGGGAATGATTGCGGTGAAAGTGAGGGCGAGGGTTTATGAAATGGGGCTAAGAAGGGAATGATTGCAGTGAGGGTGAGAGGGAGGGTTTACGAAATTGGGCTGAGAATGGAAGGATTACGGTGAGGGTCAGAGTGAGGGTTTAGAGGTTCAGTGAATGAGGAATGTGAAGATTGAAAGAGGATGAGGGTGAGAGTAAGGGTTTAGAGGTTGAGTGAATGAGGACTGTGAAGACTGAAAGAGGTACATTTCCAAGAGTCAAAGAGGTATATTTTCGAAGACTGAAAGAGGGAAAAATGAAAAAAAAAACTTTGTGAAAGATGAAGGTTATTGAGGGAATGAAAAGCAGGAGAAATTTTATTTCGAAGGATAATTATGGCGGTTCTACATGCCACATTTCGAAGGAACATTATGGCGCCTACAAAGCTATCATATTATACAGCTAATTGTGGCAGTTTTTAATAACCACCATATTATAACCGCCACCACATACACATTTTTTTGTAGTGTCTATGTCATTTCTTGGTTGTCTTTGACCGAATAGAAAACATCATGTATTTTCACTTCATGAACAATCGAGGTGGTAGGTTGTTAATAACTAGTAAAACAGACCATGAACTATGATTCATATTCAAATTACCAAACAGATTCATTCCATCTGTAGCTAAACCAAGTCATATATTTCTTGACTTTTTACCAAACACAGGAAACTCGTCATCATATTTCTTCCATTGAATAGAATCAGCTGGATGGTCATACATGCCATCACATTTCCTGTCATCTGCATGTCATTTAATATTTTTAGCATAATTTGGGCTTGCAAACAAATGCTTCATCCTTGGAATGATTGGAAGATACCACACAACCTTCAATGGGGTCCATGCTTTACCATCTCTTCAATATTATCGTCGTGTTTTTGTTTCAACTTGTAATGTGATAACCCAGACCTCAAACAATTTTTCAAGAATTCAAACTCCTTCTTAAATAATATACAATCATTTGGACATGCATGCATCTTTTTATACACCATACCCATTGGACAAAGAATCTTTTTAGCCTCATAATTACAATTAGATAGAGTATTTCCCTCTGAAAGTAGTTCCTTCAAAAGCTGAAGCAATTTCGTGAAGCTTTTATTAGTCCATCCATTTATTGTCTTCAAATCCATTAATCTTAACACCGTAAAAAATTGTGTGAATTTAGTTAATCTAGGATACATTAGAGTCTTTGTATCCCTTAACATACTTTTGTAGTCATGTGCTTCCACAAAATACTCAGCTCCAACATCACAAATCATGTCTTCCAATCGATCATCATGTAGTTTCAGAGGAGAGGAATAATCTTTTCCAATGAAGATGTAATGGGGAAAGTACCTACATAGGGTTTGGAAGCAATGAAGATGGGGCAATGGAGAAATGGAGAAAGGGAGCCAAGGAAAGCAATGTACGTACCAACAGAAATGCAAATGAATGCGGAATGGAGAATACTATAGAGAAAGAAGAGAGAGCTCGAGAGAGATGAACACATAAGTGAGGCACGAAAGGGTTTTGGGTTTTTAAAAAGCAATATAGGCAACATTTCTTAGTAAATAATCCACTACAAGAAATTATTTATTTACATACTGATTATTACATACGGATACGAATCTGTATGTAAATTGAGCGTTACATACGGATATTTACATACAAATTTAATTCAATATGTAAATACACATTGCATACAGATTTTTCCGTATGTAAACCAAAAGTAATTACATATGGACATAATCAGTATGTAATTTTAGCGTCATGAAGCATGAATAATTACATACGGATCATATCTGTATATACAACATTACATTTTTAATTAAAAAAGTGAAAATTGTTATATACAGATTCTATCCGTATATAACGTATTAAATATTTAATTAAAAAAACAGAAATAGTTAGATACGAATTCTATCTGTATATAAGGTATTACATATTTAATTAGAAAACTGAAATATTTATATATGGATTATATCCGTATATAATGTGTTACATAAGGTATTTAAAACAGCAAAATAGTTACATACAAATTATATCTGTATGTAAAGTTTTACATACAAAATTAAAAAAGTAAAGCGTTTTCTGAAAGTATGCCATGTTTTGTTAAACATGAACCCTACACTCTGAAATTCACGAATTCTACTCTCTCAAATTCACCAAATCCATTGTGAAATCGAAACCCAGAAATTGAAAGCCAGAAATCAAAACTCCATTCGCAACGCTAAATCCACCGTGCCCTTCGAACCCTTTCCCCAAATCCCTAATCGTTGCCCCAAATTTCCGACGTCACTAGTGGAGCTTGGAAGACCTACCTGGTAAGTAAATTCTCAAACCCTCCATCTTTTAAGGGTGAGGTTTTGAAAAACCCTAATTTGTGAAGGGGGCGAGTCTGAATCCAAAATCTTAAAGGTGGAGGCATATGAAGGTTTTTTTCGTGAGGGGGTAGAGGCTTCAGGAGTAGAACTGAAACCCTAAAGGTGAGTTTCGTCAATTTTGGCATGGAAAATGTATAGTTCAATGGCCATTTTTCTTTTGATACTTTTTTTTTTTATATTTTGGTTAGTTAGTGTGGTGCTTGGGAAAACGCTTGTGGTGTGAAGCTGATAGTTGTGTTCAGGTGAGTTTTCTGTTGGTTGTGACTATCACTATGATTGTGATGGTTTATTATTTGCTTGTAGTGTGTTATTTTTTGTTGGGTTGTTAACCTATTTCTATATTTATTTTGTGGTTCAAATTTATGGTGACTATTTTGTAACTCAGTATAGCATTTGGTCCATTTTCTTAAAGTCCAAGTACAATGAATACTCAATTTGAGTATATGTTTTGCATATTTTGAAAACTTGTGTACATACACCTTATTAGGGTCCATACCAATTAATATTAAATCCTTATTATGGTTCTGAGAGAGAAAATGCAACAATTAATAAATGTTGCACTAGTAAGCATAGGTACTTGAACATGAAATATATCAACCTTGAGGTGTGGCGTTAGTGAACACTTTTCTATCCATGTCTTCAATCCACTCTAGCAACTGATTGATGTATACATAGTGTGCATGCGTAATACTTAACTGATCATTAACGTGGCTCTATTGCAAAATTTTCTATTGTTATTAGCTATCTTTGAAGTTTTATTTTTCATCACCTGTGACTTCTTTCTCTGGCTTCCTTGCGTTGTGAATCAGTGGAAGGCTTCACCTCTCCCTTGTTGCCTTTTGTAAGAACCTAGAAGTTTATATTGGAATAAAAGTGTTATATTATAAATAAATTCGAAGCACGTGTTTATTTAAATATAAAGGAAGGAATGTATAGCTGAGAAGCCTACGAGATCGCCGTTATTAAGCGGGTAGGCGATCTCCAACTTCTCTGGCACTTGAACGCCTATCGCCGAGTTTATGCTTGAACGCCTATCGCCTAGTTTATGCTTGAACGCCTATCGCCTAGTTTATGCTTGAACGCCTATCGCCTAGCTTATGCTTGAACGCCTATCGCCTGTGTGTACCTAGTAGCCTGTCGCCTAGAGTACACCTAATCGCCGAAACTACACTTAGTGTGTAGCCAAAATGTTGGATCAACCCTGGTACGTCCCAAAAGCCACGCGTATCAAGGTATGGGTTAAACCTTGGATACGCTGGGCAGGCGAAGCTCTATACTTGAGCATAAGAGAATCATCCTTAACGTTACACGCTTGGGCGCGCGAGGACTTGTGCTAATCAACTCTTGGAAATGTGAAGCTACCGACGTCACCAAGCCTTGTGGAGAGAATACCTTGGATGTAACATAGTGGAATGAAGAACCTCCAGGGGGGAGTGGCGAGTGTCATCGGGCATCGCAGGGCGCGAGGCATGCTGCGGGGTGTGCCTTCGCGCGAGAGGTCATCGGTCGAGAGTCTTCGCGGGAGAGGTCATCGGTCGAGAGTCTTCGCGCGAGAGGTCATCGGTTGTTAGCCTTCGTGCGAGAGGTCATCGGTTGTTAGCCTTCGCGCGAGAGGTCATCGGTTGTTAGCCTTCGCGCGAGAGGTCATCGGTTGTTAGCCTTCGCGCGAGAGGTCATCGGTTAAAAGGTCATCGCGCTACGTTAAGTTATACACAGAGAACGTGGGACCCAGACATCCAGCATGAGACGTCCTGCATGCGCGCCACGTAGACAAAAGAGTGGTTCAGAATAGTGACCTCAGAGTGTTAGCCTGCGCAGAGGCACGCTTAGGTGTACTGTTCAGCGAAGCGTACACGCAAACTCCCTGCAGAGTGGGTGGTGGCAGCGGTTTTTGTGGAGAAGTCAGCTTAAGATGCAAAAACCCATTTCTGAGGGAGAAGGAAAGAAACGTTGCTGTGGTTCCAGAGCTAAAAGGGTGCGTTTATCTCCCTTCTCCTCCATTCTCTCCTTCGCACTGCGATTCTAGTACACCTTCACGCGGGAATACGACGAGCGACAGCCACCATTGGAGCACTTGGGTGGTTCTCTGCAAGCTCTTCAAAACCAGACTCAAGAACAGAGCCAAGGTTCTGCAAGCTTCGTTGGATTTCGGAGCCCCTGGTATTTGCGCAAAATCCAGGTAAGGGAAGCTAGACCTCTTTTCCATACAAGCCATAGTGTAGCTTTTTCTGAAGTGTGGGCGACGTGGTCGCCGTTTTCGCTTTTGTCTTCGTGAAATGCTTGGTTTGTGTTTTGGGCGACGTGGTCGCCGGTTTTATATAAAGCCTTCGAAATACCTTGTTTTTGAACCAGGTCGCCGGTTTTGGCGCTGTTTACGAAATCTCTGTTTTTGATGTTGTTTTGAAACTACTTGAGATTTACATGAGATATTCGAAGATCTGAAGCTTTGAAATGTTTGTGGATGTGATTTGAATCATTTACTTGAATGGTAGGATGTGTTTGAATGTTGTGAATGTGGGATCGAGGCATAGTATTTTCAGGAAAGGAAATACCGTGTAAGATCTGTATAGGTGTATTGACTAGGGGCTTGTCTAGAAGGAGATATCCTGACTCTACTGAGATAATGAAATCACGTAGATGAAGTTATTCAGTGGGTGAGAGTCGAAGGAGGTTCGTATGAATGGGTGAGTTGTTCAAATGGGAACGAGCTCGGCCTGTTATACGAATTAACCTTGTCATACCGAGAGAATGGTAACAATGAGATGGTATATGCGCATGCTGTGTGGATTCACAGTGGTGGGTATGACAGGTGCAAATCTCTGGGCCTGAGTCAACACACGAGTCAATCTGGAAGTAGTGTCAAGTGTCTTGTGTGGTGAGTCAGTGGAAAGTCTGACATGTGAAATGAGAAACTGGAACATTGATAGACACTTGATGCTGTGTTGTGAAATGGAATGACTATGGGAAATGTAGTGAATTTGTGATTTTGGGCGATCAGCTGAATGCTAATTGTAGTTCTACGTTTTACATGGATAATTTGGAACTTGGTTTACTTTGATTGTCATGTTCATGATTTAAACTCTATTTAAAGATATCTAGCTTACCCTTTATTTTGTATTGCTCTGTGGCTGTTTTCTATTAAAAACTGTGATGATCGTGTCTTTTACACGGGAGCAGATGATCTTCCAGGGAGTAGAGCTCCTCAGTGAGTGGTCGCCGGAAGGAGATCGCCTATCTCCGTCTCTATCGGGTGATCGCCGGTTTATGCCTCCATCGGGTGATCGCCGGTTTTCGTGTCCTGATAGAAGATCGCCCGTTTTGAGGTCTTCTGTTGGAGATCGCCGTTTTCTTTTGAGACCGCCTGTCTTACTGCATTTCTTTTATTTTCGTAAAATCTTGCAAACATTTGATTTGGTTATGTATTAAACTCCCTAAGAGGAGTAACTTCATTTCTGATATATATATATATACATTTTATTTTGCACTCTTCAATATTATTTGGTTACACTTAATTTCAATTATACATGTATGTATGTATTATTTTGGTGGGATGTTACATTAATGGTATCAGAGCAGTTCGTCCTTAGGATGACCTGAGGGCTGTGGATCCATTGTGTTTCTTCTGCTCATAAAAGTTATTTGAGTTTTTTAAATAACAACTATAGTGAAAGGTTTTCAAACGTTTTGTATTGAAAAGTTTGTGTGTGCTTCTGTGCTTTAGTGAATGTATGCTCAAATTGAAAATCTTGGTATCAAGAATGAGAAGATCCTGATAAAGGAATGAGGGTGCACACTCATAACTGGATCAAGATAATTCTTAATCTTAATTCCAAAGGTTTGATATTTAGCCTACATTGAATTCTGGTGTGATTTTTGAGTGTTCTTGAATTTGACTGAGATGGTGGTTTGGATTGATGCTTGCACACCAGTAACTGTTCTGGTCTTTTGTTTGGAATTATAGGTGTTATGACTCTGTTGATGGACTCAAATTCTTAATGATTTTGAGATGCTGACCTTTGTAAGGTCTAGCTGTTACCCCCTTGAATGAATTGATTTCTTATCGATCTCATTCTTTTAGTTGTAGGGAAATATAGGAATCTTATAGTTTCAAAATCTGAAAACGAAGGAGATGGCACGTAGACCTTCTACCCCTCCCCAACCTTCTTCAGAGATGGGTCAGATCGCCAGGGCCATGGAGGTGATGGCAACTGCCATCCAACAACAGAATACGGTAATGGTCCAGATTCATCAGACTGTAATGAATCATTTGGAAACTACTGGATCGGCTGCAACAGCTTTCCATGTCAATCAGCCTCGGGAGCAGATGGGGATGACCGAGTTCATGAGGCACAACCCAACCCAGTTCCGTGGGAACGTTTCTCCGAACCAACCAGATCAGGGGATCAGAGAGTTCCATGCCTTAGTGGAGAAGGCAAAGAGGGTGGAGACCCTGGAGAGGGGTGGTTCCAGGGTAATCAGATCACACCCAGGGGGTCCCTCCAGTGGGAAAGCCAAGGTACAGCAACCACGAAGCAAGCCTTATGCGAGACCTCCACCACATCGGGTAGGAGCAGTTCCGCCCCAGTTTCAGCAACAACAACCATGGAAACCAAGATGTTTCCGTTGTGGTGGATCACAGAACATCAAAGTGTGCCCCAAGGGGAATTCAGGGAGAAGATGCTACATCTGCCGAAAGACGGGACACATTTCTAGAGATTGTCCTAACAGAAAAAGGATGACTCAACCCGTTAGTTCCCAGCAGTTGAGGAATGGAGGCAGTCGACCTCAGGCAGCAGGGAGAGTGCTTGCCATGGCTGGAGCGGAGGCATCTCAGTCAGGTAACTTAGTACAGAATGTTGCTCTATAGCTGGTAGATACGTTATAGTTTTGTTTGATTCTGGAGAGACACACTCTTTTGTGTCAAATCGGTGTGCAACCGAGCTTGGGCCATATAGTGGAGGAGCTGTCGTTTGAACGATTGGCCTCTGCACCTGCTTCAAAAACAGGTTTTGACCTCCCTAGGTTGCTCTGAATGCCCAGTGGTAGTAGATGGAATGAAAGGAACAAGTGTGAGTTAGATTTGGTAGTACCAAGGTTTAGTCCCAGTTACGTATAAGTCATGGAGAGTAAATAAGCAAGAGGCTGGGGGTTTAAAGCTTAAGCATGTGTAACCATGGGAAGTACCAGAGTTAAATTCCAAGGAAGGAATTTTCTTTTGAAGCGTAGAAGATGCTCATGTCAATGAAACAGCATGAGATGGTTCTAGCTTAGGCTTCACGCAGAATGGATGCTGTTTGGCTGACCGGGATTTGAAAGAGGATTATGGAAATGGTGGGTTGAGATAAAAGGCTTCCGAAAATGTAAGCCTCCGAAGTTTTTGGCAAATAAGATGTAGATCGACCTGTGAATGTAGAAGGGGAGGAGGATATGGCTGTGGATAAAAATGAGGGTAGGCCGTGTTATGATGATGTTGAGTCTTTCTAGAGATGTAGTAAATTTCAGAATGATGGGTGTGGAAGGGATTGTGAGTGGAAATAGCCTGTGGTATCTGGGACAGAAGGAGAATAGAGTTATCCTTAGGCAAGAGATTCTGGAGGCAGAGGTGCGTTCGTTCTCGTATGCCTTCTGGATAGGCACCTGAAACCGACGTCAATGCATCCAACGTATACATTGAAGAAGAAGGTCGTAATGGGAACAGGAAGTCGAGTTGGCAAAAGGGGTCATAATAATAATTTGAAAGGTAACAGCAACAGAAACCTTGTCTTTGTAAGGTACAGAATTATGCAGCGGAGTAATGAATAAAAAGTGTCCCTTTTGGGAGCGTGGGAATTTGATCAGCAGTTGAGAAGTCGGTGAATGATTTGATCAAGATGCAGGAGTTGATTCCTAGAAGGACACTTCGGACCCTAGTTTGAGTTCGCTAGGGGGTGGCATGAGTTGTGGACAGCTGTCCCCTTTCCTCCCAATGAAGGGATCTTGCCCGCTTTCTCTAAAGGGGCTAGTCCTGGTTACGTTAAGGACCTAGTTCTAGACTTGTTCAATAAAGTCTTCAAGGTTGGGAGTAGAGTGTGAATGCTGGAGTTGGCACTCTATGGGGCAGCATATCCCATGTACAGGGATGTAAAATGGACTTTGATGAAGTATTGAGGTAGGAAGAGTTGGTTCAATAGATCACCGAGAGGGTGAATCTGATACAGGACAGAATAAAAGTTTCTTAAGGTCAGCAAATGTCCTAGGCAGAGCAGAGGAGAAGACCTTTGGAGGTTGCTGCTGGGGTCATGTCTTTATGAAGGGGGACACCAGCCAAGGGTGTAGGGTAGGCGATCAGATCAAAGAAGCTGTCCCCTAAGTTTGTTGGGCCATATCGGATCTTAAGGAGGATAAGTCTAGTGGCTTATGAGATCGCCCCACCTCCCCAATTAGCAAGTCTACATAATGTATTCCACGTATCATAGCTAAGGAAGTCCCTTGCAGACCCTACTCACGTGTTGGGAGTGGACAACGTGAAGATCGGGTGATTCACCATGGGAATTTGAAGAAACCATGAGAGAAGCATATCCTTACCTCCTTCCTTGTAACCCAATTTTCGAGGACGAAAATTTTTCTTGATGGGGAGAATGTAAGAACCTAGAAGTTTATATTGGAATAAAAGTGTTATATTATAAATAAATTCGAAGCACGTGTTTATTTAAATATAAAGGAAGGAATGTATAGCTGAGAAGCCTACGAGATCGCCGTTATTAAGCGGGTAGGCGATCTCCAACTTCTCTGGCACTTGAACGCCTATCGCCGAGTTTATGCTTGAACGCCTATCGCCTAGTTTATGCTTGAACGCCTATCGCCTAGTTTATGCTTGAACGCCTATCGCCTAGCTTATGCTTGAACGCCTATCGCCTGTGTGTACCTAGTAGCCTGTCGCCTAGAGTACACCTAATCGCCGAAACTACACTTAGTGTGTAGCCAAAATGTTGGATCAACCCTGGTACGTCCCAAAAGCCACGCGTATCAAGGTATGGGTTAAACCTTGGATACGCTGGGCAGGCGAAGCTCTATACTTGAGCATAAGAGAATCATCCTTAACGTTACACGCTTGGGCGCGCGAGGACTTGTGCTAATCAACTCTTGGAAATGTGAAGCTACCGACGTCACCAAGCCTTGTGGAGAGAATACCTTGGATGTAACATAGTGGAATGAAGAACCTCCAGGGGGGAGTGGCGAGTGTCATCGGGCATCGCAGGGCGCGAGGCATGCTGCGGGGTGTGCCTTCGCGCGAGAGGTCATCGGTCGAGAGTCTTCGCGGGAGAGGTCATCGGTCGAGAGTCTTCGCGCGAGAGGTCATCGGTTGTTAGCCTTCGTGCGAGAGGTCATCGGTTGTTAGCCTTCGCGCGAGAGGTCATCGGTTGTTAGCCTTCGCGCGAGAGGTCATCGGTTGTTAGCCTTCGCGCGAGAGGTCATCGGTTAAAAGGTCATCGCGCTACGTTAAGTTATACACAGAGAACGTGGGACCCAGACATCCAGCATGAGACGTCCTGCATGCGCGCCACGTAGACAAAAGAGTGGTTCAGAATAGTGACCTCAGAGTGTTAGCCTGCGCAGAGGCACGCTTAGGTGTACTGTTCAGCGAAGCGTACACGCAAACTCCCTGCAGAGTGGGTGGTGGCAGCGGTTTTTGTGGAGAAGTCAGCTTAAGATGCAAAAACCCATTTCTGAGGGAGAAGGAAAGAAACGTTGCTGTGGTTCCAGAGCTAAAAGGGTGCGTTTATCTCCCTTCTCCTCCATTCTCTCCTTCGCACTGCGATTCTAGTACACCTTCACGCGGGAATACGACGAGCGACAGCCACCATTGGAGCACTTGGGTGGTTCTCTGCAAGCTCTTCAAAACCAGACTCAAGAACAGAGCCAAGGTTCTGCAAGCTTCGTTGGATTTCGGAGCCCCTGGTATTTGCGCAAAATCCAGGTAAGGGAAGCTAGACCTCTTTTCCATACAAGCCATAGTGTAGCTTTTTCTGAAGTGTGGGCGACGTGGTCGCCGTTTTCGCTTTTGTCTTCGTGAAATGCTTGGTTTGTGTTTTGGGCGACGTGGTCGCCGGTTTTATATAAAGCCTTCGAAATACCTTGTTTTTGAACCAGGTCGCCGGTTTTGGCGCTGTTTACGAAATCTCTGTTTTTGATGTTGTTTTGAAACTACTTGAGATTTACATGAGATATTCGAAGATCTGAAGCTTTGAAATGTTTGTGGATGTGATTTGAATCATTTACTTGAATGGTAGGATGTGTTTGAATGCTGTGAATGTGGGATCGAGGCATAGTATTTTCAGGAAAGGAAATACCGTGTAAGATCTGTATAGGTGTATTGACTAGGGGCTTGTCTAGAAGGAGATATCCTGACTCTACTGAGATAATGAAATCACGTAGATGAAGTTATTCAGTGGGTGAGAGTCGAAGGAGGTTCGTATGAATGGGTGAGTTGTTCAAATGGGAACGAGCTCGGCCTGTTATACGAATTAACCTTGTCATACCGAGAGAATGGTAACAATGAGATGGTATATGCGCATGCTGTGTGGATTCACAGTGGTGGGTATGACAGGTGCAAATCTCTGGGCCTGAGTCAACACACGAGTCAATCTGGAAGTAGTGTCAAGTGTCTTGTGTGGTGAGTCAGTGGAAAGTCTGACATGTGAAATGAGAAACTGGAACATTGATAGACACTTGATGCTGTGTTGTGAAATGGAATGACTATGGGAAATGTAGTGAATTTGTGATTTTGGGCGATCAGCTGAATGCTAATTGTAGTTCTACGTTTTACATGGATAATTTGGAACTTGGTTTACTTTGATTGTCATGTTCATGATTTAAACTCTATTTAAAGATATCTAGCTTACCCTTTATTTTGTATTGCTCTGTGGCTGTTTTCTATTAAAAACTGTGATGATCGTGTCTTTTACACGGGAGCAGATGATCTTCCAGGGAGTAGAGCTCCTCAGTGAGTGGTCGCCGGAAGGAGATCGCCTATCTCCGTCTCTATCGGGTGATCGCCGGTTTATGCCTCCATCGGGTGATCGCCGGTTTTCGTGTCCTGATAGAAGATCGCCCGTTTTGAGGTCTTCTGTTGGAGATCGCCGTTTTCTTTTGAGACCGCCTGTCTTACTGCATTTCTTTTATTTTCGTAAAATCTTGCAAACATTTGATTTGGTTATGTATTAAACTCCCTAAGAGGAGTAACTTCATTTCTGATATATATATATATACATTTTATTTTGCACTCTTCAATATTATTTGGTTACACTTAATTTCAATTATACATGTATGTATGTATTATTTTGGTGGGATGTTACACCTTTCTTCATACCCTTTTTCTCCTTGATCTTGTTCTTGGATGATGACCCTTAGCAAGAGGTAAGGCTGATGCACTCCATATGGTGGCTTTGAGAAAGTACTGAAAGAGGGTAAGAAAAGGTGTAAGTAGCTTTGAATTTGGTAGGGATGTTTTTCACATGTTTATATAGCATGAGGGTGTGAGTGAGTGAGGTTTTCTTTTTTGTACGAATGTTTTATTCTGAGAGGAAATAGTACACACAATTTGAGATACTCATCCAACATGATTCATTTCACAGTTAAAATAATATTAAAATTAAGAAACAAGTCCCTTCATGTTGTTATAGTGATACGATTATAGTAATGTTAGTGACAACAATGTTAGTTGTGGGGGAGTGAGTGAGAAAGATTGGATCAATGATTTTGAATAAGGGAATGGAAGAGATGTCGTGATATGAATCAACCATCTTTGGCGCAGGATACGACAAGTTTAAGTATGGACTCGTGTTAAGAGCCACCATCATCACCTCATTTTCTTTTTCTTTTCTCTTTGTGCTCTTTTGGTTGTGCTACTTCTTATGTTTACTATCTACCTTCTATCATTTCTAAGCATTCAATTATGTGATAAATGCATTTAATAAGTGATTCTATTAGATCTCCATATCAGTTCAAAAGGTTTTTTTATTTGGTTTTCGATTAGGTTTTATTGATTGAAATGGGAAATATATGTTTGGATTAAAGTTTAAATTAAGCATATTTTGTGATAACTAATTACAAATTTTAAGATAATAAATAAAATATTTGAAAAATGATGTTTTGACAACTATATGCCTGGTTTCAAGGGTATATATCATTATTAAAAAAAATAAACTTTTGTAACAGTGAGAAAAAGAGAAAAAAAAAGGATAAAATGTAGGTATCAAGTAATTAGTTGATTTGTGAAAATATAATTGTCCAAAAGATTATTATCAATAAACTTTTAGACTTGTTGGAAAGTGTCACTCGACCTTCATCAAATCTAAAAGTGTTGCTTATATATTATGTTAAGGAATTTTTAAATACTCTAAAGATAAACTACTACATATAAAATTGATTACAATGTTAGATCAATAAATTGCTGCACATTATAATATTTGCATCTGCATCACCATTCACTTTGCATCCTCTCCCTTTAATTTAGGTTTGTTAGCAATTGTTTTTTCAATTATTACTTAGTTAGTAAGATCTACTAGAATTGAAGGATGTAGTTACTTGTTAATTGATTATACTTATTATAATCAAATGTTGTAATAGCCAATATGTGCAAAACAAAAACATTAGCCAAATTTGGATAACTTATGAAAATCCATATATGGTTGAATTAGGTAGAGTTTGTAATACGAACTCTTAGATGTTCGTCTGTAACACGAACTCTCTTAGACATTTATTCCAATAACTAATCTGCAAATACAATTTATGACAATATTTTTAGTCTTCCAAGGCTTGTCTTAAAGATTCGTTGACCTTTTGTCAATTGCTTTATCAACAGAACATGGATCAATTTCCATCAAATCGTGGCTGGATGTTTAATAGGTGTCATAGAGGAAAAGGTGCTTTGAAAGAGTCTTTTATATTGGGAGTTGAAGAGTTTATAACGAAAGCTTACCAACAAGAATGTTATCAGAATGATGGGGGAATACGATGTCCGTGTAGTAAGTGTGATTGTAAAAGAATTTTAGAGGAAAGACTTGTGAAGGTTCCCCTCTACAAACATGGTTTCAAATCTAATTATTCGATTTTAACTGATCATGGTAAAGACATGTTAGATGGTGACTTGTATAATAATGATAATTGCATGGCTTTGGGAATGGATGGTGCACACAATTAGTCACAACATGACCAATTTATGTGGATGGAAGACATAGTGTATGATGCTCTTAGAGAAGAGCCTCCGAACGAAGAAACTAAAAGATTTTATAAGCTTTTGTTGGATGCAAATACGCCATTGTATAAAGGGGCATCAAAGTCCAAATTATCAATGTGTGTCAGGCTATTATCTTGCAAATCCAATTGGAATGTTCCTGGCCAATGCTTAGAGTTTATTTCAAAAATGCTTCTGGATGCAACACCCACCAAAACAAGTTTGCCTAAAAGTTATTATGATGCAAAAAGGCTAGTGTCGAAGTTGGGATTACAGGATAAGAGGATTGATTGTTGTGTGGATGGTTGCATGCTCTTCTATGATAATGTACATGATAAAAATGATGGAGCGTTTCTTGAATGCAAATTTTTTCGTAAGCCAAATTATCGTCAGCACAACACCGGAGCAAGTAACAAAAAAGCAGTTCCTATAAAGGCAATGTTCTATTTGCCAATAATTCCAAGGTTGCAAAGAATGTATGCTTCCACACAGACTGCAGGAGAAATGACATGGCACTCTGAAAACAAAAGCACTAATGGTGTTTTGCATCATCCATGTGATGGCAAGGCTTGGAAGCACTTTGATAGAGTATATCCCAATTTTTCTGTGGAGGCACACAATGTGCGATTGGGTTTATGTTGTGATGGTTTTAATCCATATGTGCAAGCATCAAATGCACCCTATTCATGTTGGCCAATAATTGTGACCCCGTATAATCTTCCTCCTGAAATGTGCATGTCTAAACCTTATATGTTTTTGACTTCTCATACTAGGCCCATTCAATCTAAAGGCTAGTATTGATGTATTTTTAGAGCCCTTGATAGACGACTTGAAGATATTATGGAGTGGTGTCCCAACATACAATATTTCAAGGAAAAAAACTTCATGATGAGGACAGGGTTAATATGGACGATTAGTGATTTTCCTGCTTATGGTATGTTGTCTGGCTGGGGAACTCATGGTAAATTAGCATGCCCACATTGCATGGAGCATTCAAAGGCATTTAGATTACATCATGGGGGGAATTCTTGGTTTGATTCGCATCGTAGATTTTTAACGAATGATCATGCATTTAGGAGAAACAAGAATGCGTTCAAGAAGGGGGAAGTAGACATGGATCCTCCACCACCTAAGTTAACACCTACACAAGTTTGGAACAGAGTCAAAACTTATGCTAAAGTAACTGAAAGTGGTGTGCAAAGAATACATGGTTACAAGGAGGACATAACTGGATAAAAAGAAGCATATTTTTGGATCTTCCATACTGGAAAGACAATATATTAAGACATAATTTTGATGTTATGCATATTGAAAAAAATTCTTCGAAAACATCTTTAACATTGTGATGAATATCACTGGGAAGACAAAGGACAATGACAAACAATGAATGAACTTAAGTTTGTATTGTAGGCGAAAAGACTTGGAACTGAACTCACATTCTAATGGAAAGAAATTCAAACCAAAAGCAAATTACACACTTGTAGCTGAGCAAATTAAACATGTGTGCCAATGGCTAAAAGATCTTAGGATGCCTGATGGATATTCTTCCAACTTGGCTAGATGTGATGATGTCAACAAAGGAAGGGTGCTTGGGATGAAAAGCAAAGGGAATGCTTGGGATGATACAATCCAAGCCAACAAGGAGATGACCAAGGACTCAAATTACCATTCACACTATGAGAAGTCATCTCAACTTTTAAGTGAAGACTCCACCAAGGATGATGTGATTTGATTTTAGGTTCATTATATTTGCGACACTTTCTTAGAATTATCATCAAGATTCTTAGCAATTTAGAGTGAGTTACCTAAGGAAAATCCCCACTGGACATTAACTTAACAAGTGTTAAGTAGATGTGAAGGTTCATTTCCAAAGGTCCAAGGTTAAAACACAATTAATGGTGATGAATAAATGACGAACAAGGTGCTGAACTCAAAATAGAATAGGTGCAAAATTTAAACACAAAAACAAAATGGAAAAAACATAATGGAAACACAAATTGAAACAAAAGAGCCGATTGAAATTCAAGAACAAGACATAGAATCAAAACTACCAATTGAAATGACTATGGAAGATGAAAGAAGATGAAACTTATGTGGTTGTAGCCATGGATTGGGAATGGACACACCACTTAGAGGTGATGATCCAAGATAAGTGTTGAATTGCCACCATTTGAAGCTCCCAAAGCTCACAAGATGAGACAAGGAAAAGGAGAACAAATCTCACAATTCACTCACAATTTGAGTATAGTAACTTTTCTTATATTTCAAACTTGAATTTACAATGACCAAGCACCTCTATTTATAGTTTTAGAGGGCTGAAATGAAAGTGTAAAAAATTCAAATGCACTCATTATTCAAATTCTAATTTGGAGCCAAACTTGAGTCACAAGAGAGGTGTGACCTTTTTTTCTACTTTGGCACCTCCTAAAAACTACATCTACACCTACTCTTTATGTCACATGGAAGGTGTAACTTGTTTTTGTACATTAGCACCCCTTATTTTAATATCTACACCTTCCTTTAATGTTCTACTAAAAACTACACAAAAGAAATTACAAAAGAGATACATCCATTTATGCTTATTTCCCAAAGCTTTAGCCTTGCTCCTATTGATGCTCATGGATTGGGCTTGGGCCCCCACTTGACTTGGGCTTCTTGAGCTTAGGCTTCTTGGGCTTGGGCCCTCTTTATTTATACTACTATTTGGATTCTTCAAGAGAACCCAATTATTTACAAAATGTTCTACTCTTTAAGAAGACTAGTAAGAAGAACTTCAAGTGCTTTGGAATATGGCCCTTTCTTGTTTTTGTGAAGTCTTCTTTTGATTGTTGAGATGACCCTTTATATATAGCATCTTTGGTCATCCTTAAGTGGTCTTGACTTGCATCAAAGGATCTATCAGACCTCACCAGAAGGAGAAATGGGCAAAGACCAGAACATCAAATGTTCTTTCTTCTAGTCTTTTTAAAAATAAAACATGTTGTAAATAATTTGGGCTTACTTTGGGGGTCCAAATAGAAAAGATAGGCTAGAATAGGTGCCTATAGCATAATAGGGGGTGTAGTTATCATTTTAGCTTGTTTATAGCCCTTTAGGAAGGTTTTTTGACCTAGTTTCTAGAAGAACAAGCCTAAGGTGCAGTTTTGACTTAGTCAAACCCTAAAGGCAGCCCCCTCACACATTTACCACCCTACCCTTGCCCTTCTTGCCCACCAAGGCACCCATTCCTATAAATAGGGTGCCTTACTCCATGTATTTTCAACTTGAATTTGAATAGAAAAGAAACTCTGCAGGAGTGATTTTGTGACTCTAAGTACTCTGAGTTTTTGGGTCTTATCTTGGGTGGGTAATATCTTAAGTGGCAACTCCGGGTCTTATCTTGAGTGAGTGACATCTCAAGTGGCGGCTCTAGCACCACTCATCTTGGAGTCCTTCTACTCCAAGTGGTGTGAATTCCTTTTCTAATCCATAAGTTCTATTCATCCCTTCATCTTTTTCCTTCTTTATTTGCACCATTATCCATTTCCATTTCATGTTCTTTAATGTTCCTTCCTTTCAGTCATCTTTATCATTTTGGTGTTGTTTCGTTTCCTCTTTTATGTTCTCTTGAATTCTACACTCTTTGCATCATTGTCACCCGTATCTATGTTTTCTCTTTGCCCTTGTGAAGTGAACCTTCACACTTAATTAACCACTTGATTAAGTTCGTGTCCAATGAGAATCTTCTTAGGGTTCTCACCTTTAAATTGCTAAAGTTCAAATTCTAAACAAAAGTGAAACCTTTAAAATGTATAATATAAAATCAACTCCCATCACAATGGCTAAAAGATCTTAGGATGCCTGACGGATATTCTTCCAACTTGGCTAGATGTGATGATATCAACAAAGGAAGGGAGCTTGGGATGAAAAACCATGATTGTCATGTATTCATGGAACACCCACTTCTCATAGCATTTAGTTCGTTACCAACTCATGTTCTAAATCCCATTATCGAGGTAAGTCATTTTTTCAAAGATTTGTGTTCTACGACACGAAAGGAGGATGACTTACTAGGATGGAACAAAACATTCCAATAATTCTTTGTAAGTTGGAAAGAATATTTCCCCTGAAATTTTTTGATTCCATGGAACATTTCCCTGTCCATCTAGCTTATGAAGCGAGACTTGGTGGACCTATCCATTATAGGTGGATGTACCCATTTGAAAGGTAGTAATAAGAGCTATTAGTCTTTATAAAATGTGAAGTATAATTATCAATCATAATATATTTATGTGATTATAGATTCATGGGATATGCTAAGCGATTAGTGAAGAATAAGGCTAGGGTAAAAGGATCTATTTACGCATCTTATTTGCATCATAAGACAACTCACTTTTGTTCACACTATTTCAACAACTTTATGTTAAGATCACAAAATAGTATAAATGAAGTCGAGATTGAAAGTGAAAGGCTTCCATCAATATTATCGGTCTTTGACCAACCTAGACATCATTCTAGGAGGGAGTTCACTCATTAGTTAAGTGATGAAGAATTAAACTCAGCACATATTCATGTTTTGATCAACTGTAATGAAGTTAAACCATACATTGAGTAAGCCTCTTGCAAGATATTCTTTTAAAATACTGTTATTCATTCATTAAGTTATCGCTAACTGATAGTGCCAAAATTCAATTAAAATATAGGCACTTATGAGTATTAATTGCTAAAATTAGTATAAAATAACCCCTAATTTATGAATTTATACCTTTTTACATATTCTGTGACTTTTATTTGAATAAGAACGATTTATTCCCAAATTTTATGTTAATTTTCGGATTCTAGGGAAGAATGGAGATGATTGGACAAAAGGAAAATAATCTAAGCTAAAAAGGCAAAGCTAGAAGGCCCTGACACGCACCAAACTCACACAAAGCCAACTCATCATCAGAGCATCTCGCTCAAGCGAGCTCATTCTCGCTTGAGCGAGATTGCTCCTGCAACATTGGGTGTTTCAACATTTTACTCGCTCAAGCTAGCTCAATCTCGCTTGAGCGAGAAGTCACTTAAGCCCAAGTCGTTTAAGTTAAATACGGGCTGGAGGCACAACCCTAGACGTGCCAGATTGAGAGAAAATTACCATTGAGTGAATTGTAACCCAATTGGAAGAGTAGAAGGTGTGAGAAACATTAGAGGAGGCAGTCGTCAAGGAGAAACATCTTGGATTTTCTTTTCTGGCTTTCCCTGCTTGTAACAGTCATCATGTGTGGCTAATTCTGTTCAAACTCTTATGTTTTGAGGTGATATCTAAACATAATATTTTGTTCTAGATTAATGATTGGTATTATTTTTTTGTTTGTAATGCTTGGTTTACCATGATCTAGAATCTTAAATTTGACTACAAAGTACTTTTAAGGTTCTTACCTAAATGATAATACTCAACATATTTGAATGTTATTCAAATCACTAGCACAAAATGTATAAACAACGACTATTTATTTAATGCGTTTTTAGGGTTAGCCGTTGTCATTCAAAACGCAGTGGCATTTTTTAAATTAACTTCATTTACGAATGTGGCTATTTGTAATAGCCGCATTCTTAAATCATTTTTTACCCTAATTCTGAAGCGCGCCACTTACGCTTTCATACTTCTTCTTGGCGCTTTGCGTTTTCTCTCTATTTCTACTATGGTGTTCCTCTATTTTTCTGCGAGCTTCATTGCCTTCTCATGCCATTGTAGTTTCATTGGAACTCTCTTTCTTCTTCACCAATGGTTTATAAATTTTTTCGTTTCTCTTACTTTGTTTGTTTTATTACATTGCTTCGTTGCTGCTTGTGTGGGTTTTTGCTCTGCTCCATCGCTTTGTCGCATCCGCTGCCACTGCCGTTGTTGTCTCCACTGCCACTGCCATTGCTATCTCCACTATTGCTATCGTTACTGGCTCCGCTACTGCTCTTGTTGCTGCCTCTGCTGTCGTCGCCGTTGCTGCCTTTCACGCACAAGTTAGGTTGGTGGTGTTTTTTAGTTTTAATTTTTTTTAATGTTTAGGTTTAGGTTTAAAATTTAGGGTTTTAATTTTTTTAAATAAATAAATAAATAAGAATGCGGCTATTTACTATAGCCGCATTTATAAATGAGATTTAGAAATGCGGCTATTTACTATAGCCGCATTTATAAATGAGATTTAGAAATGCGGCTATATAGCCATATTCATATCTCTTCGATTTAAGACTACGTGCTGATCAAATGCGGCTTTATAGCTGTCGTTATAAATACAAAATAGTCGAAGTGGTTTTTCCTTTCTGCACCAGTGAATGTTAATTACTATCAACATTTGATCTTAAAGATAAGTTGTTTTTATAAATATGCGAGGAATCGATATAAATGAATTTTATACGGACACCAATATCAATAAAAGAACACAATATTGTCATGCTAATCAAAATACAAAGGAGTGAGAAAGATGAAACCCAATCCCTATTTTTCCAATTGAAGCAACAACTCTTTGACTTGTTTTCTAGTTAATAATTGCCAACATAAAAAATCCCAACAAACTTTTATTATTCTGTTTTATATTTATTGAATATTTTACTTGATTATTCAACTGTTCCTTGTGGGTTCGATATCCTTCCTTAGGGACACATTATTACTTTTGACAACGCGGTGCACTTGTCGTAAAAAGCTCATCACTAACCTAATGCATTGACACCTATTGACAGCTCCTTCTTACATTCTAATGAAATTACTGAATCACATGCTTCGGCTCGTATACATGCATATTTCTCTTTGTGGTTTAGGAGACAAGTATGTATCTTCAAATTCTATAATTTACTTTTTGTTGACTTCTTTAACCATTTCATCAAAATTTAATGAGATTGATATATTTATAGGTTCATAAAGACCCTTTAAGTGTGACGAACCAACACCTGAGAGATTTATCACTTGGTCCTTTTAGGTGTGTAAAAGAATGGCACACATTCTTTGTGAATGGGTACAAATTCCACACTCATGCATGGAGCGAGGGAAAGAAAACAATAAATAGTGGGGTCCATGTAAAGGACCTTACAGAAGGAGGTGAGGATGATTTCTATGGTGTGATGATGAGTGCCAAATTTTATTAATACTTCATACTAAAATATAGGCACTTATGAGTATTAATTGCTAAAATAAGTATAAAATAACCCCTAATTTATGAATTTATACCTTTTTACATATTTTGTGATTTTTATTTGAATAAGAACGATTTATTCCCACATTTTGTGTTAATTTCTTGATTATAGGGGAGAATGGAGATGATTGGGCAAAAGGAGATTAATATAAGCTAGAAAGGGAAAGCTAGAAGACCTCGATACGCACCAAAGATCACAAAAGCCCAATTGAGCATTAGAGCATCTCGCTAAAGCGAGCCCATTCTCGCTTGAGCAAGAATGCTCCAATAGCATTGGTCATTTTTAACGTTTTACTTGCTCAGGCGAGCCAAGTCACTTAAGCCTAAGTAAATTAGGTTAAATAAGGGGGCTTGAGGCACAAAACTAGTGTACAAGATTGAGAGGAAAACATCAGAATCACATTCTAGCCAGACATTAGTAAGTCCCATCTTTTGAGCTTCCTCCAAAGCATATATAACTCCATAAAATTCAGCAACTAGAGTAGTCTTAATGTTAAGAAACACAGAGAAGGCTCCAATAAACTCCCACATCGCCCTCGGAAAATACCTCCACAAGTGGTAAGACCCGGATATCCCCTAGCAGCCCCATCAATGTTAATTTTAACCCAGCCTGGTGAAGGAAACTCCCATCTAACAGGAAGAGGACGAAGAACTTTACCATTACGAGTATTAATACCAAAAAATTTAATCACGTTGGAATCCATCATGTCATTCTTCATTGATTTTTAGACAACTTTCCCACTAGACAAGTTAAATCTTTAATAACTGAAATAGCCCTAGAAACCTCAATCTTATCCTGAAAATGAGCATAATTCCTCATACGCCATAGCATTCAAATAGAAAAGGTTATCACAACAAGCTTAATCAATTTAACCAAAGAACTACCATCACTCTTAAGAAAACAAAGAAGATGATATAGACTTGAGACATGGAGCTACGCCTGACCAAGCCCAACCTTCTAGAGCAAGGACACAAAGCATGACACAAGATCTAGGGATAGGTCAAGACCGACCACTATTCAATGCTTCAGAGCCCATCATTCCTCAAAGGATTACTAGGAGTAAATCCTAAGACATGGGAGTTGAGCACCAACCAGTCTCCTTGTTTTTAATTTCAGTAGAATAGAGTTTAAATAGCATAATAGGAGGGGTGTACTCATCAAATTGGGCCATGACAAGTCCATTAGGGTTAGGATGTAGCCCTAGCTTCTAGAAGCTAGGACTAGGGACGACATTGACCATAGGTCAACCCCCAGGCCGCCCCCCATCTAATGACCAAGCTACCCCTTCCCTTGTTGCCCACCAAGGCACTCATCCCTATAAATAGGGTGTCTTGCCTCATGTAATTTTATGTTGAATTTGATTAAAGAAAAGTTACTTTGCACAAATTATGAGGTGTTGTGTCTCTTAGACATTAGGTCTTATCTTGAGTGAGTTGAGAGCTCTCAAGTGGCGGCCCTCTGCACTTATCTTGGAGAATCCATTCTCCAAGTGGCGTGTCCCTTCTCAAATCCACACCATAAGCTTTCTTCTTCATCCTTTTCCTTCATTTTCCATTACGCCACTCTGTCTTTGTTTTTGTGTTCTTATTTTCCTCTCCTTTGTAATTTCGGTTTTCTACCATGATGTTTCCTTTCATGCTCTTTTAATTTTCGCTCATCATCATTCACACCATATATTGTGTTTTTCTCTTTGTCCTTGTGAAGTGAACCTTCACACTTACTTAACCATTTGGTTAAGTTCGTGTCCAATGGGGATCTTCTTAGGGTTCTCACCATAATTGTGCTAAAATATCAATCCTAAGTAAAGTGTCACCTAAGAAAATGGACAAAGCTAAAATCAACTCACACAAGAAGATCATCCTTATTAGAGAAATGAGAAGTAGGAAAAATCTGCTGAACCCAAATCCAAATATACAAAGCATTAGGGCATTCAAAAAAATAAATGGTAAATAGATTCCTCATTCTTTTCACAAAGTGTACACATAGAACAAATATACAAACCTTTACTTTGAATATGTCGATCTGTAGGGAGTCGCCCATGAAAATCTTTCCAAAGGAAAAGGTTTTTTTAAGGCTGGATATATGAAGACCAAATAAGCTTACCCCAACCACATGCTTCATCTCTCAGGTCTGTATCATCTTCTTTCTTTTATTAAGAGTGATGGTAGTTCTTTGGTTAAATTAATTAAGCTTGCTGTGATAACCTTTTCTATTTGGATGTTATGGCGTATGAGGAATTATGCTCATTTTCAGGATAAGATTGAGGTTTCTATAGCTATTTCAGTTATTAAAGATTTAACTTGTCTAGTGGAAAAGTCTTCTAAAGTATCAATGAAGAATGATATGATGGATTTCAGCGTTATTAAATTTTTTGGTATTAATACTCGTACTGGTAAAGTTCTTCGTCCTCTTCCTGTTAGATGGGAGTTTCCTTCACCAGGCTGGGTTAAAATTAACACTAATGGGGCTGCTAAGGGATATCCAAGTCTTGCCACTTGTGGAGGTATTTTCTGGGGGCATATGGGGAAGTTTATTGGAGCCTTCTCTGCGTTTCTTGACATTAAGACTACTCTGGTTGCTGAATTTTATGGAGTTATATATGCTTTGGAGGAAGCTCAAAAGATGGGACTCACTAATGTCTGGATAGAATGTGATTCTGCCTTGGTTTGTGTTGCGTTTACTGCTAGGACAACTGTTCCTTGGATGCTTCGTAATTGATGGAATACTTGTCTTAATTACTATGGAAAATCAGGTTTACAGTTTCTCATATTTTTCATGAAGGGAATGTGTGTGCTGATAAGTTGGCTAATTTAGGATTTATTCATAGAGAATCATTTCATTGGTATAATAGGCTTCTATCTAGTATGTTCTTATAATTATTTATGAATAGGTATAGTCTACCTATGTATTGTTTTTGTTAACATATGGGTTTTGGTCTAGTCCCCCCATATTTTTGTATTTTCTTTATTTTTTCTTCTTTTAATAATACTTTTTTCATGTGATGGAAAATGATTGTTGTTACTTGAGGTGTCAGCCTAGCTGAGATGTCAATTTGCATAGTGATGCCTAACATGAAAGCTTTTATAAAAATAAAAAAAAAAACTATATTTTACATACAAATTTATTGTCTTACATACGGATTTGGGTTGTATATAATACCAACTTTTCTAGTAGTGATCGTCGTCTATCTCAAATACCAACATTTTAGACTACGTTTGAGAAAGGACTAGAGTCTATTGCAACATTTTAGGTGGTGTGCTCCTTAATGACCGTCGCTTATGCTTTCTTACACTCCATAGTCGACAATTTTGCTAGTAACCGACATTTATGAGTTCACATTAGTTTAAAAAATGTCATTGCATTTAAATAGACGACTTAAATTCTTTGATCATCATTTAATAAGTGTCGTTATTTAGTTATTTTGTACTAGTAATTATGAGTTATGATAGACACTTGACTACTTTGTGAAAATGTATGAAAAATCATGAATTTTATGTTTGTGACTTAAATTTACATTTATATTAAAAGTTTTAAAAATTGCTATCTTATCCTATTATTTGTGTTATGTTTGTTTTTCTTGATTCATGATGACTGTGAATTACACAGGAGCAGATGATTTTACAGATGATAGAACCCCATAGAGAGTAGATTGTTTTATTTGTGTGACTTTTTGTTTGTTATGTGTAAATATTAAATTTCTTGTGAAAAGAATTTTGAAATAATGCATGGATGATATGTATGTTATCGAACAAAGTTGGGACTAAGAGAACGATTGCCCTCCCTCTCTGTCGGTCGGTCCTTCTCTCTTTTCTGAACAACCTCACAACTCTCCTTTCGCTCTCCTCCTCCTCATCCTTGCAAACTCCAAGTTCAGATGGTACCTACAAAAGGCACTTCAATGCTCAAGTGAGATCTCGATATTCGGTTCTTGGTGTAATTAATGCGTGATGATGATGTACCTTTTTTCTCGAAATATGTGACTATTTATATTATTATCATGAATCCTCTGTTATTGGGCCGGATTAGAGTTTTAGATTTTAATTAAGAATGTATTACCTAATGCTTAATCACTATTTGGCTTCGTTAATCTTCTACTAGGCTTAATAAATGTGGCCATGTTGGTCAGCTCTGACTGGACGTTGAGACCTCCATCAGATGTTTGATCCGACCGGTACAATATATATTATATATTTTGTACAATGTATATATTATATATTTTAATTAGATATTTACATGCATAATATAGTATTTAAGGGATATAATTAGGATTTTTTTTAATCAGCAATAAATAATAATATAAATGGGAATACTTGGGGTACTCCAACCCATTTACAATACGTGTAGTTCTCAGCTAAATCTATACATATACAACATACTATAATACAAAAAAAATAAGGCAACAACATAACCCATGTCAATGATATAAGGCATGACATCTCCACAGAGGTATGTTGGTTCCTTGCTCCTCTCCAGCATCTGAATCACACTCAGCAACATTTGCTCTCATCCAAATTAGGACCCACCATAAAAGAGGAGGGAGATCATTAACCATCAATGCAGTGATTTTAAACATTCATATACATCAAAACACCAATCAGAATAAGAGAAATTTGACTTTGGGAATTTATAAGTTACCCATGCCCACGCCTTTACTTATGCCATAACAAAAATTTCAATAGGATCTACCACTCCATTATTAAAAATAATCCTATTTCTATGATTCCAAATTCCCCAAATAATGGCTATCCACATACATTTCCAAACACAATTACCCACATAATTTAGGTCCATAAATCCAATTTGTTCAAAATGTTGAGTAGCATTATCATAATGTACAAAAACTCTACCAACCCACACATCAATCATACACCACAGTCCCACACATGACACACATCCCCCACCAGTCTGAATTCCTCTATGTATTAGATTATCATAGGTTGCAATTTTCCCAGTTAGAACACGCCAAGCAAAATAGTGTGCTGATGGGAGAGCTTTTAAGCTCCAAAAAAATCAAAATTGAAAGAAGAAGAGAGTTGTGTCAACAATGTATTTTGACGCAAAAGAACATTATAAGCAGAGTTAACAGTGAATGAATTTGAATTATCACCTAGCCATAACCACTCATCATTTCTATAGGCATCTATTTTAATAGCCTTCAATTCATCCATAAAGGCATTTATAATTTCGTATTCCCATGAGAACCACTCTCTTCTCCATTCTATTTGCCATACCCACTGGTTCAAATGCCATATCCCAAATTTATCAACAGATCCATCTTTAAGTACAGAATTTGAATACAGTTTGGGATATCTATTTTTAAGGGAATCATTCCCTACCCAACAATCTGTCCAAAACAAAATATTAATCCCTGTACCTACCTTCCACTTTCTATGATTATCAAACCAGGAATTTGAGTTACCTCCACAAAACTTCTTGATATCTCTCCACCACCAAGATTCAGTATTTTTCACAACACTAACATCCAACCCTCTCCAAGATCCATATTTAGATTCCAGTACCTGTTTTCAAAGTCTTGATTTTTCACACCCAAGTCTCCACTTCCATTTTCCAAGAAGAGCCAAATTAACAAATTTATATCCTTTATTCCTAGTCCTCCATCTGATTTAGATTGGCATAGCAGATCCCATTTGGCCCAAGCTATTTTCCTTCTATCATTTCCCCATCCTATAAAAAATCTCTTTGTATCCTTGTGATTACCTTCCCAACTACTCTGGGTATTCTGAAAAGAGACAAGTAATATAGGGGGACAACAGAAATTATAGATTTTAGCATAATAACTCTTCCAGCAAAAGATAAATGTTTTCCTTTCCAATGGGTAAGCTTGCTTTTTTATTTTTAAAATCATGTCTATCTAGAACACTTTCTTCCTATGATTATCACCCACAGGAACCCGTGGATATTTGAAGGACACATCCATTTGGTTACAATTTAAAATCGTAGAATATCTTAGAATTTCGGTGTTTTGTACACCTATACCTGCGATTTTACTCTTTCTGAAATTCACCTTCAACCCAAATACAAGTTCAAAGCATCTCAGAGCACATTTAATTATTGTGATGTTCTTCACATTATCTTCACAGAAAAATATAGTATCATCCGCAAACTGTAACATACTAATCTCAATCTGATCCTTTCCCACTTTAATCCCATCATAGAGTCTTTTTTGTTGGGCCTCTCTCATAACTCCTGCCAATCCTTCAGCCACAATAAGAAATAAGAATGGTGCTAAAGGGTCACCCTGTCTTAGACCCTTTGTAGGATGGAATTGTTCAGAAAGGCTGTCATTAACAAGTATAGATATAGATGATGACTCTAAGCAACCCCTTATCCATTTAATCCATGTATTTCCAAAACCCATCCTTTGTAGCATATAAAATAGAAAATTCCATTCCACAAAGTTGTAAGTGTTGAACCAAGTGGTGTTCAAGGTTTTGAAGAATCCAAATCCTTTGAAGGATGATGAAGCTTCTGCTTGCTTGGTGCTGCTGTGCTGCTTTATTATTTTGTTCTAGGGTAGTTTAAAGTGTAATCCAACCTTAGATTAAATCTCAAAGCAAATAGCATCTCAATCTGTGTTTTTCAAACTAAGTTGAAACAACCGATTGTTTTGTCGAAACAACGATTGTTTATACTTAGATGTTTTGAGAAAGTTTGAAAACTGTTTTTGAATGAAGAAAACTGTTAAGTGACAAAACAATCGATTGATTCGAGGAAACAACCGATTGTTTGTTTCGGAACCTTAACAGAAAAACTGTTTTCTTTGGCTGAGCTTTAAATGATTTGAAACTGAATACGCTCCAGTCATTAAATGCTTTGACCAATCTTTTTGAAAGCTTTTATGGGTTTGTTAAGATTTGGTAACAAACTTCTTTATATAAATTCAAAAAATCTCTTTTAAAGGAGAGAATGCTTTTGACAAAGTTTTTCAAAGAGAGTTTTCAAAGTGCTGAGATTGCTTAAGAGCTAAAGAGATTGATCAAAGTGCGAGGATATGTTTCTACTTGTATTGATTTCAGATCTTCATCTGTAACAAGTGTAATCTGTGTAAAACTGCTGAAACTTTTCTGTATTGTTGCTGAGATTGGCTGTGTGTTCTTGAGGTGTTCAAGATCAGCAATCTTAGTGTTGGCCAAGGAGAGTGTGTGTCTTGAGGTTTTCAAGGTCATTCTCTTGGTTGTTGTGTAAGTGATCAAGGTGTGATTGCTTAGTGGATTTCCTCAGGGGTTCTGAGAAGACTGGATGTAGCTCTGGGTTGGAGTGAACCAGTATAAACATCTGTGTACAATCTCTCTATCCCTTACTCATTAAATTCAGTTTGTTTGTTGTTTGTTGATATAAAAAACCGATTGTTTCGAAGAAACAACCGATTATTTTTTCTGACAGTGCAGTTTTGCTTACTGTTTTGGCTAACTGAATTGCTTGATCAATTGGTTTCTGAGATAAACTCATTCTAGCTTCAAAAAGTTTGCGAAAACCTCTTTAAAGAATTCACCCCCCCTCTAGTTTAAAGCCATAATTTCTAACAGTAAGCTTTCTCAAAATCAGCTTTAACCATGATACACTTACTCTTCTTCTTTCTTACCTCCTCAATAACTTCATTTGCTACAATTATACTATCAAGGATGCCCCTTCCTTTTATGAAGGCCGATTGTTTATGATCAATAATGATATGCATGATTTTTTGCAGCCTTCTAGCTAAAATTTTTGCTATGATTTTGTAAAAGCTGCCAACTAGGGAGATTGGTCTGTAATCCTCTAATATAACAGGGTTAGCAATTTTAGGAATAATTGTGATGAAGGAGGCATTACATCCTTTTGGCCATCTTTGTAAGGACCTAGAAACTTTAATTGGAATAAAAGTATTATATTTAAATAATTTCAGAAGATGTTATTATTTAAAATACAAAGAGCTGGTAAACGAAGTTTCGTAGTAGTCGGACCTCGGACGTCGCCCAAGGTCTGGGGTCAGCTGGTCGAGGTCGGTCGGCTGACCATTGTATTAACCAAGTAGTCAGGAGCGATGACTTTATCGTGAGGTAATCACGTGGATGTGCTCGAGGAAGACATGTGGATCAAGAAGAGTAAAGGAAGAAAAGTGTAGCTAAGAAGTCTCCTACGAGATCGCCGTTATTGAAGACGGAGGCGATCTCGGACTTCTCTGGCACATAATCGCCTGTCGCCTAGAGGAGACATGACCGCCAATTGTAAGGACCTGAAAAATTAAATTGGAATAAAAGAGTTATATTTTAAATGAATTCTAAGTATGTTTTTATTTAAAATAAAAAGGGAGGAAAAGTTAAGTTAGAAGGCTACGAGGTCGCCGGTCGCCTGCTACACATGAGCGCCAGGTGGACATCGCGCGGGCGCGAGAGGCATGCAGGCATCGCGCGGGCGTGTGAGGCATGCAGGCATCGCGCGGGCGCGAGAGGCATGCAGGCATCGCGCGGGCGCGTGAGGCATGCAGGCATCGCGCGGGCGCGAGAGGCATGCAGGCATCGCGCGGGCGCGAGAGGCATGCAGGCATCGCGCGGGCGCGAGAGGCATGCAGGCATCGCGCGGGCGCGAGAGGCATGCAGGCATCGCGCGGGCGCGAGAGGCATGCAGGCAGCGCGCGGGCGCGAGAGGCATGCAGGCATCGCGTGGGCGCGAGGCATGCGGGCATTGCCAGGGCGCGAGGCATGTGGACGTGGTCAAGGCGCGAGAGTTATGAGGGCGTCGCCAGGGAAGACATCGGTCGTCCCCCAGAGGAAGACATCGGTCGTCTTCCAGGGCGAAGGAGACATCGGTCGTTCGCCAGGATGAGTCAGCAGTGGAAAGTTATCGCGCGACGTCGAGTTTCACACAGAGAAGGTAAGACCCAGACTCCCAGCATGAAGCGTAGGGCATGCGCGCCACGTGGACAAAAAGGGTGGTTCAGAATAGTGACATCAGAATGTTGGCATGCGCGGGAGACACTCGCGGTCGTACTGTTCAGAGCAGTGGCTGGCATGCACAAGCGACAACAGTGGCAGTACTGTTCAGAGCAGTGGTTGGCATGCACCAGAGACAACAGTGGTCGTACTGTTCAGGGCAGTGGTTCTCAGACTTCTCTGCAGAGTGGGTGTAGCAGCTGCTTTTGATGGATAAGTTGGTTTAAGATGCAGAGACCCACTGCGGAGAAAAAGGAAAAAAGAAACGTTGCAGCCTTCAAAGAGAGAAAGAGTGAGTTACCTCCCTTCTCCTCCAGTTGCCTCCTTCGCGCTGCGATTCTAGCACCTTCACACGAGAGTACGACGAGCGACAGCCACCATTAGAGCACCTGGGCAGTTCTCTGCAAGTCCTACGACCAGACGCGAAAACAGAGCCAAGGCGTTCTTCAAGCTTTGTTGAGTTTCGGAACTCTAGGTGTTTGCGCAAGTCCAGGTAAGGGAAGCTAGACTTCATTTTCAATACAAGCCATAGTTTAGCTATTTCTGAAGTGAGGGCGACGTGGTCGCCGGTTTTCGTTTTCATCTTTGTAAAATGCTCTGTGCTATGTGTTTGGGCGACGTGGTCGCCGGTTTTAAATGCAGACTTCGAAATACCCTGTTTTTGAACTAGATCGCCGGTTTTGGCGTTGTTTGCAAACTCTCTGTTTTTAGTGTTACTTTGAACTGTTGAAGCTTAAATGTGAATCTTCGAACATCTGAATCTTTGAAACGATCGTTGCGGTGACTTGAATCATCCCTTTAAGTGTTATGTGATGTGTTGAATGTGGTGAATGTGGGATCGAGGCATAGTATTTTCAGGAAAGGAAATACCGTGTAAGATCGTGTAGGATGTGCATTGACCGGTGATTCGTCATGATATCCTGACTCTCCTGAGATAATGAATTCATATAGAGGAAGTTATTCAGGTGTTGAGAGTCGAAGGAGGTTCATACGTATGGGTGAGTCGTGTGAAACAGAACGAGCTCGGCCTGTTGTGTGGATTAACCCTGTCATGCTTGGATGGTGATGATATTGAGATTCATTATACGCTTGTGAATGTGTGTGATTTCACGGCGACCCTGTGAATGTGTGTGATTTCACAGTGGGCAGTATGACAGGTGCGAATCTATGAGTCTAGTCAATGCATGAGTCTTCCGGAAGTAGTGTCAAGTGTCTTGTGTGATGAGTCAGTGGAAGTCTGACGTGAGAAATGAGAAACATTGAATTTATAGACACTTGATGCAGTTTTGTGAAATAGAATGACTCTTGAGAATATTGTGAAATGTGTGATTTTCTGGGTGACCAGGTGCAGAGTATGAGAAACTTGATAACTTTACGTGAATATCTTGAAATTGTTTACCTTGATTTTATTTTAAGTATTCTTATTTAAACTCTCTTTAAAATATCTAGCTTACCCTGCGTGTTTTGCTCGTTGGCTGTTTTTCTCTTAAAACTGTGATGATCGTGTATAATTTACACGGGAGCAGATGATCTTCCAGGAAGTAGAGCTCCTTAGTGAGTGGTCGCCGGAAGGAGATCGCCTGATTTCTGTTCTGGTAGCCGATCGGCTGTTTTGGGTCCTCTGATAGGAGATCGGCCTCGTCCGATAGGAGATCGGTCCTTTCCGATAGGAGATCGCCTGCTTTGTTCTTTTACTGTATTTTGTTTATGTTTCTGGAAAATTTGACCGAAGTTGTATTAAAACTCCCTGTGAGGAGAAACTACATTTCATATATATAATATTTTGTTCACTTCAATCTATTTGTTACCTTTATTTTCATTATATACATTTGTATAGTATTTTGGCGGGATGTTACACCAATCGCCTATGGCGTACGTGATCGACGGGAGTGCACGTAGTATGTGGTCTAGATACTGGATCAACCAGAGTGGGTTCCACAAAACCACACGTATCAAGGTGTGGGTTAAGCCTTAGATACGCTGTGCATGCAAAGCTCTATGCTTGAGCATAAGAAGTCATCCTTAGTGTTGCATGCATGGGAGCACGAGGAGTAGTGCTGATCTACTCTTGGAAATGCGAAGCTACCGACGTCACCAAGTCATCTGGAGGTGATACCTTGGACGTAACATAATGGGAGGATGAACCTTCAGCAAGGTGTGACGATGTGACATCGGTGACCAGAGTAAGGCGATGTGTTCTCGTCACACACAAGGGCGATAAGAGATCGCCAACAGCATGAGAGGAACATCGGTCATCAACCAGGATGGGAGAGACATCGGTGGTCTGCCAGGGAGAGACATCGGTGGTCTGCCAGGGTGAGACATCGGTTGTCTGCCAGTGTGAGGAATCAGTCATCACCGGGATGAGGCACATCAGTCATCGCCGATATGAGAGACACATCGGTCGTCTCCCAGGGAGAGACATCGGTTGTCCTCCAGGATGAGGCCTCGGTGGATAGTCATCGCGTGAGCGGTCATCGGTGGAAGGTTATCGCGCGATGTCGAGTTTCACGCAGATAAGGTGGGACCCAGGCTCGCAGCATCAGACGTACTGCACGCGCGACACGTAGACAAAAAGGGTGGTTCAGAATAGTGACCTCAGAATGTTGGCCTGCGCAGAGTCACGCGTGGTCGTACTGTTCAGGGAAGCGTACACGCAAACTTCCCTACAGAGTGGGTGGTGGCAGCGGCTTTTGTGGACAAGTTGGTTTAAGATTTAAAAACTCACTTCTGAGAGGCAAAGAAGGTGCTGTGGTTCAAGAGTGGCAGAGTGAGTGAGTGAGTTACCTTCATCCTTCTCTTTTCTCTCCTTCGCGCTGCGATTCAGGCATCCTCAAGCACCAGTGCGACGAGCGACGACTGCCCTAGGAGCACTTGGGAGGTTCTCTGCAAGTTCTACAAACCAGATGCTAAAACAGAGCCAAGGCATCCTTTAAGCTCGGTGGGTTTTGGAGCTCTTGGTGTTTTGCGCAAGTCCAGGTAAGGGAAGCTAGCCTTATTTCCAACGAAAAACCTTATAGTAGATGTTTGAGATGATGGGGCGACGTGGTCGCCGGTTTTCAACTGTTATTGTATAATCCCCTGTTTTTGAACGAGATCGCCGGTTTTGGCGTTGTTTTTCGAACTCCCCTGTTTTTGGTGTTGTTTGAAACTGTTTGAGATTTAAATGTGATATTCGAAAATCTGAACCTTGGCATGAGTTTTTCTGTGACTGGAATCGTTCATTAAGTGTTGTATGACGTGTTGAATGTTGTGAATGTGGGATCAAGGCATAGTATTTTCAGGAAAGAAAATACCGTGTAAGATCGTGTAGGATGTGCATTGATCGGTGATTTCTATAATGAGATATCCTGACTCTGCTGAGATAATGGAATCACATAGAGGAAGTTATTCAGTTGGTGAGAGTCGAAGGAGGTTCATATGAATGGGTGAGTCGTGTGAAAAAGAACGAGCTCGACCTGTTATATGGATTAACCCTGTCATACTGTGAGAGTGATGAAATTGAGATCGAGATTATGTTGATGCGCATAGCTGTGGAAACATTACAGCAGTTTAGTATGACAGGTGCAGATCTCTGAGTCTAGTCAATGCACGAGTCTTCCGGAAGTAGTGTCAAGTGTCTTGTGTGATGAGTCAGTGGAAGTCTGACGTGAGAAATGAGGAACATTGAAATTGATAGACACTTGATGCATTATGTGAATTGAAAGACTTTTGAGGAATTGTGAAATATGTGATTTCTTGATGGTTGTGTGATATGAATGAGGAAGTGATGGACTTTTGTGAATGTTTAAAAAGGATGATCTATGTTGGTTGTCCAGTTTATAATTTAAAGTTTAAAAATATCTAGCTTACCCTTTGTATTGTTATGTGGCTGTTTTCTCTTAAAACTGTGAGGATCGTGTATGTTACACGGGAGCAGATGATCTTCCAGGGAGTAGATCTCCTCAGTGAGTGGTCGCCGGGATGAGATCGCCTGTTTCTGTCTCTACGTGGTGATCGCCTGTTTTCTGTTCTGATTGCAGATCGGCTGTTTTGGGTCTTCTGATAGGAGATCGCCTGTTTTGTCCTTTTCATGCCGTATTTGGTTTTTATTTCGAAACAATTGATGGAATGTATTAAAACCCTATAAGAGGGACGTCTCTTTTTGAATACGATGTACGGCATGATGTATTTTCAATATCTAATACATATGTTGATTTTATAAATTTAATATCTACGCTTTATTCTATTATATAAATAGGAAAAGGTTTTGGAGGGATGTTACAATCTTCCCCATTTATGAAAACAACATACAACTTTATATAATTCCATACTTATAATCTCCCAAAATTCTTTAAAGAAGCTGAAATTAAATCCATCTGGTCCAGGACATTTGTTACTATCACAATCCCACACTGCTTGTTTCATTTCTTCCATAGAGATTGTCTTTACCAAAGCCTCATTATCCTCACTACTTATAATCGGAAAGGAAACATTATCTAACAACACCTGGACATCTCTTGAACCCGTGAATCTTTCCTTGTAAAATCTTAGAACTTCCTCCTTTACCTTTGATGGTTCCTTGCACCACTCATTCCCTATAAGCACCACATTCAATTTGTTTTTATTTGATCTCCACTTTACAATCTTATGAAAAAATTGTGTATTCAAATCCCCTTCTTGCAGCCATTTAATTCTTGATTTCTGCCTATTAAGCATTTCAATTTTTTGGGAAAGATTTTTCAGATCAGCAATTAGAGATTTCCTTCTTTTTCTTTCATCCTCATTTAGACCACCTTGTTGATCTTTTATATCTAATATACTGATTGATTGTTCAATATCAATTAATTTTGTGTGCAGCAAACCAAACACCTCCTTATTCCAGATGTTAATATTCTTTTTTAAAGATTTCAGTTTTTCCTTCATTTTCCATATTTCATTTCCTTCTAAAACTTGATTTTCCCAGCCATTCTTAACAAAATCTTTAAAGCTCCTATCCATTTGCCACACATTTAAATATCTAAAAGGTTTTGGTCCCCAATCATGTTGAGATTGTTTTACAATTAAAGCACAATGATCAGAGACTGTTCTATTTAAAGCATATTGTTTACATTGTTGTCAGACATCAATCCATTCCAGAGACATTAATGTTCTATCTAATCTTGATTTAGCCTCCCTATTTGTTCTATACCAAGTGTATCTCCTACCTATCATAGGTATGTCAAATAATTTCATGTTTTCAATGAACTCATTAAATTCCTTCATTTCCTTTTTATATGAACCCAAGGGTTGGCATCCTATTCTCTCGTCTTGTTTCCTCACAGCATTAAAGTCACCAAGCATACACCACAGTGTAATATTACTTTGTTCTTTAATTCTTAAGAGATCCTCCCACATAATTCCTTTTTCACTTTGGCTGCATGCAGAGTACACATTTACCACAACGACTAATTGATTTTTATCAAGCATTATTCCTTGAACATAAAAAAAGCCATTCCCTAAAAAGTGGTGTTCTAATTTAAAAGCACTATCATCCCAAATTGTAAGAATTCCCCCTGCACTGTTTTCTGTATTTTTATGTATCCAGCTTACATCTGGTTTCCCCCACATATTTTGACATACCTCAGATTTTATATTTTCCATTTTTGTTTCTTGTGTAAGGACCTATAAATTAATTGGAATAGAAGTGATAGATTTTAAATAATTTCTGAGTATGTTATTATTTAAAATAAAAAGGACATAAAAATAGAAAATATCATAGTGGTCAGACCTCGGACGTCGCCCAAGGTCTGGGATCAACTGGTAGAGGGCGATCGGTTAACCATTGTACCAACCAAGTAGTCAGGTGCGATGACTTTATCATGAGGTAATCAAGTGGGCGTGCTTCAAAGGAGGGAGGCACGTGAATCAAGAAGGGTAAGAGAAAGGAAGGTGTAGCTTAGAAGTCGATGAGATCGCCATTTGTTGAAGAAGGCGGCGTCCTCCGACTTCCCCCGTATGAAATCAGAGATCGCCTATTTTGCGCATGATCGCCGTGTGCAAAGATTTCACATAATCGCCAATCGCCTATGGTGCACATGATCGCCGAAAAAAGCACATCGTCGAGTATTCGAGAAGACTTGGTAAGCACTTAGTATGTGGTCTAAATACAGAAGATGGGTGATATAGAAGATAGGTGGCATATCTGCCACCATGAGTAGTGTGAGCCGTGACACCCCAGACTTAGAGGAATGGGAGGATGAACCTTCAGCAAGGTGTGACGATGTGACATCGGTGACCAGAGTAAGGCGATGTGTTCTCGTCACACACAAGGGCGATAAGAGATCGCCAACAAGATGAGAGGAACATCGGTCATCAACCAGGATGGGAGACACATCGGTGGTCTGCCAGGGTGAGACATCGGTGGTCTGCCAGGGTGAGACATCAGTGGTCTGCCAGGGTGAGACATCGGTTGTCTGCCAGGGTGAGACATCGGTGGTCTGCCAGGGTGAGACATCGATTGTCTGCCAGGGTGAGACATCGGTGGTCTGCCAGGGTGAGGAATCAGTCATCCGTCAGGAAGAGGAATCAGTCATCGCCAGTATGAGAGGCATCGGTCATCGCCGGTATGAGAGGCATGGTTGTCGCGCGAGCAGTCATCGGTGGATGGTTATCGCGCGATTTCGTGTTTCACATAGATAAGGTGGGACCCAGGCTCCCAGCATGAACGTTCTACATGCGCGACACGTAGACAAAAAAGGGTGTTTCAAGATAGTTAGCATCAGAGAGTTGGTATGCGCAGAAAACCCACGTGGTCATACTGTTCAAGGAAGTGTGCACGCAAGGTTGCTCAGAGAGTGGGTAATGGCAGTGAAGGCTAAAGAGCCGTTCGACCTTAAGAGCTGAGGGAATCAGCTCATTTAGTTCCCCTTTCTCCTTTCTCCTCCACTCGAAGACGTAGCTATCCTCACGTACCAGTGCTACGATCGGCGACTGCCTTTGTCCTTCTGGGAAGTCTCTGCAAGTTCTCCCGTCAGGACGCTAGAACAGAGTAAGTCGTTTTACTCTGTTTTTCGAGTCAAATCTGAGCTTGAGAGGGTTGCCTCTGCATAGGCGTTGCTGGCGACTCCCTTAGCTCCAGAAATCATCTCTGTTAGCGTAGAAAATGAGTAGTATAGTCAGTTTTGTGATAAAGGCTCCATGGTGCAGGTTAGGACATCTTTAAGCTTCGGTGGGTTTTGGAGCTCTTAGTGATTTTGCGCAAGTTCAGGTAAGGGAAGCTAGCATTTTCGTTTATAAAAACGTTAGGCGAGTAGGTTCTGAAGTGAGGGCGACGTGGTCGCCGGTTTCATATTCTATTTCACGATGCTCTATTTTTATGTGTGGGGCAACGTGATCTCCGGTTTTAATGCAAATTTCGAAATCCCATGTTTTAGTGTCGTTTTGAAATTGTTTGAGATTGAAAGGTGAAATGCATATGATATTCAAAAATCTGAACTTTGGTATGATTGTTTCTGTGATTGGGATTGTTTAAGAAAAGATTCAAAATATTATATGATGGAATTGTGCTTTTACGTGTGGTATGATGTACTGGATGAATGTGAAAGAGTGATCAAAGCATAGTATTTTCAGGAAAGAAAATACCGTGTGGAGATTTTATGAGGGTGTATTGATCTGTGAGTATCCTGTGAATGAGGCGATCCTGACTCTGCTGATATGATGGAATCACATAGATGAAGTCATTCAGTTGGTGAGAGTCGAAGGAGGTCCATATGTATGGGTAAGTCGTTTGAAAGATAACTGACTTGACCTGTTATATGGATTAACCTGTCATACTGAGAGAGTGAGGATATTGAGATTGAGATCGAGATTATGTTTATGCGCATAGCTGTGGGAACTTTACAGCAATGTAGTATGACAAGTGCAGGTCTCTGCATGCTAAGTTCAACGCACGAGTCTTCCGGAAGTAGAGTCATGTGTCTATGTGTTACGAGTCAGTGGAAAGTCTGACATGTGAACCATGAGTATTGAATGTATTGAATAGACACTTGACGAGTTTGTGGAATATGGGAATATTGATGGTTGAAAATTGATATAGATTATGAATGGTGTGAAGATTTATGCTTTTTATTGATATAAAGTTTCATATTTAAAGTTTTTAAAAATATCTAGCTTACCCTTTGTTTTGCATCGTGGTTGCTTTTCTTAAACCTTTAATGATCGTGTATATTTGCACGGGAGCAGATGAGGTTACAGGTGGTAGAGCTCCTCAGTGAGCATTTATGGAGGAGGAGATCGCCGGTTTTTGAATGCTGTTGTTTTGTTTTATTTTGAAAACTCCTGTATGGAGATGTATTAAAACTTCCTCGAAAAGGGATATTATTTTGAGGCACATTTGTATTAATGGATGAATTATATTATGTATATACCTATGTTAAATTTTTGATATTATTGTTTCACCTTTATTTTATTATATAAAAATGAACAATATTTTGAGGGGCGTTACATTAATGGTATCAGAGCAGTTCGTCCTTAGGATGACCTGAGGAGAGTGAGTTCATCGTGTTTCTTCTGCTATTGGAGTCTTAATCAAAGCTATAGTGAAAGGTTTTCAAATGTTTTCTGATTGAAATCTTGTTTGTGCTTTCGTAGATATAGGCTCTAAATGAAAAATTTTAGTATTAAGAGTGAAAGGATCTTGATAAAGTAGTGAGGGTGCACACTCATAATTGAATCGAGATGTTCTCAATCTTAATTCTAAAAGTTTGATGTTGAGCATATATCCACTTCTGGTGTGTTTTATCCCAATTATTAAGTGTGGTGATATTTGATTGATAGTTTTGTACCCATGACTGTTCGGTGTTATGCTTTCTATTTTGAGCATTATGATTCTGTTGATGAACTCAAATTCTAAATGACTTTGAGATGCTGACCTTTGTAAGGTCTAGATGTTACCTCCTGAATGAATTGATTTCTTATCGATCTCATTCTTATAGTTGTAGGGAATATAGAAACCAATAGTTTCAAAATCTGAAACGAAGAAAAATGGCTCCTAAACCGCCTACCCCTCCCCAACCTTCTTCGGAAATGAGCCAGATTGCCAGGGCTATAGAGATGATGGCAAGTGCTATCCAACAACAGAATACGGTAATGGCTCAGATTCATCAGGCTGTAATGCATCATTGGGAAACTGCTGGATCGGCTGCAACAGCTTCCCAGGTCAATCAGCCTCAGAAGGAGATGGGGCTGACTGAGTTCATGAGGCACAACCCACCCCAGTTCCGTGGGAATGCTTCTCCGGACCAAACAGATCAGTGGATCAAGGAGTTTCATGCCTTAGTGGAGAAGGCAAAGAGGGTGGAGACCCTGGAGAGGAGTGATTCCAGGGTAATCAAATCACACCCAGGGGGTTCCTCTAGTGGGAAGGCCAAGGTGCAACAGCAGCAGAATAAGCCTTATTCGAGACCTTCACAGCATAGGGCAGGTGCAGCACCGCCCCAGTTTCAGCAGCAACAACCATGGAAACCAAGATGTTTTCGTTGTGGTGGGCCACATAACGTCAACGTGTGCTCCAAGGGGAATTCAGAGAAAAGATGCTACAAATACCAAAAGATGGGACATGTTGCTAGAGAGTGTCCTAACAAGAATAGGATGACTTAACCCGGTGGTTCTCGGCAGTTTAGGAATGAAGACCGTAGACCTCAGACAGCAGGGAGAGTGTTTGCTATGTCGGGAGCTGAGGCATCTCAGTCAGGTAACTTGGTGCAAGATGCTAGTTTTATAGCGGGTAGAAGTGTAAAAGTCTTGTATGATTATGGAGCGACACACTCCTTTGTGTCAAGTCGGAGTATGGCCGAGCTGGGCCTTCTAGTGAAGGAGCTACCTTTTGAATTGTTGGTCTCTACACCTGCATCTGGACAGGTTATGACCTCCACAGTTTGCCCAGAATGTCCAGTGATAGTAGAGGGACGCAGGTTCAAAGTAAATTTGATCTGTCTACCTCTGCAGGCTCTGGATGTTATCCTAGGAATAGATTGGCTTTCTGCCAATCACATTCTCATAGACTGCGGTAGGCAGAAAGTGGTGTTTCCCGATCTCCGAGAGCCAGATGTGATATCTGCTCAGCAGGTACGGTCGGAGTTGAAAGAAGGGGCGACGTGCTTTGTGATCCTAGCTCGAGGGGGAGTGAAGAATGAAGAGGATATGGGCAGTATACGTGTGGTGAAGGATTTCACGGATGTGTTTCCAGAAGAAATACCTGGACTACCGCCTAAGAGAGAAGTGGAATTCTCTATTGATTTGGTACCTGGAGCTGGACCAGTGTCAATGGCGCCATACAGAATGGCTCCAGCCGAGTTGGTAGAACTAAAGAAAACAAGTGGAAGAGTTGTTAGAGACGCAGTTAGTCAAGCCCAATATATCTCCATGGGGTTTCCAGTGTTGTTGGTTAAAAAGGAAGATGAAGGGTCTCAATTGTGTATGGACTACAGGAAGTTGAATAAGTTGACCATCAAGGACAACTATCCTCTAACCGTAATTGATGATTTGAGGGATCAGTTATAGGAAACCTCAGTGTTCTCAAGTTTTATCTGAGATCTGGATAAAACCAGATTTTGATAAGGCAGAAGATGTGCAGAAGACAAGCCTTTTGAGGTTTAGTATGATGCTTCACATCAAAGACTTAATTGTGTCTCAATACGAGAGAAGACAGGAGTTGCATATGTTCAATGCAACTCAAATTTCATGAGAGAAATTATTCTACTTATGATTTAGAGTTGGCAGTGGTGGTGTTGTTTTGAAGATTTGAAGACAGTAATTGTATGAAACTCAATTTCAGATGTTCAATGAATACTTGTTTGATCAGAAAGAGTTGAACATGAGGTAGAGAAAAGGGGTGGAGTTTATGAAAGATTATGATTTCCAACTTATGTATCATCCAGGGAAGGCCAATGTAGTGGCAGATGCTTTGAGTAGAAAATCAATGCAAGTATCAATCATGATGATTGAAGAGCAGAAGCTGATCGAGTAGTTCAGAGATTTAAACTTGGGAGTGGAATTTCATGTTAACCATATTAGTTGTAGTAAGTTAACTATAACTAATGATTTCATTGGAATGATAAAGGATGAGCAATTAGAGGACCCTATTTCGAAACGTATTGTGGAATTGCTAGGCACCGATCAGGCTAAGGACTTTGTAATGGAAGATGATGGGATCTTGAGATTTATGGCAGGATTTGCATACCAGCAAATGAAGAATTTAAGAGATATAAAAAATTTTAACTTTGCTCTTCTGGCAAAATGGAAATGGTGGATGATGAGTGATGAAAAAGGGAAATGGAAAGATATTCTTGTATCCAAATATGGCTCGGAACTTGGAAGAAGCCAAGCTCATTTGAAATATCAATCGTGGTGGTGGAGAGATGTATGTAAAGTGTGCGAGGAGGGTGAAGATGATGGTTGGTTCCAAAAAGTTATCGTTTGGAAAGTTGGAGATGGAGAGCATGTTAGATTTCAGGAGGATGCGTGGGCCACTAACTCTAACCTTAAATCTTTGTTTCCTAGACTTTACTCCATTTCTGTGGACCAAGGCAAGACGGTGGGAGAGGTAGGTTTTTGGGAGGATTCTGGGTGGCAATGGTATGTTGTATCTGGGAGAAGAGGAATAGAGTTGTCTTTAAGCAAGAAATCCCGGATGCAGAGAAAATTTTCTAATCGGTTCCACTACTTGTATGGTTATGGTTGAGATATAGGGTGTGTTCGTTCTCGTATGTTTTTTTTTTTTTTTCGGATTGGCACCTGAACCCAAAATCAATGCATTCAATGTATACGTTGAAAAATGAGGTAATAATGGGAGCAGAAAGCCGGGTTGGTAAAAGAAGTCATAATAATGATTTAGAAAGTAAACAGCAGCAGGAACAACATTTTAACTAATATGGATAGGAAGTTTTGCGGGTACCTTGTCTTTATAAGGTGCAGAATTATGTAGTTTAGTGGTGAACCAAGGGTTTTTTCCTTTAAGGAGCGTGAGAATTAGATCTGCAGTTGGGAAATCGATGGATGGTTTTGATTGAGACGCAGAGGTTGATTCCTAGAAAGATATTAATGCAGCATATTCCATATGCAGGGATGTAGAATGGAATTTGATGAAGTATTGGAGTAGTAAGAGGGAGCAGCAAGCGTTGGATTCTGTTGAATTTTGCTTGGGTATGTCAAGTTATGAGCTGGTTGTGGTTAAGTACATGAAGGAGCATATAGCTGGAGTGGGAAGCTGATTTTCCCCGTGAGTCATCAGTCTGTTTGCAGGTATATATTAGGTGTTTTAATGATGGAGGAGGCAAGCAACACTCAGGTTAGGCAAGGGTCAACCAATTTTGTGGTATAGTGTTGGCCCCTTTTGGAGGTGGTTCTGCTTTAAGTCGCCTGTAAGGTTAACTAATGAATAGCTATGTTTGTATGAGAAATGAGGGAAGCCTGTCCCTATCTCCTTTCTGGTAAGTTCATTTTCGAGGACGAAAATTTTTCTTGTTGGGGAGAATGTAAGGACCTATAAATTAATTGGAATAGAAGTGATAGATTTTAAATAATTTCTGAGTATGTTATTATTTAAAATAAAAAGGACATAAAAATAGAAAATATCATAGTGGTCAGACCTCGGACGTCGCCCAAGGTCTGGGATCAGCTGGTAGAGGGCGATCGGTTAACCATTGTACCAACCAAGGAGTCAGGTGCGATGACTTTATCGTGAGGTAATCAAGTGGGCGTGCTTCAAGGGAGGGAGGCACGTGAATCAAGAAGGGTAAGAGAAAGGAAGGTGTAGCTTAGAAGTCGATGAGATCGCCGTTTGTTGAAGAAGGCGACGTCCTCCGACTTCCCCCGTATGAAATCAGAGATCGCCTATTTTGCGCATGATTGCCGTGTGCGAAGATTTCACATAATCGCCAATCGCCTATGGTGCACATGATCGCCGAAAAGAGCACATCGCCGAGTATTCGAGAAGACTTGGTAAGCACTTAGTATGTGGTCTAAATACAGAAGATGGGTGATATAGAAGATAGGTGGCATATCTTCCACCATGAGTAGTGTGAGCCGTGACACCCCAGACTTAGAGGAATGGGAGGATGAACCTTCAGCAAGGTGTAACGATGTGACATCGGTGACCAGAGTAAAGCAATGTGTTCTCGTCACACACAAGGGCGATAAGAGATCGCCAACAAGATGAGAGGAACATCGGTCATCAACCAGGATGGGAGACACATCGGTGGTCTGCCAGGGTGAGACATCGGTGGTCTGCGAGGGTGAGACATCAGTAGTCTGCCAGGGTGAGACATCGGTTGTCTGCCAGGGTGAGACATCGGTGCTCTGCCAGGGTGAGACATCGGTTGTCTGCCAGGGTGAGACATCGGTGGTCTGCCAGGGTGAGGAATCAGTCATCCGTCAGGAAGAGGAATCAGTCATCGCCAGTATGAGAGGCATCGGTCATCACCGGTATGAGAGGCATGGTTGTCGCGCGAGCAGTCATCGGTGGATGGTTATCGCGCAATGTCGTGTTTCACATAGATAAGGTGGGACCCAGGCTCCCAGCATGAACGTTCTACATGCGCGACACGTAGACAAAAAGGGTGTTTCAAAATAGTTAGCATCAGAGAGTTGGTATGCGCAGAAAACCCACGTGGTCATACTGTTCAAGGAAGTGTGCACGCAAGGTTGCTCAGAGAGTGGGTAATGGCAGTGAAGGCTAAAGAGCCGTTCGACCTTAAGAGCTGAGGGAATCAGCTCATTTAGTTCCCCTTTCTCCTTTCTCCTCCACTCGAAGACGCAGCTAACCTCACGTACCAGTGCTACGATCGGCGACTGCCTTTGTTCTTCTGGGAAGTCTCTGCAAGTTCTCTCGTCAGGACGCTAGAACAGAGTAAGTCGTTTTACTCTGTTTTTCGAGTCAAATCTGAGCTTGAGAGGGTTGCCTCTGCATAGGCGTTGCCGGCGACTCCCTTAGCTCCAGAAATCGTCTCTGTTAGCGTAGAAAATGAGTAGTATAGTCAGTTTTGTGATAAAGGCTCCATGGTGTAGGTTAGGACATCTTTAAGCTTCGGTGGGTTTTGGAGCTCTTAGTGATTTTGCGCAAGTTCAGGTAAGGGAAGCTAGCATTTTCGTTTATAAAAACGTTAGGCGAGTAGGTTCTGAAGTGAGGGCGACGTGGTCGCTGTAACATCCCGCCAAAATACTATACAAATGTATATAATGAAAATAAAGGTAACAAATAGATTCTATGAACAAAATATTATATATATATGAAATGTAGTTTCTCCTCACAGGGAGTTTAATACAAATTCGGTCAAATTTTTCCAGAAACATAAACAAAATACAGTAAAAAAGACGAAGCAGGCGATCTCCTATCGGAAGAGACCGATCTCCTATCGGACGAGGCCGATCGCCCATCGGGGGACCCAAAAACAGCCGATCTCCTTCCGGCGACCACTTCACTAAGGAGCTCTACTTCCTGGAAGATCATCTGCTCCCGTGTAAGTTATACACGATCATCACAGTTTTAAGAGAACAGCCACAGAACCATAACACGCAGGGTAAGCTATATAATTTAAAGGAAGTTTAAATCATGAACATGAAAATCAAAGTAAAACAAGTTTCAAAATATCCATGTAAAACGTAGAGTTGCTCATATCATTCACCTGATCGCCCAAAATCACACATTTCACAACATTCACCCATAGTCATTCCATTTCACAATACTGCATCAAGTGTCTATAAACTATCAATGTTTCTCATTTCTCACGTCAGACTTTCCACTGACTCACCACACAAGACACTTGACACTACTTCCGGATTGACTCGTGCGTTGATTAGACTCAGAGATCTGCACCTGTCATGCCACACCACTGTGAAATCCACACAGGGTCGCTGTGAATCCACACAGCATGCGCATATATCATCTCAATGTCAATAGTTCTCCTGGTATGACAGGGTTAATCCATAGGACAGGCGGAGCTCGTTCTTTTTCACACGAGACGCCCATCATATAGACCTCCTTCGACTCTCAACAACTGAGTAACTTCCTCTACGTGATTCCATTACCTCAGCAGAGTCAGGATATCCCCTTAGGAATCACCGATCAATGCACCTACTACAAGATCTTACACGGTATTTTCTTTCCTGAAAATACTATGCCTCGATCCCACATTCACAGCATTCAAAAACATCATACCACTCGAGTAATTGATTTAAGTCACAGCAACGAATCATTTCAAGGTTCAGATCTTCGAATATTTCATTTAAATCTCAAGTAGTTTCAAAACAACACCCAAAAACAGAGAGTTCACAAACAACGCCAAGACCGGCGATCTAGTTCAAAAACAGGGTGTTTCGAAGACTGTATATAAAACCGGCGACCATGTCGCCCAAGCACACAAACAGAGCATTTTACGCAGATGAAAACAAAAATGGCGACCACGTCGCCCTCACTTCAGAGATAGCTACACTATGGCTTGTATGGAAAAAGAGGTCTAGCTTCCCTTACCTGGACTTGCGTAAAATACCGCAAGCTCAAAACCCACCGAGGCTTGAACCCCGCCTTGTCTCTGTTTTCAGCGCCTGGTCTGTAGAACTTGCAGAGAACCTCTTAGGTGCTCTAAGGGCAACGTCGCGTGTCGCACTGATGCTGGAGGTTGCCTGAGTCTCAACGCAAGGAAGGGAAGAAGGGAGGGAGGAAGTTTGCACTCACTCTAACACTCTTGAGTCTGTAACACTCTTTGCCTTCCCGCAGTGGCTTTTGAATCCCAGCTTACCTGTCCACGTTTGCTGCTGCTGCCACCCCTTCTGCAGAAAAGTCTGAGAACCACTGCCCTGAACAGTACGACCACTGCTGTCGTTTGTGCATGCCAACCACTGCTCTGAAACGTACGACCACTGTTGTCGTTTGTGCATGCCAACCACTGCTCTGAACAGTACGACCGCGAGTGTCTCTTGCGCATGCCAACATTCTGATGTCACCACTCTGAATCATCCTTTTTGTCTACGTGGCGCGCGTGCAGGACGTTTCATGCTGAGAGTCTGGGTCCCACTTTATCTGTGTGAGGCTCGCCATCGCGACAACTTTCCAATGCTGACTCATCCTGGCGAACGACCGATGTCTCCTTCGCCCTAGAAGACGATCGATGTCTTCCTCTGGGAGACGACCGATGTCTTCCTCTGGGAGACGACCGATGTCTTCCCTGGCGACGCCCTCATAACTCTCGCGCCTTGGCCACGTCCACATGCCTCGCGCCCTGGCAATGCCCGCATGCCTCGCGCCCGCGCGATGCCTGCATGCCTCTCGGGCCCGCGCGTTGCCTGCATGCCTCTCGCGCCCGCGCGATGCCTGCATACCTCTCGCGCCCGCGCGATGCCTGCATACCTCTCGCGCCCGCGCGATGCCTGCATGCCTCTCGCGCCCGCGCGATGTCCACCTGGCGCTCATGTGTAGCAGGCGACCGGCGATCTCATAGCCTTCTAAACTTAACTTTTTCCTCCCTTTCTATTCTAAATAAAACATACATAGAATTCTTTTAAAATATATCTCTTTTTATTCCAATTCAATTTTACAGGTCCTTACAGTCGCCGGTTTCATATTCTATTTCACGATGCTCTGTTTTTATGTGTGGGGCGACGTGATCGCCGGTTTTAATGCAAATTTCGAAATCCCCTGTTTTAGTGTCGTTTTGAAATTGTTTGAGATTGAAAGGTGAAATGCATATGATATTCGAAAATATGAACTTTGGTATGATTGTTTCTGTGATTGGGATTGTTTAAGAAAAGATTCAAAATATTATATGATGGAATTGTGCTTTTACGTGTGGTATGATGTACTGGATGAATGTGAAAGAGTGATCAAAGCATAGTATTTTCAGGAAAGAAAATACCGTGTGGAGATTTTATGAGGGTGTATTGATCTGTGAGTATCCTGTGAATGAGGCGATCCTGACTCTGCTGATATAATGGAATCACATAGATGAAGTCATTCAGTTGGTGAGAGTCGAAGGAGGTCCATATGTATCGGTAAGTCGTTTGAAAGATAACTGACTTGACCTGTTATATGGATTAATCCTGTCATACTGAGAGAGTGAGGATATTGAGATTGAGATCGAGATTATGTTTATGCGCATAGCTGTGGACTTGACGAGTTTGTGGAATATGGGGATATTGATGGTTGAAAATTGATATAGATTATGAATGGTGTGAAGATTTATGCTTTCTATTGATCTAAAGTTTCATATTTACAGTTTTTAAAAATATCTAGCTTACCCTTTGTTTTGCATCGTGGTTGTTTTTCTTAAACCTGTGATGATCGTGTATATTTGCACGGGAGCAGATGAGGTTGCAGGTGGTAAAGCTCCTCAGTGAGCATTTATGGAGGAGGAGATCGCCGGTTTTTGAATGCTGTTGTTTTGTTTTATTTTGAAAACTCCTGTATGGAGATGTATTAAAACTTCCTCGAAAAGGGATATTATTTTGAGGCACATTTGTATTAATGGATGAATTATATTATGTATATACCTATGTTAAATTTTTGATATTATTGTTTCACCTTTATTTTATTATATAAAAATGAACAATATTTTGAGGGGCGTTACATCTTGCAAGCATGCAAATTGTATAGATTCCTTTGCTATAATATTTTTAATATATGTACGTTTTTGTTGTGAGCCTAATCCTCTACAATTAAAACATAGCATTCTCATTAAACACCATTCTCATTCCCATCATTTTTTGTCAGATTTCTCTGTTGATCTCTATTTTCCATATAATTTAACTGTTTTATGATATCCTCCTCATCCCCAGAATATGTAAACCCCAAATTTTTCGCAAGGTCCCATGATTTTACCGCATCCGTAAGACTATTTTTCAACCAAAACATCCTATTGCAATTTTTAATTCCAGAATCAGAGACACGATTAGATGCTTGTTTTTTTACTAACCTCTTGGTTTTTCTCTTCGTCCCTATGCACGGTGCTTGAGCCAATTGTTTCTGTATTTTACTGGATTCCCCAAAAAGTATATTTGACCATTGAAGCATAGAGTTGGGCTTGATGTTGGTGTTTTAATAAAAACAATAAAATTGGCAATTTGTAGTAATTGGTTCTCTTTTATATATAAATTATTTATATAAATTCTTTGGCAACTTTAACCTCTAAAGCAAAAAGTTTCAACTAGCCAAAATTAAAAGAGTATTTCGAATAATGTATAACGCGGAAAGATTTTGACAAATCACAGTGCCACACGTTTATATAACTTTGTGCGAGAAAATGAAAGAAATAAAGAATAATCTATTTTTTAAAATTATTTTTGAAGGAATATAATTGTTACAATAAAAGTTATGTATTTCATTAAACATGTTAGATACATTTTCTTTTTTAGGTAAATTTCAATAAAAAATTACGAACAAACGTGTTGTTCACATCCTTATGTTTTTTTTGATCTACTTTATGTATTTTCATTATTTCTTTTACATTATATTATAATATACATATACTGACACACACACATACATATATATATATATATATATATATATATATATTTATTTTTTTATTTTTTTTTATAAAGTCTAGCTTGCAACATAGAAAGATGACCTAATAATACTTCTAAAATTGATTATTGGCAGTGTTCAAATAATCTTTGATTAACATATGTTATATTCAAACACATTAATAATTGATTATAAGGATTTGAATAAATAAACTTATTCATTATATATGCAACCAAAGGCTGTTACTTTGTTCACTAAATTCCAACTATTTTTTTCCATGCTTATCTTAGAAAGAGTATACATATTAAGAGAATATAAAAAAAAATGACGTCAATATTACTTATTTTACTGATAATTCCCCCCCAAAATTAATTATCTTATATAACATGTAAAATTAAAAAATTTCTATTATTCTTTTTCCTATTTTTATTTCTATTCTTATTAATAGTCTAAAAGAAAAATTTTAATGCTATGTTTGGTGGAGAGAAAATATAAAGAGAAAAAAATGGAAAGAAAAAGTATTTATATTATTATTATTTTTATTAGTAAATTTAAAAATAAACTCATAATTAATTATTAGAATTACATATATCAAGTTTTTAAGACATGCATCTTTGAACTGAAGTGATGGAACCACGAAATTTTTTTGTTTTTTCCCATAATACATAATTAATTTTTTTAAGACATGCATCTTTTCCTCTAGCCGTATATTTTATACATGAATGAAAAAAATATATAGACATAATGAAATAAAATAAAGAGAAAATTGAAAAATGGATTTAGAAATGAGATAAAAGAAAAGTTATTATTTGTAATTCAAGATTATGATGCCTTCATAATCTAGATCATTTTATGAGCATTCACAATTTTAAATTTATTAAAAATAATAATAATAATAATATTAAATGACATGGTCTGTAAAAAAATAGTGTAATGAATGCTGATGTTGACTAGGGATGAGGGGTTAATTTGTGATGCATCCTAATGTTAACCCAGCTAATGATAATTCTGGAAAACAGTGTAGGGGATTTTTGGTTATGGATAAGTGGTGATATAGAGGTATTTATACTTGCTGAAGAGTATGATACAGAACACCAAATTGGCAAAACCGAATCATTGAAACGACAAAGCAGAACTGACTAGTCACCACCTTCTCACTCCAATACATATGGACTAGATTCTCTCTTTTCCCATAGTGAAACCAAATCCACAAGCTCCTTTTCCTCATTCCTCTCATATTAGAGGGTCACACACCCACACCTACACCCACTCTCACACACATCACACACCAAAACCAGATCAAATCCTTTCATTAAACAACAATAAATCTTTTCTCCCCTCTCTCATAATCTTTTCTTTCCCATGTTAATAAACAACGCAAACAAGCACCAAAAACACACTTCCTCCATCTTCAATTCTTCCCCCAAAATGAGCCAGTGTGTTCCCAGCTGGGACCTCGACGACAACCCACCATCCCCAAGACTCTCACTTCGCTCCAACTCCAACTCCAATTCCACTGCGCCTGATGTCCCCATGTTAGTTCTCTTCCTTTCTTTATCTCTCTCAAACAAATATTATGCTTCAAAACTATATCACACACTCAATCATCTATTATTCAAGCCACTCTTTCTTTCTTCCTCTTCACTGGAGCATCTTCCGATGCACCCAGAAAAGGAGTACGTCTTGTTTATAAACGGACTCAACTTAACTGTGTCCAACATGCTATATTCCCTCATACAAATATTTGTTAATTAAAATAACCAAATAGAAGAGATTGGCTGTGACAACCTTTTTTATACTAGTTTAGAAGTGCTAATGATGCAGTTGTTTGTGTTATTTCATAAGTTCAGGTTAGACTACGAGGTTGCGGAGCTGACATGGGAAAATGGGCAACTTTCTATGCATGGCTTAGGGCTACCGCGTGTGCCGGTGAAGCCCCCCACGAGCGCCGCCAATAAGTACACATGGGAGAAGCCACGCGCCAGTGGCACCTTGGAGTCCATAGTGAACCAAGCCACGAGCTTGCCGCACTGTGGAAAGCCAACGCTGAACGGCGACGGCGGCGTGTACGGGAACTTCCTGGTGCCGTGGTTAGACCCTCACGGGAGCGCCGGGACGGCGAACACGGTGACGATGGACGCATTGGTGCCGTGCTCGAAGCGGGAGCAGAGCAAGCAGGGCATGGAGTCCGTCCCCAGCACGTGCATGGTAGGGTGCTCCACACGTGTGGGGTCGTGCTGCGGCAACCATGGGGCGAAGGGACGGGAGATGAGTGGGAGGGATCAGAGCGTGAGTGGCAGTGCCACCTTCGGGAGGGATAGCAAGCACGTGACCCTTGACACGTGCGACAGGGAGTTTGGTGTCGCTTTCACTTCCTCCTCTATCAACTCCCTCGACAACACCAGCTCCGCTAAGCACTGCACCCACACCACCACCGTCGACGACCACGATTCTGTTTCCCACAGTAAACCAGTGGTAACCAACCACCCTCTCCCATTTCATCTTATTTCTATTTTACTTTTCATCGGATCCTTCTTTTCATGTGCTTTATTCTTCTTCTTATTATTATTATAATAAAATCAACTTTAGTCAATTTCTAATGATTTTTCTAAGAACTGTACAAACTCTAATTTTTATTAGTCATATGCGCATTTATATTTTATATATATTGCGTATTACACTCTGTATTTTTTTTCTCTATACGTATACACAAGTTTGTTCATATATTATTTTTTATTTATAGGTGATTTTATGACACTCTTATATCTTTATTTTATTTTAAAATCTCCTTTTCTTTTACAGTATTTCTCTTTGGTTTATAAAAATTAAATAAATATATAAACACAATTTTTCTTCGATTTTATTTTTACCGAAAAATTTCACTTTGATAATATTTTACATTCCAGTCCCTTTTGTAGAAATATTACGCTCACAATCCCGATGGTTTCAAACTTGTTGTAAGACTATATTATTTTTATTCATTTATTTTTACCAAGTTATGTATTATTGATCTCTCCTAAGTATAACAAAAAAGTGTGTAAAAAAATATGTGTCTATTTTTAACACCTACCCAAAAAAACAGAACTTACTTGTTCCTTATGAAAATAAATATGATAAAATTAAAATATTTGAAGAGATTAATTTAATGAATTTTTAGAAAATTAACATAACGATATTTTAGGTATCGAAAGATTTATTTAGTGACTAAAATTATAAAATACCAATATATGCTGCACATATAATTAATTTCAAGCTCTGTATTAGTTTTATGATATGTGGTTGTGAACGTGTAAAGGGTGAAAACGGGGACGAGGAGAAGAAACAGAGAGCAAAAGGAAAATCGTCGGTGTCTACTAAAAGGAGTAGAGCTGCGGCTATACACAACCAATCTGAAAGGGTAAACGTTGAATCAAGTTTGCAAATTGCTATAATGTTATTGTAATAACAAAATCAAGAATTTGTTGTTCATTGGTTCATTTTTGCATTGGCTTTTTCAGAAAAGGAGGGATAAGATTAACCAAAGAATGAAGACATTGCAAAAGTTGGTCCCAAATTCCAGCAAGGTATATAGCATATATTTGCAACTAGTAGGTGGGGTTTTGCTGAGCTAATCATGATATAGTTTGTTTTTATTTTATTTTATTTTATTTTTCACATATTATCATCGAAATCGTGATATTGTGTATGTGGTATCCGAGCCAATTATATAGTATCTACTGGTCCCAAATCTGTGAGAGAAACGGTTGCTATATACTGACGGAACATATTTCTTTCCCATTCTCACTTTTGTAGAGTTCAAGTAGCTGTATATTCTATAGCCACTATAAATACTATTTCACACTGTACCTCCCTTACGTTGTTCTTAGATTCTTCCCAGAAATTAAATAAATTATTTTTTGAAAGGAAAATGAATTTCTTAGATTCTTCCCAGAAATTAAATAAATTATTTTTTGAAAGGAAAATGAATTTCACGTTAACTACATTTTAATTTTAATTTTAATTTGTAACTTGTTCTGATTTTTATCCAACAGATAAAGGGAGTTAACATGTGGGCCCTAGATCTCTCAATATGTTTATTTTCTAAAAGTCGTACACATAAAAGTGTGATGAACTATGATATTATTAATTATTGTTGATATTAATAATATTTTTTTATTATTTAAACTTGATTTTGAGCATTTATTATTATTTGGACTTTTGTTCACGAACTTACATTTTAATATGATATGTTTTTTGTTTGTTCATTCTTGACTTTTCTTATTTATGGTACCGTCCTTGTAGATAAGGTATCTACTTTCATGCCACTTATCATACATTTCATGTAAAATTTAAATGCTGAAGTTCTTTACAAAAGATTCTACTACCTCTGTCCCTTTACAAATGGTCCAGCCATTATTGGTAAAATACTAATACAATAAACAACTAAAAATGTCTTAATAATTTATATATAAATACTCTTAACACACCTCAAAAATATAATTAATGTAACAGTATTAGATGATTTTTTTTTTGATAAATAATCATGAAAGCATAAAGATTCTAAGTGGGGATAATTGTGGTCTTGAACTTTTTTCAATCATATAGGGCGGAGAGTGGGAATTTTAGGGTGGTATGTGCAGTTATAAAGTCCACAAGAAGTCCATTTACTTGTTGTCATGCTCTGACAGGAGGCTGTTTGGTGAAGAGGCACCCAACTGCTCCCACAGGAAATCCTTTCCGGTGGTAGACCCTCATGTCAATTATACAATAAACACTAAAACAACTAACATTTTCCGCCAAAGAAGTACCAATCAAAGCCAAAGAAAAAGAACCCACACTTAACCATATCATAGACAAGGGAAAACAAAGAAACATGTAATGTTGAGTATAGCTTATTTATGAATTTAATTAAGAGTTAATGTGATTTCATCATAAATTAACTACTTTTGTGTGGCCTTCTTGCTCTATGGAATTTCATAAACATTGGACACTAATTATGTATTATGCTAACCTATGCAGACTGATAAAGCTTCAATGTTGGATGAGGTGATAGAATATTTGAAGCAGTTGCAAGCACAGGTGCAGATGATGAATAGAATCAACATGTCATCGATGATGATGCCATTGACCATGCAACAGCAGCTTCAAATGTCTATGATGTCTCCAATGGGCATGGGATTAGGGATGGGAATGGGGATGGGGATGGGAATGGGGTTGGACATGAACTCCATGAATCGTGCTAACATCCCTGCCATCCCTCCAGTCCTTCACCCTTCTGCCTTCATGCCGATGGCAGCGTCGTGGGATGCCGCTGCGGCCGGAGGTGGTGACCGATTTCAAGGAAATCCGGCCACCGTGATGCCTGACCCTCTGTCCACGCTTTTCGGATGCCAATCACAGGTAAGAAATATTTATAAGAGAACAATAAATAAAAAATATATAATCACAAGTGTTCTTACTCTTCATTGTTTGATATGGAATGACACCACTCTCATGTTATGAACCTAAAATTATCCAAACCCATTTTGTTTATTTGGTTATTTTTCCTACTATTAGAATAGTATTCTACTTTGATTTTTGTATTTCATGATGAACTATAATCCTGTGCATTTTTGTACTGGTCGTATTTATTGAGGATAAGGTAAAGAAGTTAAAATTTCTTATAATGATTGATAGCAACCTGGTTTTGCTGATTTGGCTGGCTACTCAATTTGTGAGGCAGAATGATAAGGTTGCAGAAATCAGTCAAATCGAATTCATTGCAGCATTAATATTGGGCACTGCTTTGCTAGCACAGTACAAATTAATTAATTAATTTATTTATCTACTCATGAAAAAGTTAATTTCTTTATCTAGCTTGGACCTCATACACACATTTTCATTGCCTGCTTAGTATCAATTGAAGAGTCGATGCTTGGCATTTGGAAGTTTTCTTTTCCTCCACTTTGATACATATGGTTATAAATTTGTTGGTTCAAGGTGCTTTAAATAAATGTCTGTAGTTATTTTTTTAATTGATATGTACTGATAAAAAAAGATTGTTTTTCTTATATCTATATAATATTATAGATATATATATATATATATAATTAAGAAAATTGAATAACTATTTGCAGCCCCTGACCATGGATGCCTACAGCAGACTTGTTGCGATGTATCAGCAGCTGCACCAACCTCCAGTTTCTGGTTCCAAGAACTGAGCTAGCTTCTGGGTATTATTCTTCTAGTGTGATAGTGTTGAGCTACAAAAAAGAATGTCCATACTTATTCTTTATGAGAAATATGTATATTAGCTCCAAAGCAAGTGAAGAAAAACAATAGTACAATAGATATACACAATCTTTTCTTATTTGGGGTTAGTAACTTGTTAAGATTAGGTGGCTTTCTTGGTTATTTTACCTTCATATTCATAGAATTTGCAATGTATAACGTATTTTGCTATTTTATTGAATAACGACTTTTGGTCTGATTCACATCTTATTATTTTCCTTTTCCGCACATTTCATTTTTCATTTTTCTCTACAAAAATACCATATAAATAACTGATTATTTTTGTCAATAAATATAAAGTATTGAGGAAGGATAAGATTAGTATTCTAATAAAAGGTTATTGTTAGAGTAAACCCCAACAATTCCAATTTTGAATAAATGTTTTTCACAAAAAAATTAAAAAAGTAACATTAGTAAGATGTGTGTTTTACAAAATATTACATCATGTAAGATATAAGGGTTGACGATACAACACCTCATCTTTTAAGTGAATTTTTTATTACATGATAAACACGCAATTTTAAGTTTTATATTGTACTTAACAAAAATATTCTTGAAGCTTATTTCATGTTGTAGGAAATATTTTCATCTTTTGCCTACTAGGCGAATTTGCTGGAGAACATGTCTACTTCAAGATCTCTTAGGATACGAACTAAAACTATTTTGCACCAAGTTTATCTCAACTTTGGTCCAACTATCTTCAAGATCTCAACTTTTACTCCAATTTGAGTAAAGAACTATCGACCTGGTAGTGATAAGTACTATCAACTATTTGGATGTTGATTAAAAAGGAGATTAACAATTAATGTTACATAGAGTGCATTTAATGCACCTCTACATCCTTGCTCGATCATACACATGAGGATGGTCATATGAGTTTTGAAGCTCCTATATAAAGCCACCATTTGAAAAATAAGACAAGAAAACCAACTGCTAAGTGTAGAAACAACAAGCTAAAATCCTTTTGTAGTTCAAAAGCTTTGCAAGAACACTTTTGTGTTCATTTAGTAATCTAGAAGAGTGCTTATCCTTTGTATACGCTGAAAGAGGTTGATCCTCTCTTTAGTGAGAAAACCATGTGATCATTTAAATCACACATTTTCACAAACCTTATTTGTATAGTCAGGAGTGATTGATGTCCAAAGAATACTCAATTTTAACTAAGAGTGGTTGTTGTCCAAAAGTTACTTGTGTTATTAGTCAAAAGTGGGTAAGCTACAATAACTTGGGTTAGTTTTAGCCATAAGTGGTTAAACTCTAAATAATATTAGTATTAACTTGCAGTGATAGTTTGCTTGATTAAGAATTGAATGTAGTCTAGATTATCAAACAAACTATATAAAAATCCCCAACACAAATCTTTCTTTCCTTTATCTCTTATTCATTGCATATTATAATTTTGCACTAATGAAAGAATGAGTTTTACAAACTAAGTTTTTTGAAAAACTTTTATAGATCATTTGTCAAGTAAAATTGTTTCCTGGGTGCACATTATTAGACGTTATCTTGCAAAAATTTCAAAAAATTTAAATACACAATTCAACTCTTCTTCTTGTGTATTTGATCTGTTTACACACAATTTTTTCTAGAAGTAATTCCAAAAGAAAAAATATAAAAAATGAGTTTTTTATTATGTTAAAATTAGTTTATATACAAGACAATTTGTAAAAACATGTTTATATAATTTTTCTAAATTATTGTTTTTAATTTGAATATAAGTTTAGTTTATTAAGATTTCAACCGTCTAATACATGATTGGAAACAATAGACTATAACACATATTACATACATTAGAATCTTCTATGTTATCTTTACCATTATGGTTAGACAACTATATTTAGTTAAAACAATTGATAATACATAAAGTCACACCAAATAAGTTTTAAAAATTAATATTACTAAAAATAACATAAACACAATAACTAATGTTTATATAAGAAAATCAATGATTCCAACAAAATCAGTTGATCTTAAAATCAATTAGAAGTAAGATGAATAACTAATGTTTATATAAGAAAATCAATGATTCCAACAAAATCAGTTGATCTTAAAATCAATTAGAAGTAAGATGAAGATAAATTCACGATAATCAAAATATATATTTGTCATGTATGCTTTCATTATTTATGTATTTACAATACAAGGATTTAGAAGGAAACTTAACCTTATGACAAGAACCATATACAAGCAATGCAAATTAAATATATATATATATATATATATATATATATATATATATATATAAATGTAAAGATATAAAAGATTATAATATCAAACTCAGCAATGATTATATCTCATGAAGATAAATAACAATGGTCATGTCTCTTAAGACTTATATAAAAACAAAGCTTTTAAACAATAACAAACGACAAGAAAATGCAATGTATATAGTTTGATATTACTATTTGTTCTAAACTTTGTGTGTAATTAGTTTTTAGTGGGAGTGTTCAACACTTTTTCACTCTTAAAGTGTTACTCACGTGCAAGGAAGCTATTTACCTTGGGGAATTATCTTCCTTCAAGCAAACACCTTATTTTATAGCTAGGAGTGATAAAGTGAAGAATACAAAAGTTTTGACTATCTCACAAAAACTTAAAAGACTTAGACAAATTTGTGTAACCTAGAAATTTTGTGTACGCCTTTTGTGTGACTCTCTTGAGACTTAAGTATTATTGTATATGCTTATGAAATTAACCATTATTCCGTGTGGACTTTAAGTAAACTCTTTGATATTGTAATTCTTGCTAAGTGCTTGAAATTAGTGTTGTATGTCTTGGTTTTCATTTGTACAAAGACTGATGTAAGTTGAATTTTAGATGCTTTCATTTAAGGTGACACTTTACTTTAGGATTGAGATTTTAGGAGTTAATGGTGATGACCTTAGAAAAATTCTCACTGGACACTAACTTAACCAAGTGGTTAAGTAGGTGTGAAGGTGCATTTCACAAAGGCAAAGATAAAAGACATTATATGGTGAGATTGGATGCAATTTGCGGAAATGAAAGAAAGGAAACTAAGAAACATCAATGGTGATCAATGCCAACCAAAAGATGAAACCCCACTCAAATAAGAGTGCCAAAATCGAGAGCCAACCCCAAAGGAAAAGAGCAAGGAAATTAACATAAATGGAATGGAAACATGAAGAAAAATGGAAGAAGAAACTTATGGAGATGGTGGTGGATGGTCACGCCACTTGGTGTGTGGAAACCATCAAAATAAGTGCTAGGACGCCACTTGAGAGCTTCATTCTCATCAAGATAAGACCAAGGAAGAGGAGATAACACTCACTCAATCTGCAGCAGGTGGGAATCGAACCCAGGTTTCTTCAGTAACAAAAGAAACCTTAACCACTACACCAGACAAATTCTTTTACAATATTATGATTTTTATTATAATTATTATTATTTTTAAGATTGTTATTAATATTATTATTGTTAATAATATTAATAATATTATGAATATTAATAATATTATGAATATTATTAATATTATGAATATTATTAATATTAAGAATATTATTAATATTATAAATATTATTAATGTTTTAATATTATTAATATTATTAATATTTAATATTATTAATATTATTAATATTTAATATTATTTATTATTAATATTATTAATATTTAATATTATTTATTATTAATATTATTTATAATTATTATTCTTATTCCTCTTCTCCCTCTTCTTTATTATTCCTATTGTTCCTCTTCTTCCTTGTTTCTTCTTAATCTTCTTTATTCTTAATCTTGTTCCTCTTCCTCCTTCTTCTTCCTCTCCTTCCTAATATCTTCCTCTTCTCTTCCTCTTGTTCCTCTTCTCTTCCTCTTGTTCCTCTTAATATTCTTAATTATATTACTATTGTTAATATTACTAATATTATATTAATATTAATATAATTTATATTATTAACATTAATATTAATATAATTTATATTATTAACATTAATATAAGTATAATAAAAATCGTAATATGACAGAAGAACTTGTCTGGTTTAGTGGTTAAAGCTTCTCTGGTGACTGGAAGGACTTGTGTTCGAATCCATGCAAAGTGCTTCTAACATTAATAGTAATAAAGGTAGGTCTAAATAAAAATTAGAAATAATTAAAAAGATAAAAATAATAATGAAAAAATTAAAAATAAAATTTATTGCATTACATACGGATTTTTGGTCTTACATACGGATTTTGACTGTATGTAATTCCAATTTTTCGAAGCCTTGGAAAACAAGGAAGAGGGGTAGGATGGGAAAAAATGGGCAGCCTTAGGGTTTGACTAAGTCAAACCTGCATCCTAGGCTTGTCCTTCTAAAAACTATGTCAAAATGTCTTCCTAAAGGGCTAGGAACAAGCTAAAATGATAACTACACGCCCTATTATGCTAAAGGCACCTTATTCTAGCATATCTTTGCTATTTGGACCCCTAAAGTGAGCCCAAATTATTTACAACATGTTTTATTTTTAAGTAGATCCAAAGAAAGAACAATTGGCGTTCTGGTCTACGACTATTTCTTTCGGTGAGGTCTGCTAAATTTTTGGCGGGGTCTTGACTTGTTTGATGAGATGACTGTGAATGGTCTCTTGAATCCTTGGCCATCTCCTTGTTGACTTGGCTTGTATCAAAGATGAAGATAGAAGGTTGTATTTCCACTGACCCCTACAAAGCATAACATATAAACAATTTGAATACATGCAATAAAAGCATAAAATGATTGAATCAAGTAATTTGTTGAGCATCTCTTTTGTTTCCTTTCAAAACTGAATATAAATGTTTTAAAATGGATGTTTCTATACATGAATTATGTTTGCGCCCTTTTTCAGAGATTGATATTTGAATGCATAAACTTACCAATTATACTTTCATTTTAATTCTAGAAAGCATTTATGATTACAACTTATCACGTAAATATTGTTATAACGTTGCATACAAACAAACCATATATCATCTAACATACACTGATACACTCTAAGGTTTGATGGCTTACAATTTGCGTAGAGCACAAATTATAAAGTTCATAATATGAAACATATATGAGTCACATTCAATATTTGTTATCATCAACACGACTTATAAGGATGGTTTAGTGATCCTAGACTGGTTAGATCTTTTGGATCTCAACAATTTTCCACTATTTTATGATGACAAATACTTAGGTGAAACCAAAAATCAAAGGGATAAACATATACGAAATTTTAAGCAAATCATGAGATCAAAGTGAAAAACTAATGCATAACAAAACGATCATGAATGTGTGAGAAAATGTACGACACAAAGTATATAAGAACATCACAAAGTATATCATAATGTATAGTGGAGCTTTAAATGACTACTCTCCCCCTTTTGTCATTATCAATAAGTGGTGGAGGAAAAAATAGTCATCATTGTTGTGGTTGCAGAGATGGTGGTGGTGGTGGTGGGGTTCCAATTTAAGGTTAGGAGGATGTGAAGGTTTAACAAGTTAAGTGGTCAAGGTTTAGAGCAAATGAGCAAAAGATCAAAATTTTGAAATATCAATGTTCACATTGGGACTAAAAGAAGGATCAATTCAAACTACATTTAAATTCCAAGAGGCATAGGAATTAATTAGAGCAAGAGTTTTCTATATCCAACGTCTAACAATCATGTGAACAAGAAAAATTAAAACCTCAACGGTCATAATTTGAAGACTATATAAATACCTTGAAGATAAAGAAAACAAAAATAACACGAGACATGATACGAAGCTTACATAGTGCATTCATATTCTTAGTGCGTATAGTCTTTCTGTGAGAGAATTTTGTGTATTTACTATTAAGAGCACTCATTGTTTGGGGAGTGAGCCTTGTATTGTAAATCCTTCACTTTGTGAAGTTTACCTTGTGAGCTTTCATGGTTTTCTCACTTGTTGAGAATGTTTTTCACTTGTTGAGAGGTCTTTGTCTCAGGGGGAGATTAAGACTGGTTGCTTGGAGAGGTGTTTAATACTTGTTGCCTACAAAGGTGTTTAATACTTTGCTTGGAGAGGTGGATAATACTTGTGTACCTAGAGAGCTGGAGAATACTTGTGTATTGATGACTATTTTATGGCAAGTGTACCGCGTCAGAAGTAATAATTTGTCCCTAAGGAGGGATATCAAACCCATAAGGAACAATTGAGTTATCAAGTATAAGATTCACTAAATGGAAAACAAAATAATAAAATTTGTTGGAAGTTTGTTGTGTATTGTAAAGAAAGCAAAGTAAAGAGTTTTTAACTCAATTGGGAAAATTGGAATTAGGGTTCATACTTCTTACTCTTTTGTATTTTGAAAAGCATAGTAATATTCTATCCTTTGATTGATATTGATGCCCATATAAAATTCATTTATATCGATTTCTTGCATATAAAGTTATTAAGAGAGTCTCCTAAATATCGATTCGTCGCATATTTATAAAAACTCTTTATCCTTACGATTAAATGTTGATAGCAATTAACATTTCAAATCTATTCCTAGCATTCAAATATGTTAAGCATTATCATTTAGGTCAGAAATTTAGAAGTACTTTTCAGTCAAATCTAATAATCAAGTTCATGGTAAACAAGCCTTACGAATAAAATGATAATACCAATCATCAATCAAGAACATAATATTATATTTAAATATCACTTCAATACATAAGAGTTTGAACAAATTACTCACAATCCCAAAGGGTATTATTAGCCACTCATGTTGGCCATTACAAGCATGGAAAGCAAGAAAAGAAGATTTGGAATGTTTATCCTTGACGGCTGCCTCCTCTAGGATTTTCTATCACCTTATATTCTCCCAATGATGTCTAAGGTTGCGCCTCACGCCTCATATTTAACCTAGTTGGGCTTGGGCTAAATGACTTCTCGCTTGGGCGGGATTGGGCTTACTTGGGTGAGTTAGACGAAAACAAGTCCAACATCTCTGGAGTGGTCTTGTCTGGGTGAGATTGAGCTCGCTTGGGCAAGTTCATCTAGAAGCTTTTGTCTTAAGCGAGTTTGGGCGAGTGTTGGAGCGTTCTAGCTTTCTCTTTTTATCTTGTATTCTCTTTTAGCCCTTTCATCTCCATTTCCCCCTAGAAACCCGAAATTAATACAAATTTGGGTATAAATCGTTCTTATTCAAATTATAATCACAAAATATGTAAAAAAAGGTTTAAATTCATAAATTAGGGATTAAATTATAGTTATTTTATCAATAAATATTCATAAGTGTTTGTATTTTAATATGAAATACTGCTGAAATATGATACTTATCATGTACCTAGAGAGATGGATAATAATTGTGTACTTGAAGAGGTGGAAAATACTTGTTACCTTGAAAGGTGAGTAATACTTAAGGTTCTTGAGCCGAGAGTTTAAGGGGACTAGACATAACCTTAGTGTTTCGGGTGAATCTTTGTACATACTTTTCTCCATCCCCCATCTTTTATAATCTTTGTTTTATATTTGAGTTGATAAAAAATAAATTGAGTTTAGGCTCTATTCAACCCCCCTTTTAGAGTAAATTGCACCAACAAATTTGTTGTTGGATGTTCAACTTAAATGAAATGTGGTTTTTACTTTTTTTTGTATCATATGTGGCCATAACAAAGATTACAACAAAAATAAGAGAGAATGTGAAAGCTTCTAAAAGTCAATGTCCCTCTCTATTTATATGGAAGTGGTGTTGGTTGAGATAATGAACATCCAAGAACCTTCTACTACTCAACACACCATGAGGCTTAGTACACACAAATAAAGGAAAGAAAATTCATTCCTAAGAGAAGGATTGAGTTATACTAGAACGAGTTTGAGACCTTCACCTTTAGTTTAAAGGTGAAATGGTGGAATAAATTCTTTGAGCTTGGCACACATTTCAATGAGAACATAGTTAGAGACTTCTATGTTAACACTTACCATGAAAAGGTCATAAAAGAGGATAGAAAGTTTGAGCACTACTTTGGACAAGCTTTGTTTGTGGAGTCTTAATGCCCTATGATGCATTCACTATCAATGCATACTTGGAGACTAGTGAGTACCCCAAGTTGCATATCAAAGTATGATGAATGGATATGTTATTGTTATCCGATCCTAGATCTAGAACACACTCTATGTGAGTGGACACAACTTCCAATATAGAGGCTAGGAGAAAGCAGTGACATTGCATATTTGATGAAGACCTGAGAGATAGAGCACCCACTGACCAAGCCCAACCCTCTAGAAGGATAACCCAGAGCATGACACAGGATCTAGGGCTAAATCAGGACCCCCCACTAGCCAATGCCTCAGAGCCCATCATTCCTCAGAGGGTCACTAGGAGTAGAGCCCAAGCCATGGGAGCTAAGCATCAGCTAATTTCTTTGTTTTTAATTGCAGTAGAGTAGGGTCCATTTAGCATAATAGGGGGGGTATTAATCATTTTAGCTTGTGTCTAGTCCATTAGGGTTAGAATGTAGCCCTAGCTTCTAGAATCTAGGACTAAGGGGCGGCATTGACCCAAGTCAAACCCCTAGGCCGCCCCTCTCATGTGCGAATTCTACCCCTCCCCCATCTTACCCACCAAGGCACCCATTCCTATAAATAGGGTGCCTTGCCTCATGTACTTTCACATAGAATTTGAATAGTAAAGAAACTCTGCTTGAGTGATTAGTGAGCTTTGTCTGCTAAATATTTTAGGTCTTATCTTGAGTGTGTGAGCATTTCAAGTGGCGGCTCTTCCTTACTTATCTTGGAGTTTCCACCTTCTAAGTGGTGTGTTCATCTTTTCCAATCTCCATAAACTTCCTTCATCTCATCTTTTCCATTCCTTTCCATTTCACCATTCATTTTCTTCATTATGTTATTGTTTGTGTCTTTTTCGATTCGGTCATTTTCTTCATTCCTTGCTTCATTTTATGCTCCTTAATTTCCGCCCTTGCATCATCCACACCATATTATTGTTGTTTTCTCTTTGCCCTTCTAAAGTGAACCTTCACATTTACTTAACCACTTGTTAAGTTCATGTCTAGTGGGAATCTTCTTAGGATTCTCATCTTAAATTGCTAAATCAAAAATCATAAAGAAGAGCAACCAATTAAAATGTGCAATCCTAAAATAAACTCACATCATGTGGTATTCAGAGTATGGTTATTTTGTGCTTATTTTCAACCCTTTAAATTCTAGCACATTTAAATTCTTGTTTTTACCTTCAACCAATTTCAATTCCGCTTTTAAATTCTTGTCATCTACAATTCCACAATTTTATTCATTAAGCACTTTAAATTCCGCTTTTGAATTTCATTTTATGTCAAATTTTTCTTTCCTTACATCTTTTACTTGAGTCATATGTTCTTAGTGTTCTAGGAGTCTTTCTACTTATTTTGATTTTAATTGTGAAGAGTTAAATAAAAATTGGATGTTGATTGAGTAGTGGTTGATTTAATTCCAAACATAGAATGCAAGTGTTCATATGATTTGAATCCAAACCTAACATCTTTTTCGAAAAGTGAAAAGTGGAATGACAACAAAAAAATATTCATAAAAAAAAGGGATATGGAACTTTTGAATCCATAAAGAAAAACAAAGACAAAAGAGTTTTGAGAAACATTTACATTTTCACTTTGCAATTTTTTAAAGAGGATTCTAAGTATATGGCAAATTGTATTCATACTTGTGGAGTTTAATCCTTCTTACTTTCATAATTTCTAAACTTCCTTCAAACCTTCATAATTAAAGTTTAAGTAAGTTCTTTGATTCTTTTTCGTGCTTTTCTTGTTTGTCTTGTTAAAGTTTTGTCTTCATCTTATTTCCAATTTGGTTTAGCTTTCTTGTTTTTAATCTTTTCTTGCTTGTCTTTCAAATTTTCTTAATTTTTTTGTGTGAGAATCTTGAGTAAGCAAGTATAAGAGCTTTGTCATCTTTCACTTGAAGTGCTTGCTACCAAGTGTAGACCTTTTTGTTTTGAGTGCAAATATTTCTTGAGTGCTTTGCAATTCTTCCCTCTTTTACTAAAATAGCCTAGTGACACAAGTGAGGAGTGGATAAAATTGTTATTTTGCACTAATTGTTTGTTTCCTTTTTGGTGCAAATCATGGCGCATTTGTCTTCAAGAGAATCTTCAAAGCCACAATATCCTCAAAAGGATTTTATTTTGGGAGAGCTTGCGGAAACCTAGAGGACTTTGGCCCAAAAAGAAGGGGAGATGAGGCAATTAGTGAAAAGGTTGCAAAGAATTGAAGTTGCTCAAGAAAGACAACATAGAGAAAGGAGATGGGAACAAAGAAGAGCCTCTAGAAGCTACACGTACTATGGGAGCCAAGAGGAAGACCAAGATTGGGGAGTGCACAACTTTAAAGAGAGGCACCACCAATAACCACCATCAAAGCCTTCTTTCCCTTTTATTAAATTGCCTAGTTTTAATGGGGAAAGTGATGTGAGTTGATTTTAGATGTTTTCATTTAAGGTGACACTTTACTTTAGGATTGAGATTTTAGCAATTAAAGGTGAGGACCTAAGGAAGATTCCCACTGGACACGAATTTAAACAAGTGGTTAAGTAAGTGTGAAGGTTCACTTCATAGAGGTAAAGATGAAAAAAACAAGATATAGTGAGGATGAGATGCAATTGCGGAATTGAAGAAAGATAACTAGGAAACACCAATGGTGATCAAGGCCAACCAAATGATGAACCAAACTCATAATAATGAGCCCAAAATCGAGAGCAACAAATAAGAGTAAAAGAGACAAGAACATAAATGGAATGGAAAATGGAAGGAAATGGAATGAGAAAACTTATGGAGGTGGTGGAGATGATCACGCCACTTGGTGTGTGGAAACCACCAAGATAAGTGTTAGGCCGCCACTTGAGAGCTTTATTCTCATTAAGATAAAACTAAGGAAGAGGAGATAACGCTCACTCAAACTCACACAATATTTGTGCAGAGTAACTCTACTTCAATTTCAACTTGTAAAATACACTAGGTAGGCCTCCTATTTATAGGTGAAGGAGCTTTGGAAAAAAAGCAAGAGGGGTAGGATGGGAAAAGGGAAAAAATGGACAACCTTAGGGTTTGACTAAGTCAATCCCGCATCTTAGGTTTGTCGTTCTAGAAACTAGGTCAAAAAACCTTCCAAAAGGGCTAGAAACAAGCTAAAATGATAACTACACCCCCTTTTATGCTATAGGCACCTATTCTAGCCTATCTTTGCTATTTTGGACCCCCGAAGTGAGCCCAATTTATTTACATAATTTTCTCTTGTGGAAAACAAGAAGGAAGAACTTTTGATATTTTGGTTTGTAACTGTTCTTCTTTTGTGGATGCTCTCTTGAGGTTTGGTGGGGTCCGACTTTGTATACTTAGATGGTAGACCTTTTTGTGAAATGTTTGATGTGTCCTTAGTCATCTACTGGTTGCTTTGGTTTGTATCGGAAAGGGATCCCAATGTGTATCTAGGATGGGAAGCTAAAGTAGAGCAAATTTTTAATGTGTATGAGGTCCAAGAAGACCAAATGATTAAGTTAGCTTCCTTAGAATTCGTATATTACGCCATGCAGTGGTGGCACCAAACTGTAATGGACATTAGTTTGAACAAGAGGTCAGCCGTGATCTCTTGGAATGATTTAAAGGAATGCATGCGCGCGCGGTTTGTTCCTCCTCATTATAGGAAGGAACTCTTGTTGAAGATCCAACGACTTCAACAAGGACCTAGAAGTGTAGATGAATATTATAAAGACTTAGAAACTAGTTTGACCAAAATTAATATCCATGATAGCGAGGAGTCAAAGATAGCTAGGTTTGTGAGGGGTTTAAGGCGAGAAATTCAAGATATTGTAGAATTATATGAGTACTCCTCTTTGGAAAAATTGGTTCACCTAGCCATCAAGGTAGAATTACAACTTTTGAAGAAAACCAATTTCAAAAATACTCATAGTGATGACTTCTACAAATCTTCATGGAAGGATAAAAACAAAATTTCTACAAAAACTTTTCCATCCAATTTTTCAAAAGAAACCACTTCTAACCATAGAGTTTCTAAACCTTCCACCTCTACCCTTAAGTCACCCACCAAGACTGCAAACACAAAATGTTTTAAATGTTTAGGTTTTGGGCACATAGCTTCAAATTGTCCATCTAAAAGAACCATGATGGTAAAAGGAGGGGTTGTTGTGAGTGACCATAGTTCCCAATCCTCAAGGTCTAGTTCCCCTACCTCCTCCAAAAGCCAAAGTGAGGATGAGTATGAGTTTCCTTGTGAAGGTGATTTGTTAGTAGTAAGGTGCATGCTTGGACAAGTTCAAAAACCTTTTGATGAAAGTCAAAGGGAAAATATTTTTCATACAAGGTGCCTTATTAATGACAAATTATGTTCATTAATTGTAGATGTGGGTAGTTGCACCAATGTGGCAAGTATAAGAGTGGCGGAAAAACTTGGATTACCCACCATCTCTCATGCCAAGCCCTACAAGCTTCAATGGCTTAGTGAAGAGGGAGAAATAATTGTTAATAAACAAGTTCTCATAGCCTTCTCAATTGGAAAATATAAAGATGAGGTCTTGTGTGATGTTGTGCCAATGGAAGCCACCTACATCCTATTAGGAAGGCCATGGCAATTTGATAGAAAAATTTTACATGATGGCCTTACTAATAAAATCTCTTTTACCTTCCAAGGGCATAAGATCATATTAAAATCTCTCTCTCCAAAAGAGTTAAATGAAGACCAAGTTAAAATGAAAGAGAAGAGAGAAAATGAAAAATAAAATGTGTTAAGAAAAGCCTTCTCATCTCCTCCAAAGAGCTAAAAAAGGTAATGCTAGCTCATAAGGCTATCTTTATAGCTTATCCTAAGAAAAACCTTGAGAAGGCGTCGACAGTAGATAGTTCGAAATGTTTGGATCTTTTGGTAAAGGATTTTCAAGAGTCTCCTAAAGGATTACCTCCTCTAATGGGAATTGAACATCAAATTGATTTTATACCTAGGGCTTCTTTACCAAATAGACCAGCATATAGAACCAATCCAACCAAGGCCAAAGAAATTCAAAAACAAGTTGAGGAGTTAATAGCTAAGGGTTGGGTCCAAGATAGTATGAGTCCTTATGCTATGCCTGTGATTCTTTTCCCTAAAAAGAATGGGAGTTGGAGGATGAGTATGGATTGTCGTGCAATAAATAACATAAACATCAAGTATAGGCATCCCATCCCTAGATTAGATGACTTGTTGGATGCATTACATGGGTCTCAAATCTTCACCAAAATTGATCTTAAAAATGGGTATAATCAAATCTGGATTAAATCGGGAGATGAATGGGAAACTACTTTTAAGACCAAGTTTGTATTGTATGTTAGTCATGCCCTTTGGCTTAACTAATGCTCCAAGCACCTTCCTGCGACTTATGCATCATGTTTTAAGACCTTTTATAGGAAAGTTTGTAGTATTCTACTTTGATGACATCCTTATCTATAGCTTGCATATAGAAGACCATAAAGAGCATGTTAGGCAAGTTCTAGAAACCCTTAGGAAAGAGAAGTTGTATGCCAACCCGAAAAAAATTGTCTTTGCATTAGACTATATAGACTTCATAGGATTTGTTATGAGTTCAAAAGGGGTGCATGTTGATGAGCAAAATGTGGCAGCAATTAAAAATTATCCTACACCCACAAATATTAGTGAAGTACGAAGCTTTCGTGGATTAGCTAGTGTCTATAGAAGATTTGTGAAAGACTTTAGTACTATTGTTGCACCTCTCAATGAGATAGTAAAGAAGGATGTAGTGTTCAAATGGGGCCAAGAACAAGCAAATGCTTTTGAAACCTTGAAAGACAAATTAACCAAGACACCCATTTTAACACTTCCCAACTTTACTAAGACATTTGAGATTGAGTGTGATGCCTCTAACATAGGCATTGGGGTTGTCCTCCTTCAAGAGGGACACCCCCATAGCTTATTTTAGTGAGAAACTCAAGAAAAGTCACCTCAATTACTACACCTATGACAAAGAGCTTTATGCTCTTGTTAGGGCCTTGCAAAATTGGCAACACTATCTTTTTCCAAAAGAGTTTGTGATACAAAGTGATCATGAATCTCTTAAATATTTAAAAGGCCAAAACAAGCTTAATAAGAGACATGCCAAATGGGTAGAGTTTATTGAGCAATTTCCTTATGTGATTAAACATAAGCGAGGCAAGTCTAACGTGGTGGCAGATGTTCTTTCTAGAAGACACACCTTGCTTAATGTTTTGGATACTCAATACTTGGGGTTTGATCACATCAAGGAAATTTACAAAGATGACCTTGATTTTTCTCTTATCTTTCAAGAGTGCTCAAAGGGTGGCTACAAAAACTTTTTCATACATGATGATTTTCTCTTCAAAGGGAAAAGACTTTGTGTACCCCAAGGGTCTTTGAGAGAATCTCTTGTTAGGGAGGCACCTGAGGGTGGTTTAATGGTGATCCGGTAGGTCATCGGTAGTCGATGACGTCAGCAGCAGATGACCACGTGGACCATTCACAGGGTGACACGTGGTAGAAGATAGCAGGTGAATCAGAGAGGAGATCACTGAGAACGGTGATTAGTGGTCAGTTGCTAAAGTGACCACCACCAGAAGATCAGTGCCTAGATGAGCGCCTGACAGCAGAGCACAAGAAGTAATGAAGCATCGGGGAGAAGGGTGATTAACACCTCTTTGTCGAGAAAGAAGTCCTCAATTCGAGCAGAGAGCTCACCAATGAAGTCCTCAGAGGGTTAAGAGATGTGGGCGATGACAAGGTGGTGAGATGTCCCTTCAGCGCGCTACTCATGTCCTTACGCGCAGAGCCACGTAGGTCGCCCGAGCCGATGACTTAGTCTCTTCGCTGAAACAAGTTAACAGCTTGAGACTGGGTGACTTGTGTACCGACCAGTCCTCGGACACCGAGAACAGGTAATAAAGGGCGAACCACGTCAGCTGGGTCCCACAGCATGGGCCAAAGCCACGTGGAGTGGACCCCGCAGGCAGCTTGGATTAGAGGGTGATCAGTCATCGGTGTGTCCCCTCAGAGAAGGGTGATTAGTCATCAGCATGTTCCCATAGAGACGGGTGATTAGTCATCAGCGTGACGATCACCAGAAAGGGCTGATGTGTCCTCGTCACTCCGCAGGGTGATCAGTCCTCGGCAACAGAGTGTAACGAGGTAACATCGGTCTTGGGTGATTTGAACAGCGTAGACAGAACAGCTAAGATTGGTTCCCAATGTGGGCCAATGACCAGTTAAATACCCAGAGGTAGGGAGAGGCCTGAATCACGAAGAGCCTATGCGGGTAGCAGGGAGAGCACAGTTAGGTGCAGAGTCCTGAGGGTCGAGTACTCATCAGAACTAGGGTTTCCCAGTAAAGGCTATATGCATGGCACATGAACAGCAAGGGCACTCCCAGAACAGGTGACCCCAGAGACTAGGTGCACAAGGAGGCATCCAGGTGGTCATCCTATTAGAGTTTGCACTCCAGAGAAGGAAACCTTATGTGCTAGATTACCCTAAGATTGGGTGATAGCGGCGCAAGGGTATTCCAGTAAACCCTGAATATGGCTAGCAGCGCAGTGAACCCTAATTAGGGCTAGCAGCACAGTAAACCCTAGACTATATAAGGGTCAGTAAAATACTTCACAAAGGTACGCAGTTTCTAGACCTAAACACAGAGAAACTCGATACACTTGGTGTTTCTTGCCCAATATTGACTTTAGCGTCGGAGTGCAAACGGCCTCTAGGGCGCCCCTTTCTCTTTTGCAGGTGCAGATTGTTTCGCCAGAATCAAGCACATATCAACGTGAGGAAGGAGGCGTGTGAGTGTCGTGGAGTCAACTTACAGGCGAGTCAACCAGCAAGAACAAATGGGACACTTTAGGGTATCAAAAACCTTAGATACCTTGCATGATCATTTCTTTTGGCCTCACATGCGCAAATTCGTACATAGCTTCTGTGATAAGTGCATAACATGTAGGAAGACTAAGTCTAAGGAGCAACCCCATGGTTTATATACCCCTCTCCCCATCTCGGACATGCCTTGGGTAGACATCTCTATGGATTTCATTTTAGGTCTTCCCAAGACATCTAAGGATATGGATTCTATCTTTGTGGTAGTGGATCGCTTTTCCAAAATGACCCATTTTATTCCATGCCACAAAGTAGATGATGCTTGTTATATTGTAAATCCCTTCTTTAAGGAAGTTGTTAGATTGCATGGGCTTTTTAGAAGTATAGTATCTGACAAAGACTCTAAGTTCTTGAGTCACTTCTGGAAGACATTATAGGGAAAACTTGGCACTGAACTCTTGTTTTCTACTACTTGCTATGCGCAAACTAATGGTCAGACAAAAATGGTTAATAGAACTTTGGCCCAAATGTTAAGATGCCTTATTTCCGGGAACCTAAAGGTGTGGGAAACTTTACTTCCTCATATTGAGTTTGCTTATAATAGAGTAGTTAACTCTACTACTTCTCACACCCCTTTTGAGGTTGTTTATGGGTTTAATCCCCTCACACCCCTTGACCTACTTCCTATTCCTATACTTGATGAGGTGTTGTGCAAGGATGGTTTTGAAAAAACTTCTTTTATTAAAAACTTGCACCAACACTTCAAACGCCAAATTGAAAGGAAGATAGGCAAGTATGCACAACACGCCAATAAGGGGCACAAGGCTTTGATCTTTGAATCCAGGGACTGGGTTTGACTTCATTTGATGAAGGATCGCTTCCCTACTCAAAGGAAATCCAAACTCCTATCACGTGGTGATGGTCCTTTCCAGATCATTAAAAAGATCAATGATAATGCTTATGAGTTAGATTTACCTGACACGTATTTAGGGAGTCATTCTTTTAATGTTAGTGATCTAAATCCTTTCTTTGCAGGTGTTGCAAATTCGTGGACGAATTCTCTCCCACCCGGAGAGCATGATGAAGACCTGAGAGATAGAACACCCACTGACCAAGCCCAACCCTCCAGAAGGATGACCCGGAGTATGACAAAGGATCCAGGGCTAGGTGATGCAAACCAAGCCCACAAGGTGATGATCAAGGATGCTAAAAAATATAAAGAGAAGTCACCTCAAAGTAGAGACCTCACCAGATGGAGAATGGGACAAAGACCAGAGCACCTAAAGTTCTCCCTGCTGGTCTTCTTAATGATTAGAAAATATTGTAAATAATTTGGGCTCACTTTGGGGGTCCAAATAGCAAATATAGGCTAGAATAAGGTGCCTTTAGTATAATAGGGGGTGTAGTTAGCATTTTAGGATGTTCTTGGGCCTTTTGGAAGGCTTTTTGACCTAGTTTCTAGAAGGACAAGCCTAGGATGCGGGTTTGACTTAGTCAAACCCTAAGGCTGCCCATTTTTTCACTCTTCCCATCCTACCCCTTATGCTTGCTCTCCAAGGCTCCTTCACCTATAAATAAGGAGGCCTACCTCATGTATTTTCATGTTAAAATTAGAGTAAAGTTACTATACACAATTTGTGTTAGAGTTTGTGACCATTCTCTTATCTTGTGAGATTTAAAGAGATCTCAAGTGGCGGCATTCTTCACTCATCTTGGAGCAAACCACCATCCAAGTGGTGTGATCACTTCTCTAGCTTCATTCTCCTAAGTTTCCTTTCACTCATCTTTTTCCATTCCATTTCCATTCCAAATTTCAATTCCAAAATCTATGTCTTGTTCTTGTTTTAATGCTTTGTTTCCTATTCGGTTTCCTTCATTATGTTTAGTTTCCTCTCTTTAATTTCAGCACCTTTACTTGTCATCATCTTCACCATAATTGTGTTTTTTCCTTTTGACCTTATGGAAATGAACCTTCACATCTACTTAACACTTGTTAAGTTAATGTCCAGTGGGGATTTTCCTTAGGTTCTCACCATACTTGTCTCATAAAATCCAATCCGAAGTAAAGTGTCACCATAAAAATGAACAATCATAAAATCAACTCACATCACTAGGTCAGGACCCACCACTAGCCAGTGCTTCAGAGCCCATCATTCCTCAGAGGATCACTAGGAGTAGAGCCCAAGCCATGGGAGTTGAGCATCAACTAATTTCTTTGTTTTTAATTGCAGTAGAGTATGGTCCATTTAGCATAATAGGGGGGTGTATTAATCATTTTAGCTTGTGCCTAGTCCATTAGGGTTAGAATGTAGCACTAGCTTCTAGAATCTAGGACTAAGGGGCGGCATCAACCCAAGTCAAACCCCTAGGCTGCCCCTCTCATGTGCCTATTCTACCCGTCCTCCATCTTACCCACCAAGGCACCCATTCCTATAAATAGGATGCCTTGCCTCATGTATTTTCACATAGAATTTGAATAGTAAAGAAACTCTGCTTGAGTGATTAGTGAGCTTTGTCTGCTAAATATTTTGGGTCTTATCTTGAGCGTGTGAGCATTTCAAGTGGCGGCTCTTCCTCACTTATCTTGGGGTTCCCACCCTCCAAGTGATGTGTTCATCTTTTCAAATCTCTATAAACTTCCTTCATCTTATCTTTTCCATTCCTTTCCATATTACGCCATTTATTTTCTGCATTATGTTATTGTTTGTGTCCTTTTCCATTCGGTTATCTTCTTCATTCCTTACTTCATTTTATGCTCCTTAATTTTCGCCCTTGCATAATCCACACCATATTATTGTCTTTTTCTCTTTGCCCTTCTGAAGTGAACCTTCACACTTACTTAACCACTTGGTTAAGTTCGTGTCTAGTGAAAATCTTCTTAGGGTTCTCATCTTAAATTGGTAAATCAAAAATCATAAACAAGAGCAACCAATTAAAATGTGCAATCCTAAAAACAACTCACATCAATATTGAAAGGCTACATCTAATATGCTTTCACAGATTTGGATGAGCTTTGTACTTGCCAACATACCTCCTAGCCTCCACACCTCCAACATCATTACCGACTTTGCAAAGTTCATCTTTACAACGCAAGGCTTGATGATAATCAATGTTAAAGGCTTCATCTCTCGCTGAATAGAAGAGTATATGTTAGCCTTGCATGGACTCTTAGGCTTTTATCATTGGTTTGTGTAAATCCTTTGGGATTGATGTGGATTCACCGAATGTAGAGCCCTATGCTTCTCTACATATGTTGATCACACGTTCTTTACAATGCATTATTGTGTACCACCTACGGACGTACGTGAGCCTTAACCATAACCAACAAGACACTAGCACAAGAAACATTTCATCCACTACCACAGGACATGCAACAGTTCAAAGGTATAACTCAAACCCATATGATGGCAACTATTGCAAACTAGAGGAGCATGAACATGGTGATGAACACACTGTGTGGATTCTCTATCCATATGGGATGTCCATGTTCTACTAAAAAAAGGAGTATGTTGCTCATGTTGATTGACCATCAAGCTTTAGGGAGCAACCTGCAATTGAGTTCTTGAACTCTAAGGAAATTGACTCCTGTAATTCTAATGGTGATGATGATGAGGCAATATATGACATAAAATATCTTGGTTTATTTTTTTAAGTTTTTCTAGTTTTAGTTTTTAATTCATTTTAAATTTATCTATATTTTTGCAAAACTTAGAGTAATTAAATTTTCTATTTTGATTATTTTAATTATCTTATATGCATTTATTCCTATATTTCAAATATATATATATATATATATATATATATATATATATATATATTCAAATCAACAATAAGCCAACATGACTTTTTAAATTTAACTTACAAAAATATATAAAATAATTTAATTGATATTTTCAGTAGACCCAGTGTGATCTCTAACACCTTTCAAAAAATAGTTTAAACGCTCCTAAATATCGGCTTAAACAACAATAGAATGTTAACTTTGTTGTATTTCATCACTCCATAAATATTAGCTTAAGCAACAATATTCAACGAGCAACGTTTAGAGAATTTTAATTTTGTTGTAGATAATCGCTTAAATATCTGCTTGAGCGACTTTTTTAACATTGTTTAGGCGAAAATGTCTCAATTAGAATTTTTTTATCCAATATACTTTTACTTATAGCGCCTTTAATCTCGTTTAAGCGATTTAACTTAGAATGATATCTTTACCTTAAGCAAATAATTCTTACTTAGTCAATTGAAGTAGAAATGGATATGTTTAAGCAATTATTACTTTTTTTTATGACTTTTATGATATTTTCATTGTGATGCTTGTCTACGTGATTACAAAAATGATCACTTATTCTATACATTTTTAGTATTGTATATTTAGTATCATAAAGTTTCGTAACAATACAATTTTACGATGTGACAAACTGTTTAAAAACAACATTATCATAAAATTCATTAGAAAACTATTTACAAAACAAACTTCGTTATAAAAGTTAAATACTGGTCACAAAATTTATCAATATTTATGACAATTTCTCTCACATCATAAATAAATATTTTTTAGTTTATAATACTAAAATTAAAAGAACTGTTGTAGATATAGGATAGATATGATATGTTGATTCACCCTAAAGTTGTGGGATTTGAGACTGTTAGTGTGGAATTTGTTGGGTTGGGCTCACTTCCTATGTGGAGGCCCAATCTAATTTTTAATCACCTTTAGGGTTTTTTCTGAGAAACAGAGTGACAGCCGTCAGCAGAGACAGAGAGAGAAAAAGAGAGAGAAAAGAAAAAGATAGAAAAGTTTAACCCAGTAACTTCCGGCCGCCGCCGACACTTTGTTCACCGTTGGATCGGGCTGAAATTTTGTAAGCAGGTTCATAATTTGTGTGAATTCAATCTGACCGTCCGGATCTTGCAGAAGTGGTTTGAGCAGAGAGAAATTCATCTCACATTACAGCAGCGTTTTCAGCGTTTCTCTTAAGAACGAGTTTTTTCGGATTGCTGCTGCTGTTTCGTCCACCGTTGGATCGGGCTGAAATTTTGTCAGCAGGTTCATACCTTGTGGTGCTTTAATTGGACCGTTCGGATTGTTCAAAAGTCACCGGAACAGTGAGATATAGGCCGCGTACGGTAGCTGCAGTTTTGGGAATTTTTCAGGTTTCTTGTTCTTTGTTTCATCTCTGTTGTATTTCTACTTGGCTGGTTATTGAGCACAATTTGTGCTATTTTGAGACTCTCTTGTAACCATAATATTGATCATAGTGGAGTTTGATTGACTGGCTTGTGCCCGTGGTTTTTACTTCTCACATTGAGAAGGTTTTCCACGTTAAAAATTTCTGTGTCTTCCTGAAGTGTGTTTTTGTTGCTGCCATTATTTGTTATTGCTCCTCACAGATTCTTGCTAGTTGGGGAAATTATTATCCGCTGCTTATTGCTCTTGTTGAGATATTATTTTTTATTGTGTTGAATTTCCCATCAGAGTGGTATCAGAGCTCCTTGGTTGGGGCTATTTGACTACCTGAATGATGGAGGCAAATACAAATAAGATGATCTGTTTGAACGGCACTAACTATCACTTATGGAAGGGAAAAATGAAGGATCTGTTATTTGTGAAGAAATTGCATCTTCCTGTGTTTGCTACTGAAAAGCCAGAAGACAAGACTGGTGAGGAATGGAAGTTTGAGCATCAACAGGTTTGTGGTTTTATTCGTCAATTTGTTGAAGACAATGTTTATAATCACATTGCTAATGAGGAAGATGCAAAATCCTTGTGGAAGAAGATTGAGACTTTGTATGCTTCTAGTACAGGAAATAATAAATTATATTTGTTGAATTGCTTGATAAATTTGAAGTACAAGGAGGAGATTTCTATTTCAGATCACTTAAATAATTTTCAAGGGCTCCGAGATCAATTGTCACAAATGGGCATCAAATTTGATGATGAAGTGTTGGGATTATGGCTACTGAATACTCTACCAGATTCTTGGGAAACATTTCGGGTTTCAATTACAAACTCATCTCCTGATGGTGTTGTCTCCTTGGAAAATGTCAAGAGTGGTGTACTTAATGAGGAGATGAGAAGGAAGGCTCATGGTACTTCATCTCATTCCGAGGTACTTGTCACTGAAAATAGGGGGAGAAGTCAGAAAAGGGAACCGAAAGGGAGTAGAGAGAACAGCAGAAGTAAGTCCAAGTCTAGATACAAAAATGTGGAGTGTCATTATTGTCACAAAACAGGGCACATTAAGAGAAACTGTTTTCTTTGGAAAAAGGAGAACAAAGATAAGAAAGGGAAGCAGAAGGAGAAACATCATGACAATGATGATCGTGTTACTACTGCTACTTGTGATGATGATCTTATTATTCTCCGTGACCATGATTCAGTTAATCTTGTATCAGATGAGAGCATGTGGATAATTGACAGTGGTGCTACATTGCATGTTACACCAAGGAAGGAGTTCTTCACATCTTACACTTCTGGTGATTTTGGAGTGTTGAAGATGGGTAATGATGGTGTGTCTAAGGTAGTTGGTATTGGTGATGTTTGCTTGCAAACCAATATGGGAATGCAGTTGTTGCTTAGAGGAGTCAAACATGCTCCAGATATCCGCTTTAATTTGATCTCTGTGCAGATGCTTGATGATAGTGGTTATGAAAATCACTTTGGTTCAGGAAAGTGGAAACTCTCCAGAGGTAATCTAATTGTGGCCAAAGGAGAGAGAATTAGTAAACTGTATTGGACAAAAGCATTGGTTGCTAAAGACAGTGTGAACGCCATGGATATGGATGCTTCTTTGTGGCACCGAAGGCTTAGTCATATCAGTGAGAAGGGGCTGAATTGTTTAGCTAAAAAGGATGTGCTTCCGGGATTGAAGAGTGCAGAGTTGGAGAAATGTTCTCATTGCATGGCTGGTAAGCAGACCAGAGTATCCTTCAAGAAGCATCCTCCCTCAAAGAAGTCAAAGTTGCTTGAATTGGTGCATTCTGATGTTTGTGGCCCATTGAAGGTAAAGTCATTTACTGGTGCACTTTATTTTGTTACCTTTATTGATGATTGTTCCAGGAAGCTTTGGGTTTATGTTTTGAAAACAAAGGACCAAGTTCTAGAGAAATTCAAAGAATTTCATGTTTTGGTTGAGAGACAGTCAGGCAAGAAGCTGAAATGCATTCGTACTGACAATGGTGGTGAGTATTGTGGACCATTCGATGCTTATTGCAAGCAACACGGTATCAGACATGAAAAGACTCCTCCTAAAACTCCTCAGCTGAATGGTTTAGCAGAAAGAATGAACAGGACATTGATAGAAAGAGTTAGGTGTATGCTTTCTGAAGCAAAGTTGCCTAAGCATTTTTGGGGTGAGGCATTGTACACTGCAGTGCATGTTATTAATTTGAGTCCTGCAGTTGCTTTGAATGGTGAGGTGCCAGACAAGATTTGGTTTGGCAAGAATGTCAAGTATGATCATTTGCGAGTCTTCGGTTGTAAAGCATATGTGCATGTTCCAAAGGATGAGAGATCCAAGTTGGATGCGAAGACAAGGCAGTGCATCTTTATTGGTTATGGTCAGGATGAATTTGGCTACAAGTTCTTTGATCCTGTTGAGAGGAAGTCAATTAGAAGCCGTGATGTGAAGTTCATGGAAGATCAAACCATTGAAGATATTGACAAGATAGAGAAGACAACATCTGAGATAGATAATAGATTGTCTAATGTTGATCCAGTTCGAATGCCTCTGCGTGATCTGGATACTATTGAGAATAATGTTCAGAATGATGACCAACATGATGATGTTGATGATCAGCAACTTCGAGAAGATTTTGATGTTCCTATTGATGACGTTGACGAGGAACATGGGATGTCACAAGATGAAGATCTTGGTGATGCTTCTGAACCACCTCAAGTTCAAATTCGGAGGTCTAATAGGCAGAGGGAACCATCTACCAGGTATCTTTCTGATGACTATGTTACCTTGACAGATGAAGGAGAACCTGAGTGTTATCTTGAGGCCATAGAGAGTGGAGAAAAGAAAAAGTGGTTGGATGCAATGCAAGATGAAATGAAGTCTTTGTATGATAATCACACTTTTGACTTGGTGAAATTGCCAAAAGGCAAGAAGGCTCTAGAAAATAGGTGGGTTTATAGGGTAAAGCAAGAAAGCAATTCTACATCTCCAAGATATAAAGCCAGATTGGTGGTGAAAGGTTTTAGACAGAGAAAAGGCATTGATTTCAATGAGATTTTTTCTCCTGTGGTGAAAATGTCATCCATTAGAATTGTGTTGAGTTTGGCTGCTACTCTTGATTTAGAGGTAGAGCAAATGGATGTTAAAACTGCTTTCCTTCATGGTGATTTGGAAGAAGAGATTTACATGAAGCAACCTGATGGTTTTCTTGTTGAAGGCAAGGAAGATCATGTGTGTAGGCTGAGAAAAAGTCTATATGGCTTGAAGCAGGCTCCGCGTCAATGGTACAAGAAGTTTGAGTCTGTTATGTGTGAGCATGGCTACAAGAAGACTACTTCTGATCATTGTGTCTTTGTTAAAAGGTTTGCTAATAATGATTTCATTATCTTGTTGTTGTATGTTGACGACATGCTTATTGTTGGGAAAGATATTTCCATGATCAACAGGTTGAAGAAGCAATTGAGTGAGTCATTTGCTATGAAAGACATGGGAGCTGCTAAGCAAATTCTTGGTATAAGAATCATGCGTGATAGGCAAGAGAAGAAGCTTTGGTTGTCACAGGAGCACTATGTTAAAAGAGTGCTACAGAGGTTCCAGATGGAAAATGCTAAGGCAGTAAGCACTCCTCTTGCTACTCATTTTAAATTAAGTGCAAAACAAAGTCCTTCTAATGAAACTGAAAAATCAGATATGCAACGGGTTCCTTATGCATCTGCTGTGGGTAGTTTGATGTATGCAATGGTGTGTACAAGACCTGATATTGCACATGCTGTTGGTACTGTTAGTAGATTTTTGTCTAATCCAGGTAGAGAGCATTGGAATGCTGTGAAATGGATTTTAAGGTATCTTCGTGGTACTACTTGTTTGAAGCTTTGTTTTGGAGGTGATAAGCCTACCCTTGTGGGCTATACTGATTCTGATATGGGTGGAGACATAGATACTAGAAGGTCTACCTCAGGCTACGTGATTAAATTTGCAGGGGGAGTTGTGGCATGGCAATCTAGATTGCAGAAGTGTGTTGCATTGTCCACTACTGAGGCAGAGTTCATTGCCATTACAGAAGCATGCAAGGAGTTGCTTTGGGTGAAGAAACTCTTGCAAGAGCTTAGTTTTGTTCAAGACAAGTACTTGCTATTTTGTGATAGTCAAAGTGCCATTCATCTTGGTAAGAATTCAACTTTTCATTCTAGGTCCAAGCATATTGATGTGAGATATCATTGGATACGTGATGCCTTGGAAGCTAGGTTACTGGAGTTGGCAAAAGTTCATACAGATGATAATTGTGCTGATATGATGACTAAGACACTATTGAGAAGCAAGTTTGAAACTTGTTGTGAGATTGCTGGTTTGTCAATCATCTCCACATAGTTGTGAGGGGGAGATTTGTTGGGTTGGGCTCACTTCCTATGTGGAGGCCCAATCTAATTTTTAATCACCTTTAGGATTTTTTCTGAGAAACAGAGTGACAGCCGTCAGCAGAGACAGAGAGAGAAAAAGAGAGAGAAAAGAAAAAGATAGAAAAGTTTAACCCAGTAACTTCCGGCCGCCGCCGACACTTTGTTCACCGTTGGATCGGGCTGAAATTTTGTAAGCAGGTTCATAATTTGTGTGAATTCAATCTGACCGTCCGGATCTTGCAGAAGTGGTTTGAGCAGAGAGAAATTCATCTCACATTACAGCAGCGTTTTCAGCGTTTCTCTTAAGAACGAGTTTTTTCGGATTGCTGCTGCTGTTTCGTCCACCGTTGGATCGGGCTGAAATTTTGTCAGCAGGTTCATACCTTGTGGTGCTTTAATTGGACCGTTCGGATTGTTCAAAAGTCACCGGAACAGTGAGATATAGGCCGCGTACGGTAGCTGCAGTTTTGGGAATTTTTCAGGTTTCTTGTTCTTTGTTTCATCTCTGTTGTATTTCTACTTGGCTGGTTATTGAGCACAATTTGTGCTATTTTGAGACTCTCTTGTAACCATAATATTGATCATAGTGGAGTTTGATTGACTGGCTTGTGCCCGTGGTTTTTACTTCTCACATTGAGAAGGTTTTCCACGTTAAAAATTTCTGTGTCTTCCTGAAGTGTGTTTTTGTTGCTGCCATTATTTGTTATTGCTCCTCACAGATTCTTGCTAGTTGGGGAAATTATTATCCGCTGCTTATTGCTCTTGTTGAGATATTATTTTTTATTGTGTTGAATTTCCCATCAGAATTTTGGTATATCCATTGCATCTAAGCGGTAACAGTGGTCTGGTTAAATTTCTGTAGTTTGGGATAAGAAGACCCAAAGTTGAAGTCCTGTGTAGAATCATGTGTGTTACAAGTGAGTAACAGGATGAAGTATGGAACTATGGAGAACTTCCAAATAACATCTATATTTATGGTATTGCGTTGAAGAGACACCTAGCATGCGTTGTCTGGTTAAAGATCAACATATAGATGATTGAACACTCATGTGCACACTTGGAAATAAGGTTTGCCACACACATTTGTACTGCTGGTTCTGCGTGCTATAATAATATCCAAGTTCCCATCCCATCCAAATAATTCACTTTCATAATTTTAACATTTCAAAAAATCACAAATAATTATGTACTGTACAATGAAAGTACGACTTCGATTTTAATGTATTTTTAGTGAAAGGGTTACCGTTATATGTTAATATAAAATAAATTATTTATAGATATTTTTAGACTTAGGGTTAAATATTTTTTTCTTGTATTTTCGCGTGAAATTAATATTCCTGTTTTTAGACATATTAAATACTTATACTGATTAGACTATTAAAATAAGTTATTAAGATTTAATGTTTTGATTATGAAAAAAATCAAATTTATGTTATAATACAATAACAAAAAATATATTTAAGTTTTAAAATTATTATATAATAATTTATAATTAAAATTTTTAAAATTTTGAGTATGAGTTTGATCCAAATTTAATTAAAATGAGTCTGAATAATAATATATAAAAAATGAGACCAGATACCTATTATTTTGAGGTTTTGCCTTGATTTTTTTATTAAAAAATGTGTCTTGATTTTTTTATATACAATAATTATAAGTTATTGAAGTTGGTTACTCTCACGTTTTGTTAAAAACAAAACTAACATATTTTTTATTTTGACTAATTCTTTAGATCTAGATAATCCAAAGTGATGTATTGATTATTAGTTTTATTTTTAATTAATTAATACTATTAACCGTTTTTTTTATAATGAATCATTAAAAAAAGCTAATGAGTTAATACTATCTAAAATAATTAATTTAATTTTTTTAGTCAATTTAATTTTATAAAATAAATCTTATAAAATAGATAAATTTTTGAGAATAAAAATTGAGTAATTTTGGATTTAAAAAAAAATCAATATAAAATACTAAATAATTTAATAAAAAAGAATATTTTAATTTAGAAAATATCTAAACTTTTTATCCCGAATATGAATATGAATTTCAATTAATTATAAATCCACGTATCTTTTTGGTATATTAAGTTAGTAAATTGAAACTAAAAGACTTGGTGGAGTAAAACAAAACCAGTTTCATATTCGCAAGTCAGTTTTAGTCCCCATTCATATCGGTGAGATAAGTGTAACTCGAAGGATATTCTTTCATCAATTTTTGCACAAAATAAAAATGTAAATGGAAAGGCTATTTTAGAATGAAAAGATGTGTCGGGTAAGACATGTAACAGTTTAAACTCGTGAATTACTTTAATTATATATCTCAATAATTTATTTTACACACACATACATACATATATATATATATATATATATATAATTAATGATATTGGTTAATTATTTTTAAAAAGTAAGATACGTATTCTGTAAAGAAAACTTAAAAGGAGTGATTAACAATACTTTTTAATATTGTTGTTTTTACAACGAATTTTAAAAGCTAATTTTAGCAATGACAAGTTAGGAAAAACATGTTTGTATCGTTTTAAAAAGAAAGGTGTTTGACAAATCTGCATGCTCCTTTCAATGTCTTCTAATTCTTTCTTTCCAACTCTATAAGCTTAGCTTTCAAAGGGCCTAAAACACTTTCTCCGACAACTCATCAGCAGCAAGAAGCGTCAGAATCTTCCATCGTTAGCTAAGAGTGAGTAAGGTCCCACACTGCGAAGGGAAACATGAGCTTGAACCTAATGAGTCATGAAGCATATATGGCACAAAGGACAACTGAATGATGCATAATGTCATAATTAAGTCTTTGTTGAACTGCTACCTTCACCAACTTAAAAAAATTGAGCTTGTTCAAGATATAAAATATATCAACAGCACTAGTTTTGGTATTCAAAACTCTGATCAAAGTGTAGTGTTGACCGTGCGAGTTTATATCTGGGTTGCTTTTGATTTGTGACTGTATCAAAATAGTTTCTAAATAATTTTTTTTTCTTAGTTTAGCAAAATATAATTTTTGTACATATATTAATTTAGTTTGTAATATATAGTATTAAGAGGTTAGGGATTTATGCCTGACATTTTAACTATTTGGGCTAACACTATTATAAAAATGTCTTTAGACTGTAGTTTGTAAAGTCCTTAGATAACAATTTTAGAGTCATAGTCTATGCAAACATCGTTTATAGTTTTGAAGTATAGATGACGACTTAATCCATTGTCTATATTTTTGCATATAGACAAAGGTTTCACAAACAACCGTAGTCCATTATGTTATTATAGACGACGATTTTGTCTATAACCATTGTTTATATAACATACGTGAAGTACAAAAACAAAGAAGACATGGAGAGAGTATAAATGACGATTATCACAGTAACTGTACTCTATAACTCTTCTCTGAACCTTCTTGTTATTTGTAGACCATCATATATAGTGACTCATAAACTACAATTTTAGCTATAATTGTAGTCTATAATGTGGTTTTTAGTTCAATTTGTTTATTGTATTTTCTCCTCTTAGTTAACTTGTTAAATTTAAAACCCCAGTCAAATATACATAATAATTCAGATAGTTGGATATCTATATTCACACATTCATATATTAATAAATCATTTAAAATGAGTACATCCACCACATATTCCTATCTATTTGGCAAATTTCCTATATATTAAAAGCATGTAAATTAAATAAAAGTAAAGAACATATAAACTAAACCTATACGATTAGTCATTTATCCTAGAATATTATAAAACCTAATGAAATATGTTGCCCAAGCATTCCCACACAGTCCATCGATTCCAAATTTAGAGATTGAATGATAGTTGTTGTTTAATAGTCAAATTAAAAAGATTCTAGCATAGTTTCTCTAACGTAGTGATAGACTACCTAACGCCAGATGATCCCAAGTCGTCTCCAACGAATCCAATGACAAGTCCAATGAACAGAATTCAAAAATTATTTGTAAGTAATGAAAATTAGTAATAACAGTTAAGGAAAGGGGGTTGTGATTCTTAACCAGAAAAATATAAAAGATCAATTTAAAATAGTAGAGAACGCAGATTAACTCCCAAGTTCCTCCACCAATGAGTTCCTCGCAGGTTATCTAAATATTACCACCCTTCAATTCTCACATAGGGTTAAAATAAATCAAACATGTGTTAATCCAATTCAACTGAGTCTTATTAGTAAAACATATGCCTACTGATGTATTAAATACCCCACTTGTATCCATGCATGTACTTATGGGATGTTTCTCTCCTCTCTCTTGAATCATGCGTCCATGAAATTAATTAGAATAATGTGAATTGACTAAGAAACCAACATTTAAGACAAGGAAGACTCTCAATCATGAGTTCAATTACAACGTGTCACAAAAACCAGTTTTCCTGAAGATCAGAAGATTAAACAATTGCTACAGAGAATTTAAAAACAAAACTTTTATTGATTAGAACCTTAGAAGTCAATGAGAAATTACAAAGGAATCAACCAAAAAAAGGTTTAACCTTCCATTAGGAGGTGATGACTATTTTATAGCAAGTGTACCGTGTCAGAAGTAATAAATTTGTCCCTAAGGATGGATGTCGAACCCACAAGGAATAATTGAATTCTCAAGTATAATATTCACTAAATAGAAAAAATATGAAAAATTTTGTTGGAATTTTGTTGTGTATGATGAATTGCAAGAATGTAAATAAAGCAAAGTAAAAGATGTGTATGATTCAATTGGGAAAATTGAGATTTGGGTTCATTCTTCTCACTCGTCTGTATTTTTACAAAAGATTATATTATTCACTCTTGATTAGTATTGATGCACATATAAAAATGATTTATATTGATTCCTTTCATAAAAATTTATTAAGAGAGTCTCTTAAATATCAATTCCTCGGATATTTATAAAAATCTCTTATCATTACGAACAAATGTTATAAAATATTAACATTTCAAATTTATTTCAAGCATTAAAATATGTTAAGCATTATCATTTAGGTCAGATTCTTAGAAATACTTTCCAGTCAGCTCTAAGGATCAAAATCATAAATAATTCAAGCTTTGAGAATAAAATGATAATACCAATCATCAATCAAGAACTGAAATATTATGCATAAATATTACTAAAATACATAAGAGTTTGAACAGATTAATCTCAATCCCAAAGGAAAGAATTAACCACTCATGTTGGCAATTACAAACATGGAAAGCAAGAAAAGAAGATCCAGGATAATTCTCTTTGAGGCCTGCCTCCTATAGGATTTTCTATCTCTTTCTATTCTCCCAAAATGGTGTCTAGGGTTATGCCTCATGCCTCATATTTAACCTAGTTAGGCTTGGGCTAAGTGACATCTTGCCTAAGCAAGTTATTACTTGTTTGGGTGAGTTTGATGAGAAAAAGCTCAATTTCGTTGGAGTGAACTCGCCTGGATGAGCCTTGGGCGATTCTTGGGCTAGTCTTCGGCGAGTTCCTCTAGAGTAATCTTGCTTGGACGAGTTTTCAGTGAGTTTCCAATGTTCTAACTTTCCCTTTTCATCTTGTCTATATTTTATGGATAAAATATAGCTATTTTATCAATAATCTATAAGTGCATATATTTTAATATGAAATATTATTGAAATATGACACTTATCAACTCCCCCAGCCTAAAATCTTGTTTGTCCTCAAGAAAAGTAAATGAATATAAATAAATTATATTTGAATTCAAATATCAAAACAACTTTATTTACTAAACAATAGATTAAATTAGAAACTTATGTTGCTTCCAACTTCAAATATAGCAAAATATAGATACAATCAACTTTCAGCATTGAACTAAAACAATAAAAATGACAATTCATCAAGGAATTTCTTCTCATATTTTCACAGGTAAGTGTTTCTCTCTATTTCCACCGGATCCTAACAAATCATAGTTGTTTTTCATTTCATCTTCATATCACAATCATAATAGAAACATGAATCTTAAGGTCTTTTACAGGGTTATAATGAGGTTGGACTTCGAAAAGTATAGGTTTTTCAGATAAAAAAATGTACATTTTAAGGAAGAAGAACATACCTACAATCCTATTATGGTACGTATGTGCTATCCAATCACCATTTTCTTAATATTGAACACTTTTTCTCATTTTCTTTTTACTTATTCATGATTTCAACATGAACTTTTTCTTCTCTCTTAATTTTTCAATCAAGAATAATAGAAGTGCACTATTCTTATTTTCAACCAACTGAATTATTTGAAATTTTAAAACAAATAAAACCAACCATTCCCTTTTCTATATACTGCATCTATGTTCTTCTTCCTTAGATAAATCAATGGGTAGGAAAATATATCTTTTAAGGTTTAAGGTGAAATAAAAATAACAAAAATTCTTGGCTAAAAAGGGTTTTAAAAAAATGAATTCAATTTACATAAAGCTTGGCTATTTGGCCCTTAGTTCCTAATTAACACAAATGCCTTAATCATTTTCATGCTCTTTTATGATGTAATATAAAATAAAAATTAACCAGCCACAACTGTTAATTCATCAATGAAACTCTGAAACTGTTTAAGATTCACACACTCACTTGGCTTAATTAGTCTAATTTCTTATTGTTTGTCATTCTTTGTTTCAATGAATCATCCAGTTAAATTTTCATGTATCACAATATCAACCACGTTTGAATGTGGATTCAACACATTTTCTTTTCCAACCTGTGTCTAATTCATTTAACTATTTTAATAATTAAACACAAAGTTTGATTAATACTTTTTTTAACAATTCAATTTAAAATTACAGTTCTTTTTTATTTAAGAAAAACAAAATTAGAAAAAACAATTCAGTAATTAAATTAAAATTGAAAATAACTCAAGAATAAAAATTTAAGCAAATTAACAACTGAAAAGAAATAACAAAATAAGAAAACAAACTAAACAACTGAAAAATATAAGAAAGTTAAACAACTAAAAAGAAATAACTAGAAAAATAAAACCAAGTTTTTGTTATGCTTTTATGCTTAATCTTCTCAGCAATCCATCCAGCTCTATATTAATTCTTCATCTACAGATATAGATGGTTTTGCTTCATCTGCTGGAGTTGCCCCCCGAAAAAATAGAACATGTCCACAGGTCATGCTACATAGGCTCCAAACTGATCAGGAGGCATACAGGGGTTGGGTTGCCCTTAATTACGTAATTTTGGATCGCCAAATTGACGTGTCATTTGTAAGAACCTAGAAGTTTATACTGGAATAAAAGTGTATATTATAAATAAATTCGAAGCACGTGTTTATTTAAATATAAAGGAAGGAATGTATAGCTGAGAAAACTACGAGATCGCCGTTATTAAGCGGGTAGGCGATCTCCAACTTCTCTGGCACTTGAACGCCTATCGCCTGTGTGTACTTAGTAGCCTGTCGCCTAGAGTACACCTAATCGCCGAAACTACACTTAGTGTGTAGCCAAAATGTTGGATCAACCCTGGTACGTCCCAAAAGCCACGCGTATCAAGGTGTGGGTTAAACCTTGGATACGCTGGGCAGGCGAAGCTCTATACTTGAGCATAAGAGAATCATCCTTAACGTTACACGCTTGGGCGCACGAGGACTTGTGCTAATCAACTCTTGGAAGTGTGAAGCTACCGACGTCACCAAGCCTTGTGGAGAGAATACCTTGGATGTAACATAGTGGAATGAAGAACCTCCAGGAAGGCGTGGCGATGTGTCATCGAGCATCGCCAGGGCGCAAGGCATGCAGGATCGCCTGGGCGCGAGGGGCATGCGGGCATCATCAGGGGGAGAGGTCATCGGTTGTTAGCCTTCGCGCGAGAGGTCATCGGTTGTTAGCCTTCGCGCGAGAGGTCATCGGTTGTTAGCCTTCGCGCGAGAGGTCATCGGTTGTTAGCCTTCGCGCGAGAGGTCATCGGTTATTAGCCTTCGCGCGAGAGGTCATCGGTTGTTAGCCTTCGCGCGAGAGGTCATCGGTTGTTAGCCTTCGCGCGAGAGGTCATCGGTGGATAGTCTTCACGCCTGTGGTCATCGGTGAAAAGGTCATCGCGCTACGATAAGTTATACACAGAGAACGTGGGACCCAGACATCCAGCATGAGACGTTCTGCACGCGCGCCACGTAGACGAAAAGGGTGGTTCAGAATAGTGACATCAGAATGTTGGCATGCGCGGGAGACACTCGCGGTCGTACTGTTCAGAGCAGTGGCTGGCATGCACAAGCGACAACAGTGGCAGTACTGTTCAGAGCAGTGGTTGGCATGCACCAGAGGCAACAGTGGTCGTGCTGTTCAGGGAAGCGTGCACGCAAACTTCCCTGCAGAGTAGGTGGTGGCAGCTGCTTTTGGAGGGATAAGTTGGTTTAAGTCACTGAAATCCCCTACTGAAGGGGAAGAAACGTTGCAGCCTTCGAAGAGAGAAAGAGTGAGTTACCTCCCTTCTCCTCCAGATATATCCTTCGCGCTGCGGTTCTAGCACCTTCACACGAGAGTACGACGAGCGACGGCCACCATTAGAGCACCTGGGCAGTCCTCTGCAAGTCCTTCAACCAGACGCAAAAACAGAGCCAAGGCGTTCTTCAAGCTTTGTTGGGTTTCGGAACTCTAAGTGTTTGCGCAAGTCCAGGTAAGGGAAGCTACCTTCATTTTCAATAAAAGTCATGGATTTGCTACTTCTGAAGTGAGGGCGACGTGGTCGCCGGTTTCATTTTCTCTTTCGTGAATGCTCTGTTTTATGTGTTTGGCGACGTGGTCGCCGGTTTTAAATACAGACTTCGAAAATACCCTGTTTTGAACCAAATCGCCGGTTTTGGCGTTGTTTGCGAACTCCCTGTGTTTGATGATTGTTTTGAGAACTGTTTGAATGAGATATTCGAAAATATAAATCCTTTGAAATGGATAGTGCTGTGATTGAAATCATTCTTTGAAGTGTGGCATGATATGTTGAATGTTGTGAATGTGGGATCGAGGCATAGTATTTTCAGGAAAGGAAATACCGTGTAAGATCATGTAGATGTGCATTGATCGGTGATTCCTAACGAGATATCCTGACTCTGCTGATAATGGAATCACATAGAGGAAGTTACTCAGTTGGTGAGAGTCGAAGGAGGTCCATGTGATGGGCGCCTCGTGTGAAACAGAACGAGCTCCACCTATCCAGGATGGGCGCCTCGTGTGAAACAGAACGAGCTCCACCTGTCCATGATGGGCGCCTCGTGTGAAAAAGAACGAGCTCCACCTGTCTTGTGGATTAACCTTGTCATGCTGTATGGTGATGTGTTGAGATTCATCGTACGCTTGTGAATGTGTAAGATTTCACGGCGACCCTGTGGATGTGTGTGATTCCACAGTGGGCAGTGTGACAGGTGCAAATCTCCGAGTCTAATCAATGCATGAGTCAATCCGGAAGTAGTGTCATGTGTCTATGCTTTGTGAGCCAGTGGAAAGTCTGGCATGTGAAATGGTGAAATGAGAAACTTGAATATTGATAGACACTTGATGCTGTATTGTGAAATGGAATGACTATGGGTGAATGTTGCGAAGTGTGATTTTGGGCGATCAGGTGAATGAGATGAGTAGCTCTACGTTTTACATAGAGATTTGAAAAATGTTTTACCTTGCTCTATTATGTTCATGATTTTAATGCCTTATTCTAAACTCTCTTTAAAATGGCTAGCTTACCCTTTTATCTGTTATTGTGGTTGTTTTCTCAAAACTGTGATGATCGTGTAATTGTTACACGGGAGCAGATGATCTTCCAGGAAGAAGAGCTCCCTAATGGGTGGTCGCCGAGGGCTGAGATCGCCCATTTCCACCTCTCGGTGGTGATCGCCGGATTTTGCCCTACTATCAGATCGCCTGTTTTGAGGTCGTCTGTTATGAGATCGCCGATTTTATGTCTGGCTAGCAAGTCGCCTATTTTTGGGGACTTCTGGTGATCGCTGGTTTTATGTATGGAGACCGCCGGTCTTGCTGTATTTGATTGTTTTCTTTAAATTTCGAAAAACATTTGATTTCGTTTATGTATTAAACTCCCTAAGAGGAGCAACTTCATTTCTGATATATATAAATACATATTATTTTGCACTCTTCAATATTATTTGGTTACACTTAATTTCAATTATACATGGATGTATGTATTATTTTGGCGGGATGTTACATTAATGGTATCAGAGCAGTTCGTCCTTAGGATGACCTGAGGGCTGTGGATCCATTGTGTTTCTTCTGCTCATGAAAGTTATTTGAATTTAAAATAATAACTATAGTGAAAGGTTTTCAAACATTTTTGTATTGAAATTTTGTGTGTGCTTTGGTGAATATATGTTCTAATTGAAAATCTTAGTATTAAGAATGAGAAGGCCTTGATAAAGTAGTGAGGGTGCACACTCATAACTGGATCGGGATGAGTCTCAATCTTAATTCCAAAGGTTTGATGTTTAGCATATATTGAATTCTGGTGTGAGCTATCTCATTCTCTTGAGTGTCTTTGTAATTGATGGAAAATGGTTGATTAGATTGGTGACTGCATACCAGTAGTTGTGCTGGTGTTATGCTTGATGTTATAAGCATTATGATTCTGTGGATGAACTCAAATTCTTAATGACTTTGAGATGCTGACCTGTGTAAGGTCTAGCTGTTACCCCTTGAATGAATTGATTCTTATCGATTTCATTCTTATAGTTGTAGGGAATATAGAAGCCCATAGATTCAGAATTCAGAACGAAGAAGATGGCACGTAGACCTGCTACCCCACCCCAACCTTCCTCAGAGATGAGCCAGATCGCCAAGGCTATCGAGATGATGGCGACTGCCATATAACAGCAGAATGCGGCGATGGCTCAGAACCATCAAGCCACAATGCAACACTGGGAAACTGCCCGATCTGCTGAGACAAACTCCCACGTCGGTCAGCCCCAAGAACAGATGGGACTGGCTGAGTTCATGAGGCACAACCCACCTAAGTTCAGTGGGAATGCTACCCCTGATCAGGCAGATCAGTGGGTCAGGGAGCTGGAGAAAATCTTTAGGGCGACCTCCTGCCCTGAAGAGAAGAAGCTGTTGTTTGCCACGTATCTGCTATCAGGAGAAGCTGAGTTCTGGTGGATGGGAGCTCAGCAAATGATGGAGGCCCGAGAGGATGTTCTGGATTGGGAGAGCTTCAGGGTGAAGTTCTTAGAGAAGTACTTCCCAGACAGCGCCAAGTTTGCGAGGGAAGCCGAGTTCTTAAAATTGGAGCAGGGAGATATGTCAGTAAACGCCTATGCTGCTCGTTTTGAGTACCTCGCCCGGTTCTATACCCAGGCGACCTCCGAGGCATGGAGATGTAGGAAATTCGAAGAGGGGCTGAAGCATGGGCTGAAGAGGACCATAGCTCCGATGTGCATCAGGGAATTTCACGCCTTAGTAGAAAAGGCGAAGATGGTGGAGACCCTGGAAAAGGGTGATGCACGGGTGATCAGGTCACACCAAGGGGGTTCTTCCAGTGGGAAGGCTAAGGCACAGCACCCACAAAGCCAGCCCTATGCGAGACCTCCACCACATCGGGCAATAGCAGTGCCTCCCCAGTTTCAACAGCAGCAACCTTGGGAACCCAAGTGTCTTCACTGTGGTGGACCACACGCCTCCAATGCATGTTTCAAGAAGACTCCAGGGAGGAGATGTTTTGCCTGCCAAAAGACGGGACACGTTGCTAGAGATTGTCCTACCCAGAATAGGATGACTCAACCCAGTGGATCCCAACAGTTGAGGAATGGAGGCAGTCGACCTCAGGCAGCAGGGAGAGTGTTTGCCATGACTGGAGCGGAGGCATCTCAGTCAGGTAACTTAGTACAGAATGTTGCTCTATAGCTGGTAGATGCGTTAGAATTTTGTTTGATTTTGGAGCGACACACTCCTTTGTGTCAAGCCTGTGTGTAGCCGAGTTGGGCCTTCTAGTGAAGGAGTTACCGTTTGAAACTGTTAGTCTATACACCTGCATCAGGACAGGTGTTGACCTCTACAGTTTGCCCCGAATGTCCAGTAATAGTAGAGGGACGCAGATTCAAGGTGAACTTGATCTGCCTACCTCTTCAGGATCTGGATGTTATCCTAGGAATGGATTGGCTAGCTGCCAATCACGTTCTCGTAGTCTGTAGTAGTCAGAAGATAGCGTTTCCAGACCTCCAAGAGGCAGACGTGTTATCAGCTCAGCATGGGTAGTCGGAGTTGGGAGAAAGAAGCGGGGTGCTTTGTGAATCCTAGCTCAGTTGGGAGTGAAGAATAAAGAGGACGTAAGTTGGATACCTGTGGTGAAAGATTTCATGGATGTAATTTCAGAAGAAATATCCGGATTACCTCCTAAGAGAGAAGTGGAGTTCGCTATTGATTTTGGTACCTGGGGCTGGAACAGTGTCAATGGCACCTTACAGGAGGGCTCCAGCCGAGTTAGAAGAGTTTACCTATAATAACGGCGATCATGCTGGCATTGGGATGGCAACGTATGAAGCTTTGTATGGAAGGAAATGCAGAACTCCTTTGTACTGGTACCAGGAAGCAGTATTGGTTGAACCAGAGTTGATTCAGCAGACGACCGAGAAGGTGCAGATCAGAGATGACTTGTCCTTTGAAGCAAAACCAGTTAGGATTGATGACCGACAGGGTAAACAACTCAGAGGCAAGACCATCAACATGGTGAAAGTGGTGTGGGATGAGAAATCGGGTGATTCAACGTGGGAGTTAGAAGAACTCATGAGGGAAGCCTACCCATACCTCTTTTCCTTGTAATTCATTTTCGGGGACGAAAATTTTTCTTGTTGGGGAGATTGTAAGAACCTAGAAGTTTATACTGGAATAAAAGTGTATATTATAAATAAATTCGAAGCACGTGTTTATTTAAATATAAAGGAAGGAATGTATAGCTGAGAAAACTACGAGATCGCCGTTATTAAGCGGGTAGGCGATCTCCAACTTCTCTGGCACTTGAACGCCTATCGCCTGTGTGTACTTAGTAGCCTGTCGCCTAGAGTACACCTAATCGCCGAAACTACACTTAGTGTGTAGCCAAAATGTTGGATCAACCCTGGTACGTCCCAAAAGCCACGCGTATCAAGGTGTGGGTTAAACCTTGGATACGCTGGGCAGGCGAAGCTCTATACTTGAGCATAAGAGAATCATCCTTAACGTTACACGCTTGGGCGCACGAGGACTTGTGCTAATCAACTCTTGGAAGTGTGAAGCTACCGACGTCACCAAGCCTTGTGGAGAGAATACCTTGGATGTAACATAGTGGAATGAAGAACCTCCAGGAAGGCGTGGCGATGTGTCATCGAGCATCGCCAGGGCGCAAGGCATGCAGGATCGCCTGGGCGCGAGGGGCATGCGGGCATCATCAGGGGGAGAGGTCATCGGTTGTTAGCCTTCGCGCGAGAGGTCATCGGTTGTTAGCCTTCGCGCGAGAGGTCATCGGTTGTTAGCCTTCGCGCGAGAGGTCATCGGTTGTTAGCCTTCGCGCGAGAGGTCATCGGTTATTAGCCTTCGCGCGAGAGGTCATCGGTTGTTAGCCTTCGCGCGAGAGGTCATCGGTTGTTAGCCTTCGCGCGAGAGGTCATCGGTGGATAGTCTTCACGCCTGTGGTCATCGGTGAAAAGGTCATCGCGCTACGATAAGTTATACACAGAGAACGTGGGACCCAGACATCCAGCATGAGACGTTCTGCACGCGCGCCACGTAGACGAAAAGGGTGGTTCAGAATAGTGACATCAGAATGTTGGCATGCGCGGGAGACACTCGCGGTCGTACTGTTCAGAGCAGTGGCTGGCATGCACAAGCGACAACAGTGGCAGTACTGTTCAGAGCAGTGGTTGGCATGCACCAGAGGCAACAGTGGTCGTGCTGTTCAGGGAAGCGTGCACGCAAACTTCCCTGCAGAGTAGGTGGTGGCAGCTGCTTTTGGAGGGATAAGTTGGTTTAAGTCACTGAAATCCCCTACTGAAGGGGAAGAAACGTTGCAGCCTTCGAAGAGAGAAAGAGTGAGTTACCTCCCTTCTCCTCCAGATATATCCTTCGCGCTGCGGTTCTAGCACCTTCACACGAGAGTACGACGAGCGACGGCCACCATTAGAGCACCTGGGCAGTCCTCTGCAAGTCCTTCAACCAGACGCAAAAACAGAGCCAAGGCGTTCTTCAAGCTTTGTTGGGTTTCGGAACTCTAAGTGTTTGCGCAAGTCCAGGTAAGGGAAGCTACCTTCATTTTCAATAAAAGTCATGGATTTGCTACTTCTGAAGTGAGGGCGACGTGGTCGCCGGTTTCATTTTCTCTTTCGTGAATGCTCTGTTTTATGTGTTTGGCGACGTGGTCGCCGGTTTTAAATACAGACTTCGAAAATACCCTGTTTTGAACCAAATCGCCGGTTTTGGCGTTGTTTGCGAACTCCCTGTGTTTGATGATTGTTTTGAGAACTGTTTGAATGAGATATTCGAAAATATAAATCCTTTGAAATGGATAGTGCTGTGATTGAAATCATTCTTTGAAGTGTGGCATGATATGTTGAATGTTGTGAATGTGGGATCGAGGCATAGTATTTTCAGGAAAGGAAATACCGTGTAAGATCATGTAGATGTGCATTGATCGGTGATTCCTAACGAGATATCCTGACTCTGCTGATAATGGAATCACATAGAGGAAGTTACTCAGTTGGTGAGAGTCGAAGGAGGTCCATGTGATGGGCGCCTCGTGTGAAACAGAACGAGCTCCACCTATCCAGGATGGGCGCCTCGTGTGAAACAGAACGAGCTCCACCTGTCCATGATGGGCGCCTCGTGTGAAAAAGAACGAGCTCCACCTGTCTTGTGGATTAACCTTGTCATGCTGTATGGTGATGTGTTGAGATTCATCGTACGCTTGTGAATGTGTAAGATTTCACGGCGACCCTGTGGATGTGTGTGATTCCACAGTGGGCAGTGTGACAGGTGCAAATCTCCGAGTCTAATCAATGCATGAGTCAATCCGGAAGTAGTGTCATGTGTCTATGCTTTGTGAGCCAGTGGAAAGTCTGGCATGTGAAATGGTGAAATGAGAAACTTGAATATTGATAGACACTTGATGCTGTATTGTGAAATGGAATGACTATGGGTGAATGTTGCGAAGTGTGATTTTGGGCGATCAGGTGAATGAGATGAGTAGCTCTACGTTTTACATAGAGATTTGAAAAATGTTTTACCTTGCTCTATTATGTTCATGATTTTAATGCCTTATTCTAAACTCTCTTTAAAATGGCTAGCTTACCCTTTTATCTGTTATTGTGGTTGTTTTCTCAAAACTGTGATGATCGTGTAATTGTTACACGGGAGCAGATGATCTTCCAGGAAGAAGAGCTCCCTAATGGGTGGTCGCCGAGGGCTGAGATCGCCCATTTCCACCTCTCGGTGGTGATCGCCGGATTTTGCCCTACTATCAGATCGCCTGTTTTGAGGTCGTCTGTTATGAGATCGCCGATTTTATGTCTGGCTAGCAAGTCGCCTATTTTTGGGGACTTCTGGTGATCGCTGGTTTTATGTATGGAGACCGCCGGTCTTGCTGTATTTGATTGTTTTCTTTAAATTTCGAAAAACATTTGATTTCGTTTATGTATTAAACTCCCTAAGAGGAGCAACTTCATTTCTGATATATATAAATACATATTATTTTGCACTCTTCAATATTATTTGGTTACACTTAATTTCAATTATACATGGATGTATGTATTATTTTGGCGGGATGTTACATCATTTGTATAAGTAAAATCTCGCCTAAGTAAGATTTGTCTCGCTTGGACAAGATTACTCCATAGAGCATCCCCTTCCCCATTACTTAACTCGCCTAGGCGAGCTATAACTTGCCAAGGCGAGTTTCCCTTCACTAAAAATTTATACATTTATGCAAAATAATGGATTTTATCAACTAATCTCAAAACAAAAATTAAAATAAACAAATCAACTCTAAATGAATAAAAATTATACTGGGTTGCCTCCCAAAAAACGCTTTGTTTAACGTCATATAACTTGATGACTCTTTTTGTCAAGGTGGATGAGCTTTTTGTTGTAACAATTTCCTGGTTACAACCTTAGTTCTTCTAAATTATGGGCTTTCAATTTCAATAGTACCATCCGTCCTGATTTCTTTGATAACCTATAAACTTTACCCTTTTGTTTTCAACCTTCTAGGTTGAAATTTTAACTTAGTACTTCTAAGCATTATTGGTTGCCCCAGTCTAAATGCATCCTTCACTATAATTTTCTCTTATTGAACTTTTTCTTCCGTTGTTCCAGATGTAGATGGCTCTTTATTAGGGAGTTGCTTTTCTACAAATTCTGGTACAAGCTCTTTCTTCTTGTCCTCTGCTTTTGAAATACAATGATGTATACATTTCTTAAATATATTTGAGAGGTACAATTGGTCTTTAGTTTCAGGAAAGACTTCCTTTGTTACGTCTCTTTGTAAGTGATCCCGCCGCTGACTCGAACGTGGAGGATATGCCTCGTCACTCCTTCGTCTAGCCTTCTGCAACTGCGCGTTCTGCAAGAACACTCTAAGAACCTTCGTCGGAACTCCAAACGATGCCTGCAAAACACACAGACGGCGCCTCTAGCGGCCGTTGTAGCTCCAATGCTCAAGTCAGGTGACAGGAACACCAAAAACTCTCTGTGAGACTCGTGTGTGCCCTTAGTGTTCTTGAGTTCGAAAACTGAGTGTTTTGGGTTACGTATTGCCTACCTCTCTGAGTGTTCCTCTCCTTCTCATATAGTCTCAGCGTCTCCTGTCTACTGGCTACCTCTAGGGTCGCTTGATTACTCTGCACTGCCATTACCCACTCTCTGGGCAATCTTGCGTGCAGGCTTCTCCTACTTGAGTGCAAAGTCTGACAGGGAAGGCCACGTGGGTACCTCTGTATACCCTCAATTTCTGTGCCCACCTGCCCTACCTAATCTCTGGGAACACCTTCACGGTCCACGTGCCATGCATGCAACCTCACTGGGAAACTCTGACCTTGATGGGTTATCGTCCCAACAGGATTCTGCACCTAACTGTGCCTTCCCATCCTCATGCATGGTCGTTTCGTGACTAAGGCCACTCCCTGCCTCTGGGCGCTTTACTGATCACTGGTCGCGTTGTTCACATCGCCGTGGCCGATGTCACCTCGACACACACCGATGACCGAGGTGTCTCTCATCCTGACCGATGATCGATGTCTCATCCTGACCGATGATCGATGTGTCACCTTGACCGATGACCGATGTCTCTGGCCACCACAGTAACTAAAGTCTATTACCATTGCACAACGTGTATAAACGTCCCCACAATGACTCAGAGAATGTGTGATCTCTCTAACTGTAAAAATTGTGCCGCGCCTCTCTCTCAGATGGTGACACGTGGAGGCATGCAACTTGCATCTACCCGTACACGTGTCACACCTGAAGGGCTTCTGCGTTTTTCCCTGTGCGTGTAAGTTATTCCCTTGCGGAGTAACTTAGCGCGTTTCTTTCCTCTAAGTAAGTTGCATGCTCCCAGGGAAGCACCAGGTGTGGCTGGTCTAAGCACACTCACCAGGCGCATCCTGCCTGCATGGTCTCAACGCGTAATGCTATGCACGTAATGGGCCTAAGAGAGTCAGTGATCACTGACCAGTTTTCGAGCTCTCTTATACCATCCTCATGCACGACCCTACTGGCGAGCAGCTCTTCTTCTTCTGGCTTGGAACCCTGCGAGGTGCCTGCGTAACGCTCTCACTAGGAGCCTGTGTCCTAGCTTAACACGTGTTAGCAAGAAACCCGATGACCAGGAATAGATGACTGATCGACGCTTCCTTACTTTGTCGCGCTCTCCTTCCAGGCGCTCCTCTAGGCACTGATCTGCTGGTGGTGGTCAATTAGCAATTGACCACCGATCACCGCTCTGAATGATCTCCACCCTGATTCACCTGCTATCTTATTCCACGTGTCACCCTGTGAATGGTCCACGTGGTCATCTTCTGCTGACGTCATCGACTACCGATGACCGACCGGATCACTAAGCAATCTTTCCCTACATTAGAAATTTTCAAACCAAAAGTATTGAAAGTTACCTCATCATTTTGAGCTCTCACTTTAAGCTTTTCCTCATTAATATCAATAACAACTTTAGTTGTTTTCATGAAGGGTCTCCCAAATATCATAGGAACCTCCCTGTCTTGTTCTATGTCCATTACAACAAAATGCACAGGAAATATGAATTTATCCACCTTAACAAGAACATCTTCAACCACACTAGATGGATACTTGATTACTCTATCACTTAACTGTAATGTCATCCTGGTGGGTTTAATCTCCAAATCACCTGTTTTCTTCAGCATAGCTAAAGGCATTAAATTTATACTTGCCCCTAAATAAATAAAGCCTTGTCCACAGATAAAGCACCTATGGTTACTGGATAGTAAAACTTCTTGGGTCTTTATTTTTTAGGGGCAGGTTTTCTGAATGATAGCACTGCAACCAACCTCCCACTCATTATTCTTTTCATCCATGAAGCTCATTTTTTTTTACCAACTCCTTCATAAATTTTTTCATAAGTAGGCCTTTGCTCCAGAGCCTCTGCAAAAGAAATATTAGAAAGCAAATTATAAAAAAATTGTCTTTCTTTATCTTTTATTGAAGGAGCATGAGGATATGGTAAATCTTTTAAAGGAACACCTCTCTCCTTGTTTTCACTTTTTTCTTTTTTTCTTTTTCCTTAATCTTTTCCTCCTCAATCCTATTCTTCTCTCTCGATCTCATTTTTCTCTCTCTCGGTCTCATCTTTTCTTTCTTTTTCATCAATTAAATTATCACTACTCTCTTCTCCTACTACTTTACCACTTTGAGTGATAATTACATTGCAATGTTCCTTTGGGTTGGTTTGTGTATTGGCTGAAAAATTACCACTCTATCGCTCTGCCAATTGTTTCGCAATCTGTTCCACCTGCATTTCTAAATTTTTGATTGCTGCTTGCATGAATTTTTCCAAGGTATCTTTAAATTTTTTTACTCTTTCTGGACTTGAAGAATATAGGGGTTGTTGTTGTTGGAAAGGACCTTGCTTGTTAGATGGACCACTATCTTGTTTCCACCCAAAATTTTAATTTTAATTGCTTCTCCAACCTTGAGGATAATTGTTATTGTTGGAGAACTTGCCTTGCCTTCCCTGGTTGCCCATGTAATTTACTTATGCTTCAAATGAATTATTTTGGTAAGAATAGTGACCATTGGGATGATCACCTCCGCAAAAATCACACCTTATTAGTTGATTCTAACTTCAGAAGATTTGGCAGCTTGTAATTGTTGTGACAGCTTACCCATTTGAGGAGTTAATGCCTTATGCTGTTGTGGCAGAATATAATTCTAAGCCAGAATTGATGTGAATTCAAGAACATAATATGAAAAGTTCTTGACATTCTTAGGAGACATCTTGAGTTGGTCATATGAGAGGCACTTTCTCTTAGAATTGGATCAATGTTCTAAGACAAGAACTCACCAAAACTAATGCCAAAACACAATCTCAATTAGACGTTCCATCTATTGTCAAATTGAACCGATTGAAATACAAGAAAAAGGAAAAGAAACAGAACATAGGTGCTGGAAAATGAAAAAATGCTGGACAGATTTGAAAATAGGAACAAAAAAACACCGAATAGAATTGCAAGATAAGAACAAAATAGGAAATGGAATGGAGAATGGATTAGAAGACTTATGAAGAGGAGACTTGGAGATGATCTTGCCACTTGAAGGTTGGATTGCTTCAAGATAAGAGTGTGATGCTGCCACTTGAGTTCCAAGAGCTCTCAAGATGAAGCAAGGAAGAAGAGACACACAAGTGCTCACAAATGCTCTCAAAAAATGAGTAGAGTTTTCTTACTAATAATTTCCAATCTGCATATACAAGGGGCAGCACCTCTATTTATAGTTTTTAGGTGCTGAAAAAATAGGTGGGAAAATTCAAAAGAAACTCCTTTGAAATTCCCACCAAAACAAGTCACATGGGAGGTGTGACCTTTTTCTACTATGACACCTCCTAAAAACTACACTTACACCTACTCTCCTAAGTCACATGTACAATGTGACTTTATTTTACATATTCACACTACTATATTTAATATCCACACCTCCTACAACTTATACAAAAGAAATACAAATGATGCTCTTTTATTAATGCTTGGCCTTGCTTCTCATGGGTTGGACTTGGGCTTCTTGGGCTTGGCCTTTTTGGGCTTGGGCTTTGGGCTTGGGCCTCCTCTTTTAAAAAGACTAATAAGAAAAACTTTAAATGTTTTGGTGGATGGCCTCTTCCTCCATTAGTGAAATCCTCTCTTCCTTGATATCCATCAAGAATTGCATCTAAAGTATTCAACTCTAACAACGCTTTCTTCTGAATACATTGTTTATCATGTTGGGCTTGATAATTAGTTGATGCTAATGCATTAATAATCTTTGTCGCATGTGCTACATCAATAGCCATCATTATGCCACCAACTGCAGTGTCTAGAAACATCTTGGTATCATATCTGAGACATTATGAAAGATACCCAATTGAGTAATGTCTTCAAACCCATGATTTGGGCATTTCTCAGCATCACTTTTAGTCTCTCCCATGTCTCACAGAAGGCTTTATTTAACCTTGTCTAAACATAGACATATCAAACTTTGCTTTGATGTAGCGAGATAATGGAAAAAATCTTTATCATTTTTTTTTCCTCTACATCATTCCAACTCGTAAGGCTCTGATTTGGATGCGATTTAACTTGCTAATAAGAAAGGAAACAAAGGAAGATAAATAGTTTGAATATCACACTGTGATCAGTCATCTCAGCATTCAAGATAAGGCCCTACCAAATATCAGAAGGACCTCAGCAGAAGAAGAACTGGGCGTAGACCAGAACATCAAATGTTCTTTCTTCTAGTCTTCTTACAACACAAAGATGTTGTAAATAAATTAGGCCCACTTTGGGGTCCCAAATAGAAGAATAGGCAAGAATAGGTTCACATAGCATACATGGGAGTGTACTTAGCAAAATGGGCTTGTGCCAAGTCCATTTTTTCAAGACAAGGCACCTAGAATTAGGGTTTTAACCTACCATCTAGAAGATGTGCCTAAGGGGCGGCTTTGCCCTAGTCAACACCCTAGACCGCCCCTCTCCCTTGCCATTTCTACCCTTCACCCATCTTGCCCACCAAGGCACCCCTTCCTATAAATAGGGTGTCTTGCCTCATGTATTTTCACATTGATTTTGAATATAGTAGAGAAACTCTGCAGGAGTGATTTTTGTAAGACTTGAGAGTTCTCATAAGTGGGTCTTATCTTGGGTGAGTAACATCTCAAGTGGCGACTCTTGCACCACTCATCTTGGAGTCCTCTCTTCTCCAAGTGGCGTGACAACCTTCTTACTCCATAAGCTCTCTTCATCTCTTCCTCTTTTTATCTTTATTTGTGCCATTCTTTCCATTCCATATATGTCTTCTTCTACTCTTTAATCTGTTCTTAGTTTTGTTCTTCTTCTTTACTTGTTCCTTCTCTTAATTTCCATACCTTGCATCATCCACACCATATTATTGTCTTTTCTCTTTGCCCTTCTGAAGTGAACCTTTACACTTACTTAACCACTTGGTTAAGTTCATGTCCAGTGGAAATCTTCTTAGGGTTCTCACCATAATTGCTAATCCAAAAATCATAAACAAAAGTAAAACCTTTTAAAATGTGCCAATCTAAAATCAACTCACATCATTGCTCGTCAGCCATAATGCTCTCTTGAATAATTTCAATGGGAAGGGAAAAAGTAGTTGAGGATTATTCTCTAACTTCTCCTTGTTTTTCTTTTCTCTTTGTCTCCCTGTTTTTTCGAGCCGCCTTTTTAATCTCTTATTCAAATAATAATTGGTCTTTGAGAACTTGACCTCTTAATATCATATAAGACAACTCACTAAAGGATTAGCACAAGGAGTAACTAACAGTATAAAAAAATAAAATTAAAAACAATAAACAAAAAACAATTAAAATATTCACAATATCTAGCAATTTGTACTAAAAATTAAAACTGTTCCCCGAAAACGGCACCAAAAACTTGATGACTGTTTTACGGCAAGTGTACCGTATCAGAAGTAATAAATTTTTTCCTAAGAACGAATATCAAACCCACAAGGAACAATTGAATTCTTAAGTATAATATTCACTAAATAGAAAAAATATGTAAAAGTTTGTTGGAAGGTTTCTCATGTATGATGAATTGCAAGAATGTAAATAAAGCAGAGTAAAAGATGTGTAAGATTCAGTTGGGAAAATTGGAATTGAAATTCATCCTTCTTACTCGTCATTATTTTTACAAAAGATTATAATACACATAAAAATTATTCATATCGATTCCTCGCATACAAAATTATTAAGAGATTCTCTTAAATATGAATTCCTCTCATATTTGTAAAAATGCCTTATCATTACGAAAAAATGTAAATGACCGAATAGAAGAGATGGAAATGGAAGATGGAAAAACAAAGATGAAGGACAAGGAAGCTTATGGACGAAGGAAATGAAAGGATGGACACGCCACTTGGATGGTGGATTCTCCAAGATAAGTGTAGAGGGTCGTCACTTGAGAGTTCTCAACTCACTCAAGATAAGACCTAAATGCTAGAGGACTCAAGCCTCACACACACCTCACACAATTTGTGCAGAGTAACTTTACTTCAATTTGAAATTGAAAAATAAACTAGGTAGGCCTCCTATTTATAGGTGAAGGAGCCTTGGAGAACAAGCTAAAGGGGTAGGATGAGAAAAGGGAAAAATGGGCAGCCTTAGGGTTGACTAAGTCAAACCCGCATCCTAGGCTTGTCCTTCTAGAAACTAGGTCAAAATGCCTTCCTAAAGGGCTAAGAACAAGCTAAAATGCTAACTACACCTCCTATTATGCTAAAGACACCTTATTCTAGCCTATCTTTGCTATTTAGACCCCTAAAGTGAGCCCAATTTATTTACATAATTTTCTCTTGTGGAAAAATAAGAAGGAAGAACTTCTGATATTTTGGTTTATAATGGGTTCTTCTTCTGCTGATGCTTTCTCGAGGTTTGGTAGGGTTCGACTTTGTATACTGAGATGACTGACCTTTTTGTTAAGTGCTTGATGTGTCCTTAATCATCTGCTTGTTGCATTGGTTTGTATCATTTCTCCCAGGTTGGAAAGAATTTGTCCTCGAATTTAGAACACCTGCAAATAACATAGTTAGTTTGTTCACTTGATTTATATATGAAAGTGGCGAAGCACACTTATGTTCATTTATTTTTCAGAGTGTTGGTGGAATGGTTCTAGTTACATGTAATGTTTGTAGAGAAAAGGGAACTTGGTGCAAAAAACTTCTTATAAGGTGTAAACCTTTAGAAGGGTTTTGGAAAATATTCCCAAATTTCTCTAACAAATATTGCATCTACTTAGAGCTATGAATAGATAAACAAGAGAAGGAAGGAAAGTACCGAAGTGAGCCGACAATTTTTATTACGGATTTCACCACTTTTGGTGAGGTGATGAGCCCCGTCTTGTTATTTTCGTCTTTTTTTTTTCATTTTTCATTTTTACTTGATCTTTATTTACCATCATAGTTCTTTTAGTTGGACAGTTGGATGCTATGTGCCCAAAACCTAAACATTTAAAACATTTTGTGCTTGAGGATTTTGTGGGTGACTTAGGAGGAGAAGATTTATCTTTAAAATCTTTATGATGTGGGGTGGTTTCTTTTGAGAAATTGGAAGGAGAATCTTGGTTTTGTCCTTCCAAGATGTTTTGTAAAAGTCATCATTACGAGTATTTTTAAAAGAATTTTTCTTCAAAATTGTGATTCAACCTTGATGGCTAGGTAGATTCATTTTAGATAAAAAGGAAGGGAATGGCCCCATGTAGGGGCCCATGTGGCACCTAGTTGGATTCTAAGTGTGCTCTCTTCAATCTTCTTGCTCCTAAGCTAAAAATTGGTCCAAATACAAGGCCCAAAAATCCTATATAGAAATTTAAAGACTAAAATTAAATTCCTAACTACACCATACAATTTTACAAGGCTTAAGAAGAAGAATCTTTAAGAAAAGAGTCTTCTGATCGACACCTCTTTTCTTCTAGAAAAGGGTTTAAGGTTTAGGTTGGCTGGGATGGTCCTCCATCATTATGTTTCCGATTTTGCTTCATATTTGCACATTGATTGTAATTTATTCCAGCACTGTTGCAAGAGATATTGTAGAAGATTTTCCTGAATAATATATTCAAAGGATATTTGCTCTATTTTTAGTGCATTTAACAGGAGATTTTCAGTTTCAGAAATTCAAAAGAATATTCCTGTAGAAGATTTGCTTCCAATTCTTTTTCTGAGATATTTGCAGTTTTAATTTTCTAATTCATTGTCTTAGACGCTTCTATTAGACAAACCATTAGATCGTCCAGAAAAATCATTTGCTCTATGCAAATATGGATCATTTGTCCTTTGAAACACTAGATCGTCTTAAAAACACAATCTCTTGATGAACTGCCTATAGAATCCTACATGATGTGAGTTGATTTTTGTAACATCCCTCCAAATTACTTTGAAACAAATATAAAATGAAAGTAAAGGTGACAAATAGATTCTATGAACAAAATATTATATATATGAAATGAAGTTGCTCCTCTTAGGGAGTTTAATACAAATTCGGTCAAATTCTCCAGAAACATAAACAAAATACAGTAAAAAAACAAAGCAGGCGATCTCCTATCGGAAGAAACCGATCTCCTATCGGACGAGACCGATCTCCTATCAGAGGAGCCAAAACAGCCGATCACCTATCAGGACAGAAAAAAACAGGCAATCACCCGATAGAGACAGAAAACCGGCGATCTCCTCCTCGGCGATCACTCACTAAGGAGCTCTACTTCCTGGAAGATCATCTGCTCCCGTGTAAAATACACGATCATCACAGTTTTAAGAGAAAACCACAGAACCAAAATACGCAGGGTAAGCTAGATATTTTAAAGAGAGTTTAAATCATGAACATGACAATCAAAGTAAAACAAGTTTCAAAATATCCATGTAAAACGTAGAGTTGCTCATATCATTCACCTGATCGCCCAAAATCACACATTTCACAACATTCACCCATAGTCATTCCATTTCACAATACTGCATCAAGTGTCTATAAACTATCAATGTTTCTCATTTCTCACGTCAGACTTTCCACTGACTCACCACACAAGACACTTGACACTACTTCCGGATTGACTCGTGCGTTGATTAGACTCAGAGATCTGCACCTGTCATACCACACCACTGTGAAATCCACACAGGGTCGCTGTGAATCCACACAGCATGCGCATATATCATCTCAATGTCAATAGTTCTCCTGGTATGACAGGGTTAATCCATAGGACAGGCGGAGCTCGTTCTTTTTCACACGAGACGCCCATCATATAGACCTCCTTCGACTCTCAACAACTGAGTAACTTCCTCTACGTGATTCCATTACCTCAGCAGAGTCAGGATATCCCCTTAGGAATCACCGATCAATGCACCTACTACAAGATCTTACACGGTATTTTCTTTCCTGAAAATACTATGCCTCGATCCCACATTCACAGCATTCAAAAACATCATACCACTCGAGTAATTGATTCAAGTCACAGCAACGAATCATTTCAAGGTTCAGATCTTCGAATATTTCATTTAAATCTCAAGTAGTTTCAAAACAACACCCAAAAACAGAGAGTTCACAAACAACGCCACAACCGGCGATCTAGTTCAAAAACAGGGTGTTTCGAAGACTGTATATAAAACCGGCGACCACGTCGCCCAAGCACACAAACAGAGCATTTTACGCAGATGAAAACAAAAATGGCGACCACATCGCCCTCACTTCAGCGATAGCTACACTATGGCTTGTATGGAAAAAGAGGTCTAGCTTCCCTTACCTGGACTTGCGCAACCACCAGGAGCTTCGAAATCCAACAGAGCTTGAAGAATGCCTTGGCTCTATTCTTGAGTCTGGTTTTGAAGGAGTTGCAGAGAACTTTCCCAGGTGCTCCAATGGTGTTGCTTCTCGTCGTACTCTTGTGTGGAGGTGCTAGAATCGCAGCGCGAAGGAGAGAATGGAGGAGAAGGGAGATAAACGCACCCTTTAGCTCTGGAACCACAACAACATTTCTTTCCTTCTCCCTCAGAAATGGGTTTTTTTGCATCTTAAGCTGACTTCTCCACAAAAACCGCTGCCACCACCCACTCTGCAGGGAGTTTGCGTGTACGCTTCGCTGAACAGTACACCTAAGCGTGCCTCTGCGCAGGCTAACACTCTGAGGTCACTAGCCTGAACCACTCTTTTTGTCTACGTGGCACGCGTGCAGGGCGTTTCATGCTGGGGGTCTGGGTCCCACTTTACTCTGTGTGAAACTCGACGTCGCGCGATAACTTTCCACTGCTGACTCATCCTGGCGAACGACCGATGTCTCCTTCGTCCTGGAAGACGACCGATGTCTTCTTCTGGGAGACGATCGATGTCATCCCGGGCGACGCCCTCATAACTCTCGTGCCCTGGCCACGTCCACATGCATCGTGCCCTGGCGATGCCCGCACGCCTCTCGTGCCTTGGCCACGTCCACATGCCTCGTGCCCTGGTGATGCCCGCATGCCTCTCGCGCTCTGACGATGCCTCATGCCTCGCGCGCCCTGGCGACGGCCACACGCCTCGCGCGCCCTGGCGACGTCCGCATACCTCGCGCGCCCTGGCGACGTCCACATACCTCGCGCGCCCTGGCGACGTCCACACGCCTCGCGCGCCCTGGCGACGTCCACACGCCTCGCGCGCCCTGGCGACGTCCACACGCCTCGCGCGCCCTGGCGACGTCCACATGCCTCGCGCGCCCTTGCATGCAACACTAAGGGATATCTCTTTTGCTCAAGCGTAGAGCTTCGCATGCACAGCGTATCTAAGGCTTAACCCACACCTTGATACGCGTGGTTGTTGGAACCCACTCTGGTTGATTCAGTATCTTGACCACATACTACGTGCATTCCCGCCGATCACGTTCACTCTAGGCGATTGGCGCTCATGTCTCCTCTAGGCGACACAGGCGATTATGTGCCAGAGGAGTCGGAGATCGCCTCCATCTTCACTAACGGCGATCTCGTAGGAGACTTCTTAGCTACACATTTCCTCCTTTACTCTTCTTGATCTACATGTCAGCCGACCGACCTCTACCAGCTGACCCCAGATCTTGGGCGACGTCCGAGGTCCGACTACTACGAAACTTCATTTACCAGCTCTTTGTATTTTAAATAATAACATCTTCTGAAATTATTTAAATATACCACTTTTATTCCAATTCAATTTTACAGGTCCTTACATTCTCCCCAACAAGAAAAATTTTCGTCCTCGAAAATTGAATTATAAGGGAAAGAGGTAGGGATATGCTTCTCTCATGTTTTCTTCAAACTCCCCCTGGTGAATCACCCGATCTTCACGTCGTCCGCTTCCAACACGTGACTAGGGTCTGCAAGATACTTCCTTAGCCGTGATACGTGAAATACATTATGCAGGTTTGCTAAATGGGGAGGTGGGGCGATCTCATAAACCACTGGACTGATCCCCCCCCTTAGAATCTGATATGGCCCAACAAACTTAGGGGACAGCTTCTTTGATCTGATCGCCCATCCTACACCCTTGGCTGGTGTCCTCCCTCATAAAGACATGATCCCCCAGTAGCAAACCCCAAAGGTCTTCTCCTCTGCTCTGCCTCGGACATCTGCCGACTTTGAGAAACTTTCATTCTGCCCTGTATCAGTTTCGCCCTCTCGGTTGTCTGCTGAGCCAACTCTTCCTACTCCAATACTTCATCGAATTCCATTTTACATTCCTGCTTATGGAATATGCTGCCCCAATGAGCGCCAACTCCAGTACTCACACTCTACTTCCAACCCTGAAGACTTGGTCGAGCAAGTCCAGAACTAGGCCCTTAACAGAACCAGGACTAGCCCCTTTAGAGAAAAGTGAGCAAGACCCCTTCATCGGAAGGAAAAAGGACAGCTGGCTACTGCTCATGCCTCCTAGTCCATTCAAACTAGGATCCGAAATATCCTTCTAAGAATCAACTTCCGCTTCTTGATCAAAACCATCCATCGACTTCCCACTGCTGATCTAATTCTCACGCTCCCTACAGGAATACCTTTGGTTCACCACTATGCTACATAATTTTGCACCTTATAACGACAAAGTTCTTGTTGCTGTTACTTTCTAAATCATCCTTATGACTTCTTTTGCCAACTCGGCTTCCTGTCCCCATCATTTCCTCCTTGTCCAATGTATACATTGGATGCATTGATTTGGGTTCAGGTGCCCATCTGAAAAGGCATACAAGAACGAACACACCATATCTCTCAACCACAATCATGTAAGTAGTGGAACCGATTGGAAAGTTTCCTCTGCATTCAGAATTTCTTGCTTAAGGACAACTCTATTCCTCTTCTCCAAGATACAACAGACTATTGCCACCCACATTCCCTTCCACACCTGATTTTACTTGGATGACATACGTATAAGATAGAAGTTCTCAAGGTGGGACCTCAAACCCTTATGTCGAACCAATAGAACACTTATCCACTTGAAGCACATAGACCAGCCACGTTGCTTTAAAGTTAAAGTTAGTGGCTCACGCATCCTCCTGAAATCTCACATCCCCTCCGCCTCCAACTTTCCAACAATGACTTTTTGGAACTATCCATCATCTTCACCCTCCTCGCACACCTTACGTACATCTCTCTACCACCACGATTGATATTTCGAATGAGCTCGGCTCCTCCCAAGTTCCGAGTCATATTTGGATACAAGAATATCTTTCCATTTCCCTTTCTCATCACTCCTCATCCACCATTTCCATACTCATCTTCCAAATCACGGTCCACAAAACAGCATCCATTCTGCGTGAAGCTTTCTCTCTTCTCCCAGTAACTTCTCTACTTGGTATTTTTCAGCAAATTTCTCTGACTAATTGAACTTTAGACATAAATACAATATCTCCTCTTTCCTTTTAAGCTTGTGGTTAAGCTAGAGTCATCTCATGCTGTTTCATCGACATAAACATCTCCCAAGCTTCAAATAAAAGAACGTTCATTCTTTCATTTTTGGAACTTAACCCCGGTACTTCCCATGGATACACATGCTTAAGCCCTTAAACCCTCAACATTCAGCTTATATACTCTCCATAACTTACATGTAGCTGAAACTAAACCTTGGTGCACTAAATCTAACTTACACTTCCTTCTTTAATTCCATCAACTCAGCTGGAGTCATCGACACAGGTCCAGCCCCAGGTACCAAAACAATAGAGAGTTCCACCCCTCTCTTAGGAGGTAATCCAGGTATTTCTTCTGGAAATACTTCCATGAAATCTTTCACCAAGGTATCTTGCTTACGTCCTCTTCATTCTTCACTTCCAACCGAGCTAGGATCACGAAGCACCTCGCCCCTTTTTCCCAACTCCGACCACCCATGCTGAGCAGATATCACCTCTGACTCTTGGAGGTTTGGAACCGCTAACTTCTGATTACCGCAGACTACGAGAACATGATTGGCAGCTAGCCAATCCATTCCCAGGATAACATCCAGATCCTGAAGAGGTAGGCAGATCAAGTTTACTTTGAATCTGCGTCCCTCTACCATCACTGGACATTCAGGGCAAACTGTAGAGGTCAACACCTGTCTTGATACAGGTGTAGAGACCAACAGTTCAAACGGTACTCCTTCACTAGAAGGCCCAACTCGGCTACACACAAGCTTGACACAAAGGAGTGTGTCGCTCCAGAATCAATCAAAATTCTAACGCATCTACCAGCTATAGAGCAACACTCTGTACTAAGTTACCTGACTGAGATGCCTCCGCTCCAGACATGGCAACCACTCTCTCTGCTGCTCGAGGTTGACTGCCTTTGTTCCTCAACTGCTGGGAACTAACAGGTTGAGTCATCCTTTTTCTGTTAGGACAATCTCTAGAAATGTGCCCCATCCCTTGACATGTGAAACACCCTTTCTCTGAATTCCTCTTGGAGCACACCTTGACTGTGTGTGGTCCACCACAGTGGAAACATTTTAGTTTCCAGGGTTGTTGCTGCTGAAACTGGGGCGGTGCTGCTTCTGCCCTATGCTGTGGGGGTCTCGAATAAGGCTTGCTTTGTGGGTGCTGCACCTTGGCCTTCCCACTGGAGGGACTCCCTGGTTGCGATCTGATTACTCTGGAACCACCCCTCTCCAGGGTCTCCACCCTCTTTGCCTTCTCCACTAAGGCATGGAATTCCCTGATCCACTGATCTGGTTGGTTCGGAGAAACGTTCCCACGGAACTGGGTTGGGTTGTGCCTCATGAACTCGGTCATCCCCATCTGCTCCCGAGGCTGATTGACCTGGGAAGCTGTTGCAGCCGATCCAGCAGTTTCCCAATGATTCATTAAAGCCTGATGAATCTGGGCCATTACCGTATTCTGCTGTTGGATGGCAGTTGCCATCATCTCCATGACCCTGGCGATCTGACCCATCTCTGAAGAAGGTTGGGGAGGGGTAGAAGGTCTACGTGCCATCTCTCTTCGTTTCAGATTTGGAACTATAGGTTTCTATATTCCCTACAACTACAAGAATGAGATCGATAAGAAATCAATTCATTCAGGAGGTAACAGCTAGACCCTACAAAGGTCAGCATCTCAAAGTCATTAAGAATTTGAGTTCATCAACCGGATCATAATACTCATAATCTCAAACAAAACACCAGAACAGCTACTGGTATACAACCATCAATCCAATCAACACTTTCAATCAATTACAAAACACTCAATAAAACAAAATAAATCACACCAGAATTTAATATATGCTAAACATCAACCCTTTGGAATTAAGATTGAGACTCATCTTGATCCAGTTATGAGTGTGCACCCTCACTACTTCATCAAGACCTTCTCATTCTTAATACTAAGATTTTCAGTTAGAACATATATTCACCAAAGCACACACAAAATTTCAATACAAAAACGTTTGAAAACCTTTCACTATAGTTGTTATTTTAAACTCAAATAAATTTCATGAGCAGAAGAAACACAATGGATCCACAGCCCTCAGGTCATCCTAAGGACGAACTGCTCTGATACCATTAATGTAACATCCCTCCAAATTACTTTGAAACAAATATAAAATGAAAGTAAAGGTGACAAATAGATTCTATGAACAAAATATTATATATATGAAATGAAGTTGCTCCTCTTAGGGAGTTTAATACAAATTCGGTCAAATTCTCCAGAAACATAAACAAAATACAGTAAAAAAACAAAGCAGGCGATCTCCTATCGGAAGAAACCGATCTCCTATCGGACGAGACCGATCTCCTATCAGAGGAGCCAAAACAGCCGATCACCTATCAGGACAGAAAAAAACAGGCGATCACCCGATAGAGACAGAAAACCGGCGATCTCCTCCTCGGCGATCACTCACTAAGGAGCTCTACTTCCTGGAAGATCATCTGCTCCCGTGTAAAATACACGATCATCACAGTTTTAAGAGAAAACCACAGAACCAAAATACGCAGGGTAAGCTAGATATTTTAAAGAGAGTTTAAATCATGAACATGACAATCAAAGTAAAACAAGTTTCAAAATATCCATGTAAAACGTAGAGTTGCTCATATCATTCACCTGATCGCCCAAAATCACACATTTCACAACATTCACCCATAGTCATTCCATTTCACAATACTGCATCAAGTGTCTATAAACTATCAATGTTTCTCATTTCTCACGTCAGACTTTCCACTGACTCACCACACAAGACACTTGACACTACTTCCGGATTGACTCGTGCGTTGATTAGACTCAGAGATCTGCACCTGTCATACCACACCACTGTGAAATCCACACAGGGTCGCTGTGAATCCACACAGCATGCGCATATATCATCTCAATGTCAATAGTTCTCCTGGTATGACAGGGTTAATCCATAGGACAGGCGGAGCTCGTTCTTTTTCACACGAGACGCCCATCATATAGACCTCCTTCGACTCTCAACAACTGAGTAACTTCCTCTACGTGATTCCATTACCTCAGCAGAGTCAGGATATCCCCTTAGGAATCACCGATCAATGCACCTACTACAAGATCTTACACGGTATTTTCTTTCCTGAAAATACTATGCCTCGATCCCACATTCACAGCATTCAAAAACATCATACCACTCGAGTAATTGATTCAAGTCACAGCAACGAATCATTTCAAGGTTCAGATCTTCGAATATTTCATTTAAATCTCAAGTAGTTTCAAAACAACACCCAAAAACAGAGAGTTCACAAACAACGCCAAAACCGGCGATCTAGTTCAAAAACAGGGTGTTTCGAAGACTGTATATAAAACCGGCGACCACGTCGCCCAAGCACACAAACAGAGCATTTTACGCAGATGAAAACAAAAATGGCGACCACGTCGCCCTCACTTCAGCGATAGCTACACTATGGCTTGTATGGAAAAAGAGGTCTAGCTTCCCTTACCTGGACTTGCGCAACCACCAGGAGCTTCGAAATCCAACAGAGCTTGAAGAATGCCTTGGCTCTATTCTTGAGTCTGGTTTTGAAGGAGTTGCAGAGAACTTTCCCAGGTGCTCCAATGGTGTTGCTTCTCGTCGTACTCTTGTGTGGAGGTGCTAGAATCGCAGCGCGAAGGAGAGAATGGAGGAGAAGGGAGATAAACGCACCCTTTAGCTCTGGAACCACAACAACGTTTCTTTCCTTCTCCCTCAGAAATGGGTTTTTTTGCATCTTAAGCTGACTTCTCCACAAAAACCGCTGCCACCACCCACTCTGCAGGGAGTTTGCGTGTACGCTTCGCTGAACAGTACACCTAAGCGTGCCTCTGCGCAGGCTAACACTCTGAGGTCACTAGCCTGAACCACTCTTTTTGTCTACGTGGCACGCGTGCAGGGCGTTTCATGCTGGGGGTCTGGGTCCCACTTTACTCTGTGTGAAACTCGACGTCGCGCGATAACTTTCCACTGCTGACTCATCCTGGCGAACGACCGATGTCTCCTTCGTCCTGGAAGACGACCGATGTCTTCTTCTGGGAGACGATCGATGTCATCCCGGGCGACGCCCTCATAACTCTCGTGCCCTGGCCACGTCCACATGCATCGTGCCCTGGCGATGCCCGCACGCCTCTCGTGCCTTGGCCACGTCCACATGCCTCGTGCCCTGGTGATGCCCGCATGCCTCTCGTGCTCTGACGATGCCTCATGCCTCGCGCGCCCTGGCGACGTCCACACGCCTCGCGCGCCCTGGCGACGTCCGCATACCTCGCGCGCCCTGGCGACGTCCACATACCTCGCGCGCCCTGGCGACGTCCACACGCCTCGCGCGCCCTGGCGACGTCCACACGCCTCGCGCGCCCTGGCGACGTCCACACGCCTCGCGCGCCCTGGCGACGTCCACATGCCTCGCGCGCCCTTGCATGCAACACTAAGGGATATCTCTTTTGCTCAAGCGTAGAGCTTCGCATGCACAGCGTATCTAAGGCTTAACCCACACCTTGATACGCGTGGTTGTTGGAACCCACTCTGGTTGATTCAGTATCTTGACCACATACTACGTGCATTCCCGCCGATCACGTACACTCTAGGCGATTGGCGCTCATGTCTCCTCTAGGCGACAGGCGATTATGTGCCAGAGGAGTCGGAGATCGCCTCCATCTTCACTAACGGCGATCTCGTAGGAGACTTCTTAGCTACACATTTCCTCCTTTACTCTTCTTGATCTACATGTCAGCCGACCGACCTCTACCAGCTGACCCCAGATCTTGGGCGACGTCCGAGGTCCGACTACTACGAAACTTCATTTACCAGCTCTTTGTATTTTAAATAATAACATCTTCTGAAATTATTTAAATATACCACTTTTATTCCAATTCAATTTTACAGGTCCTTACAATTTTTAGATGTGTTTCATTTATGGTGACACTTTTAATTAAGATTGGGATTTTAACAATTAATGGTGAGGACGTAAGGAAGATTCCCACTAGACACGAACTTACCAAAATGGTTAAGTAAGTGTGAAGGTTCACTTCATAGAGGCAAAAATGAAAAACAAGATATAGTGAGTGTTCCCGTCGGTTGACTCGAGCGTGGATGGGCTCCGCGTTCCTCCCGTGTCCGCGTCTGTTCCTCCGGTTGGCTTCCCTTTGAACGAAGCAAACGGTTCCTGCAAACACAGAGGGGCGCCCTAGCGGCCGGTGTAGCTCCGACGCTCAAGTCAGTTTGGGCAAGGAAACACCGAAAACTCTCTTTGTGTAATTTCTGGGTTACGTATTGCGTACCTGGTTCAGTGTTCTTCTTCCTCATATAAACCCGCGTCGCCCCCTACTAGCTACCTCTAGGCCACTTGATTACTCTGCACCGCCGTTATCTACCCCCCAGGGCTACCTTGCGTGCAGGCCTTCCTCACTTGAGTGTAAAGTCTGACAGGGGAGGCTGCGTGGGTACCTCTGTACCCCTCGATTTCTGTGCCCATCTGCCCTACCTAATCTCTAGGAACATCTTCACGGTCCACGTGGCATGCATGCAACCTCATTGGGAGACTCTAACCTTGATGGGTTCTTGTCCCAGCAGGATTCTGCACCTAACTGCGTCTTCCCATCTTCATGCATGGTTGTCTCGCGACTAAGGCCACTCCCTGCCTCTGGGCGCTTTACTAATCACTGGTCGCATTGTTCACATCGCCGCGGCCGATGTCACCTCGACACATACCGATGACCGAGGTGTCTCTCATCCTGACCGATGGCCGATGTCTCATCCTGGCCGGTGATCAATGTGTCACCCTGACCGATGACCGATGGCGCTTCTTTACGTTTGTTGTGCTCTGCTTATGGAATCAGGCGAGGTCCTTGGGTAACGTTCTCGCTGGGAGCCTAGGTCCCAGTTTAACACGCGTTGACAAGGAACCCTCGATGACTGATCGCTCTGCATGCACCGATGACTGATCGCTCTACATGCACCGATGACTGATCGCTCTGCATGCACCGATGACTGATCGGTGCTTCATCACTTCTCGTGCTCTGCTTCCAGGCGTTTATGTAGGAACTGATCTGCTGATGGTGGTCACTCGGTAACTGACCACTGATCGCCGTTCTTGAACGATCTCCACCCTGGTTCATCTGCTATCTCATGCCACGCGTCACTCTGTGACTGGCCCACGTGGTCATCTGCTGCTGACATCATCGACTACCGATGACCGACCGGATCAGTGAGGATGAGATGCAATTGCAGAATTGAAATGGGCACAAGGTGAACATCAATGGTGTTCATGGCCTCCCAAATGATGCACCATACTCATAATAATGAGCCAAAAACCGAGAACAACAATAAGAGAAAAAGAGACAAAAACATAAAATGGAATGGAGAAATGGAAGGAAAATGGAATGAGAAAAGTTATTGTGGTGGGTTAGAAATGTCATGCCACTTGGAGGGTGATACGAACCAAGACAACAAGAAGATGACCAAGGATGCACACTATGAAAGGTCATCTCAACATTCAAGTGAAGACCTCACCAGAGAGAAATGGACAAAGACCAGAGTATCTCAAGTTCTTCCTGCTGGTCTTTTTAAGAATAAAACAAGTTGTAAATAATTTGGGCTCACTTTGGAGGTCCAAATAGCAAATATAGGCTAGAATAAGGTGCCTTTAGCATAATAGAGGGTGTAGTTATCATTTGAGCTTGTTTCTAGCCCTTTTGGAAGGTTTTTTGACCTAGTTTTTAGAAAGACAAGCCTAAGATGCGGGATTGACTTAGTCAAACCCTAAGGCTGCCCATTTTTTCCCTTTTCCCATCCTACCCCTTTTGCTTGTTTTCCAAGGCTCCTTCACCTATAAATAGGAGGCCTGCCTAGTGTATTTTACAAGTTGAAATTGAAGTAGAGTTACTTTGCACAAATATTGTGTGAGCTTGAGTGAGTGTTATCTCCTCTTCCTTGGTCTTATCTTGATGAGAATGAAGCTTTCAAGTGGCGGCCTAGCACTTATCTTGGTGGTTTCCACAAACCAAGTGGCATGATCATCTTCACCACCTCCATAAGTTTTCTCATTCCATTTCCTTCCATTTTCCATTCCATTTATGTTCTTGTCTCTTTTACTCTTATTTGTTGCTCTCAGTTTTGGGCTCATTATTATGAGTTTGGTTCATCATTTGATTGGCCTTGATCACCATTGATGTTTCCTAGTTTCCTTTCTTCAATTACGCAATGGCATCTCATCCTCACTATATCTTGTTTTTTCTTCTTTGCCTCTGTAAAATGAACCTTCACACTTACTTAACCACTTTGTTAAGTTCGTGTCCAGTGGGAATCTTCCTTACATCCTCACCTTTAATTGCTAAAATCTCAATCCTAAAGTAAAGTGTCACCTTAAATGAAAACATCTAAAATTCAACTCACATCAAAGGGTATTATGCTCCAAGATGAGTATGTTGGCCACCACTTAAGAACTTCCCAAATCACTCAAGATAAGACCTCAAACCTAAGAGGACATAAGCCTCACTAAAAGCTCACACAATTTGTGTAGAGTTTCTTTACTTCATTCAATTTCAACTAGTAAAATACAATGGGTAGGTCTCCTATATATAGGTGAAGGAGCCTTGGAAAACAAGCAAGAGGGGTAGGATGGGAAAAGGGAAAACAAACAAGTAATTAGATTTATTTAGTAATGAAAAAAACAAAGAAGAAGGACAACAAAGATTATTGATGCATTGACATCAACGGATTCTCAAGCCCAACATGATAGACAAGGTATTCTAAAGAAAGGGTTGCTAGAATCGAGTACTTCAGCTACACTCTTGGCTCAGAATGAAATTCTGACAAACTAGCTTGAAGCATTAACTACACAAATGGCTAAATTGCCACAATAATTACAAGCTATGCAATCTTCTCAAAGTCAGAGTCAACCAATAAGGTGTGATTTTTGCGGAGGTGATCATCCCAATGTTCACTGTTCTTACCAAACTAATTCATCTAAAGCAAAAGTAAATTACATGGGCAATCAGGGAAGGAAAAGTGGTTTCTCCAACAATAGTAATTATTCTCAGGGTTGGAGAAGCAACCAGAATCAAAATTTTGGGTGGAAACAAGATAATAGTCCATCCAACAAGCAAGGTCCTTTCCAATAACAATAACCCATGTATCCTTTAGTTTCTGAAAGACTAAACAAATTTGAAGATACCTTGGAAAAATTCATGAAAGCTACTCTGGCCAGTCAAGAGAATAGTATGGCGACAATGAGAAATTTAGAAGCTCAGGAGGGACAGATTGCCAAACAATTAGCAAAGAAATAGAGTGGTCAGTTTTCAACCAACACCCAGACCAACCCAAGGGATGGTGATAATTTAGTTGTTGAAAAAAGAAGGAAAAATAAGATTGAGAGGGTGAGAGATGAGAAAGAAAGAGAGAAGAATAGGAGTGAGGAGGAAAATATAAAAAAAAAGTGAAAATAAGGAGAGAGGTGTTCTTGTAAAAGATTTCTCATATCCTCATGCTCATTCAAAAAAAAAAAAAAAGATAAAGAGAGGAATTTTTTTGATAATTTGCTTTCTAACAATTATTTTGTAGAAGCTCCGGAGTAAAAGCTAACTTGTGCGAAATCTATGAAGAAGTTGGTGATACAAACCGACAGATGGCTAAGGACACAACAAGCACTACCCAAAAGGGTCAGTCATCTCAAGATACAAATTCAGGCCCCACCAAGCCTTGAGAAAGAATAAAAAAAGAATAAGCTATAAACCAGAATACCATAAGTTCTTCCTTTTGGTATGCTTGAAAAAATAGAATATGTTTGTAAATAATTTGGGTTGACTTTAGGGGTCCAAATAGCAAAGATAGGTTAGAATAAGGTGCCTTTAGCATAATAGGGGGTGTTGTTATCATTTTAGCTTGTTTCTAGACCTCTAGGAAGACATTTTGACCTAGTTTCTAGAAGGACAAGCCTAGGATGCAGGTTTGACTTAGTCAAACCCTAAGGCTGCCCATTTTTACCCTTTTCCCATCCTACCCTTCTTGCTTGTTTTCCAAGGCTCCTTCACCTATAAATAGGAGGCCTACCCATTGTATTTTACAAGTTGAAAATTTAAGTAGAGTTACTTTGCACAAATATTGTGTGAGGTTTGAGTCCTCTAGCATTTAAAGTCTTATCTTAAGTGAGTTGAGAGCTCTCTAGTGGCGACCCTCTACACTTATCTTGGAGAATCCACCATCCAAGTGGTGTGTTCACCCTCTCATTCCATCATCCATAAGCTTCATTTTCCTTCAACTTTGTTTTTCCATCTTCCATTTCCATCTCTTCTCTTCGATCATTATTTTTTTGTTGTTTCCTTTATGTTCTTTTAATTTTCGCCTTTGCATCATTGTCACCCATATTCTTGTGTTTTTCTCTTTGCCCTTGTGAAGTGAACCTTCACACTTACTTAATCACTGGGTTAAGTTTGTGTCCAGTGGGGATCTTCTTAGGGTTCTCACCATTATTGTGCTAAAATCTTAATCTTAAGTAAAGTGTCACCTTAAAAGAAAACATCTAAAATTCAACTCACATCAGTTGGTAAGAAAAAAAAGGATCTATATTGACGAGAAGAATATAGAGCTGGAGGTTGGATGTCGTGTTATTATTAAAAAAGGCTTACCTCTAAAATCCAAGGACCCAGGAAGTTTTAATCTTCCAATGTCTATAGGTGCTTTATCTCTGGACAAGGTCTTACAGGATTTGGGGGCAAGTATAAATTTAATACCTTTGGCTATGCTGAAAAAAAAATAGGTGAATTGGAGATTAAACCCACCAAGATGACGCTATAGTTAGTAAATAGATCAATCAAATATCCTTATGGTGTGGTTGAAGATGTTCTTATTAAGGTGGATAAATTCATATTTCCTATAGATTTTGTTGTGATGGACATGGAAGACCTTTCATGAAGACTACTAGAATTATAATTGATGTTGATGAGGGAAAGCTTAAAGTAAGAGCTCAAGATGATGAGGTAAATTTTAATCTTTTTTATGGTTTAAAAAATTCTAATGTAGGGAAGGAATACTTACAAAGAGATACAACAAAGGAAGACTTTCCTTACACTAAAGAGTATTTGAACCTCTCAAATTTATTTGAGGAAGTTATACTTCATCACTTTTCAAAAGCGGAAGAGAAAGAGCTAGTGCCAGAAATTATAGAAAAGCAACTCCCAAATAAAGAGTCATCTATATTAGAGACAGAAGAGGAACACAAAGTCCAATAGGAGGTGATTATAGAGAATGATGAATATCGACCAAGACAACAAATAATGCTTAGAAGTGATAAATTATAATTTCAACCTATAGGGTTGAAGACAAAAGGGTCAAGATTATGGGTCATCAAAGAACTCAAGACTGATGGAACTATTGAACTTGAAAACCCATAATTGAGAAAAACTAAAATTGTAACCAGGATATTGTTACAACAGAAAGGTCATCCACCTTGATAAAAATAGTTGTCGAGTTATATGATGTTAAATAAAGCGCTTATTGGGAGGTGATACAAACCATCTCGATAAACAGATGACTAAGGACACAGTAGACACTTCACAATTAAGTCAGTCATCTCGTCATCCAAGATAAGGCCCCACCAAACTTTAGAAGGACCTCAGCAGAAGAAGAACTGGACATAGGCCAGAGCATCAAATGTTCTTTCTTCTAGTCTTTTTAAAAGACAAGTTTATGTAAATAAATTGGGCTCACTTTGGGGGTCCAAATAGAAGAATAAGCTAGAGTAGGGTGTGCCCAGTAATTTGAGTAGGTGTGCTTAGTAATTTGGGCTTGTGCCAAGCCCACCTTTCATGACATGTGCACCTAGGTTTAGGGTTTGTTTGACCTATCTTCTAGAAGGTTTCTCACAAATGAGACCCCAACCCCTCTCACTCTTGCTCCCCAAGTCACTCTCTCTTATATACACGGTGCCTTGCCTCATGTATTTTTACATTAAATTTGAATTAAAAAAGAGAAACTTTGCTTGAGTGATTAGTGAGCTTTGTCTCCTTAATTGTTTTGGATCTTATTGAGAGTAGTGCACCTCAAGTGGCAGCTCCTCACCACTCATCTTGGAACCATCCACCATTCCAAGTGGCGTGATTCCTTGCTCCTTCTTCATAAGCTTTCTTCATCCCTTCATCTTTTTCCTTTCTTATTTGTGCCATTTTCCATTTCCTTTTTATCTTCATCACCATATAATTGTGTTTTCTCTTTGCCCTCTAGAAGTAAACCTTCACACTTGCTTAACCACTTGGTTAGGTTCATGTCCAGTGGGAATCTTCTTTGGGTTTCTCACTATATTCTTACCAAGATGAGTGGTGATGAACTGCCACTTCAGGTGCATTACTCTCAAGATAAGATCCAAAGCAATTTAGAAGACAAAGCTCACTAATCACTCAAGTAGAGTTTCTCTTCTTAATTCAAATTCAAGTGTGAAATATATGAGGCAAGACACTCTATTTATAGGAGAAAGTGTCTTGGAGAACAAGATAGAGGGATAGGAGTGTCATTTGTAAGAAACCTTTTAGAAGGTAGGTCAAAGAAACCCTAAACCTAGAAGTACTTGTCATGAAAGGTGGGCTTGGCACAAGCCCAATTTATGCTAAGTACACCCTAATTTATGCTAAGTGAACCCTACTCTAGCTTATTCTTCTATTTGGACCCCTAAAGTGAGCCCAATTTATTTACGTAAACTTGTCTTTTAAAAGGAATAGAAGAAAGAACACTTGATGCTCTGGCCTATGTCTAGTTCTTCCATCTGAAGTTTGGTGGGGGCTTATCTTAGATGCTGAGATGATTGACTTAATTATGAGGTGTCTGTTGTGTCCTTGGTTATGTCTCTGTGTAATTTGGTTGTATCATAAGTAAAAAGAAAACGAGGAAAATTGTGGAGTCAAAGAAAATTGTGATTAGAAAACACATAAGTACTATAATTGGATTTTAGGTATGTTCTTATTCTTTAAAATGTGCATTTTGTTATCTGAAAAACCAATACTTTTTGGAAGCTTAGCCTCATTATAACCCTGTAAAATACCTTAAGATTCATGTTCTAATAGGATTGTGATATGAAGATGAAATGAAAAGCAACTGTGATTTGTAGTGATTAAGTGAAAATAGAGAGAAACACTTACCTGTGAGCATGAGAAGAAATTCCTTGACGAATTGTCATTTTATTGCTTTAGTTTGATCTTGGAAGTTGATTGTATCTTTTGCTATATTTGAAGTTAGAAGCAACATAAGTTTCTAGTTTAATCTTTTGTTTAATGAATAAAGTTGTTTTGATATTTAAATTCAAATATGATTTATTTATATTCATTTACTTTGCCTGAGGACAAGCAAGATTGTAGGTTTAGAGGAGTTGATAAGTGCCATATTTTAGTAATATTACATATTAAAAATAAAGCACTTATGGGTATTTATTGATAAAATAACTATAATTTAACCCCTAATTTATGAATTTAAATCTTTTTACATATTGATCCGGTCGGTCATCGGTAGTCAATGACGTCAGCAGCAGTTGACCATGTGGACCGTTCACAGGGTGACACGTGGTAGAGGATAGCAGGTGAATCAGGGAGGCGATCACTCAGAATGGTGATCGGTGGTCGGTGGCTAAGGAACCACAACCCGCAGATCAGTGTCAGGTGAGCGCCTGGAAGCAGAGCGTGAGAAGTAAAGAAGCACTGATTAGTCATCGGGGGGTTTCCTGTTAACACATAGTTAAGCTGGGACCCAGGCTCCCAGCGAGAGCGTTACGCAAGAAGCACAGATCAGTAATCGCCTATCGCCATGTGTAAAGATCAGTAATCGCCTATATTGCACATGATCACCGTGTGTGAAGATTAGGAGATCAGGTGGTCAGCAAGTCGCCGAAAGGAGCACATCACCGGGTATTCACATCACCGGGTATTTGAGAAGACTTGGTAAGCACTTGTTATAAGGTCTAAATACAGAAGGTAAGTGGCATGTCTGCCACCATGAGTAGTGTGAGCCGTGATACCCAGTGTTAACCAGCTCATCATGTTAAGGTTGCGCACAGAGTAGCTGTGCACTAAGCTACTCCCTGTGTGGATAACTTAGTCACAGGAGCAAAGTGGAAGTAACGTTTCAGTTGCAGGTACTCCAGATGGTGACATGTGTATGACCAGATGTTATCCACGTGTCAAGAGTAATAACCGTCAGGAGAGAGAAAGACTCAGGTATGTATACGAAATTCTTAATATAATTAAGGGGGGATTCATTTTTGGTGGTGATTCACTTGTACACGGTTCTGAGTTTTCTTTGAGATTCTTTGTTGATTCAATCACTGACTTGAGCGTCGGAGCACAACTGGCCGCAGAGGCGCCATACTGTTCTTTCAGGTTTCTTGGAGGATTTTCAGGTGAAGGTCATCAGTGTACTTGGCGTGAAGCTGGTGAGGACGAAGTTCGGGAAGGAGAAGCTCTAACGCTTTGGTCAAGATGCTGGTGAGGACGAAGTTCAGGAAGGAGAAGCTCTAACGCTTTGGTCAAGATGCTGGATCACATATTTTGTGATTATAATATCAATAAGAATGATTTATTCCCAAATTTGTGTTAATTTCAGGATTCTAGGAGAAAATGAAGATGAAAGAGCTAAAGGAGAACAAACAAGATGAAAAGGGAAGGTTGGAACACTCAAAACTCTCCCAAAACCTCACCTAAGCCAAAAGCACTCTTGAGGAACCCACCCAAGTGAACGCAATCTCACCCAAACGAGATCCTTCTAGAGAAGTTGGGTTTTTTCTTGTCTAACTCGCTCAGGTGAGAAGTCACTTAACCCAAGCCCAACTAGGTTAAATATGAGGCGTGAGACACAACCCTAGACATCATTAGGAGAATAGAAGGTGATAGAAAACCCTAGAGGAGGCAGCCGTCAAGGAGAAATATTATTTTTCTTTTCTTGCTTTCCTTGCTATTAATGGCTAACAAGAATGGCTAATTCTATCCTTTGGGAATGGGAGTAATTTATTCAGACTCTTATGTATTGAGGTGATATTTAAATATAATATTATGTTTTTTATTGATGATTGGCATTGTCATTTTATTCATGATGCTTGTTTTATCATGATTTTGATCCTCAGATTTGACTGAAAAGTACTTCTAAGTATCTGACCTAAATGATAATGTTTAACATATTTGAATGCTAGGAATAAATTTGAAATGTTAATTGCTATCAACATTTGTTCATAAGGATAAGAAGTTTTTATAAATATGCTCATAATCGATATTTCAGAGACTATCTTATTAATTTTATATGGAGAAATTGATATGAATGAATTTTATATAGGCGTCAATATCAATTAAAGAAAGAAAATTATTATGCTTTTCAAAATACAAAAAAGAGTGAGAAAGATGAACCCCAATCCCAATTCAATCAACCAACTCTTTACTTTGTTTTATTTACAATTCTTGCAATCTCAAATACAACAAATATCCAACAAATTATAATTATTGTTTTCTATTTGGTGAATATTTTACTTAAGAATTCAACTGTTCCTTGTGGGTTCGATATCTGTCTTTAGGAACAAATTATTACTTCTGACACAGTACAGTTGTCGTAAAATAGTCATCAATATTTAGGGATTTGTTTAATGGCCTCTAATAGAGGTATGTTGACCTTGTGTTGGGGATCTTCATCTTAGTTTCGTCCCTCTTCTTGCTCTTCTGCATAACTACTCTTTGAGGGAATAATAGAGGAATAGATGGTCTGTTAGGGTTGGTAGTTTGCCCTTGTGCATCAGATCCATGAGATTGTCTAGGCAAAGAATCCATGTTTTTATGGCTTGTGCTGGACTTTATATGATCATAATTCTCTGGAGTAGTTGTGCTGGAGGTGTTGGACGATCTCACCAGATCTTCTACTTTGCTGAGCTTTTGCACAGGTACTTGCAACTGAGTGCCACTTCTCATAGTAATAGCATTGACATTCTGTGGATTTACAACTATTTGAGAAGGGAGATTGTTGGACTCCTTGATTTTAATTTGTTGCATTTTAGACGTTATCTAACCAATATTGATGTGAGTTGATTTTAGGTTCATTAATATTGTGACACTTTTTAAGAATTAGGATCAAGATTCTTAGCAATTTAAGGTAAGTCACCTAAGGAAAATCCCCACTGGACATTAACTTAATAAGTGTTAAGTAGATGGGAAGGTTCATTTCCAAAGGTCCAAGGTAAAAACACAAATATAGGTGAGGAATGACAAGAACAAGATGCGACACACTCAAAGGAAGCTTAAGGAAACATCAATGGAGTTTAAAACCTTCCAAATGATGAACCAAACTCATGAACATGAGTGCTATCTCCTTACACAACAATTGAATGGAAAGGAAAACAAGAACAAGCAAATATAACAAGCTATGGTGCGAAAACTTAAAGGAGAGTAATATAAAAACAATCAATTGAATGGAAACACATTACAAGACATTTGAACCGATTAAAAAGAGGAACAACACAAGATAACCGAATAGAATGAAGAACAAACACAAACAATTGGTTGAAATTGAAGATATGGTGTGGAAATGGAAATGGAGATTGAAAGCTAGAAGAACTTATATGGTTGGAGCCATGGAAGGGAAGAACACACCACTTGAAAGGTGATTGATCCAAGATAAGTGCAAGATGCCGCCACTTGAGAGCTTCCCTAACACTCACAAGATGAGACTAGATTAGGAGAACAATTCTCACAATTTGTGTAGAGTTTCTTTACTTCAAATTCAATGTAATTTTACATGAGCCAAACACCTCTGTTTATAGTGTTTAGAGGGCTGCAAATGAAGAGGGAAAAATTCAAAAATAAGGCATTCAAATTCAGCGCCTATTCAAGTCACAAGGGAGGTGTGACTTGATTTCTTACTTTGGCACCTCCTAAAACTACACCTACACCTACTTTTTATGTCACATGGAAGGTGTGACTTATCTTTGTACATTGGTACCCCTTATTTTAATATCTACACCTTCCTTTAATGTTCTACTAAAAACTACTCAAAAGTAATTACAAAAAGAGACATTCGTTGATGCTCATCTTCCAAAGCTTTAGTCTTGCTCCTAGTAATCCTTTAAGGCATGAAAGATGTTGAGCTCACGGGTTGGACTTGGGCTTCTTGGGCTTGGGTCTCAGGCGCCTCCTCAATTTGGTCTTCATCAAATATGATTTTTTGGTTACGCATAGTCTACATCATAGTATGCATATTCAATGTCATTTGATTCATTATTTCCTCCAAGGAAGATCCATTCTTTGATGTTTCAACAGTTGTAGTCATCTATTGTTGCTAATGAGGTTGTTGTCTTTGTTACGGATTAGATGGTCCAATACCTTGAATATGAAAGGGTACATGAATTTGCTGATGCTGTGGTTGGTTACCCTACCTCAGGTTTGGATGATTTCTCCACCTTGAATTGTATTTATTGGTGGAAAGGTCATGGTTGAATGGCTATTGAGATGAGTTAGAAGGTCTCCTATTAAAGGGAAATTCAGTAGACGATCTACCACTATTAAAGATGTTTGCAACATAAGCTTGATTCAAGATTGTTTCCTCCTTTAGCTTCTTGGAGAATGGGACAAGCATTAGTGAGATGATCAGCTATACATATTCCACACACCCTTGCAATCGTCTAAAGCATAGTTAGGTGCTTCATCATGGATGTGAGATCGTCTAATTGTGCCTTCGTATGAGCATGATCAACTGCATAGTTTGTTGTCATCTTATGCATTTTGTGAACAGGTACTGTAAATTTGTTGCGTGTATGGAATTGTTGATTGTTAGAGGCCATGATCTCGATCAACTGTCTTACAGGAACTGGCGTTTTATCAATGAAGGCCCCCCCACTAGCAACATCTATCATTTGCCAGTCTATAACCATTAGACCCTCATAGAAATATTGTATTAAAAGTTGCTCATCAATATGATGGTATGAACAACTTGCACATAACCTCCTGAATCTTTCCCATTATTCATAGAGACTCTCCTTGTCTTGTTTTCTGATCTCGCATATTTCCTTCCTTATTGATGTAACTCTGGATGTCGGGAAAAATATTTCAATGAACATTCTCTTCAGCCCTTCCTAACTAGTCATTGACTCCGTTAGCAAGTAGTAGAGCCAATTTTAGTTGCATCTTGGACTGAAAAAGGAAACACTTTTAGCTTGATGTGCTCCTCTGGGACTCCAGTTGGTCTCATGGTAGTGCATACCATATGGAACTCTTTAAGATGCTTATGTGGGTCTTCACCTGGAAGACCATGAAATTTAGGCAACAAGCGTATCAAACCAAATTTAAGCTCACATTGCACATCCTCATCTAAATATTGGATACACATTGTTTGGATGGCACCATCTGGTGCAACTAGTTTTCTAAGGATTCGTTCATTCATAGTTTAAGAATTATGATTTTCAGCAGGTAATGATTAACCAATAGACTCTTTATCACTTGAATGTCTTTCAACATAGGTATGAATATGACTAAATTGTCTAACTAAATGTTTATATGTGCACTCGATTTCAAGGTCTAATGCATGCAATTCACCTGAATTTGATCTAGTCATGCGCTAAATGAATTAGCACACCATAGTACATTTGCTCCTGAAAATATTTTTTTATCATTATCTTTATTTTTGATTTTAAAAAATATTATAAGGAAAAGTATTGAAAGTCTACCAAATAAACTCCTAGAGAAGAGAGGAGACACAATTGGACACTCTTTAAGTACCAAATATTTTTTCTAGATCCACAAACTTTCCTATTTTTTTTTTTAAGACCTCAAAATTAAAAGGAAACAAAACTAAAGTTTAAGTAAAAAAATAAAACAAAATTAAAATTGCATAAAGAAATAACAACAAAGAATAAAAAAGAAATTAAAAATAGCAATATAAATTAAGAATGAAAATAGAAACATCAAAAACAAAAATAAAATAATAAAAATAAAAATAGAAATAGAAAAAGAAAGAAATAAAAATAATGACATAATCAATAATTAAAAATAAATAGAATAAATAAGATATATGAACAAAAAGAAAACACATAACAATTGAATTTCTCAAAAACCACGTCAAATTTGATTGTTTGATAGTTGTCAGAGCTACTGATCTAATGTCCTTAGTACTGATATAATTTAATGTGCCGCAAATTATTAATCTGAGCTACTGATCTAATTATGACCTGAGTACTGTAATGTTTTTCAGTCAATTTCTATTACAAAAATTATATTAGATATCTTTACAAAATTTAAGATGGGCTGAGGCTAAATAGTCTGGACAACAACATTATATCTTAATATAACGAGAAAGTAATTTAACTTTCAACTAAAGTATGATGTATTGTTTAGAGTATTTTTATATTAACACCCTTTTTTTAATATCATATAACAACACTTTTTATAAATATAATAATAATAAATATAAATGAATATATAAAAAAATTTAAAATATTATTATATTAGTAAAAAAGAATTTAAGGATTGTATTTTCGAAAGGAAGTATAAAAAAATATTTTCCTATTTTTATAAGCATATTTTAAGTCTTGTACATGAACTCAAATGATATATATCCTGATTAATTATACAAAGATATATGGAGTATAATATGAGAAAAAAATATTACTGCTTATAAAATTATCGAGCCAAAAAATAAAATAAAAATTATCGAATGAGAGTTATAACAAAATACAAATTTTATCATTCATTACAGTTTTATGAATGCAATACGTACTATTTTATTTTATTGAATTGTGGGCCTTTTGCAGCTGGACCAAGAATAGCAGCGATGTAGACATGTGAATCTGGATTGGAATTGACATGCAATTATGATGAATAGCATGCAGGCTCTGTAGTTGTCCATTGATAAGATTTGGAGTGGGAAAATATTATGACAGAAAATGGGAGAGAAAAGGGTAAATGATTGGAGAAGAAACAAACACTTGGATAATGAATCCATCACATGCGTAACGAAGAAATCCCTTGGATGAAATATTCTTCTTCGATCTCTTTCTATGATTGAAGCATATATAAAAGAAGTGTAATGATGCTTCACTTATTTAGTGTGTCACCTATCTTTATTTCTTTGTTTTCCTTTTGATATTCTATTCCCTCTTTTTTAGGCACTTTCATTCATGCTATTACTTATTTGTGCATGTTTATACCAATTATGTTATTAGAATAATTATTAAAAGTGGAAGTTGGTAATAGTATCACATAACACGTGGTCGAAATATTCTTATGTTTATCTTGTGATGGAGTATAATAAAGAATGCTGAAAACATTTTTATCTTTTCTTTCATCTTTTTGGGTGTTTTTAAGATTGTTTACAATCCAATCGAATCAAAAAATTAACTGAAAAATGATAAAAAGTTATACCAATCAAAAGTAATTTTCTTTGGATCAATTTATATATTTTTTTTCAAAAATCAATTTTGTTTCAGTTTACAGTTTAACATTTTGAAACTGATCCAAATCATACCTGTTATTTCACTTATATATAACAAATTTGTAAAGAGAAAATCTAATATGTCTTGGTTGGTTCATGTCTATAAAATTGTCCTTTAAATTTGTGTCAAAGGAGTAATACAATATCTTTAACATATGAATAAGGTAGAAGGAGTTATCCTGATGGTGTGCAAGTTAGACTATTAGCCTTGAAATAAAACATTAATGAAAGAAAACAATAAAAAAGGGTTTTTAATTTTCTAATTTTAAATTTCAGGATTTATAGATATGTGTGGATTTGTTAGAGTTATGAGAAACATGTAATATTTATAACACAATGTATAAATATAATAACCATATTTATTCTTTATATTTTATTCTAATTTCTTTTGCAAAAAGAAAATTGATTTTTTTACCTGTAAACACATTGTATAATATTTTAAACAATATTAACAAGAATAAATATTTAATTATAATAAAGTAAAAAATGAAATTATTTATCATAATATATAATATTATACTATAAATATAAAACCAATACATAATATTAATAAAACATTTTATAATAAAACCACTGATTTGGTTTGGTTTAAATTTTTTTAAGTTCAAAATGAACCCAACCATACACAATTTTTAGATTTGGTTTAAAAATGTATTTTTAACTTAAAATTAAATCAACAGAAAATTAGTAAATATAAATCAATTTTAAAAATAAAAAATAATTAGTTGTTACATTAATTAAATTATATATTATTTTAGAGATTAAAAAAATTATTGCTATCTGTAACGCCCCTCAAATCTTATTCATATTTATATCATAAAATAAACATAAAACAATGATATCAAAAATTAGCATATGTATATATAAACAAAAACATCCATCAATACATTGTATTTCAAAATAATATCCCTTCTCTAGAGAATTTTAATACATAACCGTCAAGTGTTTCAAAATAAAACAAAACACAGCATAAGAACAGGCGATCTCCTTGTCCATCCACTCACTGAGGAGCTCCACTGCCTGCAACATCATCTGCTCCGGTGTAAATTACACACGATCATCACAGTTTTAAGAAAACAACCACAAAATAAAACACAGGGGTTGTAACATCCCGCCAAATCCTTTTCATATTTATATAATGAAATAAAGGTAAAACAATAATATCGAAGTGAACATATATACGATCTCCTTCCGGCGACCACTCACTGAGGAGCTCTACTTCCTGCAACATCATCTGCTCCCGTGTAAATTATACACGATCATCACAGGTTTAAGAAAACATCCACAAAACAAAAACGCAGGGTAAGCTAGATATTTTAAAGAGAATTTAGATATGAAACTTTAAAATCAAGATAAAACAAATTTAAGACACCCACGTAAAAACCATCAACTTTCTCATTCCCTTCACATGACCATCAAGTAATCACATATTTCACAATTTCCTTAAGAGTCGTTCAATTCACATAATCCATCGAGTGTCTATCAATTTCAATGTTTCTCATTTCTCACGTCAGACTTCCACTGACTCATCACACATAGACACTTGACACTACTTCCGGAAGACACGTGCATTGACTAGACTCAGAGATCTGCACCTGTCATACTGCACCACTGTGAAATCACACACATTCACAGGGTCGCTGTGAAATCACACACATTCACAAGCGTATAAATGAATCTCAATATCATCACTATCCTAGCATGACAGGGTTAATCCATACAACGGGTCAAGCTCGTTCTCTTTCAAACAACTCACCCATACATATGAACCTCCTTCGACTCTCAACGCCTGAATAACTTCATCTATATGATTCCATTATATCAGGAGAGTCAGGATATCTCATAATAAGCGAATCACCGGTCAATGCACACTCTACACGATCTTCCACGGTATTTTCTTTCCTGAAAATACTATGCCTTGATCCCACATTCACCACATTCCATACATCATACCACACATAAAGAACAATTCCATCATAGAATACTTTGAATCTTTTCTTAAACAACCCCACTCACAAAACAAGCATACCACCGTTCAGGTTTTCGAATAGCATATACATTTTTCATTTCAATCTCAACAAGTTCAAAGCGACACTAAAACAGGGGAGTTTGAAAACAACATTAAAACCGGCGATCACATCCAAAAACAGGGGATTATGCAATAACAGTTGAAAACCGGCGACCACGTCGCCCCATCATCAAAATCATCTAACTTAAGGTTTTCGTTGGAAATAAGGCTAGCTTCCCTTACCTGGACTTGCGTAAAATCTCACTACGAGCTCTAACCCACCGAACTTAAGGATACCCGAACTCTGTTTTAGCGTCCTGATTGGAAAACTCGTAGAGAACTTCCCAGGAGTCCAAGGGCAGTCGTCGCTCGTCGCACTGGTGCTTGAGGATGCCTGAATCGCAGCGCGAAGGAGAGAAAAGAGAAGGATGAAGGTAAACTCACTCTGTCACTCTTGAACCACAGCAACGTTCTTTGCCTCTCAGAAGTGAGTTTTTGAATCTAAACCAACTTGTCCACAATTGCCGCTGCCACCACCCACTCTGCAGGAAAGCTTGCGTGCACACTTCCTTGAACAGTATGACCACGTGGGTTTCTGCGTATACCAACTCTCTGATACCAACTATTTTGAAACACCCCTTTTTGTCTACGTGTTGCGCATGCAGAGCGTTTTCACTGTGAGCCTGGGTCCCACTTTAACACTCTTAGCAGGGAACCGCGTGATGACTATCCTCCACCCACCGATGCCTGATGTGCCTCTCATACCGGCGACGACCGATGCCTCTCATCCCGGCGATGACCTATACGCCTCTCACACCGGCGATGACTTGTGCGCCTCTCATCCCGGCGATGACTTATGCGCCTCTCATCCCGGCGATGACTTGTGCCACATCGCCACGCCTTGCTGAAGGTTCTTCAACCCACTATGTTACATCCAAGTTATCATCTCCACATGGCTTAGTGACGTTGGTAGCTTCACATTTTGAAGAATAGATCAGCACTACTCCTCGTGCACCCACGCGTGCCACACTTAAGGACGATCTCTTATGCTCAAGCATAGAGTTTCGCATGCACAGCGTATCTAAGGCTTAACCCACACCTCGATACGCGTGGTTTTTGGAACCCATTATGGTTGATCCAGTACCTCGACCAAAATGTCAAAGCTTCCCCCTCTCCAGCTCCACACCAAGCACACCAAAGACTTCCACCTTCAACATGGTGTGCTGGTTAACTTTGGGTATCACAGTCCATCCTACTCATGGTGGCAGATATGCTACCTATCTTCTATATAACTCATCTTCTGTAATTAGACCACATACTAATTACTTACTAAGTCTTCTCGAATACTCGGCGATGTGTCCCTTTTTGGCGATCATGTACACTATAGGCGATTGGCGTTCATGTGTAGTCTAGGCGACAGGCGATTATGTACTAACCAGGCGATCTCATAGTCTTCTAAGCTACACTTTCCTTCCTTTTTATTTTAAATAAAAACATACTTAGAATTCATTTAAAATATATTCCTTTTATTCCAATTTAATTTTATAGGTCCTTACATTCTCCCCAACAAGAAAAATTTTCGTCCTCGAAAATTAAATTACAAAGAAAAGAGGTAGGGGTAGGCTTCTCTCATGGTTTCTTCTAACTCCCAAGTTGAATCACCCGATCTGTCATCCCACACCACTTTCACCATGTTGATGGTCTTGCCTCTGAGCTGTTTACTTTACCGATCGTCAATCCTAACTGGTTTTGCTTCAAAGGACAAGTCATCCTTGATCTGCACATCGTCCACTTCCAGCACATGACTAGGGTCTGCCATGTACTTCCTCAGCTGTGATACGTGAAAGACATTATGCAGATTCGCTAAATGGGGAGGTAGGGCGATCTCATAAGCCACTGGACCAATCCTCCTTAAGATCTGATATGGTCCCACGAACTTAGGGGACAACTTCTTTGATCTGATCGCCCGTCCTACACCCTTGGTTGGTGTCACTCTCATGAACACATGGTCTCCAGCAGCAAACTCCAAAGGTTTTCTCCTCTGATCTGCATAGGATTTTTGCCTACTTTGAGATGCTCTCATTCTGTCTTTTATCTGTTGCACCTTCTCGGTCGTCTGCTGAATCAACTCTGGTCCAACCAATACTGCTTCGCCCTCCTGGTACCAGCACAATGGAGTTCTGCATTTCCTTCCATACAAGGCTTCGTATGGCGCCATCCCTATGCTGGCGTGATAATTGTTATTATAGGTAAACTCCACCAGTGGCAACATCTCATCCCAGCCTCCCAATTGGTCCAAAACACACGTCCTCAGTAGATCTTCCAAGGATTGAATTGTTCTCTCAGACTGTCCATCTGTTTGAGGATGATATGCAGAGCTCATCCTCAACTTAGTTCCCAAAGAATCTTGGAGAGTCTGCCAAAACCGTGAGGTGAACCTGGGATCTCTATCTGAAACAATGCTGGAAGGCACTCCATGCAACCTCACTATTTCTTTGATGTACAACTGAGCCAATTTGGCCATGGGCATTTTCAAATTCACTGGAAGAAAGTGGGCACTCTTCGTCAGCCGATCTACTATGACCCAGATTGCGTAATGGCCCCTTACCGATCTAGGTAAATGGGTAACAAAATCCATTGCAATGCTGTCCCATTTCCACTCAGGGATATCCAGTTGCTGTAACAACCCACCAGGTCTTTGATGCTCTATCTTCGCCTTCTGACATGTCAAGCAGGTTGTAACATACTGGGCGATGTCTTTCTTCATGCCCGACCACCAAAATGACTCCTTCAAGTCATGGTACATCTTGTTCATGCCTGGATGTAGGCTAAGGCGACTCTTGTGACCTTCCTCTAGGATCATCTTCTTCAACTCTTCATTTGCAGGTATGCAAATTCTGCCATTAAATCTCAAGATCCCATCATCTCCCATCACAAAGTCTTTAGCCTGATCGGTTCCTAGCAACTCCACAGTACGCCTCAGGTCAGGGTCCTTTAATTGCTTATCCTTTATCATTCCAAAGAAGTCATTAGTTATAGCCAGCTTACTACAACTAATGTGATTAACATGAAATTCTACCCCAAGGTTTAAGTCTCTGAATTGCTCGATCAGTTTCTGCTCTTCCATCATCATGGTGGCTACTTGTATTGATTTTCTACTCAAAGCATCTGCCACTACATTGGCCTTCCCTGGATGATACATGAGTTGAAAATCATAGTCCTTTAGAAACTCCATCCACCTTCTTTGTCTCATGTTTAGTTCCTTCTGATCAAACAGGTATTTCAGGCTCTTATGGTCACTGAACACCTGGAACCGAGCTCCATATAAATAGTGCCTCCAAATCTCCAAGGCAAACACCACAGCCGCCAACTCCAAATCATGAGTAGGATAGTTTCTCTCATGAACCTTGAGTTGCCTTGAAGCATATGCAACCACTCTTTTCTCTTGCATCAAAACACATCCCAAACCCTGATGTGAAGAGCACAGTAGACATCAAAAGGTCTTCCTACATCGGGGATCACCAGCACTGGAGCACTAGTCAACCTTTCCTTTAGTTCCATGAAGCTCTGCTCACATCGGTCGGTCCAAGCAAAAGGTTGATCCTTGCGGGTCAACTGTGTTAAAGGAGCCACTACCTTGGAAAAGTCCTCAATAAACCGCCGATAGTAGCCAGCTAGACCCACAAAACTCCTTATTTCTGTGACTGTCTTAGGACGTTCCCACTGAAGCACTGCCTCCACCTTGGCTGGATCCACTGAGATCCCCCGAGCAGATATCACATGTCCTAAGAAGTTAACTTCCTTCAGCCAGAACTCACACTTAGAGAACTTGGCATAGAGTTGCTTCTCCCTCAGGATCCCCAACACCGTCCTCAGATGTTGCTCATGTTCTTCCTCAGTCCTTGAATAAATAAGTATGTCGTCTATAAAGACTACAACAAACTTATCCAAGAAAGGACGAAAAATCCTATTCATGTAGTCCATGAACAGAGCTGGAGCATTTGTCACTCCAAACGGCATCACCACATATTCATAGTGTCCATAACGAGACCTAAATGCCGTCTTTTGCACATCTTCAGCTTTCACCAACATTTGGTGGTATCCCGTTTTCAGATCAATCTTTGAGAACACTGAGGCTCCATGTAGTTGATCCATCAAATAATCAATTCTTGGCAGAGGGTACTTGTTCTTGATAGTCAGCTTATTCAACTGCTTGTAGTCCACACATAACCGAGACCCTCCATCCTTTTTCTTAACTAGAAGCACTGGAGCCCCCCATGGAGATACACTAGGCCTGATGAATCGTTTCTCCAACAACTCTTCCACTTGTTTCTTTAACTCTACCAACTCGGCTAGAGCCATTCTGTAGGGCGCCATTGACACTGGTCCAGCTTCAGGTACCAAATCAATAGAGAATTCCACTTCTCTCTTAGGAGGTAGTCCAGGTATTTCTTCTGGAAATACATCCATGAAGTCCTTAACCACATGTATAAAGTCCATCTCTTCTTCATTCTTCACTCCCCCTTTAGCTAGGATCACAAAACACGTCACCCCTTCTTTCAACTCCGACCTCACATGCTGATGAAGACCAAGTAGAGGAGGCGCCTGAGGCCCAAGCCCATGAAGCCCAAGCCCAAGTTGGGGCCCAAGCCCAACCAATTAGCTCAACATCCTTCATGCCTCAAAGGATGACTAGGAGCAAGGCTAAAGCTTTGGGAGAAGAGCATCAATGGAAGTCTCTTTTTGTAATTACTTGTGTATAGTTTTTAGTAGAACTTTGAAGGAAGGTGTAGAAATTAAAATAAGGGGTGTTAATGTACAAAAACAAGTCACACCTTCCATGTGACATAAAGAGTAGGTGTAGGTGTAGTTTTAGGAGGTGCCAAAGTAGAAATCAAGTCACACCTCCCTTGTGACATGTGTTTTGGCTCCAAATTCAAATGCTTCTCATTTGAATTTTCCCACTTTAATTTCAGCCCTCTCACACTATAAATAGAGGTGCTATGCTCATGTAAAAGAACATTGAAATTAGAAGAAAAGCTACTATACTCAAATTGTGAGTGAATTTTGTGAGACTTGTTCTCCTCTTCCTTGTCTCATCTTGTGAAGCTTTGGGAGCACTCAAGTGGCGGCAAATCTGCACTTATCTTGGATCATCACCTCCAAGTGGCGTGTCCATTTCCAATCCATGGCTACAACCACATAAGTTTCATCTTCTTTCATCTTCCATTGTCATTTCAATCGGTAGTTTTGATTCTATGTCTTCTTGAATTTCAATCGGTTCTTTTGTTTCAATTTGTGTTTCCATTCTGTTTTTTTTGTGTTTAAATTCTGCACCTATTCTTTTTTTGATTTCAGCACCTTGTTCTTCATTCATTCATCACCATTAATTGTGTTTTAACCTTGGACCTTTGGAAATGAACCTTCACATCTACTTAACACTTGTTAAGTTAATGTCCAGTGGGGATTTTCCTTAGGTGACTCACTCTAAATTGTTAAGAATCTTGATCCTAATTCTAAGAAAGTGTCACAAACATAATGAACCTAAAATCAACTCACATCATGTGGTATCATGAGCTATGGTGATGTTTTGTTCTTGTTGAGTTGAATTGACACTTTCTATTCAAGCAATTTCCATTTTCCAGCACTTTATTTTTGTGCAGAATTTTTTTTAGGTTCCTTGTTGTGTTAGTTATTCTGTTTTTGCTTTAATTTGAGTCTTTCCTTGATGTTTTAATTGGTGCAAAATTAATTGTGTTTGAGTCATTTTTGCTTTTTGAATCCATACAAGTTTTGTCAAGTCATGTTTCTCCTAAATTGTCATCACTTCTATGTAGTACTTTTCTTGATAATTTTTGGTTGATTGCTTTTAATTTTGAGTGCAGTTTCTAATCTGTTTTGTTGAGCCTTTGGTGCATTTTTAATTTTAGATTTGAGTTCATGCTTGTGTGATAGATCCATACAAGTTCACATACATCAATTCTATTGTGTCTTTGAAGTTTCTTAATATTGTTTTAATTCCAAATTAGGCTTCCTCTGTTTTTGTTGAAACTGTGCTGGCTGTTTTTGTTTACAGAATTTAATTCCGTTTATGAAAAATTCTAAAATTCTGGATCTGAACAGATTGATGTGTTAGAAAAAAGTGAAAAATAAAAGTGAGGAAAAATTCAAAATAGACAAAAAATGATAAATCAAATACAATCAGTGTGCAATTCTGGCGCGAAAAAAACGGTGAAGTGGCATCAGATTTGAAAACATTATCACAATTTATTGGTGCATCATTTTGGTGTGATTCCAGCGCCAAATTTGAGCTAAGATCTTGAAATTTCTGTGGTTTAAATTTCAAATTCAAATTTGAATTATCCAGCTCAGCATAATTTGTTTAAGTCACGCATTTTGACACCTTAATATTCTGTAGTATTGTTTTGGTTTTGTTAATCCAATTCTAGTACCATTCTCTAGGTTCTATTTGTGTACTACCTTTTATTGAGTGCCTTATTTTATTTGCTTGTCATTTTTATTCAATATTCTTTTCCAAAGTTTTGTCATATCTTTACTTCCACTTTGGTTTAGCTTTTCTTGCTTATACCTTTTCTTGCTTGTCTTTCTTGTTTCCTCTAGTTTTGTGGTGAATTGTTCTTTGACTAAGTGTGGTTTGCTTTGGCATCTTTCACTTGAGACTCATCCAATCCACAAGAGAGGCTTGGTAAAGGAAGGATATATTTTCTTGGAGTGGTTTGAGAGCTTTTACATCATTGCCGCAAGCTATATTTGTTTTTCACCTTGTTTTTCTAACTTTGTTTTCTATAATAGTTTCTTCTTTGTGTTTTTGTGTTTCATTTTATCATGGCTAATCTTTCTAGTGGAGAATCATCTAAGCCTCACTCACCTCAAAAAGCATACCTAATTGGTGAATTAAAGGATGCTAAACTAACAATTGCACAAAAAGATGAGGCATTAAGACAAATGGAGGCAAGGCTCCAAAGATTGGAGTTGGACCGTGAAGAGATGCATCACCACCGTGAGAGAAGACAACACCATCATCATAGGCATAGTTCAAGGTCTTCACAAAATTCTTATGGATATCATGAAGAAAATGCTTGGAGGATGCATCACCATCATGAAGATAGGCGCCAAAATGTGGCTAAGCCTTTTATGCCTTATGTAAAATTACCTAGTTTTAGTGGTGAAGGAGATCCTAATGTGTATTTAGGATGGGAGGCTAAGGTAGAGCAAATATTTTTTGTACATGAGGTCCAAGAAGACCAAAAGGTTAAGCTAGCCTCCCTAGAATTTATGGACTATGCCATGCAATGGTGGCACAAAACTCTCATGGACATTGGGCTAAACAAGAGGCCGCCCGTGGTCTCTTGGGATGATTTAAAAGCTTGCATGCGCGCTAGATTTGTGCCTCCACACTTTAGGAAAGACCTATTGTTGAAGCTCCAACGGCTTCACCAAGGCACGCTAAGTGTGGATGCTTATTATAAAGAACTTGAAACGCTTTTAACTAGAGCCAATATGCATGAGAATGATGAAGCTAAAATGGCTAGATTTGTTAGTGGTCTTAGAAGGGATATCCAAGATGTTGTAGAACTTAATGAGTATTCTTCTTTAGAAAATTTGGTTCACCTTGCCATCAAGGTAGAAACTCAACTTGCAAGGAAAAATTCTTTTAAAAATACTCATAATGATGGCTTTTACAATTCATCTTGGAAAAACAAAGGAAAATCTTTTTCAAAAATTCCTTCAAAAGATTCTACTTTCAAACCTAGAGATTCTAAGCCTTCAACTTCTACTCCTAAATCACCAACTAAATCTTCAAGTAAAAAGTGTTTCAAATGTTTAGGCTATGGTCATATAGCGGCTAGTTGTCCTTCCAAAAGGACTATGATGATGCGTGATGGGGTGGTTGTGAGTGAGCATAGTTCGGATTCCTCTAGACCTTCCACACCTCCTAGGTCCCCAAGTGAGCATGAGAGTGAAAGTCCACTCGAAGGCGACTTATTAGTAGTGAGACGAATGCTTGGCCAAGTTTTAAAACCTTTTGAAGTGAGCCAAAGAGAAAATATTTTCCATACAAGATGTCTCATTAATGATAAGTTGTGTTCTTTGATTGTGGATGGGGGGAGTTGCACAAATGTGGCTAGTACAAGAGTGGTAGATAAGCTTGGATTGTCTACTATCTCTCATACAAAGCCCTATAAACTACAATGGTTAAGTGAGGTTGGAGAAATCATAGTTAACAAACAAGTCCTCATTGCTTTTTCCATTGGTAAATACAAAGATGAGGTCTTGTGTGATGTTGTCCCAATGGAAGCAACACATGTTCTTTTAGGTAGGCCATGGCAATATGATAGAAAAGTTTTTCATGATGGCTTTACCAACAAAATTTCTTTTACCTTCCATGGGGACAAGGTCATACTTAAGTCTCTTTCTCCAAAGGAAGTCCATGAGGACCAAATTAAAATGAAGCAAAAGAGAGAGCATGAAAATGATAAAAAAATTTCCAAGAGAAGCCTTCTCATGACTACTCAAGAAGTTAAAAAGGTAATAGTTGCTCAAAAGCCTATTTTTTTAGCTATTCCTAGTATTATTGATCGTGAGTCAGCTAAGGATAGTCCCACATGTTTGGACAATTTGGTGAAGGAATTTGAAGATGTGTTTCAAGATCCTCCTAATGGCTTACCACCTTTAAGAGGGATTGAACACCAAATAGACTTCATTCCCGGGGCTTCTTTACCAAATCGCCCAGCATATAGGACCAATCCCACAGAGACCAAAGAAATTCAACAACAAGTTGAGGGATTAATTGCTAAGGGATGGGTACAAGATAGCATGAGCCCATGTGCTATGCCTGTCATCCTTGTTCCTAAAAAGGATAGGTCATGGAGAATGTGTACGGATTGTCGCGCTATAAATAACATTACAATCAAATATAGGCATCCCATTCCTAGGTTAGATGACTTGTTGGATGAATTACATGGGTCTAAAATATTTTCCAAGATTGATCTTAAGAGTGGTTATAACCAAATCTGGATTAAACCGGGGGATGAATGGAAAACCGCTTTTAAGACCAAATTTGGTTTATATGAGTGGTTGGTCATGCCTTTTGGCTTGACTAATGCTCCTAGTACCTTCATGCGACTCATGCATCATGTCTTAAGACCATTCATTGGCAAGTTTGTTGTGGTTTATTTTGATGATATTCTTATATATAGTTTGTCTTTGAAAGATCATGAGAAGCATGTTAGGGAAGTTTTAGAAACCCTTAGGAAGGAACATTTGTATGCTAATCTTGCTAAATGTATGTTTGCACTTGATCATATAGAATTCCTAGGGTTTGTTGTAAGTTATAAAGGGGTGCATGTTGATCAAACAAAGGTTGCAGCAATTCAACATTGGCCAACACCCTCCAATGTTAGTGAAGTACGAAGTTTTCATGGACTTGCTAGCTTTTATAGGCGGTTTGTGAAATACTTTAGTACTATTGCTGCACCTCTCAATGCTATAGTAAAGAAGGATGTGGTCTTTAAGTGGGGACAAGAGCAAGAAAAAGCTTTTGTGACTTTAAAAGAAAAATTGACTAAGGCCCCCATCTTAGCCCTTCCTAACTTTGCTAAAACATTTGAGATTGAGTGTGATGCCTCTAATATAAGCATTGGGGCTGTCCTCCTTCAAGAGGGCCACCCCATAGCTTATTTTAGTGAGAAACTCAAAGGGAGTCATATCAATTACTCCACTTATGATAAAGAACTTTATGCTCTTGTTCGAGCTTTGCAAAATTGGCAACATTATCTTTTTCCTAAGGAATTTGTGATCCATAGTGATCATGAGTCCCTAAAATATTTGAAAGGCCAAAGCAAGCTTAATAAGAGACATGCAAAGTGGGTGGAGTTTATTGAATAGTTTCCTTATGTGATCAAACATAAACAAGGTAAAATTAATGTGGTTGCTGATGCTCTTTCAAGAAGACACACCTTGTTAAATGTTTTGGATGTTCAATATTTAGGTTTTGATCACATAAAGGAACTATATCATGATGACTTAGATTTCTCACTTATCTATCAAGAGTGTTCCAAAGGAGAACACAAAGACTTTTTCTTACATAATGGTTTTCTTTTCAAAGGAAAAAGACTTTGTGTTCCCCATGGTTCTATACGACAATCTCTTGTTAGAGAGGCTCATGAGGGTGGGCTTATGGGACATTTTGGGGTTGCTAAGACTTTAGAAACATTGCATGAACATTTCTTTTGGCCTCACATGTGAAAATCCGTACATAGCTTCTGTGATAAATGTATAGCATGTAGGAAGGCTAAATCTAAAGTCCATCCCCATGGTTTATATACCCCTCTTCCTATCCCATCAATGCCTTGGGTAGATATTTCAATGGATTTTATCTTAGGTCTTCCCAAGACATCGACAGGAAAGGATTCTATCTTTGTGGTAGTGGACCGCTTTTCTAAGATGGCTCATTTTATTCCTTGCCACAAAGTAGATGACGCTTGTTATATTGCAAATCTCTTCTTTAAGGAAGTTGTTCGTTTGCATGGTCTTCCTAGAAGTATTGTATCCGACAGGGATTCAAAGTTTTTAAGCCACTTTTGGAGGACCTTATGGGGCAAACTTGGCACAAAACTTTTGTTTTCTACTACTTGCCACCCCCAAACTGATGGTCAAACAGAGGTGGTCAACAGAACTTTGGGTCAAATGTTAAGATGCTTTATTTCCGGGAACCCAAGGGTTTGGGAGAATTTACTACCTCATATTGAGTTTTCTTATAATAGAGTAGTAAATTCTACAACTGCCCATTCTCCTTTTGAGGTTGTTTATGGGTTCAACCCTTTAACACCTCTAGATCTTCTTCCAATACCTGTACTTGATGAGATTTTATGCAAGGATGGTTTTGAAAAAGCTTCTTTTATTAAAGACTTACATAATCACATCAAGTTACAAATTGAGAAGAAAGTTGGCAAATATGCTGAAAATGCCAACAAAAGGCGTAAGGCATTAATCTTTGAACCGGGCGATTGGGTTTGGCTACACATGAGGAAGGATAGATTCCCTACTCAAAGGAAGTCCAAACTTATGCCTCGAGGAGATGGTCCGTTTCAGGTCATCAAGAGGATTAACGATAATGCCTATGAGTTAGATATGCCTGATACATTTCTTGGAAGTAATTCTTTTAATATTAGTGATCTAACTCCCTTTTCTGCAGGTCTTCCAAATTCGTGGACGAATTCTCTCCAACCCGGGGAGCATGATGAAGACCAAGTAGAGGAGGCGCCTGAGGCCCAAGCCCATGAAGCCCAAGCCCAAGTTGGGGCCCAAGCCCAACCAATTAGCTCAACATCCTTCATGCCTCAAAGGATGACTAGGAGCAAGGCTAAAGCTTTGGGAGAAGAGCATCAATGGATGTCTCTTTTTGTAATTACTTGTGTATAGTTTTTAGTAGAACTTTGAAGGAAGGTGTAGGAATTAAAATAAGGGGTGTTAATGTACAAAAACAAGTCACACCTTCCATGTGACATAAAGAGTAGGTGTAGGTGTTGTAAGGACCTGGAAAATTAAATTGGAATAAAAGTGGTATATTTAAATAATTTCGGAAGGTGTCATTATCTAAAATACAAAGTTGGTAAATGAAGTTTCGTAGTGGCAGACATCGGACGTCGCCCTTGACCTGGGACATGATCGCCTGTCGAGTAGGTTGTACATGATCACCGAAAATGCACGTAGTAGGTGGTCACCATCCTGGATCAACCAGAGTGGGTTTCAACAGCCACGCGTATCAAGGTGTGGGTTAAACCTTAGATGCGCTGTGCATGCGAACTCTATGCTTGAGCGAAAGAGATCACCCTTAGTGTAGCATGCATGGAAGAACGAAGAGAAGTGCTGATCTACTCTTGGAAATATGAAGCCACCGACGTCACCGAGTCATGTGGAGAAGATACCTTAGACGTAACATAGTGGAATGAAGGACCTCAAGGAAGGCGTGGCGATGTGTCATCGAGCATCGCCAGGGCGCAAGGCATGCAGGATCGCCTGGGCGCGAGGGGCATGCGGGCATCATCAGGGGGAGAGGTCATCGGTTGTTAACCTTCGCGCGAGAGGTCATCGGTTGTTAGCCTTCGCGCGAGAGGTCATCGGTTGTTAGCCTTCGCGCGAGAGGTCATCGGTTGTTAGCCTTCGCGCGAGAGGTCATCGGTTGTTAGCCTTCGCGCGAGAGGTCATCGGTTGTTAGCCTTCGCGCGAGAGGTCATCGGTGGATAGTCTTCGCGCCTGTGGTCATCGGTGAAAAGGTCATCGCGCTACGTTAAGTTATACACAGAGAACGTGGGACCCAGACATCCAGCATGAGACGTTCTGCATGCGCGCCACGTAGACAAAAGAGTGGTTCAGAATAGTGACCTCAGAGTGTTAGCCTGCGCAGAGGCACGCTTAGGTGTACTGTTCAGCGAAGCGTACACGCAAACTCCCTGCAGAGTGGGTGGTGGCAGCGGTTTTTGTGGAGAAGTCAGCTTAAGATGCAAAAACCCATTTCTGAGGGAGAAGGAAAGAAACGTTGCTGTGGTTCCAGAGCTAAAGGGTGCGTTTATCTCCCTTCTCCTCCATTCTCTCCTTCGCACTGCGATTCTAGTACACCTTCACGCGGGAATACGACGAGCGACAGCCACCATTGGAGCACTTGGGTGGTTCTCTGCAAGCTCTTCAAAACCAGACACAAGAACAGAGTCAAGGCGTTCTTCAAGCTTCGTTGGATTTCGGAACTCCTGGTGTTTGCGCAAGTCCAGGTAAGGGAAGCTAGCCTTCATCTTTAATACGAACCATCGTTTAGCCTTTTCTGAAGGGTGGGCGACGTGGTCGCCGTTTTCGCTTTCGTCTTCATGAAATGCTTTGTGTTATGTGTTTGGGCGACGTGGTCGCCGGTTTTAAACATAGCCTTTGAAATACCATGTTTTTGAACTAGATCGCCGGTTTTGGCGCTGTTTTACGCAATCTCTGTTTTTGATGTTATTTTGAAACTACTTGAGATTTACATGAGATATTCGAAGATCTGAAGCTTTGAAATGTTTGTGGATGTGATTTGAATCATTTACTTGAATGGTAGGATGTGTTTGAATGCTGTGAATGTGGGATCGAGGCATAGTATTTTCAGGAAAGGAAATACCGTGTAAGATCTGTATAGGTGTATTGACTAGGGGCTTGTCTAGAAGGAGATATCCTGACTCTGCTGAGATAATGAAATCACGTAGATGAAGTTATTCAGTTGGTGAGAGTCGAAGGAGGTTCGTATGAATGGGCGAGTTGTTCAAATGGGAACGAGCTCGGCCTGTTATACGAATTAACCTTGTCATACCGAGAGAATGGTAACAATGAGATGGTATATGCGCATGCTGTGTGGATTCACAGTGGTAGGTATGACAGGTGCAAATCTCTGGGCCTGAGTCAACACACGAGTCAAATTGGAAGTAGTGTCATGTGTCTATGCATGGTGGGTCAGTGGAAAGTCTGACATGTGAAATGAGAAACTGGAACATTGATAGACACTTGATGCTGTGTTGTGAAATGGAATGACTATGGGAAATGTAGTGAATTTGTGATTTTGGGCGATCAGCTGAATGCTAATTGTAGTTCTACGTTTTACATGGATAATTTGGAACTTGGTTTACTTTGATTGTCATGTTCATGATTTAAACTCTATTTAAAGATATCTAGCTTACCCTTTATTTTGTATTGCTCTGTGGCTGTTTTCTATTAAAAACTGTGATGATCGTGTCTTTTACACGGGAGCAGATGATCTTCCAGGGAGTAGAGCTCCTCAGTGAGTGGTCGCCGGAAGGAGATCGCCTATCTCCGTCTCTACCGGGTGATCGCCGGTTTATGCCTCCATCGGGTGATCGCCGGTTTTCGTGTCCTGATAGAAGATCGCCCGTTTTGAGGTCTTCTGTTAGAGATCGCCGTTTTAAAGTTGGAGATCGCCGTTTTCTTTTGAGACCGCCTGTCTTACTGCATTTCTTTTAATTTCGTAAAATCTTGCAAACATTTGATTTGGTTATGTATTAAACTCCCTAAGAGGAGTAACTTCATTTCTGATATATATATATATATACATTTTATTTTGCACTCTTCAATATTATTTGATTACACTTAATTTCAATTATACATGGAGGTATGTATTATTTTGGCGGGATGTTACAGGTGTAGTTTTAGGAGGTGCCAAAGTAGAAATCAAGTCACACCTCCCTTGTGACATGTGTTTTGGCTCCAAATTCAAATGCTTCTCATTTGAATTTTCCCACTTTAATTTCAGCCCTCTCACACTATAAATAGAGGTGCTATGCTCATGTAAAAGAACATTGAAATTAGAAGAAAAGCTACTATACTCAAATTGTGAGTGAATTTTGTGAGACTTGTTCTCCTCTTCCTTGTCTCATCTTGTGAAGCTTTGGGAGCACTCAAGTGGCGGCAAATCTGCACTTATCTTGGATCATCACCTCCAAGTGGCGTGTCCATTCCCAATCCATGGCTACAACCACATAAGTTTCATCTTCTTTCATCTTCCATTGTCATTTCAATCGGTAGTTTTGATTCTATGTCTTGTTCTTGAATTTCAATCGGTTCTTTTGTTTCAATTTGTGTTTCCATTCTGTTTTTTTTGTGTTTAAATTCTGCACCTATTCTTTTTTTGAGTTCAGCACCTTGTTCTTCATTCATTCATCACCATTAATTGTGTTTTAACCTTGGACCTTTGGAAATGAACCTTCACATCTACTTAACACTTGTTAAGTTAATGTCCAGTGGGGATTTTCCTTAGGTGACTCACTCTAAATTGTTAAGAATCTTGATCCTAATTCTAAGAAAGTGTCACAAACATAATGAACCTAAAATCAACTCACATCACATGCTGAGCAGATATCACATCTGACTCTTGGAGATCGGGGAACACCACCTTCTGGCTACCGCAATCTATGAGAACGTGATTGGCAGATAGCCAATCCATTCCTAGGATAACATCCAGATCCTGCAGAGGTAGACAGACCAAATTCACTTTGAACTTGCGTCCCTCTACTATCACTGGACATTCTGGGCAAACTGTGGAGGTCAAAACCTGTCCTGATGCAGGTGTGGAGACCAACAATTCAAACGGCAGCTCCTTCACTAGAAGGCCCAACACATCTACGCACAGGCTTGACACAAAAGAGTGTGTCGCTCTAGAATCAAACAAAACTCTAACGCATCTATCAGCTATAATACAAGCACCTTGCACCAAGTTACCTGACTGAGACGCCTCTGCTCCTGTCATGGCAAACACTCTCCCTGCTGCCTGAGGTGTGTTGCCTTCATTCCTCATCTGTTGGGAACCACCGGATTGAGTCATCCTATTCTAGGTAGGACAATCTCTAGCAACGTGTCCCGTCTTCTGGCAGGCAAAACATCTTCTCTCTGAATCTCTCTTGGGGCACACATTGGCTGTGTGTGGTCCACCACAATGGAAACATTTAAGTTTCCAGGGTTGTTGCTGCTGAGACTGAGGCGGTGTTGCTCTTGCCCTATGCTGTGGAGGTCTCGCATAAGACTTATTCTGTTGTTGCTGCACCCTGGCCTTCCTACTGGAAGAATCCCCTGGGCGTGACCTGATCACCCGAGACTCACCCTTTTCTAGAGTCTCCACCATCTTCGCCTTCTCCACCAAGGAGTGAAATTCTCTTATGCACATAGGTGCTATGGTCCTCTTTAGTTCATGCTTCAGTCCTTCTTCAAATTTCCTGCACCTCCAAGCCTCAGAGGTAGCTTGGGTATAGAATCGGGCGAGGTACTCAAATCGAGCAGCATAGGCGTTCACAGACATATCCCCCTGCTCCAACCTTAGGAACTCAGCTTCCTTCGCAAACCTTGCGCTGTCTGGGAAGTATTTCTCCAGGAACCTCACCCTGAAGCTCTCCCAATCCAACACTTCCTCTCGGGCCTCCATCATCTGCTGAGTTCCCATCCACCAGAACTCAGCTTCTCCAGACAGAAGATATGTGGCGAATACCAGCTTCTTATCTTCAGGGCAGGAGGTCGCCCTGAAGATTTTCTCTAAACCCCTGACCCATTGATCTGCTTGGTCAAGAGTAGCATTCCCACTGAACTTAGGTGGGTTGTGCCTAAAGAACTCGGTCAGTCCCATCTGCTCCTGAGGCTGACCGACGTTGGGAGCTGTTGCAGCCGATCTGGCGGTCTCCCAATGCTGCATTGTAGCTTGGTGATTCTGAGACATCGCCGCATTCTGCTGCTGGATGGCACTCGCCATCATCTCAATGGCCCTGGCGATCTGGCCCATTTCAGCAGAAGGTTGGGGAGGGGTAGGCTGTCTAGGAGCCATTCTTCTCTGTAGAAGATTAGGAAAAAAAAAAACTATTATTCTCTACTCATATTCCTATAAAATGAACTTGATAAAGAATCAATTCATTTAGAAGACCACACTACGTCTTACAAAGGCCAGCATCTCAAATCCATCTAGAATTTGAGTTTATCAGCAAGATCAATATACTTATACAAGCACATCACCAAAACAGCTACTGGTATAAAACCATCAATTCAAACGACCACTTTCAATCAATACAAAAACACTCAATAAACTGAAATAAAACACACCAGAATTCAATATATGCTAAACATCAAACTTTCAGAATTTAAGATTAAGAATCATCTTGATCTAGTTATGAGTGTGCACCCTCACTACTTTATCAAGATCCTTTCATTCTTAATACTAAGATTTTCAGTTAGGGCATATATTCACTAAAGCACACACAAAATTTCAATACAAAAACATTTGAAAACCTTTCACTATAGGTTTTATTTAAAACTCAAATAAATTTTATGAGCAGAAGAAACACAATGGATCCACAACCCTCAGGTCATCCTAAGGACGAACTGCTCTAATACCATTAATGTAACATCCCGCCAAATCCTTTTCATATTTATATAATGAAATAAAGGTAAAACAATAATATCGAAGTGAACATATATATATATATATATATATATATATATATATATATATATATATATATATATATATGTAATGAAATTTCTCCTCACAGGGAGTTTAATACATATCCAGTCAGTTTCCAAAACTTAAACAAAATACAGCAAAATAGAAAACAGGCGATCTCCTAACAGAAACAGAAAATAGGCGATCTTCTTCCGGCGACCACTCACTGAGGAGCTCTACTTCCTGCAACATCATCTGCTCCCGTGTAAATTATACACGATCATCACAGGTTTAAGAAAACATCCACAAAACAAAAACGCAGGGTAAGCTAGATATTTTAAAGAGAATTTAGATATGAAACTTTAAAATCAAGATAAAACAAATTTAAGACACCCACGTAAAAACCATCAACTTTCTCATTCCCTTCACATGACCATCAAGTAATCACATATTTCACAATTTCCTCAAGAGTCGTTCAATTCACATAATCCATCAAGTGTCTATCAATTTCAATGTTTCTCATTTCTCACGTCAGACTTCCACTGACTCATCACACATAGACACTTGACACTACTTCCGGAAGACACGTGCATTGACTAGACTCAGAGATCTGCAACTGTCATACTGCACCACTGTGAAATCACACACATTCACAGGGTCGCTGTGAAATCACACACATTCACAAGCGTATAAATGAATCTCAATATCATCACTATCCTAGCATGACAGGGTTAATCCATACAACGGGTCAAGCTCGTTCTCTTTCAAACAACTCACCCATACATATGAACCTCCTTCGACTCTCAACGCCTGAATAACTTCATCTATATGATTCCATTATATCAGGAGAGTCAGGATATCTCATAATAAACGAATCACCGGTCAATGCACACTCTACACGATCTTACACGGTATTTTCTTTCCTGAAAATACTATGCCTTGATCCCACATTCACCACATTCCATACATCATACCACACATAAAGAACAATTCCATCATAGAATACTTTGAATCTTTTCTTAAACAACCCCACTCACAAAACAAGCATACCACCGTTCAGGTTTTCGAATAGCATATACATTTTTCATTTCAATCTCAACAAGTTCAAAGCGACACTAAAACAGGGGAGTTCGAAAACAACATTAAAACCGGCGATCACATCCAAAAATAGGGGATTATGCAATAACAGTTGAAAACCGGCGACCACGTCGCCCCATCATCAAAATCATCTAACTTAAGGTTTTCGTTGGAAATAAGGCTAGCTTCCCTTACCTGGACTTGCGTAAAATCTCACTACGAGCTCTAACCCATCGAACTTAAGGATACCCGAACTCTGTTTTAGCGTCCTGATCGGAAAACTCGCAGAGAACTTCCCAGGAGTCCAAGGGCAGTCGTCGCTCGTCGCACTGGTGCTTGAGGATGCCTGAATCGCAGTGCGAAGGAGAGAAAAGAGAAGGATGAAGGTAAACTCACTCTGTCACTCTTGAACCACAGCAACGTTCTTTGCCTCTCAGAAGTGAGTTTTTGAATCTAAACCAACTTGTCCACAATTGCCGCTGCCACCACCCACTCTGCAGGAAAGCTTGCGTGCACACTTCCTTGAACAGTATGACCACGTGGGTTTCTGCGCATACCAACTCTCTGATGCCAACTATTTTGAAACACCCCTTTTTGTCTACGTGTTGCGCATGCAGAGCGTTTTCACTGTGAGCCTGGGTCCCACTTTAACACTCTTAGCAGGGAACCGCGCGATGACTATCCTCCACCCACCGATGCCTGATGTGCCTCTCATACCGGCGACGACCGGTGCCTCTCATCCCGGCGATGACCTATACGCCTCTCACACCGGTGATGACTTGTGCGCCTCTCATCCCGGCGATGACTTATGCGCCTCTCATCCCGGCGATGACTTGTGCCACATCGCCACGCCTTGCTGAAGGTTCTTCAACCCACTATGTTACATCCAAGTTATCATCTCCATATGGCTTAGTGACGTTTGTAGCTTCACATTTCCAAGAATAGATCAGCACTACTCCTCGTGCACCCACGCGTGCCACACTTAAGGACGATCTCTTATGCTCAAGCATAGAGTTTCGCATGCACAACGTATCTAAGGCTTAACCCACACCTCGATACGCGTGGTTTTTGGAACCCACTATGGTTGATCCAGTACCTCGACCAAAATGTCAAAGCTTCCCCCTCTCCAGCTCCACACCAAGCACACCAAAGACTTCCACCTTCAACATGGTGTGCTGGTTAACTTTGGGTATCACAGTCCACCCTACTCATGGTGGCAGATATGCTACCTATCTTCTATATAACTCATCTTCTGTAATTAGACCACATACTAATTACTTACTAAGTCTTCTCGAATACTCGGCGATGTGTCCCTTTTTGGCGATCATGTACACTACAGGCGATTGGCGTTCATGTGTAGTCTAGGCGACAGGCGATTATGTACTAACCAGGCGATCTCATAGTCTTCTAAGCTACACTTTCCTTCCTTTTTATTTTAAATAAAAACATACTTAGAATTCATTTAAAATATATTCCTTTTATTCCAATTTAATTTTAAAGGTCCTTACAGGGGAAAGCTAGACATTTTTAAAAACTTTAAATATGAAACTTTAAAATCAACATAATCAGCTTTTAAACACCCACATAAATCCATCACTTTCTCATTCATTTCACATAACCATCAAGTATCTATCATATTCAATTTTCAATATTCATCTTTCTCACGTCAGACTTCCACTAACCCATCACACATAGACACTTGACACTACTTCCGGAAGACTCGTGCGTTGACTCAGACTCAGAGATCTGCACCTGTCATACTACACCACTGTGAATCCACACAGGGTCGCTGTGAATCCACACAGCCATGCGCATAAACAAATCTCAATATCATCACTCTCCCAGTATGACATGGTTAATCCATACAACAGGTCAAGTTAGTTATCTTTCAAACAACTTACCCATACATATGAACCTCCTTTGACTCTCAACGCCTGAATAACTTCATCTATATGATTCCATTATATCAGGAGAGTCAGGATATCTCCTTCTAGACAAGTCCCTAGTCAATGCACATTACACACGATCTTACACGGTATTTTCTTTCCTGAAAATACTATGCCTTGATCCCACATTCACCACATTCAATGCATCATACAACACGTAAATGGATGGTTCCAAATCACAGCAACAATCAAAACCAAGTTCAGAATTTCGGATATCATATGCATTTCACCTTTCAATCTCAAACAATTTCAATTTGTCACTAAAACAGGGGATTTCGAAATTTGCATTAAAACCGGCGATCACTGTAAGGACCTAGAAACTTTAATTGGAATAAAAGTGTTATATTTAAATAATTTCAGAAGATGTTATTATTTAAAATACAAAGAGTTGGTAATAGAAGTTTCGTAGTAGTCGGACCTCGGACGTCGCCCAAGGTCTGGGGTCAGCTGGTAGAGGTCGGTCGGCTGACCATTGTATTAACCAAGTAGTCAGGTGCGATGACTTTATCGTGAGGTAATCACGTGGGTGTGCTCGAGGAAGACATGTGGATCAAGAAGAGTAAAGGAAGAAAAGTGTAGTTTAGAAGTCTACGAGATCGCCGTTGTTGAAGACGGAGGCGATCTCTGACTTCTCTGGCACATAATCGCCTGTCGCCTAGAGTACACATGATCGCCAATCGCCTATGGTGTACGTGATTGACGGGAGTGCACTTAGTATGTGGTCAAGATGCTGGATTAACCATAGTGGGTTCCAAAAACCACGCGTATCAAGGTATGGGTTAAGCCTTAGATACGCTGTGCATGCGAAGCTCTATGCTTGAGCATAAGAAATCGTCCTTAGTGTTCCATGCATGGGCGCACGAGGAGTAGTGCTGATCTATTCTCGGAAATGTGAAGCTACCGACGTCACTAAGCCATGTGGAGGTGATACCTTGGACGTAACATAGTGGGATGAAGAACCTTCAGCAAGGCGTGGCGATGTGTCATAAGTCATCGCCAGGGCGAGAGACATGCGGGCATCGCCAGGGCGAGAGACACGCGGGGATCCCCAGGGCGAGAGACATGCGGGCATCGCCAGGGCGAGAGACACGCGGGGATCCCCAGGGCGAGAGACATGCGGGCATCGCCAGGGCGAGAGGCATGCGGGCATCGCCAGGGCGAGAGACACGCGAGGATCGCCAGGGCGAGAGACAGACGATCATCGACAGGATGAGGGACGCATCGGTCGACTTCCAGGGAGAGACATCGGTCGTCTTCCAGGGAGAGACATCGGTCGTCTTCCAGGGAGAGACATCGGTCGTCTTCCAGGGAGAGACATCGGTCGTCTTCCAGGGAGAGACATCGGTCGTCTGCCAGGATGAGACATCGGTGGATAGTCATCGCGCGAACAGCCATCAGTGGAAGGTTATCGCGCGATGTCGTGTTTCACACAGATAAGGTGGGACCCAGGCTCCCAGCATGAGACGTCTTGCATGCGTGACACGTAGACAAAAAGGGTGTTTCAGAATAGTTAGCATCAGAGAGTTGGTATGGAAAGTGACCCAGAGTTGGTGCACAGAAACCCACGTGGCCATACTGTTCAAGGAAGTGTGCACGCAAGCTTTCCTGCAGAGTGGGTGGTGGCAGCGGCATTTCTGGGCAAGTTGGTTTAGATTCAAAACTCACTCCTGAGAGGCAGGGGACGTGGCTGTGGTTCGAGAGTGATTGAGAGAGTTAGTGTTGGTTCCCTGTTCCTTTCCTCTCCTTCTCCCTGCGTTCAGACGTCCTAGCAAACCAGTTGAAGATCGGCGACTGCCCCTGGATTCCTGACGTTGTGCTCTGCAAGTCTTCTGATCAAAGCCGTGAAACAGAGTTAAGGCATCCTTGAATCGCGTTGGGTTAGAGCTCGTAGTGAGATTCTACACAAGTCCAGGTAAGGGAAGCTAGCATTTTCGTTTATAAAAACTTTAGGCGAGTAGGTTCTGAAGTGAGGGCGACGTGGTCGCCGGTTTTATATTCTTTTTCACGATGCTTTGTTTTTATGTGTGGGGCGACGTGATCGCCGGTTTTAATGTTGTTTTCGAAATCCCCTGTTTTAGTGTCGCTTTGAACTTGTTTGAGATTGATATGTGAAATGCATGTGATATTGGAAAATCTGAACCTTGGTACGATATTTGCTGTGGTTGGAATCGTTCATTTAAGTGTTGTATGGTGCATTGGGTGAATTGATGATATCGAGCTGTCCTGTGTGGACTTCACGAGCTGTCCTGTGTGGACTTCACTAGCCGTCCTGTGTGGACTTCACTAGCCGTCCTGTGTGGACTTCACGAGCTGTCCTGTGTGGACTTCACTAGCTGTCCTGTGTGGACTTCACGAGCTGTCCTGTGTGGACTTCACTAGCCGTCCTGTGTGGACTTCACGAGTTGTCCTGTGTGGACTTCACTAGCTGTCCTGTGTGGACTTCACGAGCTGTCCTGTGTGGACTTCACTAGCTGTCCTGTGTGGACTTCACGAGCTGTCCTGTGTGGACTTCACTAGCTGTCCTGTGTGGACTTCACGAGCTGTCCTGTGTGGTCTTCACTAGTTGGCCTGTGTGGACTTTACAGTGGTGTGGTATGTGTCTATGTGTGGTGAGTCAGTGGAAGTCTAACGTGAGAAAGAGAATTATTGAAATTTGATAGATACTTGATGGTTTATGTGAAACAAATAACACTTGATGAAATCGTGATGTGTGTGAAATGAATGGGAAAATTTATGGATTTTACGTGGGTGTTTTAAATCTGTTTTATATTGATTTTAAAGTTTCGTACTTCAAGTTTTAGAATAGCTAGCTTACCCTGTGTTTTGTTCTGTGGCTGTTTTTCTTAAAACTGTGATGATCGTGTATTTTACACGGGAGCAGATGATGTTGCAGGTAGTCGAGCTCCTCAGTGAGCAGTTGGAGGAAGAGATCGCCTGTTTTCTTTTTATGTTGTATTTTGGTTTTATTTCGAAACAGTTGATGGAATGTATTAAAACCCCTATAAGAGGGACGTTTCTTTTTGAGATACAATGTATGAGATGATGTATTTTCAATATATATACATATGTTGATTTTATAAATTAATGTCTACGCTTATTTTATTATATAAATATGAAAAGACTTTGAGGGGTGTTACAATCATGTCGCCCCACACATAAAAACAGAGCATCGTGCAAGAAAGTTTGAAGCCGGCGACCACGTCGCTCCAACTTCAGAATCTTCTAGCCTAAGGTTTTTATTGAATGAATGCTAGCTTCCCTTACTAGGACTTGCGTAAAATCTCACTAAGAGCTCCAAACCCACCGAGAACTCAAGGATGCCTTAACCTGCACCATAGAGTCCCGATCACAAAACTAACGAGATTACTCATTTTCTGCGTTAACAGAGACGATTTCTGAAGTTAAAAGAGTTGTATGCACAACCTATGCAAAGACGACCCTCTTAAATTCAGACTCGACTCAAAGAACAGAGCAAAACGACTTACTCTGTTTTAGGGCTTTGAGCAGAAAACTTGCAGAGTAACTTCTCAGGAGGACAATGGCAGTCACCGATCGTAGCACTGGTACGTGAGGATAGCCGCGTCTTCGAGTGGAGGAGAAAGGAGAAAGGGGAACTAAATGAGCTGATTCCCTCAGCTCTTAAGGTCGAACGGCTCTTTAGCCTTCACTGACATTACCCACTCTCTGAGCAACCTTGCGTGCACACTTCCTTGAACAGTATGACCACGTGGGTTTCTGCGCATACCAACTCTCTGATGCTAACTATTCTGAAACACCCTTTTTGTCTATGTGTCGCGCATGCAGAACGTTCATGCTGGGAGCCTGGGTCCCACCTTATCTGTGTGAAACACGATATCGCGCGATAACCATCCACCGATGACTGCTCGCGCGATGACCATGCCTCTCATACCGGCGATGACCGATGCCTCTCATACTGGCGATGACTGATTCCTCTTCCTGACGGACGACTGATTCCTAACCCTGGCAGACCACCGATGTCTCACCCTGGCAGACAACCGATGTCTCACCCTGGCAGACCACCGATGTGTCACCCTGGCAGACAACCGATGTGTCACCCTGGCAGACAACCGATGTCTCACCCTGACAGACAACCGATGTCTCACCCTGGCAGACAACCGATGGTCACCCTGGCAGATAACCGATGTCTCACCCTGGCAGACAACCGATGTCTCCCCCTGGTAGACAACCGATGTGTCTCCCATCCTGGTTGATGACCGATGTTCCTCTCATCCTGTTGGCGATCTCTTATCGCCCTTGTGTGTGACGAGGACACATCGCCTCACTTTGGTCACCGATGTCACATCGTCACACCCAGCTGAGGGCTCGTCCTCCCATTCCTCTAAGTCTGTGGTATCACGGCTCACACTACTCATGGTGGCAGATGTGCCACCTATCTCCTATATCACCCATCTTCTGTATTTAGACCACATACTAAGTGCTTACCAAGTCTTCTCGAATACTCGGCGATGTGCTCTTTTCGGCGATCATGTACACCATAGGCGATTACTGATTTCATACGGGTGAAGTCGGAGGCCGCCGCCTTCTTCAACAAACAGCGATCTCGTCGACTCCTAAACTACACCTTCCTTTCTCTTACCCTTCTTGATTCACGTGCCTCCCTCCCTTGAAGCACGCCCACTTGATTACCTCACGATAAAGTCATCGTACCTGACTACTTGGTTGCTACAATGGTCAACCGATCGCCCTCTACCAGCTGATCCCAGACCTTGGGCGACGTCCGAGGTCTTACCACTATGAGATTTTCTATTTTTATGTCCTTTTTATTTTAAATAATAACATACTCAGAAATCATTTAGAATATATCACTTTTATTCCAAATAAATTTATAGGTCCTTACACTATCTAAATTAAATATAAATAGTTTTTAAATTGATTAGCTATTAAATTTTTAACTACTAATTATTTAGATTCTAAAATTGATAGCTAAAATTCTAGTAGCTAATTAAATATCATTTAAAAATTATTTATCAAGAATAAAAACTAATTTAGATATTAATAATCTTTTTAGTCTATAAAATAGTATCTAATTTAATCAATATAATAACTAATTATTTTTTATTATTAAAATTAATTTATATTTATTATGAAATAGAACAGAGATGAATAAAAGATGAACAAAAGAGTAAAAGGAAGGTAAAGGATATGAGAATGAATATTTCTTTTTTCTAACCGCAGACAAAGTCATATGAGTCTCCATCGACTCTCACCAACTGAATAACTTCATCTATGTGATTCCATTATATCAGTAGAGTCAGGATCGTCTCATTGGATCGAGACTTGACATCAATACACCCTAATAACAATCTCAACACGGTATTTCCTTTCCTAAAAATAATATGTTTTGATCACACTTTCACATCATTGCACACTTTATTTAACACATCAATACACCATTCAATAACACCATATATTTTAAACTTTCTAAATAATCCAACTATATCTAAAAAGTCATTTAACAATAATAATCCAAAATAAACTATGGTAAAATAATAATAGTAAATTTTATTTTATTTTTCTTAATAAAATTTTTTTGGCTTGAGCTAAAAAAATTTTAGTGAGCAAAATACACTAGAGTGCACCCAGGACTTTTGGCTTGAACGAAAAAATTTAGTGTGAGCTAAAATACAACAAAGTACACCTAGGACTTTTGGCTTGAACGAAAAAAATTTCAGTGTGAGCTAAAATACACCAAAGTGCACCTAATATTTTCATTCAAATTATTATTTTGTCAAATATACTAAACCAAAATAACAAAGTCCCTGTTATAGTTGAATAATTACTCTAAATCAACATCAAACAATCAATACTCGACAACATTATCCTTTAAGTGATTCATCAAACTATTTAAATACATTCACTTACTTATTAAAATAAAAAAAAATATAATTTTATAACATCTACCATATATATAATTTCACATTCAAATCTCAATCAACTTCTAATATACTTAAAACAAACAATCCTGCAAGAAAGTTTGAGACTGGGGACCACGTCACCCCCACATCCAGATCTTCTAGCCTTGGGTTGATGTGATTTGATTTAAGGATTGTTCATTTTATGAGGTGACACTTTACTTAGATTAAGATTTTAACAATTTAGAAGGTGAAACCTAAGGAAGATTCCCACTAGACACGAACTTAACCAAGTGGTTAAGTAAGTGTGAAGGTTCACTTCACAAAGGCAAAAGGAAAACACATGATATGGTGAGCATGATGATGGTGCGAAAATTGAAGAACATGAAAGGAAACAAACTAAAGACAAGATGCTTGAATGAAAGAGTAGAGAAGAACAAGAACATAAACTCTAGGAAATAGAAGAGAAGCATAAATGGAAATGGAAACAAGATGAAGGAGAGAAAGTTTATGGTGATGGCAATGGAAGAAATGCACCACTTTGAGTATGGAGGTCCTCCAAGATAAGTGAAAGTTGGCCGCCACTTGAAGACCTCACACTCTCACAAGATAAGACCTAAGCTAAAAGCTTACAATTCTCACACAAAATGTGCAGATTTTTCCTTCTATAAATTTCAACATGAAAAATACACTAGGTTGGCCTCATATTTATAGGTGAAGGAGCCTTGGAGAACAAGCTAAAGGGGTAGGATGGGAAAAGGGAAAAATGGGCAGCCTTAGGGTTTGACTAAGTCAAACCCGCATCCTAGGCTTGTCCTTCTAGAAACTAGGTTAAAAGGCCTTCCAAAAGGGTCAAGAACAAGCTAAAATGCTAACTACACCCCCTACTATGCTAAAGGCACCTTATTCTAGCCTATCTTTGCTATTTGGACCCCTAAAGTGGGCCCAAATTATTTACAACATATTTGTATCTTATAAGAAGACCAAAAGGAAGAATAGCTGGTGTGTTGGTTTATGCCCAACTCCTCTAGGGAGGTCAATGTGATGCTTGGTGGGATCTTGAATTGTTTGTTGAGATGATTGTTCACCTTGTGCTTTGTCTTTTTCTTCCTTGGTCATCTTTATAGCTATTTGGGTCGTATCATGGGTTCTATTGAAAATTTAAACTAGCTTCCCCTACCTGAAATTTAGCAGGTATTTATTGAACAAGAGCTTTGTTGTCTCCAAATCCATGAAGATTGGTTGAAGGCTTGGATGCTACTTGTGTGTGTGGGTTCTGAGTAGTTTGAATTTGTAATCCACTCTTAGTTAGAATCCAAAACTGGTTTAAATCAAAACCATTTTGAAAAAGAGTGTTTTCTAGAGAAGTGAAAAAACAACTGGTTGTTTTATCGTTTCAATTGGTTGTTTTACACTTAGAGGTTTTTGAAAAGGATTTGAAACTGTTTGACTTTGGTTGAATTTGCTGTCAAACCAATTCAATCGGTTGTTTTGACATTTCAACCGATTATTTTTTAAAAATCCTTAACAAAATTTTATTAAGTTTGGTAAATCTGTTTTAAATGACTCAAAACTGATTTGGCTCTTGCATTAAATATTTTTAACAACCTTTTGGAGTTTAAATATTTGTTTTATGCTCCTGGGTTAAAAGATATCAGATTATAATATTTGAAATCAGTTTTCTCCAAGATTTACTTCAAGATTTTGGATTTTCTCAAAGAGTAGAATAGGATTGCTGTGTAATCTTTAGTTTCCAATTTGTATCAGGTGTGATCATTCCTTATTCTCTCTTGTATTTTTGTAATAACTGTGGTGTGTAGATTTAGAGGGTGTTCTGAATTCTGTGTTGTGGTTTGCCAAAGGAAGTGTGTGTTCTTGAGGGATTCAAGATCACTTCTTTGGTGTGTGTGTGGTTTCTAATCTATGTTTAATTGCATAGTGAAATACCCAGTGGTTTCCAAGGACTGGATGTAGCTCTTGGAGTAAGAGTGAACCAATATAAATTTATTTGTGTGATTCTCTCTTTCCCTGATCTCACTTATATATGTTTTAAGTTGTTTTTATTAATTGCTGATAAAAATAACCGGTTGAATCACATAAATAACCGGTTGATTTTCTGGAAATTAACTAAAACAGTTTTGTACCTTGGATATCTTGGTTTCTTTCTCTGTGATTCTTCATTTGCTTTCATTATACATTCAAAGTTTGTGAAAATCTTTCAAAACCAATTCACCTCCCTCTTGTTTAAGGCCTCTAATTCTAACAATATTCACTAAGATCTCCAAATCTACCAAGAACTTAAAGGTAACTTAACTATATCAGAGATTCTGGTTGGGGCAGTCTTGTAGTATTCACTGCCAGGAGTCTAATGGCAAACTCTGATCGTTGAACTGAGTGAGGAGGTCAAAATTTTAGAGAGAAAGGAGAGGAAAGGAAAAGGACTTATAAAGATATGGTAGTTCTTTTAAAAATGAAACCTGAATAACTGAATTTCTATTTATAAGCTCTTTTAAATTTAATAATAAAATATTCAGGTGTCATTTTAATTGTACCACTTCTACTCTAATACTATTTTTCCCAGTCCTTACATTCTCCCTAACCTACGACACTGAGGCTATGATTCCGGTCGAGGTGGGCGAGCCTTCTTTAGAAGGCAACTTTTTGACTTGTCCCTGAATCAGGAGAGTCTGTCAGTCAGGCTCGACCTATTGAACGAGCTCCGAGACAAGAGTAAGATCCATGAAGTCGCATGCAAGCTCCGAGCGACCAGGAGGTACAACATGAAGGTCCGATTGAGAATCTTTCAAAAGGGAGACCTCGTTTGGAGGATGCGAAGTAAAGCTAGGAAGACAGACAACAAGTTCTTATCCAATTGGGAAAGCCTTTTGGGATTTGAGATGTTGCAGCCGGGGTGGCATACCACCTAGAGTGGCTATCGGGAAAAATTGTACCGAGGACGTGGAATGCCACGCACATAAAATTTTATTGCAGTTAAACATCAATAAAAATTGTGTGCTCTTTCCTTGCCCGACCATTTTTTCCCTAAGAAGGATTTTCGATCGGGAAGGTTTTAATTAGGCATTTTTCTTCAAATGTGTATTTAAACATACAAGTTAAATTTATGTACTTTTCAGCACTCGGGTCGGTCAAAGACGAAACCTTAACCAATATACCCTCCCGACACCTAAAGACACGGGTTAGTCAAGGACGAAACCTTAACCGGTATACCCTCTCGACATTTAAAGACGCAGTGATGTGAGTTGATTTTAGATACAAGTAAATTTGCATAGATGCCTCATCTGGATCAACGCAGTCGAGTTAACTTGGCATGAGAGCATTCACCCGAGCTTAAGCGCTCTGTGGAATGAGTAAAGTTGCATAGATGCCTTATCCATATCGGCACAGTCGGGCTAACTCGGCGTGAGAGAATTCACCCGAGCTTAGGCGTTGTGTGGGATGAGTAATGGTTGCACAACCCAATCACTTGACCTAGTTAGGCTAACTTGGTGTAAGAGTATTCACCCAAGCTAGGTGCTCTGTGGGGTAAGTGAAGTTGCATAGATAAGCCATCCAGCTTAATACATGGTAAGTCGGGCTAACTCAGCATAAGATAATTCACTTGAGCTTAGGCGCTGTGTGGGATGAGCAAGTTGCAAAGGTGAATCATCCGGGCCAGAACAGAATAATTCGGACTAACTTGGCGTGAGAGCATTCACCCGAGCTTAGGCGCCTTGTGGGATGACTAACATTTGCATAGATGAATCACTTGATTCAGCACAGTCAGGCTAACTCGGTGTGTGAGTAGTCACCCGAGTGTAGGCACTCTGTGGGATAAGTGAAGTTGCATAGATGATCCATCCAGTTTAGCGCATGGTAAGTCGGGCTAACTCAAGGTGTGAGTAGTCACCTGAGTTTAGGCGCTCTGCGGGATGAGTAAAGTTGCATAGATGAATCATCCAGTTTAGCGCATGCTAAGTCGGGCTAACTCAAGGTGTGAGTAGTCACCTGAGTTTAGGCGCTCTACGGGACGAGTAAAGTTGCATAGATGAATCATCCAGTTTAGCACATGGTAACTCAGGCTAATTCAAGGTGTGAGTAGTCACCTGAGTTTAGGCGCTCTGTGAGATGAGTAAAAGTTGCCTAGTCTAATCATCCAATTATACTTTGCCAAGTAAGTCGATCTTCCTTGGTAAGATTTTGAGTAGGCGTCTTGAGAGTAAATTGATTTTGTGTTGATAGGTAAGTCGATCTTCCTCGGTAAGATTCCGAGTAGGCGTCCTGTGAGTAAATTGATTCTGTGTTGAAAGGTAAGTCGACCTTCCTTGGTAATATTTCAAGTAGGCGCCCAGTGAGTAAATTGTTTATATGTTGACAGGTAAGACGACCTAACTCGGTGTTCACCCGAGCTAGGGACTCTGCAAATGAGTATTGCGACTAATCCGTGTAAATGCATAGTAAGCCGAGCTAGTTTGTTGAAAGAACGATCAAGCTCAAAAAGGTGCAATTATCCGAGTATGTAGTATGTGAAGCAATGCTAGGTAAGATCGAGTTATGTGACCCTTGCCCAAGTTTGTGGAATACACCTGTATACGTCGAGTTTGAGCATTAGCTCGTAATGGCTACAAGGTATAGTCTAGCGAAAGGTTAGTTCTTCGTTAAAGTTGAATCCTTGTTATCTTTATTATTTCATGATGGAAAGAGTTAGTGCAAGTGATAAGTTATTTGTATGCGTAGTCGTTATACTTAAGCGCATGTGCATTAGTATAAGTTACTATACTTAAGCTAGTCAAATTGTATTGTGGCATGCGTATGCAAAGTGATAACAAGCACTCGTGCGCGACAAAAGGTAAAAGCAAGTTAAAGTACTTATAAATAGCAAGAGTACGAAAGGTGCGTTAATAATTACAAATTGTTGAACACCCTACTTTTCTATTACTTGGTCGTCCACCACCTGCTTACCCGGTCCCAGTTGAGAGAAGTCCACACTCGGGTAAAGGCTAGAGGCTTGCTTGATGGCAACCTCAAACCCAACCAGGAGGGCTTGAGCAGCTTCTCCTTTGTAGACTTCAGTCTCGTCAGTGAAGAACTTCTCCTTATGGGCTAGTTCTTATTGCAGGGTGGAAAGGTGATCCTGTTGCTCTACTAGACGAGCAGCTTGTTCGGTAGCCTCTTTTGTCTTGTCCATCAGGAGCTGCTAAGTTCGTTGGTGGAGAGCATGAAGAGTTTTTATTTCTTGCTGAAGGATCACCACCTTTTTATGAAGGTCGTGGTTCTCACGAATTGACACTTCAACATCAGCTTCATGGCTCCGCAGCTTCTTCCCGGCCAGGAAACTTGTGACTAAGGTTTGGTCGAACTGCTTTATAGCCTCTTGGATGAGATGATGACCCTTGTGGGCCCTCATTCTCTCCTCATCCTCGGGATGCACCAAGGAGTCCTCTAAGTAGGAGGTGATGTTGAGGCCGGGGTCCCATAGGCCTTTCCTCCTCGAGCTCTTTGCTCCCCCTTCGAGATTGGACAATGCTGGAGGGGCATTGGAAGGTTGTGGACGAGGGGCAGCATTAGAAGTTGCCTGACCTCGGGAGGGAGATGGTGCTGGGCTAGTAGCTCGATCTATTCCTCTCTTCTTGGCAAAGACAAATCCTGAGGCAGTGTCCTTGTCGTCTTTAGAGGAGGAGGGGAGGGCCACTGCCTTCAGTGCCATTTGGCTAGCAACTTTGGCCTTATTGGCCATATTCAGTAGATCTTCCTTGCTAAAACGTGCCAACATTTTTTCTGCAAAGAAAGAAGAGATGAATCCATTACATTCCACAGAGAAAAAATTTACTCTCTAAGGCTAGAGGAAGAAAAGATGTATCGGTGTATCTCTTTAAAGAGTTTGAGACGAAATTGTTGGTCAGGAGGTAAGCGGTATCAAAGACAACTTTAAGGCTTGATAAAAATTTGTAGACCTCCTGGTCGACGGAAGTTAAGTCCTCCAAGCGTCGAGTGACATTGGATGTAGGTTCTTGGGTCTAATACAGAGGGAATTCGTCAAGGAGGTCGGGATACTTCTTATTGGCATGGACCTTTAGGAAATGACCTTTGAAATTTTTATAAGAAGACTGGAAGAGGGTAAGAATTCCTCTTCCAGGGATGTCGTTCAAAGGCACCCAGAGCTGACGATCTAATTTCTTGGCCTCGAAGAAATAAAGAAAGACATCCACAGAAGGTGAGATGTCGAGTTGGTTGCAGAGAATGGAGAAAGCTGGACAAACGCCTAGCTATTGGGATGTAGCTGGTTGGGGCCACATTGAGCTCGGTTAGTATTCCTTTCTTAAATATGGACAGGGGAAGGCGAAGGAGGACCTTTTTAAATATTGTGGCATAGAAATAACAAAAGGGTTTGTTCGGGGAGATAGACTCATCACAACAGACGGGTTCGTCTATTCGACAGGGTTCTAGATAAATCCTGTCGTCTTCCCTACTAAAATGACAACGACTCTTCCTAAAGCTTACAATTTTCTCATGTGAGGTGAAGGAAGAGGTTTTAGATAGGAGATTTTGTGGTGCCCAGGGGTACAAGGATTTATAGTCCGGTGCATGTTGCATTTAAAACACAATCACACGCAAAGGCAAAAAAATAACTTAGACCCAGCACAACAGAGAAACAAGCAAGCATCAAACAGTTCATATGATAGCCTAACAGAGCATGGCAGAAAAGCGAGATAAACAGGCATTTAGGGGTGCATGCGACAATATACAGATGACCGATATCAAAATATATAAGCAAGATAGACAGTGATCCCAAGCAAAGCAGACATTGTAGCAATAAATAGTTAAGATTAATGGAAGAGGATTACCTTGTATGTTTGTAAAGGAAGAAACTTTGATGAAGTACACGATGAGCTTAAGTGGCAATAAGAGTTTGGAGAAGAAGGTTCGAAATTTCGAAGTGATGAAATAGTATACCTAAGCGAGGTTTAAGGGAAGAGGGAATTTGAAACGGTAGGGTTTCTGCCACCATTTATACTGTGACACGTGTATGTGTGGGATCACGTGTAGTAAAACGTCACTTCAAAAATGCTTTGAGCGCCATGCCTCACCTACCCCTGTGAAACGGTCACATCAGTTGACAGAGGATACTCGGTAGACTCTTCGCCTAGCCAAGCTCAACTCGAGCCTGGGGGGCTTGTTTGCGGACCAGGGCTCGGCCCTCAGGCATAGATGAATAGTAGCTCGGTGCTTGGGTAAGGTTGAGGTTAGCTTGGCTGTTAGGTCGAGGTAAGATTTGTGTGACTGACCCAATTTCGATAATGGGCCCAAAGCGCATGGTAAGGCTGTGGTACGAGATATCCCCTTATTTACGAGCTAGATATATATGAGAGTAGTTGCTTAATATTTGTCATTATTGTGCATATTCGTTATTATATTTTCTGTTGCATGTTTGTTACATGTAAATACCTGTTGATAGTTGTTGTTAACCTTAAGAAGAGGAGGAAGTACATTTATAACAGAATGTTAGCTTGCGGTTTAGCACCTGAAGATCATTGGTACAAATGGTAGGCCATTTTTTTTTGTTAGAGATAAATGATATATGTGTTTATTTTCAGTTAAGATTTGCTTATCTCAAGTGAGAGTTGTTGCATGTTGCATGTTGCATGTGCAGTTATAAAAGGGGCCTGAGACCCCAGGTGAAGGTACGTTGTTTTTGCACACTATACTGAAAAATGTTACTTTTTGTGAGCCCTTACTGACTTGAGCATCGGAGTATAATCAATAGGTAGGGCGCCCTTTGTCACAACGGAGCCATGATTCAGAGCAGCAGGGAGACACGAGTCAATACCTAGCTGAGGCAGATCTAAGAAGAGGCGTTTAACCCTGTCAACCGACGAGAACAGAATAAATTTGTAAAAGTCATTAAACTACTAATAAATCTCCTATACATGATTGAATCTCCTCCTTAGAAGTCAGAACTTCTTCTTCATTTTCTAAAGAAGATGAAGTCTCAATAATTTTAGTATCTTGCTCCTTAAAACCATGCTTTTATTTTGAGGCGCTCAAAAGAATAGCGACCTTTTGCAAGACATTTAAAGCATTGAACTTGTTTAGTTTTGACTTCCTTAGAAGAAGAAACATAATTATTTTTATTTCTTTTCTTTTATGGGTGCCCTATCCCTTTCTTTTTCATACGGCCTTTGTTTTTCTAAAGACAAATGATTTTGCTTTTTATAATCTTTGGAATAGTTAGAAGAAGAAGAAGAGGATTTTGGGACAAAAACAAATCTGCTTTAATTGTTCCTCTACTCTAACATAAAGTTGAACAAGATCATTATAAGCCAAAAGTTCAACTTTATCCTAATATCATAACACTTTGGAAATGAGCTATGGTAAGTCTAGATTCTTCTCAAATTCTCACCCTCAACATTATTAACTCCATTTTCTTCCTTATTGTTCTATAATCATATATCCTATGAAGTTGTTCATCAATTCTCTGTCATAATATGAAGGTATATATCTCTTCCTAAGGGTTGACCTAAGCTCATTCCAATACCTTATTTGAGGAAAATTATGCTATTTTAAATGTTTTTTTTAATAAATAGGATTGGAGAGGAATTTAATGAAAAAGGACAATAGGAACTTCAAGAACAAATACAAGAAGCAAGACAAAGGAAAGAAGGAAAGAAATAAAGAAGAAGATTTCTAGGAAAATTCACAAGAAGCATGCTAAAAGAATTAGAATAAAAAATAAAAAAAGTCTGAATTTTGTAATACTCTTAGAACATAAATATCCTTGATTCTCTTGTAATATTCTAAAATCCAAGAGTCATCGAGATACACATGGGGGACGAAATTCATAAGTGTAGAACACACATGAAGAGTTTCTGACCAACATATGTCACTTTCATAAGTGTAATGATGGTTGTAACTACTTCACATGCCTTTTAATCACTCCATCAGTCACATGTGCTTTTTGGAAGTGTAATGATAAACTTCTCCACATTCATAGGTGGAAAAGAGATTTTCCCTTACTTATAAGTAGGAAAAGATCGAACTTGCCCTATCCAAAGGCCTTTTTATAAAAGATTGATCATGTTGCTTTTGTGTCTATTCAACTGTATGGGTTCCCAACTTTCCAACTATCTTCTTTTCAAAAGGACTCTAATTGGCAAATGACACTCCAACTCAATCTCCTGGAAAGAGAAGTGGACAGGCTGGAAGTATGACTAGATCCCCAAGCCCTGGAAATAGTATCCCAGAGTGAAAGTACTCTAACTGGGACTTACACCCATTCGCATTAGTTCATCCAAAGTTCCTTACCCTTATGCACAAATTATTGAATAATCCATCTTCCTATCAAGGTTAAGGAGTCAATTGAGCATTTCAACGATGAGATTGAATACCACCATCTACCTAAGCAGTTCACCAATAACGTATCAAAAGGGTAAAATGGATAAAGCTAGACATGTGAAGGCTTCTGAACGGGTAACTCAGGACCGAGCATAACAGGAGGTTGGATGGAATGAAGGGTACGAGGCATTGCAAGCTTCTCCATCCACATTTTGAAAAGTTCTGTTAGGTTCTTAGGGATCTCGATATGCCCCTTTAGATAAGAGTTTGTAGGCCTAGAAGGCTCCTACGCCAAAAGAAAATGCTCTACATGACTAAAGTCAAGGCGAATATGTGCCTTTTTCTAATTTTAAGGAACCATGTGCAAGGATTAATTAGGAGTTAACTAAAGCGTTGAACATATATAAGTAGAGTTAAATTTAACTTAAGTAGTCTTGTGTTTACATTTGAGTTTCTAATATTTCTAAACACTTGTTGGGTGTATTTTTCTCTACTAAAATTGTGGCATGTTCTTTATAAAAGTAAGCACCTCCTCCACCTCCTCCTGTAAAGTCTTTCTTGAAGATTTAATGAAATTACCTCTTTGTGTGAGTAATCTTTGAAAGTATTGAGGGTTCTCTTCTTTTACTCTGATTCTTTTTGTATAAAACTTTTTCAAATGGTAAATCCTCTTTACACTTCCTTGGGAAGTCTCTTTTAAATGTAGTGCGTTTTCTATATTTTTTTTAATCTATTTTCTAATTTCTTTTATAGGTTTTTGGGTAACACTATAAAAAAAAAATCAAAATTTCCCATGATCAAAAATTCGTGGAAAACACTAAATCCATGAAAAGTAATACTTTTCCCACGTATTTCTCACAATAAAATAATCGGATAATACGCTAGTAGGAAATGTTTTCCATAAAATATATTTTCCGTAGGAAAATTTCAACTTATATTTTTCAAAAAAAAAGTTCACAACGTCTTAATAAATAATCTCTCATGAATTTATTTTTTAGAAAACGTCGCAATCTTTTTCGCGGATTTTGCGTAATAAATTTCATATTTACCAAAAATGTTAATGGAAAATATACAATTTTTTGTAAAAACATAAATTCAAGTAATAAACTTGCTCCATGAAGTGAAAATGTCTTCAATACCTCACACAATAAAAGGTTACTAACTTACCAAAATATTAATTTTTCTATATGCTACCATGAAATTTAATTATGCATTAAAAAAAATTAAATAACCAACTTACTGTTTATATAATTCAAATTATCCTATTAGATCTTTTAGAATTGAAAACAAAACATATATAAATCACATTTAACAATTTAAAAATATAAACCTTCCAAATATTTACAAAATTATAAACAAAAACGTACTTGAATCGTAATTAATAATTTTAACAAGTCAAGGTATCGTAAAGTATCAAACTATTACAATGACAAATAGTTATTAGAATTTAAATTTGGACCTGATAAAAGTAAATTATCTAAAAATATTTTATTATCTAATAGAATTATTTTTTCTCATTCTCATATTGTATAAGAGGACATTGAAACACTAAAAAAATATTATTAAATAAAAACTAATTTTAGAGATAAAAAATAATTTATCATTATATTTGACTAAATTATATATGATTTGAGAGAGTTAAAAAAAATATTGATATCAAAAATAGTTTCAATTGATATTTAATTAATTTATAAATTTATAAATTCATCATAGTTCTTAATATGTGGTGAATTCGGAATACGTTAATGGAACATTCTAAACTATAATTCTGTCAACGTTAATGTCTATCAAAATAAGAAAGAAAGGAGTGTACCCTTAGTTCTTGGTGCCTTCTTCATGTCATCTGGGGAGATTATATATATGCTCTATTTCCTTTCTCGCCAACCTTTGCTTTCATTTTATCTTAATCTATGAGGCGAAACCATAAAATCCATGCACAAGCAGCTAAAAGCATATTAAAGAAGCATGAAACGGAGAAAGTTAATTCCTACCCTATTGTTGATGTGGCAAACATATGGGCAAGCAGAACAAAAAATTCTTAAGGTCGATTCAAATAGGGCAATTCATACTGCATCATGTTATCACATGTGGAGCAAAACTCCATCTTCTATAACATGAAGAAATATTTCCTATATTAGAGTTTCAATTAACCCAAATTCCTGGAACTTGTACCTGGTATATGTTTTGCTTTTATGTGGTAAGAAGAAATTAAAACCATCAGGGATCAGCAATTGGAGAAAATAATGATGACTAGATGACTATATGTTTTGCTTTTCTATGGTAAGAAGAAATTAAAACGATGAGGGATCAGCAATTGGATAAAATAATGAACACTAGATGATGGAAGCATATCTGGTGTAGTGGAAGACTTAATCTTTTTAAGACTTTCCAAGTTTCTTAGAAGAAATAAACTCGACACTTGGTTTCTCTTCCAATGAAGGATTCTTGGTGAAGAACCATAAGAGAATTCTTCCATTTTAGAGATATGAGAAGAAAAAAAAGAAAGCATAATAGCAATTCAATTCTTATTCAATTCAAAGATAAAGTTTACCAAAGGCAAGGAACTCTATATATAAATGTTGGAGCTCTCTTGCACTTCATGAATCAAGGGATGTAGGACTACTATGCAGTTGCACTCTTCAAAACTATAGCGCACCATAAACTTGTTTGGAAAAAGGAAAAGGGCCACTTTATTCTCCAACGCTAAATCAGCAGCAAGCACTAGTAAAGTCCGTGCCAAGTTTTCTGTTCAGAGCTACTGAGCTTAATAAAGTTCAAGAAACAAATAAATGGATACTTTTTATGCTCAAAAAGGTGAAAGGCACCATAAATAAACAGTAAACATTCTTCCATTACCCTGCAAAGAAACAAATGGAAAAATAGCATGAGTGGGTAGATCCTAATCATCTTTGCATCCAAATTAACAAACCGGAATGAAACCATTAATTAATAAACTAGTAACATTGATGCAAAAGAATACATGAACATCTGCATAGCATTGAGAATATGTTGACTATAGGGCGAAATCATTTTCGTTCCCAACCTATTTTGAAGAAGTATTTAGCAGCTGAGGCAATCTTAGGAACATGATACACAATAAACAAATTTCACAATGGTGTTTAGTTGTTGGTACTTGTAACAATCATCTGACTTCTCTTCTGCAGTCATAGATCCGTGATTCAAAGCTTAAATTAAGGCAAAAAGACCACTATGTTTTGAGAAGATTAAAGAAGAAAACAACCATTCGTGAATAGCAACATAAAGGATGGATTTGAGAAAATCACCCCAATAAAATGCAATAGAAAATATAGCCTCCCGCATGAGTTTGCAGGAAAAGCAACAATGGAATCAACTCAAAACATTAGCATATTCACAACCAAAAGAATTAAGTTCAAATACTTGTCCAGTTCCTTGGCTAAATTTCAACCAATAAACACACAATAGAACTATTTTAAAAGATGCTAACAACAAACAAAAAATGTTATACGTTAGCTGCCAAATCAAACTATCTAATAATCACTATATCTGGTATGATCTTCATGTTGTTGTCCATCCTGTTGCTGCTCGTCTCCATCCTGTCCCTGTTGGTGGTCATTTTCATTTATCTGTTGTCTCAGCTGCCCCTTGAGGAACATATGGAATGAAGACATTAATGAATGTCTCAAATTTAGATTGTAATAATCAAAGAGAAGTCTCACTGGCGAAAGTCGATCTCTTAATTTATTAATCTCCTCTATATACCGAGACTGACTACAAGATGGTTGTGTATGCTTCATGATCTTTTTCATCTCCAACGGTATAGACACGAGCAAGATCAATACAATTTTGAAAAAGTTCCAAAGGAATCTCGCAGCCAGTCAATACAATTGTAGCAGCATATACACTCCTTATACCTTTTGTAAAGGTTTCTCAGAAACCTCCCTTCACCAAGCTACTTGTTCTCAAACTGATATCTCCATTGACTTGTTCAATCTAGCACAAGCAACCATTAAAAACAAATTATAGTAACTAATACATGAAACTTAAGTTCTAATCAAGGACAATAATATGTGTTAATGTGGTCTGCTTTGGTGTCCAAGCAAACCAGTAACATAAAGCTGTCACTTGGAATGAACTTTTAGTATCTAAGGCAAGCTTAAGGCCCAAACCTTTTAGGAACTAGAGAGTTAGTTAGCTTCAAGAGAATTTCACTGTTTATGGCAGGATAGGGATATGTTGCACGATAAAGGTAAACAGGTGGAGGAACATCAATAAAATTTGAAGGAAAGAAAGATGAACCAGCAGGGCACAACCAATTCTGTTAACAAGGATATGCAATTTTTTTTATCAGCAAAATGAATAAATGAAATAAAAGGGACATTTCACGATGTCCCAACCCTTATACAAAGTTCATCTTCTAAGATTAAATCAAAAAGCTAAAGACGGGTCATGAAGCTATGGCATTTGGACCAGCTACTGGACAAAAATCCACAAAGCCTAGGCTCCCTACCTTGCACCAGAAAAGCACCAACACTGCAGATTCATGCAGATTATGCAGCAAAAGGTGAAAAAGAAAAAAGGTGCCTTTGTGCTTACGATGGATGGCAAACATGAGAACGTCCACCTTTCATCCGCCTAAAGACCAGGTCAAAATAGAACTACCAAAACTTCAGCTGCTGGACAATAAACACCATGGCCTAGACTCCAAAATACATGTATCAATTATGCACCAAAACTGCAGATTTTACTGAGGCTGCAAAAAACACGTACACCTTTCTTCCGCATCCAGCATTCCATTTTGCTTCCTCCATCCTTCCTTGCTACCTTTTAAATCTACTACTCTCCTGCTACACTCTCACCACAAACTGCGTAAAACTTCTGCTTACTAAGCCAAGAAAAGCTTCACAAAAGATAAATCCTGCTGTCTTTTCTGCCTGCACCAGCAAACCAGAATACAAGCTGTGTCTTGACTAAAACTTTGCCCAATCACATCTACACACACTGCATACTAAAGAAAATGCTGCATAATTTGACAGCTGCAACCAAAACAAAGAGCAATATACAGTTATATAAAATCTGCATTTGCTCTGGCCTCTTACAGAAATAATGACATGCCTCAAAACCTGAAACTACCTCAGCTGCATCAGAATGGTTTTACACCTGCGTCATCCTTGGTTTAAATGGTTCTAAGACCATTTAGGGTCCCATCTCGTTACCTGCTGTCCATACTATTGTCCAATTGAGCAGTTTACACAAAGCCTAAACTGTATAGCTAACAACGTGGGATGGCATCAGAACCTCACACCATTCTGAACATCATTACACGCCTTTTATCATACCTTTTCCACACTTCCCACAGCCTTCTTAAGCCTTGTTGTATCACCACCTCTTGATTATCCTCCCCTGCCTCATAAGTTCTGCACCGGTTCTGCCACTCTATGCTTTCGCATCCATCACAAACCTCCATCACTAGACTAACCTCTTCTGCAGTATACTGCCTTCTACTGCTTCACTACTTTTGACTTCCTAGCTTCCTTCTACTGCAGCCTGCATAAATACACTACACTCCTTCCACCTCCAAGGCAGCTTGGCTCCACCCGAATACCCACTTACTTATAGCTTCTGATGCATGATATCGGATTCGAAACCCAGTCTACAAGTGAGTAGTTAAAGTTGTAGGGTATGAAGCCAGGATCAATTGGGTTGGGTTGAGTAGACACTATGTTTTAGTGAGTGGCCTTAATCATTGTGTCCCCTTTATTATCTCTATTTATCTCTATTTAAAGAGATCATTGTACTTGTAATTGGCGTGTAACAGGAAAGAAATGAAAACCTAATAGTTGCCCGTGTGGATGTAGGTTGTAGTTAGCGACCGAACCATGTTAAATCCTATGTCGTTTATTTTCTTGCATTGATTCGTGATTATGGGTGTTGCTTCCGCGTGCATTTTTCCCATCAAAAGTTTTGGGCCTTATGCTTCATCCATAACCACGATTTAAGTTGGACCTTTTGAAACACCTCTTCCGTATCTACAACTCCTTGCTTGAACACAACCGAGTTTCTATGCTCCCAAATACTTCTGACAATAGCTGCTCAAACTCCTTTCCAAACCATGTTTTGTTTATTGCTAGCCTGGGTTAGATGAAAGCTCGTAAAGTGGGTTTTTAAACCATTATGTTTGACAAACAAGATTCCAATCCATATAAAGCACAAGGACCAAACACACAACGCATATTTGCATTTCAAGAAAAGATGTTGACACGATTCATCCTTAGTTTGCATAAGGCACATAAGGTGGTGTTCATCAGCACCCCTTTCCTACTTAAACACTCTCTTGTTAGTACTCTACCCACTAGTACCCTCCAGGCTGTGATCGTCACATTAGGGAATGCCTTAGCCTTCCATAAATGCTTGAACACATCAAGGTGAGGACCCCTTTCATGCTTGGCTAGACATTCATATGCGGATTTCACCTAGAAGTGTTTCATCATTCCTCTACACTTGGACATCCTTCTCTTCCTTAATTACTTTGGTCCTGGCAATGTGCGTTACAAGCTTTGCTTCCACCAAGGTTTCCCACTCGAATCTGACATGCCTCCCCCTTAAGCTTTACTGCTAAACCGATTCTTCCCACACTCCTACCTCTTTCACCTTTTGACCCTGATTCAACGACAGAGAGTACAATCTGGGGAACAAGATTTTGAGATTAGTATTGCCCACCCACACGTCCTCCCAGAACCTTGCTTTATCTCCACCTCCTAACTTCCATCCTATTTCTTCTTGAAACAACCCAGCTCCTCCTCCCTCCCTATATGCAAGAAGCATGTTTTGTAGGAGTCTATCAGAATTTAAGAGTTGTATTAGATATTATGAGATATTATAGATATTGTTAGATATTTCATATTTTTGTAATAGGCTTAGCCCATATGTTTATTTTCCTATATAAACATAACCCTATGTGTTCAATGTACACAAGGGATTTACCCTATTTTTTCTTTTACTTTAATATGGTATCTAGAGCACAGGGTTAGGGTTCAATTTTTATTGGTGAACCTATTGTTCACTGGAATTTTCCAGCCATCGCCCCATCACCTCGTCAGAGCTGCCATCACCTCCACCCCGGAGCCCCTGCCGGAGTTTCACCTGACCTTTGCCGGAGTTTCGCCGGACCTTAGCCGAAGCCGTTGGCGAAATCGCTGCCAAAGTCTTCCTCTTTGCTGTTGCCGCCAGTTACCGGTGACTGCATTTGTCCTTATCCTTTATGGCTTCTTTCCTTCCCTCTTTCGCTTCCGTTGCCACCGTGGCTACTTCCGTTGCCATTATGCCGGACACGTCTATTTATACTAATTATGTCAATGTTCATCTTGCCCAAACTACTCCTATGCAATCTTCTACTGTGGACCATATTTCAATTGATACTCCAGGTCAGCCTGCTATTTTCAATAAATTTCTTAAATGGTATGAGGATCGTTATAATCCTAGTTCCACTGCTTCTGTTGCACATTTAGGTACATCTTTTGTTGGCCTCACTCACTCTACTACCCTTGGCCCTTGGGTTCTTGATTCAGGTGTCACAAATCATATTACTGGTAATAAATCGTTTTTCTCTTCCCTATCTACTATGGGTTATTTACCTTCGATTACCATGGCCAATGGATATAAGGCACCATCACATGGTGTTGGTACTATTAATCTTTTTTCCTTCTTTATCTATTGACAATGTTCTTTATGTCTCTGGGTCTCCATTTAACTTATTAGCCATTAGTCGTCTCACTTGTTCCTTTGATTGTGTTATTTCTTTTACCAAAGATTTTGTTTCTTTACAGGACCGGAGTTCGGGACGGATAATTGGCACTGCATATGAGTCTCATGAACTTTATCACCTACAAATCTCTGCACATGTTGGCACGATGATGGATTCTCCATCTCTCATTCATGCTCGGTTGGGTCATCCTAGTCTTGCCAAGATGCAGCAGCTTGTTCCAAGTTTGTCTAATATATCTAGTTTATCTTGTGAGTCGTGTCAGTTAGGGAAACACATTCATAGTTCTTTTCCTAGTAGTGTCTCACAGCGTGCTTCATCTCCTTTTTCCTTAGTTCACTCTGACATTTGGAGGCCAAGTCGTATTAAGTCTAATTTAGGATTTCAGTATTTTGTTACTTTTATTGATGATTTTTCAAGATGAACTTGGGTGTTTTTAATGAAAAACAGTTCTGAGTTGTTTTCTATATTTCAAATATTTTACAATGAAATTAAAAATCAATTTGGAATTTCCATTCGAATTTTGCGCAGTGATAATGGACGTGAGTATCTTTCTCATTCTTTTAAAAATTTTATGGTTTCTCATGGTATTCTTCATCAAACTTCATGTGCTTATACACCTCAACAAAATGGGGTAGCTGAGCGCAAGAATAGACATCTAGTTGAAACAACTCGTACTATTTTAATCCATGGTGATGTTCCTCAGCGTTTTTGGGGTGATGTTGTTCTTAGTGCATGTTATCTCATTAATTGCATGCCATCTTCAGTTTTAGATGGCAAAATTCCTCATTCTATTTTATATCCTCATGACCCTCTCCACTCTTTACCTCCCAAAGTTTTTGGTTCGACATACTTTGTTCATAATTTTAGTCCTAGTCTTGATAAATTATCTCCTAAGTCACACAAATGTGTCTTTTTAGGTTTTACTAGATCACAAAAAGCATATAAATGTTTCTCACATTCTCTAAATCGTTATTTTATTTCAGCAGATGTCACCTTCAGTGAATCTTCCCTTTACTTCAAGTCTTGTCCTTCTCCTTCTATGTCTTCATCTAATCAAGTTAATATTCCTCTTGTTGTTCCCAGTGCACCTAAAGATTCACCACCACCACCACCAACTCTTCAGGTATATAGTCGTCATCAAATGTCTCATCGTGCATTAAATGACTCTCTTCTAATGCCAACACCTCATCCCCCTCTGGCTCCGATAGTTGAACCTGATCTTCCTATTGTTATCCGTAAAGGTATACGTTCTACCCGTAATCCCTCTCCATATTATACTGCTTTGACTTACCATAGACTATCTCAACCCTTTTATACATGCCTTTCGTCTATTTCTTCTGTGTCCATTCCAAAATATGTAGGTGATGCCTTAGCTCGTTCTGGTTGGCGTCAAGCCATGCTTGATGAAATGAATGCGCTTCAGAATAATGGAACTTGGGAACTTGTTCCTTTACCATCTAGGAAATTTGTTGTTGGTTGCTGGTGGATTTTTTCTATCAAAGTTGGTCCTGATGGTACTATTGATCGTCTCAAAACTCGTCTTGTGGCTAAGGGTTATACCCAAATTTTTAGTTTAGAATATGGTTATACTTTTTCTCTAGTGGCAAAGATGGCTTCTGTTCGCTTATTCATAGCTATGGCTGCTCTTCAACAATGACCTCTTTATCAACTGGATGTCAAAAATGCCTTTCTTAATGGGGATTTGCAGGAATAAATTTATATAGAGCAACCTCCCAATTTTGTTGCTCAGGGGGAGTCTTCTGAATTGGTATGTCATCTTCGCAAATCCTTATATAGCCTCAAGTAGTCTCCTAGGGCTTGGTTTGGAAAATTTAGCAATGTTGTTCAACAGTTTGGTATGACTCGCAGTGAAGCAGATCATTCAGTTTTTTATCGTCACTCGAGTGCTAGGTGTATTTATCTTGTAGTATATGTTGATGACATTGTTCTTACAGGCAGTGATCACCATGGCATCTCACAAGTAAAACAACACCTTTGTCAGCACTTTCAGACCAAAGATCTTGACAAACTCAGATATTTCTTGGGGATTGAGGTAGCACATTCCAATACTGGTATTGTTATCTCTAAAAGGAAATATGCATTGGATATTTTGGAGGAAATTGGGTTGATGAATTCGAAATCTGTTGATACTCCCATGGATCCCAATGTCAAGCTTCTACCAAATCAGGGGGAGCCTCTTTCAGATCCTGAAAAGTACAGGAGATTAGTTGGAAAATTGAACTATCTTACTATTACTCGTCCTGATATTTCCTTTGTAGTCAGTGTGGTGAGTCAATTTCTTAATTCTCCATGTGAAGATCATTGGAATGCAGTCAATCGTATACTGAAGTACATTAAAGGCTCTCCTGGAAAAGGTTTGTTATATGGTCATAATAACCATACTAAAGTCGTTTGTTATTCAGATGCTGATTGGGCAGGATCTCCATCTGATAGAAGATCAACTTCTGGTTATTGTGTTTACATTGGTGATAACTTGATTTCTTGGAAGAGTAAGAAACAAAGTGGTGTGGCAAGATCTAGTGCAGAGGCAGAATATAGAGCTATGGCCTCAGCTACTTATGAGCTTATTTGGCTTAAATAGTTACTTAAAGAATTGCAATTTGGAGAAGTCACTCAAATGACACTTATATGTGATAATCAAGTTGCTCTTCATATTAGCTCAAATCCAGTTGTTCATGAAAGAACCAAACATATTGAGATTGATTGTCATTTCATTCGAGAAAAGATTATATTGAGAAATATCAAGACTGAGTTTGTTAATTCAAATAATCAATTAGCAAATATTTTTACTAAATCCTTACGAGGACCAAGGATTGATTGCATTTGTAACAAGTTGGGTACATATGATCTATATGCACCAGCTTGAGGGGGAGTATTAGATATTATTAGATATTATGAGATATTATAGATATTGTTAGATATTTCATATTTCTGTAACGGGCTTAGCCCATATGTTTATTTTCCTATATAAACATAACCCTATGTGTTCAATGTACACAAGGGATTTACAATATTCTTTCTTTTACTTTAATAAGCTCCATAGCATGTCATTTTATTTTAGGCTACTTGTTGCCTTTTCAGTGAAAATTTAAATTCTTCAATATGTATAGTTTTATGGTCTAATATAAGAAAATCCGACCAACACAATCATCATCCAAGACTCTCCCTACTACATAGATTTCCCACAGAAAATAGAGCTTATATGATTAGTTATATGATCAGACAAAAGAAAACAGAGAAGTTACTTTTTCTTATATGTTCAGAAAATAGAAACAATGTACATTGTACATTGTACATTGTCTAACACCAGAGAGTCCAACCAACACAACTACAATCCTAGATTCTCACTCTCTACTACATATATTTCTAATTTTTTTAACTCAAATCCTGTTGTCCAAGTTGTTTCTTTAAATGAAAACAAGATTTGAGTTAAAAAAATTAGACAATAAATTTTACAATATCTCATAATCAAAATTAAGAATTGCACCGGTCGGTACCGGACGAGCCAGTCTCGATCTCGGTGACCGACCGCCCGAGTCAAAAAACATATCAAGGCACACAATAATTGATAGTAACGACAATTACAATGGTACTTAATGAGTCATAATTCGTATCCCGAAATATGTGGGAAATATCTCTGACAAATCAGCTAAATACTGATTAACTGAAAGATGTTGCAAATATTCCTATATACCAATGTACCTCCCTATTAATTGGGGACCACGACAATAGCTGATAAATAAAACCCTCTGTGGAGGTGTGAGGTACGTTTTTACCAATTACCAAAATACACTCTTTACACAGAGTACTCACTTAAGCGTCGGAGTAGCTTTTAAAGGTCAGCCCTGGACCGAGTGTCAGCAATTTGGGAATGAGGCTTGAAGGAAGCAACTAGAGGAATATTGACCGACACATCAACAATTGTACGCCCAGTCATAGAGATGTGAGTTGATTTTAGGATTGCACATTTTTTTGGGTTTCACTTTGTTTATGAGTTTTGAGTTTAGCAATTATGGTGAGAAACCCAAAGAAGATTCCCATTGGACATGAACTTAACCAAGTGGTTAATTAACTGTGAAGGTTCACTTCTAGAGGCAAAGAGAAAAGTACAAATATATGGTGAGATGATGATGACGTGCGGAAGTTTAAAACAATATAAGAGAAGTAGCAACAAGATGATGACAGAAGGTGAAAGAGGAAAAAAAGAACATGAAAGGAAAGGAAAGGTAAATGCGAAAATGAATAAAGGGAAAAGTAAAGAGATTAAGAGATGCTTATCGAGTAAGGAATCACGCCACTTGGAGGAGGAAGAGACTCTAAGATGAGTGGTGAAGAGCCGCCACTTGAGGTGTTGTGCATTCAACAAAAGACCCAAAGATAATAGTAGACTCAGCTCATTAAACACTCTGACAGAGTTTCTTTTCTATTCAAAATTCAATCTGTAAATTACATGAGGCAAGGCACCCTTTATACAGGAGAGCATGACTGGGGAAGCAAGAGTGAGAGGGGTAAGGGTGTCAGTTGTGAGAAACCTTCTAGAAGGTAGGTCAAAAAACCCTAAACCTAGGTGCACTAGTCATGAAAGGTGGGTTTGGCACAAGCCCAATTTATGCTAGGTACACCCCAATTTATGCTAAGTGAATCCTACTCTAGCTTATTCTTCTATTTGAACCCCCAAAGTGAGCCAAATTTATTTATATAAACTTGTCTTATGAAAAGACTTAGAAGGAAGAACATCTGATATTCTGGTTTATGTCTGATTCTTCTTCTATTGAGGCTCTCATGAAGTTTCGTGGGGCTTAGTCTTGTATGCTGAGATGACTGACCTAATTGTCAAGTGTTTGTTGTTTCCTTAGTCATCTACTTGTCGAGGTGGTTTGTATCATGCCCCTCGAGTTGGAAAGAATTTGACCTTGAATTTAGAACTCCAATAAATAACATAGTTAGTTTGTTCATAGGATAAATAAAAATATTTCTAGCATTGGGTTGTGAATCAAACTTATGTTCATGAAGTTTTTGGAGTTTGCATGGATGATTTCTAGATACAGGCCATGTTTGTTGAGAATGTTTAGGGTGGAACTGATTTGTTTGTGAAAATCCTCTTAGAAGGTGAGAACCTTTAGGAGGTTTTTGAATGTCATCCCTATACTTCTTTATCAAAGATATCAAGTATTTAGAATGATTTGCTAATGAAAAAGATAAGGAAGAAGTATACCCATGATATAACCCAAATAGCCAAGAAGATGACCAAGGACACAAGAGACACTTCACACTTTGATAAGTTATCTCAGCATCCAAGACAAGGCCCCACCAAACAACGAAAGAACCTCAGCAGAAGAAGAACTGGACACAAACCAGAGCATCAAATGTTCTTTCTTATGATCTTCTTACAAGACAAAATGTTTGTAAATAAATTGGACTCACTTTAGGGGTCCAAATAGAAGAATAAACTACAGTAGGGTGTGCTTATTAATTTAAGTAGGGTGTGCTTAGTAATTTGGGCTTGTGCCAATCCCATCTTTCATGACAAGATCTTCTAGCTTTAAGGTTTCTTTGACCTACCTTCTAGAAAACTTCTCCTAAATGACACCCCTACCCCTCTATCTTGTTCAATGATGCGAGTTGATTTTAAGATTGCACACTTTATGGGTTGCACTTTGTTTATGATTTTTTATTTTAACTAAAATATGGTGAGAAACCCAAAGAAGATTCTTACTGAACACGAACTTAACCAAGTGGTTAAGTAAGTGTGAAGGTTTACTTCTAGAGGGCAAAGAGAAAACACAATTATATGGTGAAGATGATGATGAGGTGTGGAATTAAAACAAGGAACAAGATAAAGAAAAATAATGTAAAGGTTGAAATTAAATAGTAGAGAAAGATAAAAAATGGAATGGAAAGTGGCGCAAAGAAAAGAAAGGAAAAGGTGAAGAGATGAGGAAAGCTTATGGAAAATGGAGTTAGGAGTCACGCCACTTGGAAGGATGGGAGCTTCCAAGATGAGCGGTGAGGAGCCATCACTTGAGGTGCACTACTCTCAAGATAAGACCCAAGACAATTTAGAAGACAAAGCTCACTAATCACTCAAGCAGAGTTTCTCTTCTTAATTCAAATTTAAGTGTAAATACATGAGGCAAGACACTTTATTTATAGGAGAGAGTGTCTTGGAGAACAAGATAGAGGAGTAGGGGTGTCATTTGTGAGAAGCCTTCTAGAAGGTAGGTTAAAGAAACCCTAAACCTAGAAGCACTTGTCATGAAAGGTGGGCTTGACACAAGCCTAAATTAATAAGCACACCCTACTCAAATTACTAAGCACACCCTACTCAAATTACTAAGCATACCCTACTCAAATTACTAAGCATACCCTACTCAAATTACTAAGCACACCCTACTCAAATTACTAAGCACACCCTACTCAAATTACTAAGCACACCCTACTCTAGTTTATTCTTATATTTGGACCCCTATAGTGAGCCCAATTTATTTACAAATATTTTTTCTTGTAAGAAGACCAGAAGAAAGAACATCTGATGCTCTAGTTTGTGCCTAGTTCTTTTTCTGCTAAGGTCCTTTCGATATTTGGTGGGGCCTTGTCTTGGATGCTAAGATGACTTATCAAAATGTAAAGTGTCTCTTGTGTTCTTGGTCATCTTTTTGGCTATTTGGGCTATATCAACTTAGGAGGCGCAGTTAGTTTTGTACGGGTCAACATTATTGTTTTGACTACGTGAGATGAGATGATGAGACCCGTTTTGATTTTACTTTCTCCACCTTTTTCATTTTCTTTTTCGATTTTTCATTTTTACTTAGTCCTCATTAACTTCCTTAAGAGATAGGGCTTTTAATATAACCTTGATCCCTTGGAAGTTGAAAGAAATCTTATTGGTATGACCATCGTGTAAAATTTTTCTCTCATATTGCCAAGGCCTTCCCAAGAGAATATGTGTTGCTTCCATTGGCACAACATCATATAAAACCTCATATTTATACTTTCCTATAGCAAAAATTATGAGGACTTGTTTATTAACCATAATTTCACCCTCTTCACTAAGCCATTGTAGTTTATAGGGCTTTGTATGAAAGATAGTTAGTAATCCAAGCTTTTCCACTACTCTTGTACTAGCCACATTTGATCCTGCCGCGGACTCGAACGTGGAGGATATGCCTCGTCACGCCTTCGTCTAGCCTTCTGCAACAGCGTGTTCTGCAAGAATGCTCCAAGAACCTCCACCAGAACTCCCAACGGTGCCTGCAAAACAACACAGACGGCGCCTCTAGCGGCCGTGTGCACTCCGACGCTCAAGTCAGGCAATAGGACCACCAAAACTCTTACTGAATCTCTCTGTGAGACTCGTGTGTGCCCTCATCTGTGACTCAATTCTGTTATCACTGTGCGACGTGTATAAACGTTCCCACAATGACCCAGAAACTGTGTATAGTAAATCTGTGTAAACTTGTAATCTGAAAAACTTGTGTACCTTACATGAGGTGCAGTGCATTTATACCTGGGCCACGCCTCTCTCTCAGATGGTGACACGTGGAGGCATGCAACTGGCATCTAACCGTACACGTGTCACACCTGGAGGGCTTTTGCACTTTTCTCTGTGCGGCTAAGTTATCCTCTTGCGGAGTAACTTAGCACGTTTCTTCTCTCTGAGTGAGTCGCATGCTCCCAGGAGAGCACCAGGTGTGGCTGGTCTGAGCACACTAACCAGGCGCATCCTGCCTGCACGGCCTCGCCGCACGTCCTCTGTGTGAGTGCATGCTCCCAGGAGAGCACCAGGTGGGGCTGTTCTAAGCACACTCACCAGGTGAATCCTGCCCGCATGGTCTCACCGCACGTCCTCTGAGTGGGCATCATGCGAGGTGCATGCGTAACGCTCTCGCTGGGAACCTGGGTCCCAGCTTAACACGTGTTGGCAAGAACCCCGATGACCGATCGCGCTCTGCACGCACTAACGACCGATTGAACTCTTCATGCACTAATGACCGATGACCGTGCGGTGGCTTATTACTTTCCCCCGATGACCGTGCGATGCCTCATTACTTTCCCCCGATGACCGGGCGATGCCTCATTACTTTCCCCCGAAGACCGAGCGGTGCCTCATTACTTCCCCCCGATGACCGGGCGGTGCCTCATTACTTCACGCTCTGCTTCCAGGCGCTTATCTAGGCACTGATCTGGGGGTGGTGGCCACTTGGTAACTAACTACCGATCACCGTTCTAAGTGATCTCCTCCCTGATTCACCTGCACTCTTCCACCATGTGTCACCCTGTGAATGGTCTACGTGGTCAACTGCTGCTGACGTCATCGACTACCGATGACCGACCGGATCAACATTAGCACAACTACCCTATCTATGATCATGGAATATAACTTGTTGTTGATAAGGCAACGGGTGTGGAAAATATTTTCTCTTTGGGTTTCCTCAAAAGTTTTATGAAGCGTACCCAACATTCGCCTTACCATAAATAAGTCACCTTCACAAGGTATCTCGTTCATTTTTCACTATGGGTTTTTTGAAGGGGTAGGGGAGTTAGACCTAGAAGATTGATCACTGACTACTATCCCCCCTTTTACCATCATGGTTATTTTGTTAGGGAAATTTGCAGCGATATGACCAAAATCTAAACATTTAAAACAATTTTTATTTGAGGGTTTGGTTGGCGATTTAGTCCTAAAAGGAGAAGGATTGTCTTTAGAAGTTTGTGGAGTGGATTCTTTAGAGGAATTGGAAGGATTATGTTATTTTGGAAAGTTATTTTTATTCTTTCAAGATGAGTTGTAAAAGTCATCATTATGAGTATGTTTGAAAGATGTTTTCTTTAAAAGTTGTGATTCAACCTTGATGGCTAGGTGAACCAATTTTTCTAAAGATGTATACTCATAAAGTTTTACAAAATTTTGAATTTCTCTTCTTAATCCACTCATAAATCTAGCAATCTTTGACTCTTGATTTTCATGCATATTTATCTTAGTCAAAGTTACTTCTAAATCTTTGAAGTATTCATCTACACTCCTAGGTCCTTGATGAAGCTGTTGGAGCTTCAACAAGAGTTCCTTCCTATAGTGAGGAGGAACAAACCGCGCGACATGCATTCTTTCAAATCATACTAAGAGACTATGAATGGCCTCTTGTTCAAACCTATGTCCATTACAATTTGATGTCACCACTGCATGGCATAATCTAAAAATTCTAGGGAAGCTAATTTAACCTTTTGGTCCTCTTCGACCTCATACACATTAAAAATTTCTTCTACCTTAGCTTCCCATCCTAAATACAAGTTAGGGTCACTTTCCCCACTAAAACTAGATAAATTAACAAAAGGAAAAGAAGTCTTTGGTGGTTGGTGTTGGTGGCGCCTAGTTTCCACATTGTACACTCTCTATTCTTCTTCTTCTTCAATCCCATAGTGCATATGATACCTTGTAGTGTGTCTAGGTTCCCGCCTCCTTTCTCTAGCTAGTCTCTCTTGAGTCTCTTCTAGCCTTTGCATTCTTTCCACTAGTTGTCTCATTTCCTCTTCTTTGTGGGTCAAGCTTCTCTTGGCATCCGCAAGCTCCCCAAAAAGATGTTCTTTTTTAGGAGATTGTGGCTTTGAAGACTCTCCCGAAGATAAATGAGCCATGATTTTGCACAAAAGAAAGCAAATAATTAATGAAAATAAAAATTTAATCCACTTTCTCACTTGTATCACTCAGCTATTTCATGAAGGATGGAGAAAAATTTTAATTCACTCAAGAAAGATTTGTACTCCAAAAGGTCTACACTTGGTTGTAACACTTCAAGTGAAAGAGGTCAAAGCTCTTATCACTCGCTCACCCAAGAACCCCTAACAAAACTAAAGAAAGATTTGAAGACAAGCAATAAAAGATAAATGAAAGAAAGCTAAACCAATTTAGAAATTAAAGGATGACAAAACTTTGAACAAGAAAAACACTCATGAAGACTCAAAGACACTTACTTAAACTTTAACTATTAAGGTTTAATGTCCTTAGAAATTATGAAAGCAAGAAGGATTAAATTCCACAAGTATGAAAACAATTTGCCATATACTTAGAATCCTCTTTAGTAATTTGAAATTTGAAAAGTGAATAAACTCAATTTGTTTTTGTCTTTGTTTCTATGGCTTCAAAATTTCCATATCCTTTTTCATGCATATTTTTAATTCACTTTTCAATTTTCGAAAAAGATATTAGGTTGTGATTCAATTCATATGAACACTTGCATTCTATGTTTGTAATTAAATCAACCACTACTCAAACAAGGTATAATTTGTTTTTAGTTCTTAACAATTAAAATCAAAATAAGCAAAATTGATTTAAGGCTCCTAGAACACTAAGAACACAAGACTCAAGCAAAAGAGGTAAGGAAAAAAAGATTGACAAAAAAAATTCAAAAGCAGAATTTAAAAGTGCTTAATGAATAAAAAGGAAAAATTGTAAATGACCATAATTTAAAGACTAAATTGAAAGGCGCTAAATTGTAAAGCGAAATTTAAATTGCTGGAAGATAAAGAGATAATTGAAATGTGCTGGAATTTTAAGGCATAAATAAACTCAAAAGCAATTAAGCACAAAATAACCATGATCTGAATATGATGTGAGTTGATTTTAGGATTGAATATTTTATGGGTTACTCTTTTGTTTATGCATTTTGAGATTAGCAAAATATAGTGAGAAACCTAAAAAAGATTCCCATTGGACACGAACTTAATCAAGTGGTTAAGTAAGTGTTAAAGTTCACTTCTAAAGGGAAAAGAGAAAACACAATTATATGGTGATGATGATGAAGAGCTGCGTAATTAAAGCATATAATGGAAAGCAACAAGATGGAAAAACCAAAAAAGGAAAAGAAGAACACAAGAATATAAGAGGAATGGAAATGATGCAAGGAAGGAAGAGATAGAGGAAGCTTATGGATGATGATGGTGGTCACGCCACTTGGAGTGGTGGGAAACTCCAAGATGAGTGGTGAAGAGATTTTAGGATTGCACATTTTTATGGGTTTCACTTTACTTATGAGTTTTGACTTTAGCAATTATATGGTGAGAAACCCAAAGAAGATTCCCATTGGACATGAACTTAACCAAGTGGTTAAGTAAGTGTGAAGGTTCACTTCTAGAGGCAAAGAGGAAAAAACAAATATATGGTTAGATGATGATGAGGTGCGAAAATTTAAAACAATATAAGAGAAGTAGCAACAAGATGATTTCCGAAGGTGAAAGAGGAAAACAAGAAGATGAAAGGAAAGGAAGGGTAAATGCAAAAGTGAATAAAGGAAAAAATGAAGAGATTAAGAGATGCTTATGGAGTAAGGAATCACGCCACTTAGAGGGGGAGGAGACTCCAAGATGAGTGGTGAAGAGCCGTCACTTAAGGTGTTGTGCATTCAACATAAGACCCAAAGATAATAGGAGACTCAGCTCACTAAACACTCTAACAGAGTTTCTTTTCTATTCAAAATTCAATGTGTAAATTACATGAGACAAGACACCCTTTATACAGGAGAGAATGAATTGGGGAACAAGAGTTAGAGGGGTAGGGGCGTCAGTTGTTAGAAACCTTCTAGAAGGTAGGTAAAAAAGGTGGACTTGGCACAAGCTTAATTTATGCTAAGTACACCCTAATTTATGCTAAGTGAATCCTACTCTAGCTTATTCTTCTATTTGGACCCCTAAAGTGAGCCCAATTTATTTATATAAACTTCTTTTGTGAAAAGACTAGAAGGAAGAACATTTGATATTCAGGTTTATGTCAGATTCTTCTTCTACTGAGGCTCTCTTGAAGTTTGGTGGGGCCTGGTCTTGTATGCTGAAATGTCTGACCTAATTGTGAAGTTTCTATTGTGTCCTTAGTCATCTACTTGTCAAGGTGGTTTGTATCATGCTCCCCAAGTTGGAAAGAATTTGACCTCAAATTTAGAACTAACATAGTTACTTTGTTCATAGGACAAATAGAAATATTTTTAGCATTGGGTTGTGAATCAAACATATGTTCATGAAGTTTTGGGAGTTCGCATGGATGAGTTCTAGATACAAACTCATCAGATTCATCAAAAGCTCTAGGCACACCCCTCTGCCCGATGACAATGAGGACCCAGAAGGACATCATTTTATGGATGAGATAATAGAAGCACAACTCCCCTCCAAGTGGAAGGGACTGACCATTAAACTTTATGATGGCTCAACTGATCCGGACGAGCACCTAAACGTCTTCAAGACACAAATGACCCTTTACACAACCAACAAAGCTGTATGGTGTAAGGTTTGTCCCACCTCTCTCCAAGAGGGACCACTCGGCTAGTTAACCCAACTCCTACCTAACTCTATAGGTAGCTTTAAAGTCTTGATGGCTAAGTTCATCACTCAATATGCAACAAGCCGATTGCATCACACCTCGTCTATGCCCCTCCTTAATGTGAAGCAAGAAAAAAGAGAATCTTTGCGGGTGTTCATGGACAAATTCAGTAAAGTTTGCATGAGTATGAGAACCTCATGCTAGAAATAGCCATGCACCACCTAGTCTCGGCAATCCAACTGGGTCGATTCACTGAAAGCTTGATCAAGAGACACACCAAAGATCTTGATGAATTAAGGAACCACACAACAAAATTCATGCAGATAGAGGAACACACTGACTATCACAGAATCATTCGATCCGAGAATGGAGAAAAAGGGAAGGATAAAGACAAAGGGAATCGACCTACGTCGGGTCAGTCTGACCTGCTCCAGAGAAAATCGGGGACCCCGGTTTCTTAGTTACACCCTATTGAATGCTCAAAGGGGTAGGGTTTTGGACGAGGCACTACAAGTCGAATTAATCCCAACCCTAAGGCAGTCACAAAGTCCAAGAAATGCTTATATGTTTAAACACTGTCAATACCATCGCAATTACGACCATACAACCGAGGGGTGTCAGGCATTAAAGGACAGGATGAAAGAACTCATCCAAGTTGGACACTTGCACAAATTTGTTAAGATTGATGCTAACTCGTACTAATCTTCACAAAGGGAGAGTTACCAACCCAGGAACCGCAAAGAACAATACGATCAGTGGGGACGAGAAGGCTTGCGTCATTTTGATGATGATCGGTGTTCGAAAAAGTAGAGAAGAAGGAGTGAAAGCCTAGTACAAAGGACTCGACTGTGAAGTGAGAGTCCTAGGAGGAACGACCGAGCAAGAATTCGTGCCCGGGAGGTTATCAATTCTATAGCTGGTCTGATCCCATTCAAAAACACCGGACGAGAAGTAAATACAATCGTTGGAGGCAGATGCTCCAATTCTTCCAGAAAGAAGCACCTTCTGGTTGTCCATTCTGTAACCACCAAAAATCGACCGAGGATGGCCCCGATCACCTTCACAGACAACGATTTCACGACAATCAACTTGGCTCAGTGATACAAGCCAAGTCAACAAGGAGATGACGAAGGACCCAAGAGACCATTCACAGTCATATCAATAAACAAGTCAAGACCCCACCAAAAATCTAGAGGACCTCACTGGAAGAAGAAGTAGGTGTAGACCAGAACACCAATTGTTCTTTCTTCTGGTCTACTTAAGAATAAAACATGTTGTAAATAATTTGGGCTCACTTTAGGGGTCCACATAGCAAAGATAGGCTAGAATAAGGTGCCTTTAGCGTAATAGAGGGTGTGGGTATCATTTTAGCTTGTTCCTAGCCCTTTTGGAAGACATTTTGACCTAGTTTCTACAAGGACAAGCCTAGGATGCGGGTTTGACTAAGGCTGTCCATTTTTTCCCTTTTCCCATCCTATCCCTTTAGATTGTTCTCCAAGGCTGATGTGAGTTGATTTTAGATTCATTATATTTGTGACACTTTATTAAGAATTGGATCAAGATTCTTTAGCAATTTAGGTGAGTCACCTAAGGAAAATTCCCACTAGACCTTAACTTAGCAAGTGCTAAGTAGATGTGAAGGTTCATTTCCAAAGGTCCAAGGTGAAAACACAATTAAAGATATGAATAGATGACAATTAAGGTGCAGAAAATAGAAATGAATGGCGCAAAATAGAGCTGGAAAAGAATTGAAAATTAAACACAAAAACAGAATGCTAAAACAAAATTGAAACCATACAAAGAATAAGGAGGCTTAAGGATGCATCATTGGAGATCATAGCCTTCCAAATTGATGCTCCAAACTCATACTCATGATTGCCATGACCGTAAACTCAAAAACACTGAACAGAATTGGAAACTAAATAGATTGTATTGAATAGAAATGAATAAGAACACAAACTAACACAAACAACCGATTGGAATTTAAGAACTAACAAGAACAATCGATTAAATGAACAAAGGAAGATGAAACTTATGTGGTTGTAGCTAGGAATTGGAATGGCACGCAACTTGGATGGTGATGTTTCAAGATAAGTGTTGAATATCCGCCACTTGAGAGCCTCCAATGAAATCACAAGATAAGACAAGGAAGAAGGAGAACTAGTCTCACAAAACTCACTCTAAATTTGAGGAGACTAACTTTACTATCAATTTCAATGTTCTTTACAATGACCAAGTACCTCTATTTATAGGTTTTAGAGGGATGAAATTCAAATGAAACAGATTCAAAATCTGCCCAAAATTCAAATGAAATTCGGCGCCACTCCTAGTCACATGGGAGATGTGATTCAATTTCTACTTTGGCACCTCCTAAAGCTACATCTACACCTCCTTTTTATGTCACATGGGAGGTGTTACTTATATTTGTACAATGACACCCCTTATTTAACACCTATACCCTCCTCTAAAGTTCTTCTATAAAACTAAACAAAAGTAATTACAAAAAAAGACATCTATTGATGCTCATTATCCAACGCTTTAGCCTTGCTCCTAGTAATCCTTTGAGGCATGAAGGATGTTGAGCTCATGGGTTGGGCTTAGGCCTCAACTTGGACTTGGGCTTCTTGGTCTTGGGCTTGGACTTGGGCCTCAAGCGCTTCCTCTACTTGGTCTCCATCAAAGGCTTCTTCACCTATAAATAGGAGGCCTACCTAGTGTATTTTTCATGTTGAAATTGAATATTAAAGAAACTCTGCACAATTTGTGTGAGAATTGTGAGCTTTTAGCTTAGGTCTTATCTTGTGAGAGTGTGAGCTCTTCAAGTGGTGGCCAACTTTCACTTATGTTGGAGGACTTCTACACTCCAAGTGGTGTGTTTCTTCCATTGCCATAACCATAAGATTTCTCTCCTTAATCTTGTTTTCATTTTCGTTTATGTTTTACTTTCTTGAAGTTCATGTTCTTGCTTTCCTTTTGTCTTCCATTTGGTCACCTCTTCTTTAATTTGTTTCCTTTCATGTTCTTCAATTTCCACACCATCATGTTCACAATAACATGTGTTTTCCTTTTGCCTTTGTGAAGTGAACCTTCATAGTTACTTAACCACTTGGTTAAGTTCATGTCCAGTGGGAATCTTCCTTAGGTTACACCATTAAAAATGCTAAAATCTCAATCTAAGTAAAGTGTCACACCTTAAAATGAACAGTCCTAAAATCAACTCACATCACTCAGGATGACCCCATGGTGATCACTGTGGAGATAGATAAGTTTGCCATTACCAAGGTTTTGGTGGACCAAGGCAGCTCGGTCGATATTCTATATCGAAAGATCTTCAAGAAAATGAGGATCCTAGTCAGAAATTCAACCTTACAATGAACAGATTGTCGGATTTTCAGGGGAGAGGGTAGACACAAGGGGATTCATCAATTTATATACTATGTTCAGGGAGGAATGATACCTTAGTAAGACAATAAGAATCAGGTATTTACTGGTAAACGCAAATACCTCTTATAATATATTGCTCGGACGGTCGTCCATAAATCATCTGCAGGCAATAGTATCTACTCCCCACCTAGCGATGAAGTTTCCATCAGTAGCCGGTGATAATGTAACAGTACATGTCGATCAAAAGAAAGCTCGCGAATGTTATGTTACGTGTCTAAAAGTTAAGTCGGTCAGTCATTTATACAAAGCTTTTCACCACGCGGATGGTCTCAAAAAAGGAGGCGACAGTCGTCTGCATATAACGAGTCAACCAAGGAACATTCCAAGAAGAACGAAAGAACACATGGTTGCTCTCGTTGATCTTGACCCTCATCTCAACGAAACTTGCATGGAACCGGACAAGGACCATTGTCCTTTACCTCTACGAGACGATGAACACAAGACAGACAATGGAACATCCCTAAAATCGGATGATAGCGAGTTGGTAAGCCAAAATTTGGTAAATAACACTGATTTGTTTGCTTGGATAGTTGACGACATGTTCAGGGTGATCCCAGACATCAGTATACATCATCTTTCCATTTATAAAGAAGCCAAGCCAGTAGCCCAGAAAAAACAAAAAGATGGGTGAAGAAAAGCGTGTGACGGCATGGCAAGAGGTCGAGAAGTTGGTGAAAGCTGGCTTCATCAAAAGGGTGCACTACACAACATGGTTGGCCAATGTGGTCATGTTAAAAAAGAAAATGGTAAGTAGAGGATGTGTACCGATTATACTAACCTCAACAAAGCTTTTCCCAAGGATTCTTATTCTCTACCAAGCATTGATCGACTCGTCGACGGAGCAGCAGGCCACACCATCTTAAGTTTCCTAGATGCATATTCTGGATATAACCAAATCCTGATGCTTTTGAGAGACAAAGAAAAGACAACATTTATGACCGATTGCAACAACTTCTGTTACGAAGTCATGTCGTTTGGCCTAAAAAATGCAAGGGCCACCTATCAACAATTGATAGACCATAATTTCAAAGGACTGATCAGTCGGAGTGTTGAAGTTTATGTGGATGACATTGTTATCAAGTCCGACTCATGCCAACTACACATTAAAGACTTGCAGGAAGTGTTTCAAGCCCTTCGTGACCACGACATGAGGCTTAATTCCTACAAGTGCGCGTTTGGGGTGGAAGGAGCAAAATTCTTAGGTTTTATGCTCACGCATCGTGGCATAGAAGCAAACCCTGAGAAATGTAGGGCAATCACCAAGATGCAAAACCCCAAGAACGTAAAGGAAATTCAAAGGCTAATTAGGTGGCTTACAGCGCTCTCCAGGTTCGTACCAATGGTAGTAGAGAAAACCAAGCCTATTGTGTAGATGTTATGACAGGCCACTAAGTTTCAATGGATGGATGGGTGCAAAAGAATATTCATCCAATTAAAAACTTTCTTGGTGTCCCCTCGGTTATTCAAAATTCGAATGCCAAGGAACCCATAATTGTTTATCTGGTTGTCTTGGAGGAAGCCATCAGTGCGACATTGGTTCAAGAAGTAGAAAAGGAGGAACAACCAGTCTACTTCATCAGCTGAGTGCTTCACAACATCGAATTTTAGTATCAGATGATTGAGAAGGTCGCTTTGGCCTTAGTGATAACTGCACGACGAATGCGCATGTACTTCCAGAATCATCGCATCATAGTGAGAAATGACTATCCCTTAATGAAGATACTAGAAAAACCAAATTTGGCTGGACGAATGATAAGATGGGTTGTGGAGTTATTGGAATTTCAGATTCAATACCAACCCAGGGGGCAATGAAATTGAAAGCTTTAGCTAATTTTACAGTTGATCTCAGCCCTCGACCGACCAAAGAAGAGGACCTTAAATGGATGATGCATGTTGATGGTTCCTCCAACAGTAGATCGTGTGGTGCAGGAGTGGTGCTAGAAGGACCAGGTCATATTCTTCTTGAATAAGCATTGAAATTTGAGTTCAAAACATCGACAACCAGGCCGAGTATGAAGCCATCATATCCGGTCTCAATCTAGCTCTTGATTTGGGGGTAAGAAAGCTTATTTGTAAAAGTGACTCCCAACTTGTTGTCGGGCAGCTGAAAGGAGAAATCGAAGTTAAAGAATCATTACTACAACGATATTATCATCTCGTTCAGAGTTTGATAGCCAGATTTATTGAGGTGGCGATCCAGTACATCCGCCAGGAGCATAATGCCCAAGTTGATATGCTTTCACGTCTAGCCACAGTAAAAAAGAAAGGGCTCCATAGGTCGATCATTGATGGAGGACCATCCGGAAGGACACATGATGTGAGTTGATTTTAGATTCATTATATTTGTGACACTTTTAAGAATTAGGATCAAGATTCTTAGCAATTTATAGGTGAGTCACCTAAGGAAAATCCCCACTGGACATTAACTTAACAAGTGTTAAGTAGATGTGAAGGTTCTTTTCCAAAGGTCCAAGCTTAAAACACAATTAGAGGTGAAGGATGAAGACAATGAAGGTGCAGAATTAAAACGCAAAAACAGAATAGAATTAGGCATAAAAACAGAATACAAAACAGAATTGAAACAACACACAAACTCAAGGAAGCTTAAGGAATCATCAATGGAGTCAATGCCTTCCAAATGATGAACCAAACTCAATTATGAGTGCTATATCCTTGTACAAAACAATTGATTTAAGATGAACAAGAAAAGAGAACAGAATTGAATTTAAAAACAAATGAACCGAATAGAAATACAAGAAGAACAAGAATAACCAATTGAAATTGGAAACAAAGAAGAATAACTGATTGAAATGACTATGGAAGATGAAACTTATGTGGTTGTAGCTATGAACTGGGAATGGACACACCACTTGTAGGTCATGATCCAAGATAAGTGTAGATTTGCCGCCACTTGAGAGCTCTCAAAACTCACAAGATGAGACTAGGAAGAGGAGAACAAGTCTCACAAAATTCACTCACAATTTGAGTATAGTAACTTTACTTCTATTTCAATGTTATTTTACATGAGCATAGGACCTCTATTTATAGTGTGAGAGGGCTGAAATTAAAGTGGGAAAATTCAAATGAGAAACATTTGAATTTGGAGCCAAAACATATGTCACAAGGGAGGTGTGACTTGATTTCTACTTTGGCACCTCCTAAAACTACACCTACACCTTCTTTTGATGTCACATGGAAGGTGTGACTTAGTTTTGTATATTAACACCCCTTATTTCTATGTCTACACCTTCTTTTTATTTTCTACTAAAACTACTTTAAAGAGATTACAACAAGTGACAACAATTGATGCCCATCTCTTTAAAGCTTTGGCCTTACTCCTAATAATTCTTTTGAGTTATGACTTGAGCTTGGGCCTTATGTTGGGCTTGGGCCTCATCTTTTTAAGAAGACTAATAGGAAGAACTTCAAATGTTTTGGCCCTTGTCCATTCCTCCTATGAATGAAGTCTTTATTTGCTTGTTGAGATGACCCTTCAAGTTTAGCATCCTTGGTCATCTTCATGTGGTCGTGGATTGCATCAACACATATTGGGCCTTTAACTAGGGCCATGACTAGAAGAGTGGAAGAAGAAGAAGTTCATAAAACTCTATCTTTATGAAGAATTAATTTTTAACTTTTCTTCCAAATTTCCTAGTCTTATAAATTTGTAAAAAGTAGTATAGGCTTTATTTTGGGCTTGTATTTCGGCCATTATCTTGGGCCATGTTTTAGGCCAATTTTCATAGGCCATGTATTGGCCAATTAGAGTAAGGTGTAAATATAAAAAGGAAGAGTTTAGCTAGAGTTACAATTAGGCCTCCTTGGACCCAATGCAACTCTAGACCATCTGAAGAGTTTTTTTAGGGTTAAAGTATGCACCTTGGCTGCCCATAGCACTATAAATACAAGTGTTAGCCCCATTGTAAATCAGATTTGAATTGATAAAGAAAATTTATCCAAGTTGCTAGTTCATTTTTCTTCAAATTCTCACTCTCAAGTTTGCACTTCTAATAGTGTTTTGCTTGAATCTTCTTAGGAGTTGACCTAACCTCTCTTAAGCTTCATTATCATTCTCCATACACCAATACTTCATAGTTTCTTTCATCCATTTTAGCAACCCAATCCCACCAAATTTCGTACCCTAAAATACAAAATAAAAGACTCATAGCAATGCAAGCTTGGATTGCATCATTTGGTATCAAAGCTTAGGTCTTCAAGAGATAAGTTGTTGTAACTTTTGTTATTTCATTTTTGTGTTGTTCCTCACATTTTAGAATGTCTTAAATCTGTTTTAAATGTGTTTCCACTGTTAAAATGTGTTTTTGTTTAGTTTAATCGGTTCAAATAGCTTGTTCTTTCTTGAACCATCTATATTGGTGTTTAGGAGTTCTTTTTAGTTTATCTTGTGTGCTTTTGATTTTTGTTGAGTCTTCTTTCATTTTCTTTTGGTAAAAATAGTTTATGTTGGTTTCATTTTTATTTTATGATCCATTTCTAGTTGTCTAAAGTCATGTTGTTTCCATATTTGTTATAAAATTAAGTAGTCCTTTGTTTGATTTTTTGTTTCTTGTTTTTACGATGAATATCCATGTGGTTTGAGTCTTTTTGTGCCTTTTGTGTGCTCTTCTTTTTATGTTTTTAGTCTCTTATCTTGTTATTAGATCATTAACAAGTTCATTAGAGTTAGGTTTCTATTATGTCTTAAGTTTCAATTCTTTTTTTCAAATCCCTTAGGTTTCTTCTTTTTCAGTTTTTGTGAAATTTTGTCTTTGTTGTGAGAATTTATTGTGGGTTTGTATTTTGTTAAAAAAATATGAAAAAATTCACAGAACCATACTGAGATGTTTTTGGTATCTAGTTAAAACAGAATGTCCAAAAACAAAACAGAAAAAAAGTTATAAACAATAAAAGTCAGGACGTTTTCAACACAGAAAAAACAGTTTCAGTCTGGTGTTGCTCTTAGTATAAAATTTACTGCACTTTATTCCTTAGGCTTTTTGACCTGAAATTTTTACCACAACTTTCTTGATGCGTTGTGGAATTGGGATAAAATTTTGAGATTCAAATTCATTATAATATTTCCCCAGTAAAGTTTTGAATCATCTTTGCCAGTGCTGAAATACAGTTTCAATCTCTGAATACTGGTACTGTAGTGTTTGGTTTATTTCTTCATAATACACATCCGTTTGACCTAAAATTTGTTTCGTTTGATCAAATATTGTGTTGATATTCTAAAATAAAAATTTCATACACAAAATGTTTCTAGATGAAGTTTCACAAATTTTTGGAAGTTTCAGTGTTGGTTTGATTCTAGAATTTTTCTTTTCAAATCTATTCCAGTGCTATTCTTAGGTTTCCTATTTGGGTGCTCACTATTTTTGCTAGCTTTAATTATTGATTTGTGTCTTAAAATAATCCTTACAGTTGTCAAATTAATTCATTTGAGTTTAGCAATTTTAATTGAGCTTTTCTTGATTTTTACTTGTTGGTCTCATAAGGTGAAATTCATATTGAGTGGAAGTTTGGTTTTGAAGTTGTGAAGCTAATTTCTACTTGATGATTCATAGCTAAAGGCTAAAAATAGTGGTTATTTAGAGAGGGCAGCAATTGAAGGCAAGAATCAAGTTCATATAAAGGGAACGAAGATTTGACAACTTGAAGAAAAGAAATTCATAAAAAAAAATTGTTTTATTTTTAGCTTTGTATCATGGAACCTTTTTAGTTCTTTTTGTGTCTTTAATTTTCTTGTTTTCTTTGTGTTTGGGAAAATGCTCTCAATGCAATCGCATAAAGACATTGTAATAATCAAATCCGTTCATTAGTAGGTGAAAGTGTGTCAAGGGGCTCAAAGTGTCACTTGCACTTTCACATAGGACAGGTCTAGTTTACTTTCTTCATCCTTTCTTCTTTTTTCTTTAATTCCTTCTTGTTTAATTTCTTTCTTTCCTTTACTTTCCTAAGTCTCTTTGATACCTAGGTGATTGCTCTTTGTTTGTAGTTGATCTTTCTTTGATCACTAGCACGCCTTGCATACATCACATTTAGGGAAAATTTGTTTTGAAGTTTCTTTTGAGGAAACAATTTGTTAAGACTATCCGAGGTAAGCTCTGGCTAAGGGAAGACTTGGTATTTAAGCAGTCCTAGTGACTCACCTCTCTTTCCTGAGAGTGAACTTGGAGATATTTGACTTGTTGACCTTGATTGAAACTTCACCAAGTCTAAAACCTATTTGTGAAAATATTTTATCACTCATTTGAAATAAAAAAAAAAATTATGAAAATCATTTCTTTTTAATTTTAAAAATGAGTGATCATTTACATGCATCAAGTGTAAAAGGAAGTAATAGGGAACAAGAAGATGCCAATGGGTGGAGAGATAATTTTGAGAGAAGATAAAGATAGAAAATGGGATGAGGTAAAAGAAATGTTTGGCAAAATGGTCTCAACCAAAATAAGGACAAAAGGTTTGAAGAAAAAAGACCAATTCATGAACAAACCTTGTGAGGAAGTTCTTAAAGAAGTATTTGTGTCTGGAACTGAACAAGATTGTTCCTCCACAAAAAAGACAAATGAAGGTTTGATTGAAAAAGAAGAAGAGGAAACCCACAAAGAAGAAAAAGTCTCTTATGACACCCCCTGCAAGAATAGTTGAGAAAGAATCCTTAAAAGGGGATTGTAATACTTTGAACATTTCTTTTCAATTATTTAATGCTCATTCTTCTTTACAAAAATCTCAAAAACAACACTTTGTGATGTTGTTGCCTAGTTTGGGCAATAAACAACACAAAGTGAACAAAAATATTTTTGAAAAAGGTCCTATGTTTCTCTTTCAAAAATTTTATAAAAATAAAGGACCTTATTTCTGTTTTCTTTTCTTTTCTTTTAATTTTCTTTTAATAAAGAAAATTGTCTCATATTTTTTTGATGTCTATTGTAGATTGACATTTGATCTGGGAGGAAAATAACAAATAAACAGAGGCTGCTGTCATTTAACATCATTCAGGATCTGAGGACAAATCCTTTTCAAGAGGGAGGATCTGATGGAGGACCTTCCGGAAGGACACATATTGGGCATTTAACTAGGGGCATAACTAGAAGAATAAAATAAGAAGTTAATAATACTCAATATTTATGGAGAATTAACTTTTAACTTTTCTTCCAAACTTCCTAGCCTTATAAATTTGTACAAAGTAGTATAGGCTTTATTTTGAGCTTTTATTTTGGGCTTGTATTCCGGCCATTATCTTGGGCCATGTTTTAGGCCAATTTTCATGGGCATGTATTGGGCCAATTAGAGTAGGGTGTAAATCGAATACTCCTTGGTCGACTTGTCAAAGACAACCAACACACTGGAGTACTCGGATAAGAGTTGTAATAGAATAAAAAAGATTGAGGGGTAGGTAGTAACTTAAAAATATCGCAAATAATCCTAAAAGCTTGAAAGGCTGCCCACGAGTTGGGATGCAACTGGGTCGATGCCACATTAAGGATCCGAAGAACCCCCATTCGTAAATTCATTAAAGGGGGGGGGGGGGTGACATGTAAGTCATTAAAGAAGATTTTATATACATAAAAGAAATCTTGGGGTGCACTTTCTCGACCGTAGCACACTCGGTCAATGTGGCAACAAGTATCAGCAGCCACTGCATTTGTGGATGCATCAGGTTTCAATTTGGATACATTGAAGAAGAACTTATCCAAATCATTTAGACCCCTGAAGCAATTAGGCATATCCAAGATGCGTGGATCAACCCACTCGTAACTCGGACAGTTTGACCTGGGGTTGACCGTATGGTTCGAGCCACTCGCGTCTCCCGCACCACTAGATGCAGTACGGGTTAGCTCAGAAGACTCAATATTCAAAATATTATCAAAGGAATCAGTGGAAGAAGACATTACTAACATTGATACAAGAAAAGTGAAAGAAGGTTGGTAGACTCGACACTTAAACCCTAAACCATAAACCTAAACTCTATAGCACAGTGAGGAAGGCGTAAAACCTTACTTCGTTAAAATGAAGTCCTATTTATAAGAAACCAAAGAGGAGAGAGATTATCATGTGAATCGCTTAGGACAGTTAGATCAGTATTCATCCAATGGCTCGTATCATTCGGCATATGAAATGACACTAAGTCTCCACCGTTAGATCTCTCTGATTGAACAGTACTCACCAAACGACAACAATTTTTTTTTAAAATTAAACGTCACATCTCTGCTAAGCATTTAATGCATTCAACAGTCATATCTCGCCTTGGAAACTCCAACGATCATTTCACGACTCTCTAGAAATTAATTTCTTCGAGCCTCGAGGGCTAGTGTATCAGTGGTACTAGACGAGTCAGTCTCGGCCTCGGTGCCCGACTGACCAAGTCAAAGAACATATCAAGGCATGCAATAAATGATAGTAACGATATTTACAACGACACTCAATGAGTCATAATTCGTATCCCGAAATATGCGCAAAATATCTCCAACAAATCAGCTAAATACTGATTAACTGAAAGATGTTACAAATATTCCTATATACCAATGTACCTCCCTATTAATTAGGGACTACGATGCATATCAGTCAATAACTGATATCCGGCCCATCATGGCAAGGGCCCATAAATAACACTATAAATAAAATCTTCTATGGAGGTGTGAGGTACGTTTTTACCAATTACTAGAATTCACTCTTTACACAGAGTACTCATTCGAGCATCGGAGTACCTTTTGCAGTCACCCCCCGAACGAGTGTCAGCATTTGAGGAAGGAGGCTTGAAGGAAGCAACCAGAGAATTATCGACACGTCAGCAATTGTACGCCCAATCATAGGTACTATCTAGGCCTTCTCTGCCTATATAGGTACAGGAGAAAATCATCTGCAAAAATACAAAGAAACAAGATCACATAAAATTGGAAACAAAATTGTAACCTTTTGAAAAGTTGGAAACTAAGGAAATTGTAAATAATGTCCAAGACAAAATATTTTTCCAAGATCCTTGGAACAAAAAATCCTATTAAAGATACAAGCTTCAAGGAGAAATCATCAACCTTTAGAGCGACGTTCAAAAAATAGAGTATTAGAGTTTTCTTAGTTTCTTATTTTCTTCTTTCTAATCTTTTCATTTTGCCTTTGCATGGAAGGCTAAACTTCTTTAGGATGATTCTCTTGTGATTGCACAATGAATTTTGAAGTTTTTGTTCAATAAAGTTTTACTCTTAAATGCGGTAGTAAGTATCATGCGATACACGATACGAATCGTATAAAACTATACGATTCTACTCTCTCATGACACAAATCATGTAAACAATTGTTTTTTCTCCCGTATCGACAAGTGCTAATCGTTCACAAAATCGCAAAATCACAAATTGCTTTTGTATCATGCCTTGAATCGCGTAATGCATTTGGGTTTGGTAAATACTCTAACTTTATTTTTTTTAACCACGAACTTACTTCTCCTCCAAGAACGATTCCCCTCTTCTCCTCCAATGGCCCAAACACAATGATGCACGGAGAAAGGCAACGAAGCGAACAATGACGAAGTGAATGGGAAGAGCGAACGACAAATAAGCAAAATGTCGGAGGGGTGGGAAAGCAGGCGACACCAGAGATGTGGGAGGTTCATAGCAACTTGTGCTCTTCCTTACTTCAATTTCCATGAATGGTTTATTTAGCAGCGTAGCGAAGCCCATCCGAAAACAAAGAGGCAGTTATGCCGATGCGAGAACGAAAAGGCAGTTGCTAAAGCAACAACAGTGCCCCATGGAAAATGAAGAGGCAATTGTTCACATGAGCGAAGACAACCCTGATGTTATCTCTTTCTTTCTTATTCTCCTTGGGCCAAAACTTTATCAACCCAAATATATATTTTTTTTCATTTAACAAAGGAGTTGGGTCATATAACCCATCCTAATCCAACCATTAGCCACTCTTTTTAATGTTGTTGTGATTATTAATTATATTTTTACATGTTTATATGTCTTATATGTTATATTTTTTAAATGTTTATGAATCTTATGATTTGCAATACGAAACGATCCATGATTTGAAATATAAGCTCTCTAATTCACGATACGCTTCACAATTCAACTATCATGCTCTTCAATTCTATTGTAGAAATTTGGGTTAGAAGGTGTGATATTTTTGAATTATGATTTTTGACAACAAATTGTTTATGAACGCTTTTTAAAAATTCAGTTCTTTCTTTAATTATAGTTCTTTATTAGTTTGCTTATTTCTAATCAGTCTCTTGTTCACTTAGTTTAAGAGGTAGAAAATAAACATCTCACGAGTAGACACATGGAAATGAGTGAGATACTAAATACATCAATAGACACTTGTTTTATTTATAAGATTTTGTTAAATTTGATTGACATTTGTTTGGTGAAGTTCAACTCTATATGATAATTGAAAGAGTGAAAATCTTAATATAATCAATGACAAATTCACTACCGAATGAACTTGGGAGTCAACTTTCTTTCTTTACTATTTATTAATTGTCTATCTTAATTTTCTACATAACATTCTCAACCCCCTTTTTCTTTACTGTTATTTTTAATCTTTAATGTTTGCAGATAAGTTTTGAACATTGATTGACTAGATTTACCATTGAATTCATTGGGAGACAACTTGGGGTCATCTAACCTTATTTATACTATCATCTATTTGGTGTTAGACGGTTTCTGCTAAAATCATTTTAACTTAACTATTAAATGATAGTTATCAACAACCTATGACAACTTTATGATATGAAGTGAGGGAATATGTAAAAGTACAAGGAAGAATGATTAATAGAAAACTGAAAGTAGAAAACCAAAACTTAGAAGTTTTGGGTTCTTGATTTTACAAAATAAAGAGATTAATTATTAATAAAATGCAAGAACTACTCCTATCAAAATATGATAAGAAACAAAAACAGTAAACAAACTAAAGGTTGTGCTCAGTGAATACAAATTGTTCTTGCCGGTTGACCTCCTTGTCGCTTGACTAGCTTGGAGAGCTCCACTTCAAGTTGGTCTCCTCCGTCTTCTGATCTTGACTCTCTTCATCACTTCGGAACTCGGCTTCGCTGAAACAGAGGGGACTCTACCTGTTGACAAGACTCCGACGATCAAGCAAGTGAGAGTTTTAAGAGTGAATAATATTAATAAGTGTTTAGTTTCAAGCTTAGAAACAACGTACCTTTACCTGGGGTCTTATTCCCCTTTTATAATTACTCTTGTAACAACTTTTCTTCATGAGAATCTTATCTCTAATGAAAGCATAAAATAATAATAGAAAACCACCTGCCAACAGGGCACCACTCATAAGTGCTAACTGCATGGTAATATTCGGTTTATGTGAGCACCTCTTCTCACGATGCTAACTTATCTCTTCAACATGTAATTTTAACCACCTCGTGTCTTAAAACGCACGCTTAGGTTAAAAGGCATATTTAGGGTTAGAATGCATTATGTTATTAAATCTTATATCAAGATGGGGTGAGCCTAGGACTTTAATTACGCTCCATTGGGCTTACTAACATAACTTGGGCCAAAATCATAATTCACCTCATCGGCCCAAAACCTTACTTGACCTACTTGCTAATTACACCGAGAACCGAGCACCCTGTTCAGTACACAAACTAAATCAATCAGTGAACAACAGTCCTCTTGCATAGAAAATTATGCATTTCCGCAACATGCACACTCTTATAGCTTTTGTAAAGGTTTGTGAGAAACCTCCCTTCACCAAGCTACTTGTTCTCACACTGATATGTCCGTTGAGCTTGTTGTTCAATCTAGCACAAGCAACCATTCAAAACGAATTATAGTAGATCTAAACATGAATACTAGTAACGAATGCATGACACTTAAGCTCAAAACCTTTAAAATAAAAAGAAAGTCAATTCAAACATGAAAATAAGTCAAACTAAATGTTTGGCACTTCAGAAAAATGGTTTAGAAAACAAGTTGTGGAATTATATGCTAACAAAAAAATATATAAAAAAGAGTGAAATTGGACTATCCAAACTAGAGAGATAAAGTAATGAAATGAGATGTCGTTGTTGTAGCATATAGCACGTTCAAGATTAAATTTGGCATAAAAGCAAATACCAAAAAGCTTAAACAATTAATATTAAATTATATATAAGAAAAAGACTAACGGTCCAGATCCATCAATAATTAATAATTTTCTTTAAAATTATTAATAAAAATGTTAAGAAGTGGGCTTTAAGCCTAACTCAACCCTATAAAATTGGCTTATATGGTGAGGTTTGCACCCACTTATATACAATGAAATGTCCTCATCTCTAGTCAATGTGGGATCGTCCAACACACCCCTCTCACGTCGAGGCTACGAACTCGTGCGTGGAGATATATGTTATGGGTGGTCCGATAACAGCCCGATAGCGGGTGGCCTGATAAACCCAACAAATTCTCGCTAGGATGGACTTAAAAAAGCATAAGAAAAAGAGATATTTCTTATTCTCTTGTGTGTATTTACATCACTCAATGTATAGCAAATATATACAAGTTTATGAAGACTTTCTCTCTCCAAATTACAAGCTAATTAGGTAGGGATCCACTAATCATGAGATTCTATCATTATTAAATTAATTGCATATAATTACGTATAATATCGCACAATATCGTACAATAATTGTATACAATAATTGTGTATAATTTGATAATTATTATTTCCTTAATACTCCCCCTCAAGTTGGTAGGTGAAGATCATGAACCCCCAACTTGTGTCGCAGCGTAAAAAATTGTTCCTTGCTCAGTGCCTTCGTAAAAATATTTGCAAGCTGATACTGTGTCGATACATATGAAGGACTGATTATCCTGGCTTGTAATTTTTCTCGCACAATGTGACAGTCTATCTCAATGTGTTTTGTGCGTTCATGAAATACTGGGTTTGCTACTATATGTAATGTCACTTGATTGTCACAGAAAAGTTGAGCAAGCAAATTACATGGCACCTTTAAATCCTGCAATAGATATCGCAACCAAACTATCTCCAAACAAGTATTGGCCATTGCGCGGTATTCTGCTTCCACAGATGATCTTGATACATTTGTCTGTTTTTTTTATTTCCATGAGATAATAGAGGAACCAAGAAAAATGCAATACCCAGATACTGATCTCCGAGTTGTTTGACAACCTCCCCAGTCTAAGTCATAATAAGCTGTCAATGTCAAATTGTTCTTAGATGGCAATAACAATCCTTGTCCCAGTGATCCTTTGATGTACTTTAGGACTCGAATTGCAGCATCCCAATGAGGTTTCCGTGGAGCCTGTATATATTGACTTAGGGTCTGAACCGAAAATACTATGTCAGGCCGAGTAACCATGAGGTATATTAGTCGTCCCACAAGTCACCTGTATTTGACTGGATCCTTTAACAACTCTCCACCATCTGGTGTGAGTTTTAAGTTTTGCTCCATTGGAAATTTGTCTGGACAAGCACCTGTGAGTCTCGTATCCTGCAAAATATCAAGCGCATATTTTCTTTGTGACATGTAAATACCAGCTTTGGAACGGGAAAATTCAATCCCTAGAAAATATTTTAAGTGTCCAAGATCTTTAATGCGAAATTGTTGTAATAGACAGTCTTTAACATGCTGAATTTCTGTCAAATCAGTTCCTGTCAAAAGAATATCATCCACATAAATCAAAAGGGCAGTAAATAATGAGTTATTCTGTCTTGTGAATAGAGAGTAGTCTGTCTTGGACTGTTGAAATCCTGCAGATTTAATCACATGAGAAAATGTTGAAAACCATGTCCGGGATGCCTGTTTGAGACCAAAAAGGGATTTGTTGAGTCAACATACAATGTTCTCCCCCTGTCGATGATTCCCGGGTGGCAAGTTCATGTAAATAATTTCATCCAATGTGCCATGTAAGAAGGCATTTTGCACATCTAGCTGGTGAGTAAACCAATTTCTGGCTGCTGCAATGGTGAGGAGACACCTCAAAGTTGTTAATTATGATATTGGTGAAAACGTTTCAGAATAGTCAACACCTTCAATCTGAGTGTACCCCTTTGCGACAAGGCGCACCTTATATCTGTCGACGCTGCTATCTGAGTTGTACTTTATTTTATAGACCCATTTGCATCTGATGGGTTTATGCCCGGCGGGTAACGGTGTCAAGGTCCACGTTTGATTTAGCTGCAAGGCGGAAAGCTCTTCGTCCATTGCTTTTTGCCAATTTGGATCAAGGATAGCTTGAGCATAAGTGTGAGGTTCTTTGGTGGCTGTGATGTTAGCAAGATATGCACTATGTGTAGAAGAAAATCGTGAATTAGAAAGAAAATGATGCATGGGATACCTGGTTCCATTTGGCCAGTCTTGGGCAGTGGTCAAATGATTGGCTTGGGATCCCATTACGTAGTTTTGAAGCTAGGAAGGTGGGGTTGATGTGCGACTTGATCGTCGAACAGGAAGGTTGGCTGGAGAAGGTTCGGTAATGGGTGCATTGTGACTAGTAGGAGAAGAACGTGGATCAAGTGAATGTTGGACAGGAGTGGGTAAGTCAATGTCAATGGCGGGCAAAATATCTTGTAATGGATGTGAGGATTGCGTCTGAGAGTGTTGACAAAATGGGAAAACACTTTCATGGAAGGTGACATCCCGACTTGTAAAAAAAATGTCTGCTTCTATATCAAATAATTTGTATGCTTTTTTATTGTGAGGATAACCAATGAAGATGCATTTTCGGGCATGCGGATCAAATTTTTGCTTAGGTGAAACAACAGTTGCGTAATAGAGACAACCAAAAGTTTTTAGGTGAGAAAGTGAAGGTGGTTGATTATATAGTAGCTCAAAAGGTGATTTATTTTTTAGTAAAGGTGATGGCAAGCGATTAATGATATATGTGGTAGTTAAAACACATTCCCCCCAAAATTCTAATGGTAAATTGGACTAAAATAGGAGGGCTCGTGCTGTGTTTAAAACATGTTTATGTTTGCGTTCTACTACTCCATTTTGTTGAGGAGTGTAGACGCAAGTGCGTTGACATTCAATACCTTTTTTGAGAAAAAAATCATGCATTGAAATAAATTCTAATCCGTTGTCAATGCAGATGGTTTTAATAGATGCCTGAAATTGATTTTGTGCAAATGTAATGAATGATTCTAAGAGACGTTGGGTTTCAGATTTGTGATTCATAAGAAATAGCCAAGTACATCTAGTATAGTCATCGACTATAGTGAGAAAAAAAAGTTTTCTAAAATGAGTTGGGGTTTTATGAGAACCCCAAATGTCACAATGCAATAAATTAAATGGAGAATGAGATTTTATTGTGCTTAAAGGAAATGGTAGTCTTATTTGTTTAGCTTTGGGACAAACACTACAACTATTATGAATGGAAATGAGATTTTTATTGGTAGGTAGTAATGAAGATGCAAGTTGTAGATGCGCCGGTGAAGGATGTCCGAGGCTCTTGTGCCATAAATCAGGGTCGGTCGAAATTTGAGATGCGTGGGCTTGGTTTGGAGGAGGGGACATGTAGTATAAGCCTGCATATTGTTTACCTGAGCCAATCATCCTCCCCGTGGCCAAGTCCTGCAAGATGCAACCATGAGGAAAAAGAACGACACAACAATTTAGTGCACTGGTTATCTTACTAACAGACATGAGATTTAAATTAAAAGAAGGAACACAAAGAACATCTTTGAGAGTGATATTGTCATTAAATTTAATCATGCCTGTAGATGAGATGACCGCAATTGAGCCTGTGGGCAGATTAACATTTGGAATAAATGATGATGAAGTGTGTGTGAAAAATTGTGAATCAAATGCAATGTGATCGGTTGCTCCGCTATCCAAAATCCATGGTTTTGTAAAAGCAGAATTAATAGACGAGTTATGAGCAAACAGACCTACAACTTTTATAAACGCTTCACTTTTACCATTATTGTTGAGCGAGTAAACAGCCTTTGCCAATTGCTGAATTTGCTCGGCAGTGAACCCTTGTACAAGGTTTCTATCGGACTCATTATTGTCATGTGGTAATGAAGAGGAATCTGCCATGTTTGCTGTTGATGAATGAGAGCTTTTAGGGTTATTTTTTATTCGCTGATGCTGGCCATGGTGCTCATTGGAGTTCCATATCCCATTTTTTATGCGACACCTATCTTTCGTGTGTCCTCTTTTATCATAGTATGTGCAATGAAATTTCAAAGTACGACATTCATCTATGATATGACCTGGTTTGTTACAGTGTTCACAGGTCTTACCTTTTGATTGCTTCCAATTGGAAGATCAACCCTATACTAATGCCACGATTGAAAAATTCTCGCTAGGATCCAAATTCATCTGTTGCTGTGTCTCTTCTTGCACAATTAGAGAGTATGCTTGTCGGACATTTGGTAGAGGATTCATGACGAGAATATTGGACCTGATTGTTTTGAACGAATAATTCAACCCCATGAGGAATTGCATCAGTTTATCTTCTTCCTTCTTGATCTGGTGCTCCTTTGTCTGATTACAAACTATGGGTGAACGATATAGCTCGAGTTCATCCCATAGCGCTTTGAGTTTGATGTAGTATGAAGCCACTAACATCGTACCTTGGGACATGGTTGTTAGTGCCTTCTGAATTCAAAAAATGGCTGGCGCATTCTTCTATCCGAGCTGGTTGCGGAGATCTTCCCAAACTTGACGGGCGGTCTTCGCGTGAATTACCCCTGCGGCTATCTCTGCCTCGATGGAGTGACCTAACCATGAAAGAATCATGGAATTAAATTGATTCCACAATTCGAATTGGGATGGGTCTTTTTCTTGTGATGGCATTTCTATGGTACCGTCAACAAATCCGAGTTTCTTCTTCGCCGTGAGTGCATGTACCATTGTTGTCTTCCAAGATTGATAATTGGCGCCATTCAATTTGTTCGATACCAACATGTGTCCTGGTTGGTCTAAATGATGAACATAGTAGGGATTGGTTGGATCCATGGCAGCCGACTTAGCGGCGTTACTGGTGCCTTCTTTATTAGACATGATCTCTTTTTTAGGGGATAAAAATGGAGAGGCTGTCAGAGCACCAAGATCGATGCTCTGATACCATATAAGAAAATGATATATAAGAAGATGGTAAGGAAAAGAGATATTTCTTATTCTCTTGTGTGTATTTACATCACTCAATGTATAGCAAATATATAAAAGTTTATATAGACTTTCTCTCTCCAAATTACAAGCTAATTAGGTAGGGATCCACTAAGTATGGGATTCTATCATTATTAAATTAATTGCATATAATTGCGTATAATATCACACAATATCGTACAATAATTGTATACAATAATTGTGTATAATTTGATAATTATTATTTCCTTAATAAAAAATTTTAAAAATATTATTTTAAATTTTAAATTTTAAATTTTAAATTAACATTATACTATAGGACTACTATAGGATGGAGTTCAACACAAGTCTACTACCTATAAGAACTTGTATCCACTAGAACAAATACATTCAATGAACAAAATTATGATTATTATTATTCTTATTATATTATTATTCTTATTATTGTTATGATCATTAATAATATTATTACTAAAATTCTTTTAATTATTATTAATACTATTAATATTAATAATATTATTATCATTATTTTTATTTCATTACTACTATCATTATTGTAAATATTATTAATAATAATATTATATTTGTTGTTAACATTATTAAACTTAATATTCTTATTATTATAATTATTTATATTATTATTGTAATTATTATTATTATTGTAGTGACCAAGGCTTAGCCCTCGGGTATAGATGAATAGTAGCTTGGTGCTCGGGTAATGATGTGAGTTGATTTTATGATTTAGCATTTTTATGGTGATACTTTGCTTAGGATTGGATTTTAAGATGATTAAGGTGAGAACCTAAGGAAAATCTCCACTGGACATTAACTTAACCAAGTGGTTAAGTAGATGTGAAGGTACATTTCCATAAGGCAAAAAGAAAAGACATGAATAAGGTGATGATGGATGCAAGCCAAAACTTAAAGAGGAGAAAAGGAATGCATCAATGGAGTACAAGCCATTCCAAATGATGATCCTTACTCAAGAAAGAGTCTCCAAAACCGAAACACAAATACAAGACAAGAAAGATAAAACATGAAAATGGAATAGAGAAATTGAAGAGATGATGAAAGAAGAACTTATGGATGATGGAGCAATGGTGTATCACGCCCTTGTACCTGTCTTGTTGGTGCCGAAAAAAGATGGCAAGTGGAGAATGTGCTATGACTGTAGAGCCATCAATAACATCACCATCAAGTACAGGAATCCAATCCTAAGACTAGATGACATGCTTGATGAACTGCATAGGTCCCTTATATTTTCCAAGATTGATCTTAAAAGTAGATATCAACAAATTACAATTAAAGAAGGTGATGAATGGAAAACTGCTTTTAAAACCAAATTTGGATTATATGAGTGGTTAGTAATGCCTTTTGGACTCACTAATGCACCCAGTACGTTCATGAGGATCATGAATCATGTCTTAAGAGATTGTATAGGTAAATATATAGTAGTTTATTTTGAATATATGCTAAGATATCACCAACAAGTGAAGGTCAAGTTATCTGTAGGCATCTATAAAGATAAAATTTTATGTGATGTAGTGCCTATAGAAACTTGTCATATCTTATTGAGATGACCATGGAAATTTGTTAAAAAATCCATGCATAATGGTCGTACCAACGAGATTACCTTCACACATGAAAAAAATAAATATCATTTTTATCCTTTAACACCTTCTCAGGTGTTAGATGGTCAAAAAAGATTCAAAGAGAAAATAAAAATTGAAAAATCGCTAGCTCTTCTAGAACAAAAGGTAGTGTCTAAAGAGTCTAGTAATAAAAATCTAGAACGAGGAAAAACTTAGAAAAGAAAATTATGTACTCCTCTCTAAAGAAATCTTGTGAAAAGTTGCCAAAAGAAAAATAAGAGGAATGGCAACTTAATCAGACTGATTTTTATACAACTGCTGAAACTAACTCATTTGACTTGTTTGATGACTCCAACAAATGGATATTTGATCCTGGAGGACGAACCTAGTTCAAAGCAGGAATAAGGCTGCTGTTCAAGATTAATCCTATAGATCTGAGGAAAGATCCTCTCAAGAGGGAGGGGATGATGGCAGAGCCTCCAGCCATACACCACTACATAATAAGGAGGATAAAAAGCTAGAGGTTATTTTGGGATTTACTTGTAAATATAGGTCTAATTGGGTTTTTGTTTCTTTTTGTAGGCCCAATCAAGAGGAGTGTAACATCCCGCCAAATCTTTTTCATAATTATAAAATGAAATAAAGGTAAAACAATAATATTGAAGTGAACATATGTATATATATATATATATATAATGAAATTTCTCCTCACAGGGAGTTTAATACATACCGGTCAGTTTTCCAAACTTAAACAAAATACAGCAAAAATAGAAAAACAGGCGATCTCCTAACAGAAAAAGGCGATCTCCTATCAGAAAACAGAAAAAGGGGTGATCGCCTAACAGAAACAGAAACAGGCGATCTCCTTCCGGCGACCACTCACTGAGGGGCTCTACTTCCTGCAACATCATCTGCTCCCGTGCAAATTATACACGATCATCACAGGTTTAAGAAAAAGCCAAACACAACACCAAAAACACAGGGTAAGCTAGATATTTAGAAGAGAATTTAGATATGAACTTTAAAATCAAGATAAAACAAATTTAAGACACCCACGTAAAAACCATCAATTTTCTCATTCCCTTCACATGACCATCAAGTAATCACATATTTCACAATTTCCTCAAGAGTCTTTCAATTCACATACACCATCAGGTGTCTATCAATTCAATGTTTCTCATTTCTCACGTCAGACTTCCACTGACTCATCACACAAGACACTTGACACTACTTCCGGAAGACTCGTGCATTGAACTTAGCATCCAGAGACCTGCACCTGTCATACTTCATTACTGTAATGTTTCCACAGCCATGCGCATCAACATAATCACGATCTCAATCTCATCACTCTCACAGTAAGACAGGGTTAATCCATATAATAGGTCAAGTCAGTTATCTTTCAAACGACTTACCCATACATATGGACCTCCTTCGACTCTCACCAACTGAATGACTTCATCTATGTGACTCCATCATATCAGCAGAGTCAGGATCGTCTCATTCACAGGATACTCACTGATCAATACACCACATAACCAATCTCAACACGGTATTTCCTTTCTTGAAAATACTATGTCTTGATCCCACATTCACAACATTCAACACATCATATAACACTTAAATGAACGATTCCAATCATAGCAAAACTCATTCCAAGGTTCAGATTTTCGAATATCACATTTCAATCTCAAACAGTTTCAAACGACACTAAAACAGGGGATTTTGAAATCAACATTTAAAATCGGCGATCACGTCGCCCCACACATAAAAACAGAGTATCGTGAAAAGCATATGAAAACCGGCGACCACGTCGCCCTCACTTCAGAACCTACTCGCCTAACGTTTTTATAAACGAAGATGCTAGCTTCCCTTACCTGGACTTGCGCAAAACACCAAGAGCTCCAAAACCCACCGAAGCTTAAGATGCCTTAACTCTGTGCTAGCGTACTGACGAAAAACTCGCAGAGAACTCTCCAGGCGTCCAAGTGCAGTCTTTGCTCGTCGTACTGGTGCTTGAGGATGTCTGAATCGCAGCGCGAAGGAGAGAAAAGAGAAGGATGAAGGTGAACTCACTCTGTCACTCTTGAACCACAACAACGTTCTCCCTCTCAGAAGTGAGTTTTTGAATCTAAACCAGCTTGTCCACAAAAGCCGCTGCCACCACCCACTCTGCAGGGAAGCTTGCGTGCACGCTTCCCTGAATAGTACGACCACGCGTGCCTGAGCGCATGCCAACACTCTGATGTCACTATTCTGAACCACCCTTTTTGTCTACGTGTCGCGCGTGCAGTACGTCTCATGTTGGGAGCCTGGGTCCCACCTTATCTGTGTGAAGCTTGACATCGCGCGATAACCTTCCACCGATAACCGCTCGCGCGATGACTATCCACCGATGTCTCATTCTGGCAGACGACCGATGTCTCTCCCTAGGAGACGACCGATGTCTCACCCTGGCGATGCCCGCATGCCTCGCGCCCTGGCGATGCCCGCATGCCTCGCGCCCCGGCGATGCCCGACGACACATCGCCACGCCTTGCTGAAGGTTCTTCATCCCACTATGTTACGTCCAAGGTATCATCTCCACATGACTTGGTGACGTCGGTAGCTTCACATTTCCAAGAGTAGATCAGCACCACTCCTTGCGCGCCCATGCATGCAACACTAAGGACGATTTCTTATGCTCAAGCATAGAGCTTCGCATGCACAGCGTATCTAAGGCTTAACCCACACCTTGATACGCGTGGTTTTTGGAACCCACTCTGGTTGATCCAGTATCCTGACCACATACTGAGTGCACTTTCAGCGATCATGTGCACCATAGGCGATTGGCGATCATGTGTAATCTAGGCGACAGGCGATTATGTACTAACCAGGCGATCTCATAGTCTTCTAAGCTACACTTTCCTTCCTTTTTATTTTAAATAAAAACATACTTAGAATTCATTTAAAATATATTCCTTTTTATTCCAAATTAAATTTTACAGGTCCTTACATGGAGAACTCTGTAACATCCCGCCAAAATACCATACATATTCTTATAATGAAAATAAAAGTAACAAATAGATTGAAATGAACAAAATCATATATATGTAAATAAAGTTTCTCCTCACAGGGAGTTTAATACATAACCGGTATATTTTTCCAAAATATAAACAAAATACAGCCAACTAAATTGAAAACCGGCGATCTCCCTACATAGACCGGCGATCTCCTATCAGAGGACCCAAAACAGCCGATCTGCTACCAGAACAAAAAAACAGGCGATCATCCGATAGAGGCAGAAACAGGCGATCTCCTTCCGGCGACCACTCACTGAGGAGCTCTACCCCCTGGAAGATCATCTGCTCCCGTGTAAAATACACGATCATCACAGTTTTAAGAGAAAACAGCCAGAGAACAATACAAAGAAAAGGGTAAGCTAGATGGTTTAAAAGCTTTTAAATAAATAGCAAACATAAAACTTCACACCATCCATGATCCATAACAATTACAACCATCAACATATCCATTATCCACATACTCGTCAAGTGTCCATTTGCTACTTTCAGTATTCAAGATTCACACGTCAGACTTTCCACTGACTCACAATGCATAGACACATGACACTACTTCCGGATTGACTCGTGCGTTGACTCAGGCTCAGAGATCTGCACCTGTCATACCATACCACTGTGAAATCCACACAGGGTCGCTGTGAAATCCACACAGCCATGCGCATATATAATCTCAATGTCATTAACTCTCCCGGTATGATAGGGTGAATTCATATAACAGGCCGAGCTCGTTCCCTTTTGAACAACTCACCCATACGTATGAACCTCCTTCGACTCTCACCAACTGAATAACTTCCTCTATGTGGTTCCATTATCTCAGCAGAGTCAGGATATCTCCTTCTAGACAAGCCCTTAGTCAATACACCTACACACGATCTTACACGGTATTTCCTTTCCTGAAAATACTATGCCTTGATCCCACATTCACAATCATTCAAACATCATACCACTCAAATGAATGATTCAAAACACAGCAACAATCATTTCAAAGGTTCAGATTTTCGAATATCACATGTATATTGTATTTAAATCCCAAACAGCTTCAAACAGCATCAAACACAGGGGAGTTCGAAATCCGTATTTAAAACCGGCGACCACGTCGCCCAACCACACAGAACAGAGCATTGCGAAAAGAAACAGAAAACCGGCGACCACGTCGCCCTCACTTCAGAAACAGCTAATCTATGGCTTGTATTGAAAATGAAGGCTAGCTTCCCTTACCTGGACTTGCGCAAACACCAAGAGCTCCGAAACCCAACGAAGCTTAAGGAATGTCTTGGCTCTGTTTTTGCGTCTGGTTTGAAGGACTTGCAGAGAACCTCCCAGGTGCTCTAATGGTGGTCGCCGCTCGTCGTACTCTTGTGTGAAGGTGCTAGAATCGCAGTGCGAAGGAGAGAATGGAGGAGAAGGGAGGTAAACTCACTCTTTCGCTCTTGAACAACTGCGACGTTTCCTTCTTTCCCTCTCAGAAATGGGTTTTTGCATCTTAAGCTGACTTCTCCACAAAAACCGCTGCCACCACCCACTCTGCAGGGAAGTTTGCGTGTACGCTTCACTGAACAGTACAACTAAGCGTGCCTCTGCGCAGGCTAACACTCTGAGGTCACTAGCCTGAACCACTCTTTTTGTCTACGTGTCGCGCATGCAGGACGTTTCATGCTGGGAGTCTGGGTCCTACCTTACTCTGTATGAAACCCGACGTCGCGCGATAACTTTCCACTGCTGACTCATCCTGGCGAACGACCGATGTCTCCCTCACCCTGGAAGACGACCGATGTCTCTCTCTGGGCGACGACCGATGCCTATCCCTGGCGACGCCCTCATGCCTCGCGCCCTGGCGATGCCCGCATGCCTCTCGCGCCCTGGCAAAGCCTGCATGCCTCTCGCGCCCTGGCAATGCCCGCATGCCTCGCGCCCGCACGATGCCTGCATGCAATGCCCGCATGCCTCTCGCGCCCGCGCGATGCCCGCATGCCTCGCGCCCGCGCGATGCCTGCATGCCTCTCGCGCCCTGGCAATGCCCGCATGCCTCGCGCCCGCGCGATGCCTGCATGCCTCGCGCCCTGGCGACCATGTGTAGCAGGCGACCGGCGATCTTATAGCCTTCTAAACTTAACTTTCCTTCCTTTTTATTTTAAATAAAACATACATAGAATTCATTTAAAATATAACCCATTTTATTCCAATACAATTTTACAGGTCCTTACATTCTCCCCAACAAGAAAAATTTTCGTCCTCGAAAATTGAATTACAAGGAAAAGAGGTATGGATAGGCTTCTCTCATGGGTGCTTCTAACTCCCAAGTTGAATCACCCGATCTCTCATCCCACACCACTTTCACCATGCTGATGGTCTTGCCTCTGAGCTGTTTACTTTGCCTATCGTCAATCCTGACTGGTTTCACTTCAAAGGACAAGTCATCCCTGATCTGCACATCGTCCACTTCCAGCACATGACTGGGGTCTGCCGTGTACTTCCTCAGCTGTGATACGTGAAAGACATTGTGCAGATTCGCTAAATGGGGAGGCAGGGCGATCTCGTAGGCCACTGGACCAATCCTCCTTAAGATCTGATATGGTCCCACGAACTTAGGGGACAACTTCTTTGGTCTGATCGCCCGTCCTACACCCTTGGTTGGTGTCACTTTCATGAACACATGGTCTCCAGCAGCAAACTCCAAAGGCTTCCTCCTCTGGTCTGCATATGACTTCTGCCTACTTTGAGAAGCCTTCATTCTGCCTTGTATCTGTTGCACCTTCTCGGTCGTCTGCTGAATCAACTCTGGCCCAACCAAGACTGCTTCGCCCTCCTGGTACCAACATAAGGGAGTTCTGCATTTCCTCCCATACAGGGCTTCATATGGTGCCATCCCAATACTAGCGTGATAACTGTTATTATAGGTAAACTCCACCAGTGGCAACACCTCGTCCCAATTCCCCAATTGATCCAAGACACACGTCCTCAGCAGATCTTCCAAGGACTGGATCGTTCTCTCAGACTGACCATCTGTTTGGGGATGATATGCAGAACCCATCCTCAACTTAGTTCCCAAGCAACTTTGTAAGGTCTGCCAAAACCATGAAGTGAACCTGGGATCTCTATCTGAAACGATGTTGGAAGGCACTCCATGCAACCTTACTATCTCTTTGATGTACAACTGTGCCAACTTGGTCATAGGCATCCTCATGTTCACTGGGAGAAAGTGAGCACTCTTCGTCAGCCGATCAGTGATGACCTAGATTGCATCATGGCCCTTTACCGATCTGGGTAAATGGGTGACAAAATCCATGGCAATGCTGTCCCATTTCCACTCAGGGATATCCAATGGCTGTAACAACCCGCCAGGCCTTTGATGTTCTACCTTTGCCTTCTGACACGTCAAACAGGTAGTAACATACTGGGCGATGTCTCTCTTCATGCCTGACCACCAAAATGACTCCTTCAAGTCATGGTACATCTTGGTCATGCCTGGATGTAGGCTAAGGCGACTCTTGTGACCTTCCTCTAGGACCATCTTCTTCAACTCTTCATTTGCCGGTATGCAAATCCTGCCCTCAAATCTCAAGATCCCATCATTGCCCATCACAAAGCCTTTAGCCTGGTCGGTCCCTAGTGACTCCACAGTACGCTTCAGACTAGGGTCCTCCAACTGCTTGTCCTTTATCATTCCAAGGAAGTCATTAGTTATAGCCAGCTTACTACAACTAATGTGATTTACGTGCAACTCTACCCCAAGGTTTAAATCTCTGAATTGCTCGATCAATTTCTGCTCTTCCATCATCATGGTGGCTACTTGTACTGATTTTCTACTCAAGGCATCTGCCACTACATTGGCCTTCCCTGGATGATACATTAGTTGAAAATCGTAGTCCTTTAGAAACTCCATCCACCTTCTTTGTCTCATGTTTAGTTCTTTCTGATCGAACAGGTATTTCAGGCTCTTATGGTCGCTGAACACCTGGAACCGAGCCCCATATAAATAGTGCCTCCAGATCTTCAAGGCAAATACCACAGCCGCCAACTCCAAATCATGCGTAGGGTAGTTTCTCTCATGAACCTTGAGTTGCCTTGAAGCATATGCAACCACTCTTTTCTCTTGCATTAACACACATCCCAGACCCTGATGTGAAGCGTCACAGAAGACATCAAAAGGTCTTCCTACCTCGGGGATCACCAGCACTGGAGCACTAGTCAACCTTTTCTTTAGTTCCTTGAAGCTCTGCTCACATCGGTCGGTCCAAGCAAAAGGTTGATCCTTGCGGGTCAGCTGTGTTAAAGGAGCCACTACCTTGGAAAAGTCCTTAATAAACCGCCGATAGTAGCCAGCTAGGCCCACAAAACTCCTTATTTCAGTCACTGTCTTAGGACGTTCCCACTGAAGCACTGCCTCCACTTTGGCTGGATCCACCGAGATCCCCTGGGCAGATATCACGTGTCCTAAGAAGTTTACCTCCCTCAGCCAGAACTCACACTTAGAGAACTTGGCATAGAGTTGCTTCTCCCTCAGAATCTCCAATACTGTCCTTAGATGGTCTTCATGTTCTTCCTCGGTCCTTGAATAAATGAGTATGTCGTCTATGAAGACTACCACAAACTTATCCAAGAAAGGGCGAAAAATCCTATTCATGTAGTCCATGAACAGAGCTGGAGCATTGGTTACTCCAAACGGCATCACCACATACTCATAGTGCCCATACCGAGACCTAAAAGCTGTCTTTTGAACATCTTCAGCTTTTACCAAAATCTGGTGGTACCCCGATCTCAGGTCAATCTTGGAGAACACCGAGGCCCCATGTATTTGATCCATCAAATCGTCAATTCTGGGTAGGGGGTACTTGTTCTTGATGGTCAACTTGTTCAACTGCCTGTAATCTATACACAGCCGAGACCCTCCATCCTTCTTCTTAACTAGGAGCACTGGAGCCCCCCATGGAGATACACTGGGTCTGATGAATTGTTTCTCCAGCAACTCTTCCACTTGCTTCTTTAATTCTACCAACTCAGCTGGTGCCATCCTGTAGGGCGCCATTGACACTGGTCCAGCCCCAGGTACCAAATCAATAGAGAATTCCACTTCTCTCTTAGGGGGTAACCCAGGTACTTCTTCTGGAAATACTTCCATGAATTCTTTCACCACATGTATCCTGCTTACGTCCCCTTCATTCTTCACCTCCAACCGAGCTAGGATCATGAAGCACCTCGCCCCTTCTTCCAACACCGACCGCCCTTGCTGAGCTGATATCACCTCTGGCTCTTGAAGGTCTGGAAACGCTATCTTCTAGTTACCGCAGTCTATGAGAACGTGATTGGCAGCTAGCCAATCCATCCCCAGGATAACATCCAGGTCTTGAAGAGGTAGGCAGATCAAGTTCACTTTGAATCTGCGTCCCTCTACTTTCACTAGACATTCAGGGCAAACTGTAGAGGTCAACACCTGTCCTGACGCAGGTGTAGAGACCAACAGTTCGAAAGGCAACTCCTTCACTAGAAGGCCCAACTCGGCTACACACAGGCTTGACACAAAGGAGTGTGTCGCTCCAGAATCAAACAAGGCTTTTACACCTCTACCAGCTATAAAACAAACACCTTGCACGAGGTTACCTGACTGAGACGCTTCTGCTCCTGACATGGCGAACACTCTCCCTGTTGCCTGAGGTTTGCCGCCTTCGTTCCTCAACTGCTGAGAACCGCTGGGTTGAGTCGCACCATTCCTGCTTGGGCAATCTCTAGCAACGTGCCCCGTCCTTTGGCAGACAAAACACCTTCTCTCAGCAGCCTTCTTGGGGCACGCGTTGGACGCGTGTGGTCCACCACAATGGAAACACTTGAGTTTCCAAGGTTGTTGCTGCTGAAACTGGGATGACGTTGCTTCCGACCGACGTGGTGGAGGTCTCGTATAAGGCTTGCTTTGTGGGTGCTGCACCTTAGCCTTCCCACTGGAATAACTCCCTGGGTGTGACCTGATCACCCGAGAATCACCCTTTTCCAGGGTCTCCACCATCTTCGCCTTCTCTACCAAGGCGTGAAATTCCCTGATGCACATCGGGGCTATGGTCCTCTTCAGCCCATGCTTCAGTCCCTCTTCAAACTTCCTACACCTCCAAGCCTCAAAGGTCGCCTGGGTGTAGAATCGGGCAAGATACTCAAACCGAGCAGCATAGGCGTTCACAGACATATCCCCCTGCTCCAACTTTAGGAACTCAGCTTCCCTCGCAAACCTTGCGCTGTCTGGGAAGTATTTCTCCAAGAACCTCACCCTGAAGCTTTCCCAATCCAACACATCCTCTCGGGCCTCCATCATCTGCTGAGCCCCCATCCACCAGAACTCAGCTTCTCCTGATAGCAGATAGGTGGCGAATAACAATTTCTTCTCTTCAGGGCAGGAGGTCGTCCTAAAGATTTTCTCCAACTCCCTGACCCACTGATCTGCTTGATCAGGGGTGGCATTCCCACTGAACTTGGGTGGGTTGTGCCTCATGAACTCGGTCAGTCCCATCTGTTCCTGAGGCTGACCAACGTGGGAATTTGTCTCAGCCGACCGAGCAGTTTCCCAGTGGTGCATTGTAGCTTGATGGTTCTGAGCCATCGCTGCATTCTGTTGCTGGATGGCAGTTGCCATCATCTCGATGGCCTTGGCAATCTGGCTCATTTCTGAAGAAGGTTGGGGAGGGGTAGGAGGTCTACGCGCCATCTTCTTCGTTTTTGATTCTGAAACTATTGGTTTCTATATTCCCTACAACCACAAGAATGAGATCGATAAGAAATCAATTCATTCAGGAGGTAACATCTAGACCTTACAAAGGTCAGCATCTCAAAGTCATCAAGAATTTGAGCTCATTAACCGAATCATAATACTTATAACATCAAGCATAATCACTAGAACAACTACTGGTATGCAGTCATCAATCCAAACAGCCACTTTCAATCAATTACAACTACACCCAACAAAATGAAATGAATCACACCAGAATTCAATGTATGCTAAACATCAAACCTTTGGAATTAAGATTGAGAATCATCTCGATCCAGTTATGAGTGTGCACCCTCACTACTTTATCAAGACCTTCTCATTCTTAATACTAAGATTTTCAGTTAGAGCATATATTCACCAAAGCACACACAAAATTTCAATACAAAAACGTTTGAAAACCTTTCACTATAGTTGTTATTTTAAAATCAATAAACTTTATGAGCAGAAGAAACACAATGGATCCACAGCCCTCAGGTCATCCTAAGGACGAACTGCTCTGATACCATTAATGTAACATCCCGCCAAAATACCATACATATTCTTATAATGAAAATAAAAGTAACAAATAGATTGAAATGAACAAAATCATATATATGTAAATAAAGTTTCTCCTCACAGGGAGTTTAATACATAACCGGTATATTTTTCCAAAATATAAACAAAATACAGCCAACTAAATTGAAAACCGGCGATCTCCCTACATAGACCGGCGATCTCCTATCAGAGGACCCAAAACAGCCGATCTGCTACCAGAACAAAAAAACAGGCGATCACCCGATAGAGGCAGAAACAGGCGATCTCCTTCCGGCGACCACTCACTGAGGAGCTCTACCCCCTGGAAGATCATCTGCTCCCGTGTAAAATACACGATCATCACAGTTTTAAGAGAAAACAGCCAGAGAACAATACAAAGAAAAGGGTAAGCTAGATGGTTTAAAAGCTTTTAAATAAATAGCAAACATAAAACTTCACACCATCCATGATCCATAACAATTACAACCATCAACATATCCATTATCCACATACTCGTCAAGTGTCCATTTGCTACTTTCAGTATTCAAGATTCACACGTCAGACTTTCCACTGACTCACAATGCATAGACACATGACACTACTTCCAGATTGACTCGTGCGTTGACTCAGGCTCAGAGATCTGCACCTGTCATACCATACCACTGTGAAATCCATACAGGGTCGCTGTGAAATCCACACAGCCATGCGCATATATAATCTCAATGTCATTAACTCTCCCGGTATGACAGGGTGAATTCATATAACAGGCCGAGCTCGTTCCCTTTTGAACAACTCACCCATACGTATGAACCTCCTTCGACTCTCACCAACTGAATAACTTCCTCTATGTGGTTCCATTATCTCAGCAGAGTCAGGATATCTCCTTCTAGACAAGCTCCTAGTCAATACACCTACACACGATCTTACACGGTATTTCCTTTCCTGAAAATACTATGCCTTGATCCCACATTCACAATCATTCAAACATCATACCACTCAAATGAATGATTCAAAACACAGCAACAATCATTTCAAAGGTTCAGATTTTCGAATATCACATGTATATTGTATTTAAATCCCAAACAGCTTCAAACAGCATTAAACACAGGGGAGTTCGAAATCCGTATTTAAAATCGGCGACCACGTCGCCCAACCACACAGAACAGAGCATTGCGAAAAGAAACAGAAAACCGGCGACCACGTCGCCCTCACTTCAGAAACAGCTAATCTATGGCTTGTATTGAAAATGAAGGCTAGCTTCCCTTACCTGGACTTGCGCAAACACCAAGAGCTCCGAAACCCAACGAAGCTTAAGGAATGTCTTGGCTCTGTTTTTGCATCTGGTTTGAAGGACTTGCAGAGAACCTCCCAGGTGCTCTAATGGTGGTCGCCGCTTGTCGTACTCTTGTGTGAAGGTGCTAGAATCGCAGTGCGAAGGAGAGAATGGAGGAGAAGGGAGGTAAACTCACTCTTTCGCTCTTGAACAACTGCGACGTTTCCTTCTTTCCCTCTCAGAAATGGGTTTTTGCATCTTAAGCTGACTTCTCCACAAAAACCGCTGCCACCACCCACTCTGCAGGGAAGTTTGCGTGTACGCTTCACTGAACAGTACGACTAAGCGTGCCTCTGCGCAGGCTAACACTGAGGTCACTAGCCTGAACCACACTTTTTGTCTACGTGTCGCGCATGCAGGACGTTTCATGCTGGGAGTCTGGGTCCTACCTTACTCTGTATGAAACCCGACGTCGCGCGATAACTTTCCACTGCTGACTCATCCTGCGAACGACCGATGTCTCCCTCACCCTGGAAGACGACCGATGTCTCTCTCTGGGCGACGACCGATGCCTATCCCTGGCGACGCCCTCATGCCTCGCGCCCTGGCGATGCCCGCATGCCTCTCGCGCCCTGGCAAAGCCTGCATGCCTCTCGCGCCCTGGCAATGCCCGCATGCCTCGCGCCCGCGCGATGCCTGCATGCAATGCCCGCATGCCTCTCGCGCCCGCGCGATGCCCGCATGCCTCGCGCCCGCGCGATGCCTGCATGCCTCTCGCGCCCTGGCAATGCCCGCATGCCTCGCGCCCGCGCGATGCCTGCATGCCTCGCGCCCTGGCGACCATGTGTAGCAGGCGACCGGCGATCTTATAGCCTTCTAAACTTAACTTTCCTTCCTTTTTATTTTAAATAAAACATACATAGAATTCATTTAAAATATAACCCATTTTATTCCAATACAATTTTACAGGTCCTTACAAACTCTAGGGTGAAGGGATGTACAATCATATCCAAGAATACCTCCAAGTCATCAAAACATAAACTAAAGATTTGGTCAGAAGAACACAAGAAGACTGAGTTCCTGCTGACTAGTCAACATTGTTTTTAGGCCAAGCTTTAGCTTAAATAAATTGTATAAAGTTGTTTAGGATTTCATGGGCCATGTATTGGGCCTAGTAGTATAAAATAATTGGACCAAATATTTAGGCCCAGTAGCATAGGTTGTTGGGCTTGTATTTGGGCCAATAGTAAAATATGACTAGTTAGGGTTAAAAGTGACTAGTTAGGGTACCAATTGGGCTTCTTTGAGCCCAATGTAACCCTAAAACATCTAGGGTGTTTTGGAGGACGAAAATCACCTTGGCAAGGAGCACATGGACGTCCACATGGCAGCCTAGGAGTGGAGAGGATTTAGCATGGAAGGTGTGAGCTAAAACATGGAAAGCATGACTCCACATGACACCTTCTCATTGGAGAGTTTTATTTTGAATTTTCAAATTTTGGCTCCAAAATGTCCAGCCCTCTCTCCTATATAATGAGGTGCTTGGCTCATGTAAATTGAAGATTAATTTGAGTGAAATTGCTGCCAAAATTGTGCCAATTGTTCACTCTTGTCTCCTACCTCTAGGATAGACCTTTAGTCTTCACATTCTCCCTAGCTCAAGTGAGATGGCCTCACCACTCACTCTCCACACCTAACACTTCACCTTCAAGGTTTCCACAGCTCCTAGGAGTGACTTGCACGTTTCAATCCATGAATGCTTTCGCCAACCACTTCCAATCTCAAAATCAAGCTCGCGGATGAAGGCACAACTACATCAAGATAAGACCAATTTGGAGGAGACTCACTCATTCACTACTCACACAAAAATTGTGCAGAATTTCTTTACTATAATTTTCAACTTGAAAAATACACTAGGTAGGCCTCCTATTTATAGGTGAAGGAGCCTTGAAGAACAAGCTATAGGGGTAGGATAGGAAAAGGGAAAAAATGGGCAGCCTTAGGGTTTGACTAAGTCAACCCCGCATCCTAGGCTTGTCCTTCTAGAAACTAGGTCAAAATGCCTTTCAAAAGGACCAAGAACAAGCTAAAATGCTAACTACACCCCCTACTATGCTAAAGGCACCTTATTCTAGCCTATCTTTGCTATTTGGACCCCTAAAGTGAGCCCAAATTATTTACAACATATTTGTATCTTATAAGAAGACCAAAAGGAAGAATAACTGGTGTGTTGGTTTATGCCCAGCTCCTCTGGTGAGGTCCCTGTGATCCTTGGTGGGGTCTTGAATTGTTTACTAAGATGACTGTTCACCTTGTGCTTTGTCTTTTGCTTCCTTGATCATCTTTGTAGCTATTTGGGTTGTATCAGGTAAGGTTGAGGTCAACTCGGCTGTTGGGTCGAGGTAAGATTTGTGTGACTGGCCCAATTTCGATAATGAGCCCAAAGCGCATGGTAAGGTTATGGTACAAGATATCCCCTTATTTACGCGCGTACAGATATATATGAGAGCATTTGCTATAGTATTTGTGATTATAGTGCATATTCGTTATTATATTTTCTATTGCATGTTTGTTACACGTAAATACATGTTGATAGTTCTTGTTAACCCTAAAAGGATAAGGACATGTATTTGTAACAGAATGTTAGTCTGCGATTTAGCACCTGAAGATCATTGGCGCACGTGATAGGCTGTTTTTTCTATTAAAAATAAAAGATAAATGTGCTTATTTTTAGTTAAGATTTGCTTCTTTCAAGTGAGAGTTGTTGCATGTTGCATGTGCTGTTATAAAAGGGGCCTGAGACCCCAGGTGAAGGTACACTGTTTTTTGCACACTAAGCTGAGAATTATTGTTGCTTTTATGAGCCCTTACTGACTTGAGCATCAGATTATAGCCACCAAGTAGGGCGCTCTCTGTCACAACAAAGCCACGATTCAAAGCAGTAGGGAGACATGAGTCAATACCTAGCTGAGGCAGATCCAGGAAGAGGCGTTCAACCCTGTCAACCGGCGGGAGATTCAATTGGTGAGAACATTTGGCGTCTGATGTGGGGTTCACTAAACCTTGATCCCATCCACATTCGAGTTGAGTTCCCAGATGAAGAGGAGGAACATAAGACAGGTGCCATCGGGAGAAGAAAGAGGTGAGGCTCTCACACTGCAGCAACTTATGAAGACTTTGAGGACTCTTCAAGAAGCTAATGAACAGTCTAGACAAGAGCAGGAAAGGTTACAAGAAGCCAATGAGCAGTCCAGGCAGGAGCAAGAGAGCATACGGGAGGAGTTATGCAAAACCCATGAGGAATTGCGTAGAGACTTACAACAACATGATCGACATCTCCCAAGAGAGCGGGATGCAGACTTACATGAAAGAGATAACCCTGAGCCTTTCTCACAAGCCATTATGGATGAGCAGGTGCTCGCACACTATGTCACACCCAAGATTACCTTCATGGGTGCAAAGGATCCCTAAAGCCATCTTAGGGCATTTAATGCCTAGATGATCATCTCGGGAGGGTCAGATACAGTGCGGTGCAAGATGTTCATGGGTACCTTCATGGGTACAATGATACAGTGGTTTAGTGGACTCCCAGACGACCACATTACTTCTTTCGGACAGTTCGCCAAAGTGTTTCAAGAGCAGTTTTAAACTAATCGGGTCAAACCTCCAGTGTTATATGACCTCTTCAGTGTGCGGCAGAGAGAGGGGGAGTCATTGAAAGATTATTTGAACAGATTTTGGGCTTTCACTGTGAGACTCTGAACTCATGATGAGAATGTTATGGTCTACGCTTTCGAACAGGGGATCGCCATAGGACCATCTGTGACTCCCTGATAAAAAATCTAGCAGAGACTTTTTCTAAGATCAGAAAAAGAGTAGTCGCCCACATCAAAACTGAGGAAGCAATGGCGGCTAGAAACAATGGTTCGCATCTTCAGACAGCTAAGCCAAAGGAATTCAGTAAAACTTCTCAGCCCTTAAGGGTTCATGAGACCTCTATCGGAAAGAAGGCAGAAACAAGGCATGCCCCATATAGGAAAGGCGAGTTCAAGACAAGGGGCAAGGAAGAGGAGTTCCGCCCCAAGTTTCAAGTATCATACAAGAAGCTGATTAGCATACTTGTGGTGGCTGAGAAAATATGGTTTCCCCAGAAGGCTGACAGAAATTTGGGGGGGAGAAAGGATGTCTGGTGCGAATTCCACAAGGGGTTCAGGCACGACACTGAGCAATGCATGGCTTTAGGCTATCAATTAGCCGATTTGTTGAAGGATGATTTCTTGAAGGAATACTTCGAGTCTGACCAAGGAGAACCCTAAAGGGAAGTCACTCAAATGGACCAGGAGCATGAGGTGCTCGTCCACACTGAGTTGAATACTATCTCGGGCGAGTTTTTCGGAGGAGGCAGCACAGCCACCAAGCGTAAGCACTACACAAGGAATGTGATGTTGTTAGAAGCGAGGGATCATGATGACATGCCTGAACCAGATCTTTGTTTCAAGAAGGCTGATTTGGTGGATGTGGTCCCTCACGACAACGACCCAGTGGTGATCTCCATTGTTATGGTGGGCAGGAAAGTACATCAGGTTCTCATTGACCAGGAGAGCTCGAAAGATGTGATGTTTTGGTCCACGTTTGTCAACTTGTGGCTATCTCCCAACCAACTGGGGCTGCATGATGGGTGCCTCGTTGGCTTTGCAGGTGATTATGTGGAGGTGCAGGGGTATGTTGAGTTGAGGACAACTTTTTCAAATGAAGAAGCGACTAAAATTGTCGTCGTCAGGTACATTGTGGTAAATACTCCCTCTACTTATAACTTGCTTTTGAGGAAACCCTCTTTGAATAGGTTAGGTGCGGTGGCTTCAACAAAACACATGAAGACGATGCTACCATCCCTTGAGGGAAGGGTTATCACAATCAAGTCTGACCAGAAAGCTACTCGATAGTGCTATGAAAGTAACTTGAAGAACAGAAGGAGCTTAAACTCTGCCACCATCGCTCACGAAGGGAAGGTGGCTGAGGTCCTAGAAACAAAAGTCGACAGCAGATAACAGCTGGGACCTGCCAGCGATGTTCACGAAAGAGAGATTGGGGGGAAGACATTTAAGCTCGGTGCCTCACTTGGTCAGCAACTGCAGGACCAGATAGCCGGGGTGATAGGCAGGCACATGGACGCGTTCGCTTGGTCCTCCGCTGACATGCCTGGGATAGACCCTGATTTCCTATGCCACAGACTCACTATGGATACCAGGGTCTGACCAGTAGTACAGAGAAGGAGGAAGTTCAATGAGGAGAAACGCTTGATCATCAGGGCAGAAACTCAGAAGTTGCTGAATGCCGACCATATCAGGGAGATCCAGTACCCTCAGTGGCAGGCAAATGTGGTGCTAGTCCAGAAGTCAAATGGAAAGTGGAGGATGTGCGTCGACTTCACAAACCTGAATAAAGCCTATCCAAAAGATTCTTACCCGCTGCCGAGCATTGACTCCTTAGTGGACAATGCCTCAAGTTGTCGCCTGTTGAGCTTTCTTGATGCGTTCTCAGGATACAACCAAATTCAGATGCACCCCAATGACAAGAGTACGACTACCTTTATGGCAGAATTTGCTACCTACTGTTACAAGGTGATGTGAGTTGATTTTAGATTGATTCATTAGGTGACACTTTATTAGAATTAGGATAAAGATTCTTAAGCAATTTAGGTGAGAAATCTAAGGAAAATTCCCACTGTACATTAACTTAACAAGTGTTAAGTAGATGTGAAGGTTCATTTCCAAATATCAAAAGGAAAACACAATTATGGTGAAGAAGATGACAAGTAATAAGGTGTGGAAACAAAAGATAGCAAAGGAAACCAAAAATAAGGACAGTGACCGAATTGAAAATTGAAAGGCAATGGAATGGAAAAGATGAGTGAAAGGAAACTTAGGAGGATGAAGCTAGAGAAGTGATCACGCCACTTGGATGATGGTTTGCTCCAAGATGAGTGAAGAATGTCGCCACTAGAGAGCTCTCTAAATTTCACAAGATAAGACAACGATGTAAGGAGACAATGCTCACAATACTCTAACACAATTTGTGTATAGTAACTTTACTCTTAATTCAACATGAAAATACATGTGGTAGGACTCCTTATTTATAGGTTTAGGAGCCTTGGAGAGCAACCTTAAGGGGTAGGATGGGGATAACAAAAAGTGGGGCTGCCTAGGGTATTGACTTTAGTCAAACCACACCATCATCCTAATCTTCTAGAAGATAGGTAAAAAATGCAACATTTGATAGTACACCCCCTTCTATTGCTAAAGGCACCTATTTGCTAGTACACCCCCCTTTAATACTTAAGGACACCTATTTTACTAACATTATAAATAAAGAAAACAATTGATGCTTAGCACCCAAAGACTGTGCTTCGCTTCTTGTAATCCTCTGAGGTAAAATGGGAGCTGAGGCAATGGTTAGAGCATCCTAACTTGGCCCTTGGTCTTGTGTTATGCTCCTAGTCTGCCTCCTTTGAGATTGGGCCTGGTCAGTAGGTGTATTCCCTTCTAGGTCCTCATCATTCTCCTCGGGTGGGAGGGAATTCGTCCACGAATTTGGAAGACCTGCGGAGAAAGGAGTCAGATCACTGATATTGAAAGAATTACCACCTAAATATGTATTAGGAAGATCTAACTCATAGGCATTATCATTGATCCTTTTGATGACCTGAAAAGGGCCATCACCTTGTGGTAGAAGTTTGGACTTCCTTTGAATACGAAATCTATCCTTCCTCAAGTGAAGCCAAACCCAATCCCCGAGTTCAAAGATCAAAGCCTTATGCCTCTTATTGGCATAGTCAGCATACTTGCCTACCTTCCTTTTTATTTGAAGCTTAATGTGGTTGTGTAAGTCTTTTATATAAGAAGTCTTTTCGAAACCATCTTTGCACAACACTTCATCCAGTATGGGAATAGGAAGGAGTTCAAGGGGTGTGAAGGGATTAAACCCATACACAACCTCAAAAGGAGTGTGAGAAGTAGTAGAATTAACTACTCGGTTATAGGCAAACTCAATATGAGGTATTAAGTTTTCCCACACCCTTGGGTTCCTTGAGATAAGGCATCGCAACATTTGACCCAAAGTCCTATTGACCACTTCTATTTGACCATCAGTCTGGGGATGACAAGTAGTAGAAAACAAGAGTTTAGTTCCAAGTTTCCCCACAAGGTTCGCCAGAAGTGACCTAAGAACTTAGAATCCCTGTAAGACACTATACTCTTAGGGAGCCCATGCAATCGCACTACTTCCTTAAAGAAGAGATTTGCAATATGAGTTGCATCATCTACTTTGTGGCATGGAATAAAATGAGCCATTTTAGAAAATCTATCCACAACCACAAAAATAGAATTTATACCCCGTGATGTCTTGGGAAGACCTAGAATGAAATCCATGGAAATATCTACCCAAGGCATATTAGGGATGGGAAGAGGGGTATATAAACCATGGGGTTGCACTTTAGACTTAGCCTTCCTACATGCATTTGTCACATAAGCTATGTACGAATTTGCGCATGTGAGGCCAAAAGAAATGTTCATACAATGCTTCTAAAGTTTTAGCTACCCCAAATGTCCCATTAATCCACCCTCATGTGCCTCTCTAACAAGAGATGTTCTCAAAGACCCTTGAGGGACACAAAGTCTTTTCCCTTTGAAGAGAAAACTATTATGTATAAAAAAGTCTTTGTGTCCTACATTTGAGCACTCTTGGTAGATGTGAGCAAAATCAAAGTCATCCTTATAAATTTCCTTTATGTGATCAAAGCCTAAATATTTAACATCCAAAACATTTAGCAAGGTATGCCTTCGTGAAAGAGCATCTACGACAACATTTGTTTTACCTTGCTTATGTTTGATCATATAAGGAAATTGCTCAATGAACTCCACCCACTTGGCATGTCTCTTGTTGAGCTTGCTTTGGCCTTTCAAATATTTAAGGGATTCATGATCGCTATGTATCACAAATTCCTTTGGAAAAAGGTAATGCTACCAATTTTGCAAGGCTCGTACTAGAGTATAAAGTTCTTTATCATAGGTGGAGTAGTTAAGATGACTCCCCTTGATTTTCTCACTAAAATAAGCTATGGGGTGACCCTCTTAAAGGAAGATTGCCCCAATGCCTATATTAAAGGCATTACACTCAATATCAAATGTCTTAGTAAAGTTAGGGAGTGCCAAAATGGGTGCCTTAGTCAACTTATCTTTCAAAGTTTCAAAAGCTTGTTCTTGTTCTTGGTCCCATTTAAACACAACATCCTTCTTTACTATGGCATTGAGAGGTGCGGCAATGGTACTAAAGTCTTTCACAAACCTCCTATAAAAACTAGCAAGGCCATGAAAGCTTCGTGCCTCACTAACATTGGTGGGTGTGGGCCAATGTTTAATTGCTGCAACCTTTGTTTCATCCACATGTACCCCTTTAGAACTTACCACAAACCCTAGGAAGTCTATGTGGTCTATAGCAAACACACATTTTTCAGGATTAGCGTACAATTTTTCCTTTGTAAGGGTTTCAAGAACCTGCCTAACATGCTGTTGATGTTTCTCTAAAGACAAGTTGTAGATGAGAATATCATCAAAGTAAACCACTACAAACTTACCAATGAAGGGTCTTAAAACATGGTGCATAAGTCGCATGAAGGTACTTGGAGCGTTGGTTAAGCCAAAGGGCATGACTAACCACTCATATAAACCAAATTTGGTCTTAAAGGCAGTTTTCCATTCATCCCCTGGTTTAATCCGAATTTGGTTATAACCACTCTTAAGATCAATTTTGGTGAATACCTGAGACCCATGTAACTCATCCAACAAGTCGTCTAACCTAGAAATGGGATGCCTATATTTGATTGCTATGTTGTTTATTGCACAACAATCCATACACATCTTCTAACTCCCATCCTTTTTAGGAACAAGAATTACAGGCATAGCACATGGACTCATGCTATCTTACACCCACCCTTTAGCAATTAACGCCTCTACTTGTTACTGAATCTCTTTTACCTCGGTTGGGTTGGTCCTATATGTTGGCCTATTTGGTAAAGAAGCTCCATGAATGAAATCGATTTGGTGCTCAATACCCCTTAGAGGTGGTAATCCTTTAGGGGGATCTTGAAACATATCTTCGAATTCCTTTACCAAATTTTCCACACATAAAGGACTAACTTGTGCTGACTCACTCTTAAGGGTCCTAGGAAAAGCTATATAGATAGACCTTTGGGTTGTTAGAAAAGATGGCTTTAAACTAGAGGGAGGGTGAATTGTTTAAAGGGGTTTTCGCAAACTTTTCAGAGCTAGAATGAATTTATTTAAGAAACCAATTGATTCAGCAATTCAGTTAGCCAAAACAGCAAGCAAAACTATAACACTAAAACAAAAAATAGGTTGTTTATACCAGCAAACAACAAACAAATTGAATTTAAAGAGATAAGGATAGAGAGATTGTACACAGATGATTATACTGGTTCACTCCAACCCAAAGCTACATCCAGTCTTCTCAGAAACCCTGAGGAAATCCACTAAGCAATCACACCTTGATCACTTACACAACAACCAAGAGAATGACCTTGAAAACCTTAAGAAACACACTCTCCTTGGCCAACACTAAGATTGCTGATCTTGAACACCTCAAGAACACACAGCCAATCTCAGCAAAAACACACAGACGAAATGTTTCAGCAGTTTACAAAGATTACACTTGTTACAGATGAATATCTGAAATCAATACAAGTAGAATCCTATCCCAGCACCTTGATCAATCACAAAACTCATAAGCAATCTCAGCACTTTGAAAAACTCTCTTAGAAAAACTTTGTCAAAAGATCTCTTTCTTAAAAATAGTTTTTCTGAATTTATACCAAGATATAGTTTGTTATCAAATCTTAACAAACTCTTAACTGCTTTAAAAAGATTGGTCAAAGCATTTAATGACTGGAGCGTATTCAGTTTCAAATCATTTAAAGCTCAGTCAAAGAAATCAGTTATTCTGTTATGGTTCCAAAACAAACAATCGATTGTTTCCTCGAATCAATCGGTTGTTTTGTTACTTAACAGATTTCACCATTTGAAAACAGTTTTCAAACTTTCTCAAAACACCTAAGTGTAAACAATCGGTTGTTTCGACAAAACAATCGGTAGTTTCAACTTAGCTTGAAAAACTTTTTGCTTTGTTAAAGATTGAGATGCTAATTGCTTTGAGATTTAATCTAAAGGTAGATTACAACATAAAACTACCCCAGAACAAAACTATAAACCAGCACAGCAGCAACAAGCAAAGCAGAGGCTTCAACATCCTTCAAAGGATTTGGATTCTTCAAAACATTGAACACCACTTGGTTCAACATGGGTAAGCATTACCTTTTTGACCTTTTTGGCTGAGATGAGAAGGCTTCTCTTGGCACTCTTTTTTTGTTTTTCTTTCTCTATCTTTTCTTTCATCTTAAGTTGGTCCTCATGGACTTCCTTTGGTGAGAGAGATTTTAATGTGATCTTATGCCCATGGAAGTTGAAAGAGATTTTGTTGGTAAGGCCATCATGAATTGTTTTTCGATCAAATTGCCATGGCCTACCTAAAAGGATATAAGTAGCTTCCATAGGGACAACATCACACAAGACTTCATCCTTATATTTACCAATAGAGAAGGCTATAAGGACTTGTTTATTGACTATGATCTCCCCCTCTTCACTTAACCACTGAAGCTTGTAGGGCTTGGCATGAGAGATGGTAGGTAACCCAAGGTGGTCAACCACTCTTGTGTTGGCCACATTTGCACAACTCCCCTCATCCACTATCAAAGAACACAACTTATCATTAATGAGACATCTAGTATGGAAAATGTTTTCTCTTTGACTTTCATCAAAGGATTTCTAGCATACGTCTCACTACTAATAAGTCGCCTTCACATAGACTCTCACTCTCTTCTTCACTTGGGGATCTAGAAGAATTGGGAGACCTAGATCTTTGGGAACTATGATCACTTACCACTACCGCATCATGCATAATCATATTACGCTTAGAAGGACAATTAGAAGCGATATGACCATAGCCTAAACATTTCAAGCACTTTCTACTTGAAGTTTTAATTGAAGATTTAGGAGTTGAAGATGAGGGTTTAGAATCCCTAGGTTTGTAAGTGGACTCCTTGACAAAATTGGAAGAATTTTTGTTTTTTTTTTTTTTACCAAGATGAGTGGTAAAAGCCATCATTATGAGAATTTTTAAAAGAGTTTTTCTTTGAAATTTGGGATTCTACCTTGATGGCAAGGTGAACCAACTTTTCTAAAGAGGAGTACTCATAGAGTTCTACCACATCTTGGATATCTCTTCTTAAGCCACTTACAAATCTAGCCATTTTTTATTCCTCACTTTCATGCATGTCAATCTTGGTTAAAATTGTTTCAAGTTCTTTAAAATAAGCATCCACACTTCGTGTGCCTTGATGAAGCCGTTGGAGCTTCAACAAGAGGTCGTTCCTATAGTGTGGAGGCACAAATCTAGCGCACATGCATAACTTCAAATCCTCCCAAGAGACCACGGCTAGCCTCTTGTTTAGCCCAATGCCCATTACAATCTTATGCCACCACTGCATGGCATAGTCTACAAACTCTAAGGAGGCTAACTTAACTCTTTAGTCATCTTGGACCTCATGTACATTAAATTTTTTTTCTACTTTAGCCTCTCATCCTAGATACACATCGGGATCACCTTCTCCACTAAAACTAGGAATTTTTACAAATGGTAAATAAGGCTTTGCCACATTTCGGCGCCTTTCTTCAAAATTGTGCATCCTCCATTCGTCTTCTTCTTCATGGCCACCATAGGTTTGGTAACTTCTTGATTCATGCCTTTGATGATGTCTTCTTCCTCAGTGGGGTCTTTCATAGGCCAATTCTATTTGGAGCCTTTCCTCCATTTGCCTTATCTCTTCCTCTTTTTGTGCAATGGTACACTTAGCCTCCTTCAATTCTCCAATAAGGAAAGCCTTTTGAGGTGAATGGGGCATAGATGATTCACCACCTGAAAGATGATCCATAACAACACAAAAATCACAAAACACAAAGAACAAACAATTAAAGAAAACAAGTTAGTAAGACAAGAAGTCTTGCGGCAATATGAAGAAAAACACTCAACCACTCAAAGAATTTTTTTTTCTTCCCTTAACCAAGGTCATTCTTGTGGATGAGAAATTCTCAAGTGAAAAAGGTCAAAGCCTTCAACACTCAATCCAAAACAAAAAAACACCACAAACATTTGAGGAAAAAGAAGAAAAGACAAGCAAGAAAAGGTGTAAACAAGAAAGAGCTAAACCAAAGGTGGAAAAGAGATTATGACAAAACTTAAGAAAGGAAGACAAGCAAGAAAAGCACAAAAGAAGACTCTAAGAAACTTACTAAAGTTTTAACCAAGAAATTTTATGTTTTCTTTTAGACTTGTAAAAGCAAAAGGATAAAAAATTCCACAAAGTTGATAACAATTTGCCAATCAAGTTGAATCCAAGTTTGGAAAAGGAATTTTATATGCAAATGAAAGATATTGGTGCAGTTTTAAAATTGCTTGCTGTTATTGTTTTTGTTTTTTTTATACTAAATGGAAATATGGAAAGAAAGATCCATAGGATGCATCATGAACAATTTTGAAGAACATTCAATTTGCACAAAACTTTTGGTGGTGGATTCAATATAATTGAACACTTGAAATCATATGTTTGGAACTTGAAATCAACTTTTACAAAAACAAGTTTCTAATTACTTTCAAACTTCAAAATTAAAAGCAAGTAAGTATAATCAAAATTAAGGACACCTAAAACACTAATGAACATAGGACTCAAAGTAAAAGGCAAGATCAAAGAAAGACATAACAAGAAACATATTCAAAACAAAAAAAATGCTAAGAATATGATAAAATGGCTGAAAAAACCTGCACCAAAATAAAGGGCTGGAAAATAAAAGCAAGAAACTAAATGACAAGAAAGTAAAGGTACTTGAATTTAAAGACAAGAATTAAAGGTGGTAGAAATTAAATTGCTTGAAAGTAAAGTGCCAAATCAACTCAAAAAGATAAACAAAACCATAGCTCTGAATACCACATGATGTGAGTTGATTTTAGATTGATTCATTTAGGTGGCACTTTAGAGTTAAGATTGAGATTAATTAGCAATTAAGGTGAGAAACCTAAGGAAAATCCCCATGGGACATTAACTTAACAAGTTTTAAGTAGATAAGAAGGTTCATTTCCAAAGATCAAAAGGAAAACACAATTATGGTGAAGATGGTGAAAAGTGATAAGGTGTGGAAACAAAAGATAGCAAAGGAAACCAAAAATAAGGACAATGACCGAATTGAAAATTGAAAGGCAATGGAATGGAAAAGATGAGTGAAAGGAAACTTATGAGGATGAAGCTAGAGAAGTGATCACACCACTTGGATGGTGGTTTGCTCCAAGATGAGTGAAGAATGCTGCCACTTGAGAGCTCTCTAAATCTCACAAGATAAGACAATGGTGTAAGAAGACAATGCTCACAATACTCTAACACAATTTGTGTATAGTAACTTTACTTTTAATTCAACATGAAAATACATGTGGTAGGACTCCTTATTTATAGGTTTAGGAGCCTTGGAGAGCAACCTTAAGGGGTAGGATGGGGATAACAAAAAGTGGGGCTGCGTAGGGTATTGACTTTAGTCAAACCACACCATCATCCTAATCTTCTAGAAGATAGGTAAAAAATGCAACATTTGATAGTACACCCCCCTTCTATTGCTAAAGGCACCTATTTGCTAGTACAACCCCCCTCTAATACTTAAGGACACCTATTTTACTAACATTACAAATAAAGAAAACAATTGATGCTCAGCACCCAAAGCCTGTGCTCTACTTCTTGTAATCCTCTGAGGTAAAATGGGAGCTAAGGCAATGGTTGGAGCATCCTGACTTGGCCCTTGGTCTTGTATTATACTCCTAGTCTGCCTCCTCTGAGGTTGAGCTTGGTTAGTAGGCATATTCCCTTTCTAGGTCCTCATCAGGGGAGAAGGAATTTGAAATGTTAAGGTTTCTGCCACCATTGATACCATGACACGTGTATGCGTGGGATTGCGTGTAGTAAAATGTCACTTCAAAGATGCTTTGTGCGTCGCACCTAGCCTCTTCGCCTAGCCAAGCGTAGCTCGAGCCTGGGGGACTTGTGTACTGACCAGGGCTCGACTCTCGAGCATACATGAATAGTAGCTCGGTGCTCGGGTAAGGTTGAGATCAACTCGGCTGTTGGGCCGAGGTAAGATTTGTGTGATTGGCCCAATTTCGATAATGGGCCCAAAAAGCGCATGGTAAGGCTGTGGTACGAGATATCCCCTTATTTACGCGTGTATAGATATATATGAGAGCAATTGGTATAATATTTGTGATTATTGTGCATATTCGTTATTATACTTTCTATTGCATGTTTGTTACACGTAAATACCTATTGATAGTTGTTGTTAACCCTAAAAAGATAGGGACGTGCATTTGTAACTGAATGTTAGCCTATGGTTTAGCACCTGAAGATCATTGGTGCACGTGGTAGGCCATTTTTTCTATTAGAGATAAAAGATAAATGTGCTTATTTTCAGTTAAGATTTGCTTCTCTAAAGTGAGAGCTATTGCATGTTGCATGTGCAGTTACAAAAGGGGCCTGAGACCCCAAGTGAAGGTATGCTATTTTTAGCACACTAAACTGAGAATTATTGTTGTTTTTGTGAGCCCTTACTGACTTGAGCGTTGGAGTATAACCACTAGGTAGGATGTCCTTTGTCACAACAGAGCCACGATTCAGAGCAGCAGGGAGACACGAGTCAATACCCAGCTGAGGCAGATCCAAGAAGAGGCGTTCAACCTTGTCAACCAGGGGGAGAGTCAACCGGCGAGAACAATTATTATTAAATTTAGGTTTAATTACCTTATTCATCCCTACATTTGGGGTCAATTGTCAATTTAGTACAATGGTTTTCAAAAATATTAATTTGGTCCCTATATTTTTTAAAATGTATCAAAATTGGTCATTTCCGTTAAGTCCCACCTAATGGCGTCAGGTGTTGCTTATGTGGCAGAGAGAGTGTTTATGTGGAGAGATGTGAGATTGAGAGTTATTATTATTATTATTATAAGTATTATTATTATTAATAATAAGAATAATAATAACAGTAGTTGTAATAATAATAATAGTAATAATAATTAATAATAATTAATAACTAATAATAATAATAATAACAAAAATAATAATAATACTTATAATAATAATAATAATAAGAAGAAGAATAATAAGTCTCAATCTCACCTCTCTCCACATAAACATTCTCTCTCTCTGCCACATAACACTTTCTCTCTGCCACATAAACACTCTCTTTACCACATAAACACTCTCTCTCTAGATAAACACTCTCTCTACCACATAAGCAACACCTAACACCGTTAGGTGGGACTTAACGGAAAGGATCAATTTGGATACATTTTAAAAAATGTAGGGACGGAGTTGATTTTTTTAAAAACCACTGTACTAAATTGACTATTAACTCCAAATGTAGGGATAAATAAGGTAATTAAACCTTAAATTTAATGACAGACTATGTTTGCGTTCAATTATCAACGAATTTTATCAGTAGATATTGATTCATGCTTAATTTTCTCTTTTTGAATTTTCTTATCCGTCGGTAATTTTCGACGAACAAAAATTTGTCGGCAATTACTCACAGTGAAAATCTCTTTAATTATCAACAGACAAAAATTCGTCTATAAAATCAGCCTGTGATACCGTTTTTCGGTAAATTCTCTCAGTAGTAAAAAAATTACTAACAAACACAAATTTGTCAGTAATTTTTTTCGGAAAATCAAAATATTCTTGTAGTGTATAACATTTTTAATTCATTTGGCAGGGATCCAAGCTATGCATATTATTCAATTATTAAATTCTAAACCCTAATTACAAACCCTAAACACTAATTTCTACATAACATATTTCAATCCTATGACACAAATTGAGAAAATTTAAATGTACATGACTAATTTCAATAAAAGATACATACCTTATAACTATTCAACAAGAAGAAGCCATGCGAGCACAGCTTGTGGCAACTCTAGTAGCTACCCGTGAGGATGATATGGCTTCAGTGGGTTGATAAGTGGTCAAATATAGTTATTTTGATAGACAAAAAGACATGTAGCTTAGATGAAAATTGTATAAATAATAGTAACAATCATGCCAAAAACCTCCAACCAATAGTTACACATGAAGAAATAAAGGAAAAGAAGGAAATGAAGAGATTATTGAAGAAAAGTGCATAAACGCAAACAAACAAGGATGGAGCAATAGAGTCAATATGCCCAGCACATGAAGAATGGCTCAGCTGATTGAGTTCAAGGAGCAAGCTCCATGGAAAACACTCAAAATGCTGAGCACATATGCATATGCTGAGCAAATTGATGACTAGTACATCAAATGATTCCAGAGACAAAAAGGGTTGAGAAAAAACCAAAGAGCTAAGCAAATTAGAATACTTAAACCTGAAGAAACCCAATTTTGCTAAAAAAGGGCTCAAGACAATATGCACCAAGTTGGGGGAAAAGGAGATTTTGCTTGAAGCCTAAGCAAGGGGATCTTGCTTCATGATTGAGAAATCACTAGGTTATAAGGGATTTCAAGCGAATATTTGACTAATAACTGAATCTAGAATCTCAAGAAGCCCAAATATTTAAGATTGAAGCCCAAAAGGACTGCTTAAGGATGAAGAAAGTCAATTCATTGAGGGGATTGGATTGCGCCAAGCGGATTATAAATTCCTTTGAATCCCATTTATAAAATCTATAAACAGGGACTTAGGGGCAATGTTCAAAGCATCGAGAGGTCTCGACAAATCAAAAGGTATCAAGAGGCATAGAGAGATATCAAAGGTAGAGAAACATAGAGGTTAAGAGGATCAAGTGAAATCTGAAAAGAGGTTTAGATAGAGATTTTGTTGGTTTAGACTTAGAGAGTCTAAACTTCAAAATGAATTAGGCTACAAAGCCAAAACCTCGAAAGAAGTGAAGGCCAATCTTTGGAGAAGGAAACTTGAATTCAAGATAGTAACAACACTAAAGGATCCGTGTTTAAGGTGTTTAGCTTCTCATCTTAAACTATTACTGTAAGATATTATTATGATTTGCTAAATCTATATTGTTGGGATTGAATGGCTAAGTGATACTTTAGAGTTATTGTTGTTTATAGATGCCTGTTTCTCTTTTATATTTAAATTCCTCGGGTCTGGCAGTGTACTTAATGCTCAATAGTGAGGAGCGACCATTGATTTTCCATAGGGCATGAATAGGTCGGAACATGATTTCATGTTTCTGAACCCAATTGAGCTAGCCACAGGATTAAATGGTCGTAGAGCGCAGAATTGAGGTTGTGGTGAATTGTTAAATCCTAATGCAGAGGTAAGTCATAATAGTGACTTATTGCTCTAGACAACCTTGCATGAGGAATCGACTTGGTTTGGCCAAAATAGGAATAGGGATTTTGAATAAAACATTGAATTTATAAATAACAATAATAAAGGAAAGTCACAAAACTATTTCATTCCCAACATCTATGTTATATTGTTACTTCCTTGCTTCAGTGATTTGTCTAACACTTCACCTCTCAATCTAAATATCTGTTATTATTATTTTTGTTTTTGTCGTTGTTGTTGTTGTTTATAGTTTTTGTTCTATGCAAATCATCTCCAAGTCATGATGAAAACCCATCCAGCCTCGAAACATTTGGCTAAGAAGATTGGAAGCAAAAAATTGATCTCAAAAGACTCTTAATTCAGGGAGAATTGATATAAACCAAGTACCCAAGATGACCTAGGGCTCAAAGGACAATTCACACGGTGAGCAATCATCTCAGCAATCAACTCAAGGCCCCACCAAATATCAGACGAACCTAACCAGAAGAAGAAATAAACATAGACCATAACATCAACTGTTCTTTCTTCTGATCTTCTTAAAAATAAAAACATGTTATAAATAATTTGGGCTCACTTCGAGGGTTAAAAATAGCAAGATAGGCTAGAATAGGTGCCTATAGCATAATAAGGGGGTGTAGTTATCATTTTAGCTTGTTTCTAGCCCTTTGGGAAGGAAATTTGACCTAGTTTCTAGAAAAACAAGCCTACGGTGTGGTTTTGACTTAATCAAACCCTAAAGGTAGCCCTCATACATTTACCACCCTACCCTTACCCTTTTTGCCCACCAAGGCACTCATTCCTATAAATAGGGTGCCTTACTCCATGTATTTTCAACTTGAATTTGAAGTAAAGAACCTCTGCTTGAGTGAATTTATGAGTCTGAGTACTTAGGGTTTTATGGGTCTTATCTTAGGTGGGTAGTATCCTAAGTGGCGACTTTGGGTCTTATCTTGAGTGAGTGACATCTCAAGTGGCGGCTCTAGCACCACTCATCTTGGAGTCCATCTGCTCCAAGTGGCATGACTTTCTTTTCTAATCCATAAGTTCTATTCATCCCTTCATCTTTTTCCTTCTTTATTTGCACCATTATCCATTTCCATTTCATGTTCTTTAATGTTCCTTCCATTCGGTCCTTTTTATCTTTTTATTCTTGTTTCATTTCCTCTTATATGTTCTCTTCAATTCTGCACTCTTTGCATCATTGTCACCCATATCTGTGTTTTCTCTTTGCCCTTGTGAAGTGAACCTTCACACTTACTTAACCACTTGATTAAGTTCATGTCTAGTGGGGATCTTCTTAGGGTTCTCACCTTTTAAATTGCTAAAATCCAAAATCTTAAACAAAGTGAAACCTTTAAAATGTGCAATCTAAAATCAACTCACATCAATAATTAATTGTTGTCTGCTCTTTCATTTTTCTCTAGTTTTGTAAACATTGTATAAAGTAGTATGGGTTTTATTTTGGGCTTGTATTTGGGCCATTTACTTGGGCTATGTCTTGGGCCAATTTTCATGGGCCATGTATTGGGCCAATTAGAGTAGGGTGTAAATAGAAAAAGAAGTCTAGCTAGAGTTACAATTGGGCCTCCTTGGACCCAATGCAACTCTATAGAATGCAAATAGAAAGCATGGAGTGGAAAGGAAGGCTGAAGATCCACATGTCATCTCCTTAATGGAGAGGATTCCCACCAATTCCAAAAGGACATTTGTCTTCATGGGAATGGAGAGGATTCTCTCCAATTAGAGGAGGACACTTTTCAACCTCTAATTTGAGAGGATTTTCTCTAATTAGAGAGAGACATTTGTCCTTCTATCAGTGGAGAGTTTTTAGGGTTAAAGCTTGCACCTTGGCTGCCTATAGGACTATAAATAAAAGTGCTAGCCCCCTTGTAAATTAGCTTTGAATAGAATATTGAATTGCTACCAAAATTTCAGCCCCAACTAGTCTCTTAGCTCACTCTTTGCTAGCCTTATTTCTAAGTATTTTAGCAAGGAAACTCTTAGGAGTTGGCCTAACCTCTCTTAAGTTTCACTATCATTCTCCATACACCAATACTTCATATTTTCTTTCACTCATTTTAGCCACCTAATCCCACCAAATTCCACACTCCAAAATACAAAATAAAAGACTCATAGCAATGCAAGCTAGGATTGCATCAAGTCATGTATCACTTCATCTGAAAAGAATTATATTTTGATATTATTAATTCTTTGTGAATACGACAACCTTCAGTTGCACTACAATTGACTCAATTTGCTTGCCGAGTAAAAGAGTGGGGATTTGACTGAATTGAAATTGATTTAACTTAACCCACCACCATGAACACAGAAAGTTAGGGATGAAATAGGTTGATCGAGGGCATGAGAAGTTAAAGGCTAAACAACTTGAGGGTGCGACAACACGAGGGTGTGGTGACATGATGGCTCAATAGAATGAGGGCTCGACAGCGTGACTCCTTAGCAATGATGAATTTTGTGCGAGAGTTGAATTTTTTCAGCATTGTTGAATTTTTTTACGTGAAAGTCATTGAAGGAGTAAACATTTTCAAAGTTAAATGATGAAATTCGTGAAAAATTTCATTTCCCATTAATGTTATTTTTTTTTTATCTAATTTGTATTTCTCATGCATTTACATGCATGGGAAAATTATATTATTTCCGAGCCTATTTTAGCCTTTCTCACAAATATTTATCCTTTCTAAATCCCACCAGACTATTCATTAATATTTAGGTTTTAACAATTGTATCTATGGGAAGTTCATGGGTTATCCATGTGATAATTGTCATAATTCAATAATATTGCATGCAAAAAGATAGACACTTATGGACTTTGATTGTTAATAGAGTTATAATTCAACCTCTAATTTAGGAATTTGAACCTTTTTACATATTTTTGGATTATAAGATGAATAAGAATGATTTATTCCCAATTTTGTGCTAATTTCAAGAATCTAGGGGAAGATGAACATAAAAGGGCTAAAGGAGAATGGACAAGTTAAAGACAAGATGAAAAGACAAAGTTGTGTTAGAATTATAGGCCTTAAACAAGAGGGGGTGAATTGTTTATGAAAGATTTTTGCAAATATTGAAGGTAGATTGAAAGACAATGAATAATCAATCAATTAGAAATCAGTTAAACCAATTTGATTTTTTTTTTTAGTTTGATTGCAGAAAATCAACTGGTTGTTTTTGTGAAACAATCGGTTGTTTATACCAACAATGTTGAAAATCAAAGCAAAAGCAATTTAAAGAGTGAAGGGATAGAAAGATTCACACAGGATATTTATATTGGTTCACTCTTAACCAAAAGCTACATCTCAGTCCTCAGCTAACCACTGAGAATTCACTAAGTAATCAAATCTTGATTACAAACAACACACCAAAGTGGTGATCTTGAACCCTTCAAGAACACACACCACCTTTGGCAACACACAGTTTTCAAAATAACCTCTGAAATTGCACAACACCAATTCATAGAGAATTATAGTAATCAATAAAGAAGGTAATAGAATACACCTTGGTATAGTCAAAGATTAAAGTATAGAGAATACAGGACAATCCTATTCCACACTTGAGAATGATCCAAAGCTCTTTGAAATCTTGGAAAACTTTCTTTAATAAAGCTCTCTTTCTTACTTCAAGATTAGGAGCATAAAACCACCTTTATATAGACCAACCAAGTGGTCAAAAACATTTAATTAAGGAGCCAAAGGTAGTTAGGATCATTAAAAATAGTTTGGTACATCTTAACATAATTTTGTTAAGGATATCATAAAATCAAGCAATTAAAATCATGATTCAACCAATTGAATTGGCTTGACAGCAAAGTCAAACAAAGCCAAGCTTTTCAAAACTATTTTAAAAACCACTATGTGTAAAATAATCAGTTGAATCGACATTTCAACTAGTTGATTTTTCTCACTCTTTAGAAAACACATTTTTTTCAAAATAATTAAGATTCAATTAACTTTGGATCATGCTAAATAGTGGATTAACAAAGTCAACTACACTAGACACACACACACAACCAGCAACAAGGATCTTCATGCATTCCACTTGGATTTAGAGACATCAAAGCACCTTATTCAACAAGTTGAAACATTAGAACTCGCCCAATACTTGCCCAAGGCTCGCTTAAGCGAGTTCACTCCAGTGAAATTGGATTTTTTCTTGTGAAACTCACTTAAGCAAGCAATATTTTGCGTAAGCGAGAGGTCACTTAACCCAAGCCCAATTAGGTTAAATGGAAGGCGTGAGGTATAACCCTAGACATCATTGAGAGGATATTGAGAGATAGAAAATTCTAGAGGAAGCAACCATCAAGAAGAAACACCCTGGATCTTCTTTTCTTGATTTCCATGCTTTTAATGGCCAATATGAGTGGCTAATTCTACCCTTTGGGATTAGGAGTAATCTATTCTTGATTGATGATTGGTATTATCATTTTATTCTTAAAGTTTTAATCTTTATTCATAAATTTGATCCTTAGATTTGATTGCAAAGTACCTCTAAGCATATGACCTAAATGATAATGCTTAACATATTTGAATTCTAGGAATAGATTTGTTAATTGCTTTATTACATATGTTCGAAATAATAAGAAGTTTTTATAAATATGCGAGGAATCGATATTTAGGAGACATTCTTAATAATTTTGTATGCGAGGAATCAATATGAATGATTTTTATATGTACATCAATGTCAATGAAGATGGAATGTTATATGTTTTTATTATACAAATGATCGAGAAGGATTAACCCCAATCCTAATTTTCCCAATTGAGTCATCCAGATCATTTACTTTGTTTTTATTGAAATTTCTTACAAATTCATGATACAAACACCCTTTCAAACAAACTTTTACACATTTTCTTATATTTAGTGAATCTTATACTTGAGATTTAGAACTATGTCTTAGGGACAATTTATTACTTTTGACTCGGTACACTTGCTGTAAAATAGTCATCACCATGATAAAATATTTACGGAAAACATTTCATGGGAAATAAACGTTTTATCCATATAAAATAATCTATGAAAAATAATGTATGAGAAATAAATTCTTTATTTATGAAAAAAAAACTTGTGGAAAATAATGCATGGGAAATACACTTTTATTAAAGAACAAATAATCGTAGGAAATAATTTATGATTAATTAAGTTTTTTTTAGTGACATGCGAATTTTAATCACTATGAGACATGTTTCCGCTAATTTTTTTTCTCTGGTGTCTGTTCAGTTGATAATGATTCTACTAATCTTCTAAGGTTCACATCATGTGGATATCAAAACTAGAAGATCAATCCATTTCAAGAAAGTGTTCACCACCTTCAAAGTTCTTCAAGAATGGGTATGAAACTCATTTCTATTTGGATATGATTGATTGAGTTTTTCTAGATTCTATTGAAGGCTGAATCATTGTCTAGGAATATTTGCTTTCTTTGATTCAAAGTCTAATCCATTTATAAAGTAATTTTATCCATAACTTCTAATGTTGGATAAAAAAATTCTTTAAAAAATGGTATGATTTTGATCTTTGGTTGATCTAATTTGTCTCTTGATTTTGTTTTATTTGAGTTTCTATTTTGTTATTTAAGTTTTTTGGAGTTTAAAGTTGTTAGAATTCTTTTTGAAGGATTTATTAAAATGAACATTTTTTACGGAAGATTTGAGACCCACAATCAGTAGGTTCAAGTATTGTAATTCCAATTTCTTATTTTTCTTTGGATAATTGAATTCAAAAAACCAAATAAAAACAAAACATTGTAGGGGCTAGAATACTCAGAAAATTAAGACACATAAGTTCATGAAACACCAATAAAATCCCAAGAAAAATTAAAAGAAACAAAGAATAAAAACTAGATCAATCATCACATGTCTCTCTTGAAAGTACCAACCAATTTTAGTGGATTTTGTACTATGTATGTTTTAGGTAACTTTCATTAGAATTTCTAGCATGAATCCAATAGGTAAAATTGTTGCTTAAATTTGCCTTGTGCCTTTTTTAGCTTTTTTATTGCAATTTTTTAGTCTTTTGTCGTATTGTTATGTGATATTTTGTGTGAAGTTTCTTTGCTTACCATTTTTAGACTATCTTTTAAAAATCCTTTAAGTTTTGTCTTGTATTTTTCATCTTTAAAAATTTCAATAAGTGCAATTTGGAATGGTGCCTCACTTTCACTTGAAAGTAAGTATTCTTGATTTGATTTGAATTTTGAAGCAATTTGGTAAACTTTTTTAGTACACTCTTTTGAGTGATTTAAGTGTATTTCACCTTTTTCATATTTGTTTACATATTTTAAAGAAAATCCTAAACATGTTTTGAGTGGAAACACTTGGAAAAGTGATTAGGAATTTTTTCACTAACCTGTGTTCTAGTTTTGTACTTTCTTCGTGCTGTTTTGTGTTATTTTTAATAGGATGTCTTCAAGCCTTTCTAAAATCCTACAAAAACAGTGAGGAGTGTGAACCAGGAAAGGGAGCAAATGATTATGCAAGAGTTCCAAAAAGTGATGGAAAGACAAAGGATAGAATTGATTCAATTAAGACAAGGAAAAGAAAGGGAAGATAGAATAATAAAAATGTACTCAAGAACTTTTTCTTAGTATGGAAGAGAAAAATATCATCATGAAGAAAGATGGAGATGTTCAAGAAATTTTCCCTACTATGGAAGTGCAGTGCAAAATATTATGAAAATTATGTAGATAAAGAGCACAAATATAAAGAAAAATCAAGATTCAAGATTAAAACTATTTTTATTATATGCTTCATATGTGAAGGATATCAACATAATAAACATCAATGTCACCCATAAGAAAGGAAGTTTTGAAGGATTATTACAAATATTTGAGAATTAAATTAAAGAAAGTATTGAGAGAAAAAGAGAAAGAAAAATAACATAAAGAAAAAGAACTCAAAGAAAAGATAAAAAGAAAAAGAAGCAAAAAAGAATTGTTAGAAATAGAAAGAAAAGAAAAGGAAAATGAGAAACGACATTCCTAGTGATCTAAAGAATTTGTTGAAGAAAAATCTTTCATGGAAGATTCTACAACTTTCATTCCTTCTCATACTTCTAATTTTGAATCAACTACTTCTCTTGAAATTATTACTCATGTAAATTCAATTGTTTTGTTGCATAGTGAAAATTTGCATATTAAAGTACAACGGAAAAAATAATGGGAAGAGGAAAATGAGGTTGTAAAAGACAAAAGCACAAACATGAATTATAGAAGCATTTTTAGAATTTTTTTAAATGATTATAAGGACTTAAATGAATATTTTTTTTCATATGTTCTCAACTTTACTCGCAAATTACATGCTCTATGAATTTTGTAAAAATTATTTGTATAGAAAATTTGTCCATTATAATTCAAATGAAAAACTTTTAAGTAAAAATAATATAATTTTAGGAAATTCAAAGGATCTTGAAAAATATTTCATAACTTTGAGAATGCAATGGTTTTTATTTCACTCAAGAATAAAAAAGGTATAAAAGTATGTAAATACTATTAGTAATTCTCATTTCTTTAGAAATAATACTTGTAATTTTATTTATTTATTTTTGTTAGGTGTGCTTTGTTAGGTATGCTAAATAATACTCATAACTTCAATGATTATGACTTATCTCCTTTTTATGTACTTCAAAATTTGTGGATAAATTTGTTGAACAAGATGCTTTGATTTCTCCAAATCCAAGTGAAAAGCTTGAAGACCCAGTTGATGTGTGTGTGTTGTTTAGTTGTTTGAAACTTGTTAGTTCACTCTTTAAGATGATCCAAGCTTAATTCAATCTTTACCTTTTTTAAAAGATGGTTTTTCTAAAAGGGTGTAAAATTTCAACCTGTTGCAATGTCGAATAAACTGGTTGTTTGACACTTAGTGGTTTTTAAAATGGTTTGGAAAAGCTTAACTTTGTTTTGGCTTTGTTGTCAAACAAAATCAATCGGTTGTTTCGATAAATCAACTGGTTGTTTTTATGAAAACATTAATAGAATTTTGTTAAGAGGTTTTAATCTATTTTAAATTATTCCAACAGCTTATGGTTTTTGATTCAATTGCTTTGACCACTTAATTGAGGTCATATAAAGGTTGTTTAACGCTCCTAAGCATTAATTAAGAAAGAGTGTTTATCAAAAACAATTTTCAAGATTTGAAAAGCTTTGGATCATCTCAAGTGTGTGGAATAGGATTGGGTTTTGTACTTCTGAACTTTAAACTTTGATTTACCCAGGTGTATTCTATTCCCTTCTTCCTTGAACATTGTATTTCTGTGTGTTCGTGTCTAAGGCAGTTTCAGAAAGTGTTTCCGGAAACTGTGTTGTTTGCCATAAAGTGGTGTGTGTTCTTGAAGGGTTCAAGATCATCACTCTAGGTGTGTGTTTTGTAATTTAGGGTTGATTACACAGTGAATTCTCAGTGGTTAGCTAAGGATTGGATGTAGCTCTTGGTTAAGAGTGAACCAATATAAACATCTTGTGTCATTCTCTCTATCCCTACACTTATAAATTGTTTTAACATTGTTTTTCAATTATGCTAGTATAAACAACCGGTTGTTTCATGAAAACAACTGGTTGATTTTCTGGAATCAAACTAAAAATAGTTTTTTTATTGGTTGAACAAAATTTTCAATTGATTGATTACCTTCCATCCTTGCGAAAATATTTTAAAAACAATTCACCCCCTCTTATTTAGGCCTCTAATTCTAACAAAATTTCCTCTGAGACGTGAAGGATGATATAAATAGGATTGTAGAAGAATTTAATGAAGAAGAAGAATAGGGATTTTGATAATAAATACTAGAAGGAAAAGAAAAGAAGATAAAGAAAGAAAGAAGAATATTTTAATGAAGAATTAGAAGAGACAAACTAAAAGAATTAGAATAAGAAGTAAAAAAGATCTCAATTTTTTAAAACTCTTAGATCATAAAATATTCCTTCATTCTCTAAGAATTTTCTACAATCCAAGAGTCACCAAGAGACACATGTGAGATGAAATTCATAAGTGTAGAATTCACATGAAGAGTATCCAACCAACACATGTTACTTTCATAAGTGTAATGATGGTTGTAACTACTTCACATGACTTTTAACCACTCCATGAGCCACATTTGCTTCTTGGAAGTGTAATGATTAGCTTTTCCTTAATTTTAGGAACTACCATATGCCTCTCCATAACATCAAGGAACTACCCATTTGTAAAGATTAATTATGAGTTAACTAAAAGGTTAAACACAGGATTAATTGGGTTAACTTTATTTAAGTAGTTTTATGTTAAATTTTGGTTTCTAATCTTTCTAAACATTGTTAGCTTCCTTTTCCTCTTCCAAAATTGTGGTGTGCTCCTTAGAAAAGAGATCCACCTCCTCTTCCAAAGTCATTCTTGAAGATTTAGTGAAATTATACTTTGTGTGAGTCATCTTTGAAAGTATTGAGAGTTTTCTTCTTTTGGTTTGATACTTCTTTTGAAAAGTTATTTGAAGTGGCAAATCCTCCTTGCACTTATCCTTTGGGAGTCTCTTTCAAAGGTGTTTTGTTCTCCATATTTCTTTCCTTAAACCACTTTCTAATTGCTTTTTTCGAAAATATTCATGTTTTCTAATTTTTTGTCATGAGTTTTTTGGAGACATACGAATTTGAATCACCACAGGACAAGTTTCTGTATGCTTCTTCTTCTCCACACCTCCTCAATTGTTCAAGATCTTATCATACTCCTAAGCTCCAAACCTTTTTTTATATTCAAATAAGATTTGAGAAAGACATTAGGCTTATCCAAGTCATTTGGAGGATGCCTATTTTTTTATGGATTAAATCAACACTGATGGTGTTGCTAGAGGATGCTTGGGCATGTTACTTATGGTGGTATTTTCAAATGGAATCAAAGGGAATAATACAAGGTTTATTTTTTATTTGAGTATCAAAACATTTTATGTAGAACTTATGGTTATTATCTTAACTATAAAGAATGTTATGATTCATTGTTATAAATATTTATGGTTGGAATGCAATTTTACTCTAGTTTGTAAAACCTTATATCTTAACCTCTTCCCTAGGTTATTAGAGGAAGATGGATAAAATGCATGAAAAGTTGTAGAGTTATGGACTTTCAGGTGTCTCACATTTTTCTTAAAGGCAGTTGATGTGTGGATAATCTTGCAAACTTTGTGATTGATAATAGATTGAAATTTACTTTGTTTAATGTTTTTCCTTCTTTTATTAGTCTATACTTCTTTTGTAATACATATCAACTCCTAGATTTTTGTTTTGTATAACCTTTCATTTTGTAGGAGTTTGGTTGTATGTTTTTTTTAGCATTGGTTTGGTTTGGTCCCTTATGTTTTTGTATTTGTTGTTCCTTTCTTTTTTATGCAGATTTCCATATGATGGGATATAATTGTTGAACTTTAAGGTGTCAGCTTAGCTGAGAGGTTAAGATTCGTAGTGATGCAATAAGACACAATAAAGTTGAAGAGTCATAAAACACAAGACACATTAAACCTTAAATGCATTATGCATGTGTTTAACATTAGATGTAATGGTAAATGTGAGAAATATAAAAGTTTCTAAAAGTTGCTCAAGAACACATCCTAAGAATGATTCTAACTCGGTGAACCTACCATATAAGTTTGTATGCTCAAATTGGTGTTGTCAGAATAGCAAATGAGTAACAAAGAAAAATAATATCCTTCTAAAAATTTTGTGTTACATCAAATGATGTTAATCAAAAGTTAAACATGTTTGAAAAAGATGTTGACACAATGATAAGTAACAACACATAATTTCAATAGTATGATGTGCATGCATATATGACTAATGAAATGAAATGAAAAGTACACATCCTACGCAAAGTTTTCATGTAAAGTAAAACCTTAAAGCTTAAAAGCAATAAGCACACTAGTACAAAAAACCTTAATGACGACTACGAATTACACATTTGATAGAAACCCGTCGTAGAAAAAACACAATGGCATTTCCGTGATTAATTTGAATTTTCGATGCAAAATAACGATAGTTATAACATGAACCATCGTTAATAATGGGTAGAATGAGAAATAACGACAGTTACCCCACTTAACTATCGTTATAAATTGGTTCTGTGAGAAATAACGACGGTTACCCACTTAACCATCGTTATAAAACTGCATAGAAAAGAGAAAATTTCCCCACCCGCCTGTGCTTGCACTCACTCTTCTTCTTCGTCGCGCCCTTACTTCTTCTTCTCCATCAAACTCTCCATTCGCGCCACCACTGAGCCCCCTCCTCTCCTCCGCAACTCCAAGCTCCACTCCTAATGGAAATCGTCCAGCCTTAAAACTTTCGACCAAGAAGATAGACGAAGATCGAGCTTTAATGAAGAGTTTGTGGATTCTTTTTCTTCTTCTTAGCCTTGTAAAAATTGTATAGAGTACTTAGGAAGTTTTTGGCCTTGTATTTTGGGCCAAAGTAGAGAAGGATGTAAATAGAAACAAAAGTAAAGTGTAAAATAGTAAAAAAGTGGTGCAAATAGAAATGTAGGCAAGGAAGGCATGAGGCTCCACATGTCTTCTCCCCAATGGAAAGGATTTGCACCAATAAGGTGGTGACACTTGTCACACTCTCATTTGAGAGGTTTTGATAGACTTTGTCCTATAAATAGGAGTCTCTTGTACATGTATTTTCAACCTGGAATTAGTAATGAAATGCTGCCTAATTTTGGTCATTCTACTTATTCTTAAGTTATCCCTAGGTTAGTCTCCTTCAAGACTTAGCCTAGACTCTTTCCTAGTGAGTTGGCCTCACCTCTCACTCTCACAAATTCCTAACTCCACTTCAATCCATGGAAACTCCTCTTGAGTTTCTGTAATGCTTCCGCTCCTCAGATCTCCTTCATTATTCATCCAAAGAAGAAATTACAAAGATCATTATTAGAAGAAGAGTGTTTTTCCATCAAGTCCTTTCCTCCACACCACTTAGCTCTTCCCCCTTTTCCCACACTGCCATGGTTGCGAGCTCTCTATCCTCCGCGCTTCCGAGTTCTCTCTCCTTCCACACTCGCCATCGTACGTACACGCAACAGCCACCGCGTCACGCTCAGCCACCTCGCTACCGCATACACGCCGCAACCACCACACACGTCTCAATTGAGCCACCGCGCGCATCCCGCCCCAGCCACTGCGCTGGACTTCCCTGCATCCGTAACTCCACCATACCTTACGTTGTGGACCGTGCGTGCCAAAAATAAAAGGTTAGTTTTTTAATTTATTTGATTAGTTTTATAATAAATATTTGCATGTATATTTATATTAGTTAGTATTTTAATTTATTTAATTAATTTTATAATAAATATTTGCATGTATATTTATAGTAGTTAGTATTTTAATTTATTTAATTAGTTTTATAATATATATTTTCATGTATGTGTTGATTAGTAATGATTAGTATATTTATGTATTCAACACATTGATTTTGATTTCGAGGTTGTCTGACCCTCGGCACATTTGATTTAATTATAGTATTTGTATTTATTGAACACGTTGATTCTGAGTCTGGGGGTGTCCGACCCTCGGCACATTTGATTTAATTATAGTATTTGTATTTATTGAACACGTTGATTTTGAGCCCGAGGGTGTTCGACCCTTGACAATTTTGATTTAATTATAGTATTTGTATATATTGAACACGTTATTTCTGAGTCTAGGGGTGTTCAACCCTTGACAATTTTGATTTTCTTAGTTTACCAGTTCTATGGATCGGAGTTGGATTAATACACCACGGTTAAGTGATTCTTACGAAAAAGGGGTCAAAGAATTCTTACGGTTTGCACTACATAATGTTGTTAGTAATCATAATGGAGTAGGAATAAGGTGCCTTTGTGTAACATCCCGCCAAATTACTTTTCATAAATATAAAATGAAATAACGGTAAAACAAAAATATTTAAATGAACATACGTATTTATATAAAATGAAGTTGCTCCTCACAGGGAGTTTAATACATAACCGGTATATTTTTCCAAAACTTAAACAAAATACAGCCAAACAAATTGAAACCGGCGGTCTCCCTACATAAACCGGCGATCTACTATCAGAAGACCCAAAACAGCCGATCTGCTATCAGAACAGAAATTAGGCGATCACCACGTAGAGACAGAAACAGGCGATCTCCTTCCGGCGACCACTCACTAAGGAGCGCTACTTCCTGGAAAATCATCTGCTCCCGTGTAAAATACACGATCATCACAGTTTTAAGAGAAAACAGCCAGAGAACAATACAAAGGGTAAGCTAGATATATTTATTTTTAACTTTAAATTATAAACTGGACGACCAACATAGATCAGCCTTTTTAAACATTCACAAGAGTCCATCACTTTCTCATTCATATCACACAGCCATCAAGTAATCACATATTTCCGTCAAGAGTCGTTCAATTCAATGTTTCACATTTCTCACGTCAGACTTCCACTGACTCATCACACAAGACACTTGACACTACTTCCGGAAGACTCGTGCGTTGAACTTAGCATCCAGAGACATGCACCTGTCATACTAACCCACTGTGAAATCACACACATTCACAGGGGCGCCGTGAAATCACACACATTCACAAGCGTATAAATGAATCTCAATATCATCACTATCCTAGCATGACAGGGTTAATTCATATAACAGGCCGAGCTCATTCTTTTTCACACGACTCACCCATTTATATGAACCTCCTTCGACTCTCACCAACTGAATAATTTCCTCTATGTGATTCCATTATCTCAGCAGAGTCAGGATCGCCTCATTCACAGGATACTCACAGATCAATACACTTCATGACCAAATCTCAACACGGTATTTCCTTTCCTGAAAATACTATGTCTTTATCCCACATTCACGACATTCCACACATCATATAACACTTAAATGAATGATTCCAATCACAGAAAAACTCATGCCAAGGTTCAGATTTTCGAATATCACATTTAAATCTCAAACAGTTTCAAACAACACAAAAACAGGGGAGTTCGAAAAACAACGCCAAAACCGGCGATCACGTCCAAAACAGGGGATTCGAAATCTGGGTTTAAAACCGGCGATCACGTCGCCCAAACACATAGAACAGAGCATCACGAAAAAGAATATGAAACCGGCGACCACGTCGCCCTCACTTCAGAAACAGCAAATCTACGGCTTTTATTGAAAATAAAGCTAGCTTCCCTTACCTGGACTTGCGCAAAACACCAAGAGCTCCAAGACCCACCGAGCTTAAAGGATGCCTTAGCTCTGTTTTAGCGTCTGGTTTATAGGACTTGCAGAGAAACTCCCAGGTGCTCCAAGGGCAGTCGTCGATAGCTAAGCAGGAACGTGATAAGGCCTGAATGGCAGAGTGAAGGAGAGAAAAGAGAAGGATGAAGGTAACTCACTCACTCACTCTTGAACCACAGCACCTTCTTTGCCTCTCAGAAGTGAGTTTTTAAATCTAAGCCTACTAATCCACGCATGCTGCTGCCACCACCCCCTCTGCAAGAAAGCCAGAGTGTACGTTTCGCTGAACAGTACGGCCACGGTTGTCTCTTGTGCCTGCCAACCACTGCCCTGAACAGTACGACCACAGTTGTCTCTTGTGCATGCCAACATTCTGATGTCACTATTCTGAACCACCCTTTTTGTCCACGTGGCGCGCGTGCAGGACGTGCCATGCTGGGAGTCTGGGTCCCACCTTAACTGTGTGAAACTCGACATCGCGCGATAACATTCCACCGATGACCGCTCGCGCGATGACTATCCACTGAGGTCTCATACTGGCAAACGACCGATGTCTCTCCCTGGAAGACGACCGATGTCTCTCGCGACCCGGCGATGCCTGCATGCCTCGCGCCTCGACGACGCCCGCATGCCTCTCGCGCCCCAGCGTTGCCCGCATGCCTCTCGCGCCCTGGTGACGTCCACATGCCTCGCGCCCTGGCGATGCCCGCATGCCTCTCGCGCCCTGGCGACGTCCACATGCCTCGCGCCCTGGCGATGCCCGCATGCCTCTCGCGCCCTGGTGACGTCCACATGCCTCGCGCCCTGGTGACGTCCACATGCCTCGCGCCCTGGCGATGCCCGCATGCCTCTCGCGCCCTGGTGACGTCCACATGCCTCGTGCCCTGGCGATGCCCGCATGCCTCTCGCGCCCTGGCGACGTCCACATGCCTCGCGCCCTGGCGATCATGTGTAGTAGATGACCGGCGATCTCATAGTCTTCTAAGCTACACTTTCCTTCCTTTTTATTTCAAATGAAAACATACTTAGAATTCATTTAAAATATACCCTTTTATTCCAAATTTAATTTTACAGGTCCTTACACCTTTGTGTCAATTGTTTGAATGGAAGGATATTGAGTATTTCCAAAATTAGGGAACATCTTTTGTGTGATGGAATTTTGAAAAATTATACAACATGGACATGGCATGGTGAATTGTTACACTTGCCAAGTGTGCATGGAGCTTCGGAGTTTGTTGATTTCTCAATGGACGATAGATTAGAGGACATGATTCGTGATGTGGGAGCAGAATCTTTTGCTAATGTAGTTTTCAAAAATATGTCTAATGATGCAGAGACTCCTTTGTATTCTAGTTCAATTAACTTCACACGATTATTAGCAGTGTTAAGGTTGATGAATTTGAAGGCAATGAATGGATGGACCGACAAAAGCTTTACAAAATTGCTTCAATTATTGAAAGATATGCTTCTAGAAGGAAATACATTACCCAATTGAAATTACAAGGCAAAAAAAATACTTTGTCCGATGGTTATGGAATATAAAAAAATACATTCATGTCTTAATGATTGTATTTTATATAGAAATGATTCTTTGCAGTGGAAGAACATTGCTAAAGAATTTCTTGAATTTGGAAAAGAATTAAGAAACTTAAGATTTGGATTGGCAACTTATGGAATGAATCCCTTTGGAAATTTAAGTAATAATCATAGTTCATGGCCCATTTTGTTAGTGATTTACAACTTACCTCCTGCTTTGTGTATGAAGCGCAAATACATGATGTTATCTATGATGATCTCTGGTCCAAAACAACCTGGAAATGACAAAAATGTTTATCCTAATCCATTGATTGAAGATTTGAAACAATTGTGGAATGAAGGGGTTGATAATGTTTGACGCGTTTAAGAATGAATCTTTCCAATTGCATGCAATATTATTTTATACTATCAATGACTTCCCTGCATATGGAAACTTGTTAGGTTATAGTATGAAAGGTCATAAAGCATGTCCAATATGTGAAGAGAAGACATCATATGAGCAGTTGAAACACAGAAGAAAGACCGTGTATCTTGGGCATCATAGATTTCTAATGAAATACCACTCATATTGTAGATTGAAAAAAGCTTTTAACGGATACCAAAAACATGACATTTGTCCCACTCCCTGAAGTGGCCTTCAAATTTATGAAAAGATCAAACATGTTAATGTGACTTTTGGAAAAAATGAAGAAGAAACAAAATGTGACTGAAATATGGAAGAAGAGATCAATCCTTTTTTATCTTCCTTATTGGTGTAACTTAGATGTCAGACACTGTATAGATGTAATGCACGTAAAAAAGAATGTGTGTGACAGTTTAATAAGAACACTTTTGAACATTAAAGACAAAATAAAGGATGGTGTGAATTTGGTAAGCGTACATACTTGCCTGCAGTGTGTTACACTTTATGGAAGAAAGAGAAAACAAGTTTTTATGCATGTCTTAAAGGTGTTAAGGTACCATAAGGATACTCTTCAAATGTTAAGAGTCTTGTGTTACAATTGACGGCCTAAACAAGAGGGGGGGTAAATTGTTTAATGAAAGATTTTCGCAAATACTGGCTAAGAATGAAGTTCTTTAATGAATTACAGAAAGAAGAATCAAAGAAGCCAAGAGAAAAGAACTTTCAAAACTGTTAACAAAAATCAACCGGTTGTTATTTCTATATAACCGGTTGTTTATAGCACACAGATAAGAATAAGTATCAAGCATTTTCTAAAGCACAAATATCAACTGGTTGAAAATACGAAATAGCCGGTTGTTTATGAAAAAAGAGCAAATATCAAAAATGTATAACAGAGTGAGAGAGAGAGAGATATATACACAATCAATTTATACTGGTTCACTCAACCCCTGAGCTACATCCAGTTCCCAAAACAACCACTGGGTATTCCACTATGTAATACACAACAGATTATATACACACAACAATCCAAAGAGAGGATCTTTTACACCAAAAGATCACACACACACTCTTAGCAACACCACACACACCTCAAGTCAAAACACCCTCTGACTTTACAGGATTTTCACATATACTCACAAGTTTACGAAGTTATAACAAAAAGAACATGAATAGGAAAAGAAAACACCTGATATTACACAACCCAGGGATTCCTATGATCAGATCTTGAATTAGTGCAAAGCTTAAAAAGCAATCTTGCAAATCTTGAAAACTTCTTTCAAAAACACATTTCAATCTCTCTTTTGATCTCAAAAACTCTTTCGTAGATCTTCTGTAAATTGTTGGTTTTTTTTCTTATTTGTTTCTGAAAGAAAGGCTATATTTATAGCACTTGAAAACTAGCCGTTTGAGGCACATGAATCAGCTGAAACAGTTAAAACAGTTTTTCAAAAAGCTGTTATGCAGACTTGCATTTAACTGATTAAAACCATGAGATAATCGGTTAAATGGGTCAAGCTATGACTTAACACTTTCAAAAAGCTTTTTCAAACCTTTGTGCCAGCTAGACAAAGAACAACTGGTTATCCCGATAATTCAACCGGTTGTTTTTCTTGGCTTTAGAAAAACACATTTCTTTTCAAAACAGATTTGTCAAGCTTTATGCAGAAATTAAGAACTGATCTTTTACATAAATTCTAAACACTCTAAGCTACCCAAACCCAACAGCAGCAAGGCTTCAAGCTTCATCAGGGATTTGAAACATCAAAGCTCCCATACTCAACAATCTACCCCTATTTGATGGAGACAAATCCTTGGTTGCTTTGTGGAGATGTGTTTAGAATTTAATCATCACCTGTAGTCACAGATAGAAGTAGAAAACACAAAATATTCTTCGCCAAAAGATTAGAGCACCATAAAACAGTTTTCATAGCCAAACCAGAGTGAAAAACAAACCAAAGGTGCAACAGCAGAAGAACAAACCACAGGATTAACCGGTTAAAATTAATAGAGCAATAGAGACTTCTATCTTATGCAGTGATTAAAAGCAGTGCAGCTATGAAAGATTACAAACCAAAGCACCAACAAATTATCCCCCTATTGGTCTTATCAAATAGATAAAAGGAAGGATCAAGATAAAGCATTGAAATCAACTATACCAAGTTCATGTCTTAGAGTATAAAACCTGTGACACCATACCAGAATTGTAGCAGAAATCTATGATGTATCAGAGCTATGGTAGTAGCAGAGTTAACACAAAATTAAACACACCAAAATGTGCAGAAATTGCAACACAGAAACCACAGTTTCTCCCCCTATCTTTTATTCATCCAACAGTTCTTCTTCAAGGAACACATCAAACCATTGCTTTATCAAAGACTCTTCAAATTTCAGAAATTTTACTCCCCACGGTTTTCAAAACTTTCACTAAATTCAGCTGCATGCTTTCTTCTTCTATTTCTATGTGGCTTTACAGGTTATCCACAGTATGAACTTTGTTTTCATGTGACTTAATTCTTGATCCTCAAGAACCAAAATTACCTTGAGATCCAACACCAACATTGAAAGCTCCATGATTCTGAATATAATTCTGTATATACAGATTGACCCTGGTTCGAATGGGATTGATGTAGCACTTCCCCAAGCTAAACTTCCACCAAGGAACAAATAATCTTGCAAAATCTTTGATATGCATCCAACTCAAACCTATTGCTTCATCAAAGTATTGGTTCCAGTAATGCCAACACAACCATGAATACTTCTTTTTTACATTTGTAGGATAGCAGTTGAAACCATCTTTCTTGGATATTTTTAATTCCATATTCAGACATATTAGTCCAAATATCCCTTATGAGCATGACCCAAACATAGTACTAGACACTGGTTCCCATTAGGTGATTTACATCAGCCAAATCAAATGAGCAAACCACCAGGCATTCATAAGCACAATCGGTTATTTCGCAAAGATAACCGGTTGAAAAGTAGAAGCTTTAGAAAGAGGGACTATCATCTCTTTGAAATGTAGATCATTGATATGGTTCTGATTCTCCTGAGAACCACCCTTTAATTTTTCCACCACTCCTAACAGCCCTGGTTTTCATTCTTTTCACAAATAGAGGAGTACCAGCCATTGCTCAAATCAGTGAAGGACTTGGCACACTGCAGAAAGCACTTTGAGTAGAGAAAAGGAAGAACAACAGGTTGTTTGTGAAAAAAAAAAACAGCAGGTTAAAATTTCTATTAATAGAACCAAAACCCTTGGTCAAAGATGACATAATGTGAGTTGTTTCCAACACAGAAAATTGAATCAAAATAGAGTCATAAAGTAGATTGTGTCAGTCAAAAATAGAAAGTACAGAAGATCACATGTTGGTTTTGACCAAACTATAAAAGCAGTTTTGATTTCCAAGATTTGAAGGAATTTGATTTGTACAGAGCAGTTATAGCAGAAGGAAATAGTATTCAAACATGCAATTAATGCGACATTGACCACAGATATCAAAAGGTTTGAATAGAATCACAAAACAGATCTTAGAAATTAAAATCAGATATTCCCAATGCTGACAGAGAGCAAATAATCAGTTGTTTCTAGAAAATAACCGGTTAAATTTTCAGGGGCAGCAAGAAACAGCAAATCACCTTTCAAATTGATGGGAAATGCTTAAAGCATTCATACCTTTGTCTTACCTTAACATGTCCAGAGGCTCATGAGGCCAAAAGAATCCAAAAACATAGGATGATCATGTATAAATCACTTTCATAGGACATGAGCTTAAGTAACATGGATGCTCTATCACTTTGATTAGTTTTCAACATAGCATCAGTATTTGAAAAGATCCTGCAAAATAGAATTTATGCACATACAAGGCAAGTATAGCAGCAAGATAACAAAGCTCACATAAACCAATAAGAGCAGTGTTGTAAACCAATGCAGAGATACTACAAAATAGTGTGTGCACATGCTTAAGACAGCAGCAAATTGAAACAGAAAAGAGCATTAGTTTTAATGCTATAAATGCAGTCAAAACACACATAGACCTCTCCCTCCATATAGCCAAAAGCATGATTTAAAAGAAAACATGTTTAATCATGCATAATCAAACTTGGCAACACAACACAGGTATGCCAGAGAAAGAACAATCGGTTGTTTCGAGAAAACAATCGGTTGTTTTAACTGTGACAGCAAAGGAAACATTTTCACAATCTGAAATTACCTTTTAAAATGATGAAGCATGTAGTAAAATGTTTGTTCATACCTTTTAACAGAGAACTCTAATAGATTCATTCAAAAGAGAAGATCATAAGATGTTCATATGATTACAAGGCACACTTACAAAAATTGAGTGATGCACATACTCTTTTTTTTCTTGAAGATTCTCTTTTTGCCAACCATTCCAGCCTTTGTCAGGGATGTCTCTTGTCATTCAAGAACCCTGCTAGATGTACACATTTGACAATAGGCACAGAGACAAACTTTGCTCTTGATATATTTTCCCTTTAGCAGTCATTCTTCAAACTCAAAAATAATTCTTGGTTGCCAAGGATACAGGACAAGATTAAGAAGCAAGATTTGATCCCCTTTGAATTTGGGTCCATTAGTGTTAGCACTATCTTTAGAAACATCAATATATTTTGGAATCCACTTAAAAATCCCTTTGGGAATAAGAGATTTTTGAAACCTGCAGTATCGAACAGAGTGACCTTTCTTCATGCAATAAAAACATGTAACAACCGGTTGAATCGATCTTTTAACCGATTGTTTTACTGGTGCAGTGGAAAAAGGTTTTGAAATTCCTTTGGCTTTGCTCTAGGGATAGAAGCCTAAGCCAGCTTTACCAAAGACACATTTTTTAGATGAAAGAACATTTTCGAAATTGGATTTTCCAGTTGTGAGTTTGTCCAAGGTTTTCAAAAGGTAGTGAATCTTTTTCTCAAGGTTTTCACAATTTTCACAAACTTTTCACTCACAATCACAAAGAGAGTTTCTAAAAATCAGATCAAGGTTTTCAAAATCTTCTTTTGAATTTTTAACCTCTTCTTCAAGATTCTTGATCCGGTTTTCCATCCAATTATTAAAACCTTTCAATCGGTTATTAGAAAGTGCCAACCGGTTAGCCTCTTCATGAGTTTCATTAAAAGCATCAAGTAATTGGTAGTATACCTTTGATTGATGATGTTGAACTCTCACTGCTTGACACACAGGCTTTAAGGCAAAGTTTAGCTTCATCGTCATCAAAAGAACTTGAGGATGAGATGTCATTTTCATCCCTTGCCACATAGACTTTCTTTGCTTTTCCCTTCTTTTCATTCTTGAATTCTGATCTGTCACTGTTGGGGCATTCTGCTTTAATGTGGCCTTGGCTTGATTCAGATTCTTCTTTTGCCATAAGGCAGACCTCTATCTTCGTTTTTGCAGAAGATGATCCAGTGGAGGATTCTTCCTTGTCCAGCAAGTCACCTTTTGTAGTATTGTGACAGTCTTCAAGGATGTTCCACATTTCTCTTGCTGATACACACTCTGAAACTTTAAGCAAATTATGAGAATCAAGTGCAGAAACAATTATGTTCATAGCTATATAATCAAGATTATTTCTTTCACCTTTAGATGATGCACAGATATTTTCAGGCTTATGAATGAAAGCATTGTTTGAAACAACATTCCAAATTTCTTTATCTATTGAATTAATAAAGAATTTCATTCTTATACACCACAACTTATAATTTTCACCACAGAACAGAGGTGGCTTGTTTAAAGAGGCACCTTCCCCAAAAACAAACTTGTCAGCGATGTAAAAAGATTTTTCAGAAAAGGAAACTTGAATATTTTTCAAGAACCTAGCTCTGACACCAATTGTTAGAATTGATGGCCTAAACAAGAGGGGGGATGAATTGTTTGATGAAAGATTTTCGCAAATACTAGCTAAGAATGAAGTTCTTTAACGAATTACAGAAAGAAGAATCAGAGAAGCCAAGAGAAAAGAACTTTCAAAATTGTAAACAAAAATCAACTAGTTGTTATTTCTATATAACCGGTTGTTTATAGTACATAGATAAGAATAAGTATCAAGCATTTTGTAAAGCACAAATATCAACTGGTTGAAAATACGAAATAACCGGTTGTTTATGACAGAAGAGCAAATATCAAAGCAGTGTATAACAGAGTGAGAGAGAGAGATATACACAATCAATTTATACTAGTTCACTCAACCCCTGAGCTACATCCAGTCCCCAAAAACAACCACTAGGTATTCCACTATGTAATACACAACAGATTACATACACACAACAATACAAAGAGAGGATATTTTACACCAAAGATCACACACACTCTTTCCAACACCACACACACCTCAAGTCAGAACACCCTCTGACTTTACAGGATTTTCACATATACTCACAGGTTTATGAAGTTACAACAACAAGAACATGAATAGGAAAAGAAAACACCTGATATTACACAACCCAGGGATTCCTATGATCAGATCTTGAATCAGTGCAAAGCTTAAAAAGCAATCTTGCAAATCTTGAAAACATCTTTCAAAAACACATTTCAATCTCTCTTTTGATCTCAAAAACTCTTTCGTAGATCTTCTGTAAATTGTTGTTTTTTTTCCTTATTTATTTTTGAAAGAAGGGTTATATTTATAGCACTTGAAAACTAGTCGTTTGAGGCATATGAATCAGCTGAAACAGTTTGAAAATAGTTTAAACAGTTTTTCAAAAAGTTGTTATGCAGACTTACATTTAACTGGTTAAAACCACGAGATAATCGATTAAATGGGTCAAGCTATGACTTAACACTTTCAAAAAGCTTTTTCAAACCTTTGTGCCAGTTAGGCAAAGAACAACTGGTTATCCCGATAATTCAACCGGTTGTTTTTCTTGGCTTTAGAAAAACACATTTCTTTTCAAAATAGATTTGCCAAGCTTTGTGCAGAAATTAAGAACTGATCTTTTACATAAATTCTAAACACTCTAAGCTACCCAAACCCAACAACAGCAAGGCTTCAAGCTTCATCATGGATTTGAAACATCAAAGCTCCCATACTCAACATCTTTTGTCTATAAATGATTTGAAACTAATTGGCTTAAAGTCTCATGATTGTCACGTTCTAATGCAACAATTACTACCGGTGGTTATTCGTGGAATCTTACCAAAAAATATTAGGCATACAATCACTCGACTATGTTAATTTTTCAATTCGATATGTAGCAAAGATATTGACTCTTAGAAATTGGATGAACTTGAAGAAGAAATTATTGTTATCTTGTGTAAACTCGAGATGTTTTTCCTCCATCCTTTTTTGATATCATGGTACATTTGGTTGTTCATCTTGTAAGAGAAATCAGATTGTGTGGGCCATTTTATATGCGATGGATGTATCCAATTGAACGATACATGAAGATTTTGAAGAGATATGTGAAGAATCAATGTCGTCCGGAAGCCTCCATTATTGAAAGATACATTTCAGAAGAATCTATTGAGTTTTGATTCAAGTACTTGCCAAAAGCCAAATCTATAGGAGTTCTTGAAAAATGTTCGCACTCTCGTAGATTGATAAGTAAATCTTCAAAAGGTGTACATGTCATAGGCAAATCTAGAGAAGAGGTTCTGCAAGCACATTTGTATATCCTGAATAACACTGATGAGGTGTTACCATACATAGATACACACAAAGACATTGTCAAATTAACAATCCAAGGCAATCAGAAAAATGAGTGTTAATTGAGCATAAAACAACTTTCATGTCATGGTTTAAGCAACAAATCATGAATGATCCATCAACATCTGAAACATTAACATGACTTGCAAATGGTATAAAGTTTGATGTTTTATGTTGTTCTGGCTATAAAATAAATGGTTGTTTGTTTTACACAAAGTCTCGAGATGATAGGAGTGCAGTGCAAAATAGTGGAGTCACTTTGGATGCAGAGTCCATGCAGTTTTCAACTTCAAAAGATCAAAATCCTATTGTGGGATCAATGCCTTATTATGGTGTCATAGTAGAGATTTGGGAAGTTAATTATACCAAGTTTATTGTACCTATTTTCAAATGCAAGTGGGTTGACAATAAGACTGATGTCAAAGTTGATGAATCAGAAATGACTTTGGTTGACTTTCGAAAGATAGGTTATCATGACAAACTATTCATAATGGCATATCAAGCTTTCCAAGTTTTCTATACCTAAGATCCTACGTCTGAACACTGGTTTGTTGTGCTACATGGAAAAAAGAAATATAATGACCTAGAAGATGAAGAACCAAACAATGACATTTGTGAGATTGAATCACTTACAAGAGCGACAATCAATAAAAAGTACAAGGATGTTGATGATGTTGTACATGCAACTCAAAATGATTATGAAAAAGGAATATATATTTGTATGTGCATGTGTTTTAGGTTTTGTTTTACAATGTATAATTTTTATTATGTTTCATATTCTTAATGTTTATTATAATTGTTTGATAATAGGAACATGGCAGATGATGAAGTTCCTCATTCAAGAACTGGTAGAGGACCTACTAGATTAAAGACTATGTGTATGAAGATAAATAAAGGTAAAAAACTACCATTGATTATTGATGTCAACACTTGTGTGGCCACTGGGCCAAATGCAAAGAGTTTTAGCAGTTATCTCAAAGTAGTTGCTCGCGAAAGGATCTCCATCTTAACTTATTTTTGGGATCACGGCACCGAGCATGAGAGAAACATGATTTGGCAAGATATTCTGGTATGTAATTGTTTTTACTTTGTTCAATCTGAAGTTTCTTTATACTTTGTTCAATCTGAAGTTTGTTTATACTTTGTTCAATCTGAAGTTTGCTTATGAACTAATTATCCTAAATGTGGAATGTAGACGCGTTAAATCTTGAGAGCAAAGGTTCTATCTTCAGTGAGTTTCAAATTTGATGTCAACACTGGTGTGGCCACTGGGCCAAATGCAAAGAGTTTTAGTAGTTATCTCAAAGTAGTTGCTCGTGAAAGGATCTCTATCTTAACTGATTTTTGGGATCACGTCACCAAGCACGAGAGAAACATGATTTGGCAAGATATTAGGGTATGTAATTGTTTTTACTTTGTTCAATCTGAAGTTTGCTTATACTTTGTTCAATCTGAAGTTTGTTTATGAACTAATTATCCCAAATGTGGAATGTAGACGCATTACGATATCCCAAATGTGGAAACCTTGAGAGCAAAGGTTTTATCTTCAGTGAGTGTTAAGTTTCTCCAGTTGAAATCAAAATTGACAACAACTTATATATATGGTTCAAGGAAAGGAGAAAATCCTTGTACAAAATATGCATGCCTTGATGAAGAAACTTGGCAGCAGTTTGTGAAGATCCGAGAAATTGAGAAATGGTAGGTTAATATCACTTGTTTTATTGGATGTAGTTTATATTAACGTATTATTAACTTTTTGAATGTTGATGATAGGATGTTCAGAAGAAAAACAATCTAATCAGGCACATAATGAGACCTGACACTTATTGTCCTGTGGTGGTTATAAGATGTTAGAGTAGAAGTTGCTTGAACAAAAGATTAAAGCATGTTTTGCTTCTACTGAGGAAGAGAATAGTGTAGATTTTTTGCACCCTCCATCCCCACCATCTCGATATGAGAAATGGAAGAGTGCCCCTCTAAAGCCATCAAGGACATGGACATCTGAGGAATCACAATGAACAGCTGAACAACTTGTAAGAAATATGTTCTCTATGTGTTATTTTAAATTCAATGTGTGTTGAAGTTTGACAATTTTTTTTCATATGTTGTAGGATTCTCTTGTTGAGCAAATAACACAGGGGACTTTTAATCCATGGTCGCGAGGATATTCTGAATGCTGCTATCGGATGACCTGAGCACCCTGGACCTAATCGTGTTGTTCTATATGGGGTAGGGATTCGCTCATACTTTGGACCCTCATCACATAGCAAGGAAAATTCGTTCAATCAACCTAGCCAGGAGTATTTGCTACAACTACGACAACAGATAGAGGCTGAGGTAACTCAAGAGATTAGAGAAATCTTAATGGAGGAGTTTAATAAGCAGATGGATAGGGAGTTCGAAAAGTGATGGGAGGGTTTAGGACTTGATACAGACTTGAGAGATGAACCAACCTCTGACCAAGCCCAACCTTCCAGAAGAAGGACACGAAGCATGACACCAAATCAAGGGCTAGGTCAGGACCCACCACTAGTCAATGCTTCAGAGCCCATCATTCCTCAAAGGATTACTAGGAGTGCAACCCAAGCCATGGGAGCTATTCTTGCCAGTTGACTCTCCTGTCGATTGACTCTAGGACAATCTCACGCCTCCTTCCCTCTCTTTAGGTAATGCTTCACTGGATCGAAACGACCAGCACCTGCAAAGACAGAAGGGGCGCCCTAGAGGCCGTTTGCACTCTGACGCTCAACTCAATACTAGGGCAAGCACACCAAGTGTATAGAGTATTCTAGTTTAGGTCTAAAAACTGCATACCTTTGTGAAGTGTTTTACTACCCTTTATATAGTCTAGGGTTTCCTATGTGCCGCTACCCATATTTAGGGTTTTTGCAGGAATACCCTCACGCCGCTATTACCCAGTCTTAGGGTAATCTAACGCGTAAGGCTTCCCTTAACTGGAGTGCAAATTCTAACAGGATGGCCACCTGGGTACCCCCTCGGGCACCTAAACTCTGGGGCCATCTATCCTAGGAGTGCCCTCACTGTTCACGTCCCATGCATGTAGCCTCACTTGGAAACCCTAATCCTGATGGGCACTCAAACCCTCCAAGACTCTGCACCTAACTGCGCTTTCCCTGCCACACACATGGATGCTTCGTGAACTAGGCCTCTCCCTACCTCTGGACATTTTATTGATAACTGGTTTTCTCTTGGGACCCACCTTCCATGGTCTAGTTCTGCTGTTCAAAACACCCAAGACCGATGTCACCTCATCCTACTCTGTTGCCAAGGACTCATCACCCTGTTGCGTGACGAGAACACATCGTTCCACTCTGGTGATCGACATGCTGATGACTAATTAGTCCACTAGTCCATACTACCCGTGGGACCCAGCCCACATGGCTCTGACCCAAGCTATAAGACCCAGCTGACGTGGCTCACCATTACTTAGCTGTTCTCGGTGTCCGAGGACTGGTCGGTACACAAGCCCCCCAGTCTCAAGTTGTTAACTTGTTCAGGGAAGAGACTAAGTCATTGGCTCGGGCAACCTACGTGGCGCTGAGTGAAAGGACGTGAAGAGTGCGCTGAAGGGACATCTCACCAAACCCCCTTAATCTATGGACACGTGGCTAAATCAACAGTTAGGGCTTCTTAACATTTGCGCTCCCTTGGCTACGTTAAACCTCTTCAAAAACCCACGCCTCAGCACTGTTTCATCACTTTCACTCAAACTCTTGCGATCATCATCTTCTCTTGAGCATTTCCACTCCCACTTCAACTCTCGCAACCCCTCGTCTTCATTTATTTAAAGGTATGACTTTTACTCCTTCTCTTGCCTTTGTTCTATGATTTTGCTACCCGTTACATGCTATAACTGCTCTGGGACTATTTATGATTTCTGCACTTTAGGGTTTCTGTTCTTCTGCCCTATTTGCATTCTTCGTCTTTGAGTCTTTGTCCACCGTTTGAAACACACCCTCGCTTTCTTCTAAAGCTTTGTTTCCTTCCTCTTGCCTCTCCTTTTGTTTTAGATTCGAGATGGCAAGAACAAAAACTACTTCCAACCCTCCTCCCACAGTTGACTACAGAGCCCTCTACTCCTAGGCCCCTGAGGAGCTCTTCACTGAGACCTCAACACTCACCTCCTGTGAGGACCTAAGGAGACACAGGGATGGTGATAACGGCCTCTAGGGCGCCCCTTCTATTTTTGCAGGTGCAGGTTGTTTCGATCCAGTGAAGCATTACCTAAGGAGAGGGAAGAAGGCGCAAGATTGTCGTAGAGTTAATCGACAGGAGAGCCAACCGGCAAGAATAGGAGTTGAGCACGAACTAGTCTTCTTGTTTTTAATTTCAGTATAATAGGGTTTAAATAGCATAATAGGAGGGGTGTACTTATCAAATTGGGCCATGACAAGTCCATTAGGGTTAGGATGTAGCCCTAGCTTCTAGAAGCTAGGACTAGGGGCAGCATTGACCATGAGTCAACCCCTAGGCTGCCCCCCACCTATTTACTAGACTACCCCTCCCCTCCTTGCCCACCAAGGCACCCATCCCTATAAATAGGGTGCCTTGTCTCATGTAGCTTCATGTTGAATTTGATAAAAGAAAAGTTACTCTGAATAAATTGTGTGAGGTGTTGTGTCTCTTAGACATTAGGTCTTATCTTGAGTGAGTTGAGAGCTCTCAAGTGGCAGCCCTCTGCACTTATCTTGGAGGATCCATACTCCAAGTGGCGTGTCCCTTCTCAAATCCACACCATAAGCTTTCTTCTTCCACTCTTTTCAATTCATTTCCTGATGGATATCAAATAGAAAAGGAAAGTGAGGAGAAAAGCCAAGAACCTCAAGAACAAGATAGCTCAAAATCCTTCATACCTCAAAGGATCACAAGGAGCAAGGCTAGAGATTTGGGTAAAGAACATCAATTGTTTTCTCTTTTTGTAATTACCCATGTATAAACATTTGTAAATATTTGTAAATAAATATAGAATTAGCTTTAGGAATATGCCAAAGAGGGAAACCAAAGAAACCTCTAGTGTAAGGCATTGTTTGGGACGGTTTTGAGTAAAAAAAGTGGAAGAAGTGACTCTTCCTACTCCTTCTAGACTTAGGCACTAAGAAGGAGCTAGAAGAGTGACTCTTCCCACTCCTTCTCCCTCATAACATGTCCAGTCCTCCTTATTATAAATAGGAGTGCTTGGTTCTTAATAGTATAAGTTGGAAATTAGAAGTAAAGAAACTATCTTGAAATTGAGAGAGAGTGAGATTGTGAGACTTGTCTCTTCTTCTCCTCCATGTCTTATCTTGTTAGCTTTGGAGACTCTCAAGTGGCGGCACCACCCAATCATCTTGGAAGATCCATCCTCCAAGTGGCGTGAGCACATCTCCAAAAAGACTACAACCACATAAGTCTTCTTTTCATCTTCTTTACCCATTTTTGTTCTACTTGTTTGTTTTCAATTCTAATCGGTTCATTCTCTTCCTTGTGATGTCCTCTATCATTTGATGTGTTGTTCTTCCATTTTAATTGGTGCAAACATGTTATACCAACCTGTTTTCTATTCGGCTTCCATGAATACCCATGTTCATGATGTTTTCTTGAATTTCCATTAGTTGGTTTTGTTCTTGTTGTGTTTCTATTACTAGTTTCAATTCTTGTTGTGTTCTTGTTTTAATTCTTGTTTCTTGGTACTGTTTTTGTGTTGTTACTGCACTTTAGTTGCTCTTCTTGAATTACCCATTCATATTCCATTGTTATCTTACACTACAAGTTACCTATTCATGCGTTTTTTAGTATGAACCTTTGTTTTCTTGAGTAGAAACTCTATTAATTGTTCTTTAGAATTTTGATCCTAATTCTTGAAAGTGTCATGAATACAATGAAACCTATATCAACTCAATCCAAACCAAGAAAGGTTCATAAGAGACTCACATCATTTCCATTTCTGCCTTTCATTATTGTCTTTGTCTTGAATTCTTGCTCTTGGTTTTGCTCTTTTTATATGCTTATGGTTCATCATTTGGTTCGGCCATGACCACCATTGATGTTTACCTTATTGTCATTTGTAACATCCCACCAAAATAATACATACATACATGTATAATTGAAATTAAGTGTAACCAAATAATATTGAAGAGTGCAAAATAAAATGTATATATATATATATCAGAAATGAAGTTACTCCCCTTAGGCAGTTTAATACATAACCAAATCAATTGTTTGCAAGATTTTACGAAAATAATAAAAGAAATGCAGTAAGATAGGCGGTCTCAAAAGAAAACGGCGATCTCCAACTTTAAAACGGCGATCTCTAACAGAAGGCCTCAAAACTGGCGATCTTCTATCAGGACACCAGAACCGGCGATCTCCACCGAGAGGTGGAAATGGGCGATCTCTGCCCTCGGCGACCACCCCTTTAGGGAGCTCTTCTTCCTGGAAGGTCATCTGCTCCCGTGTACAATTACACGATCATCACAGTTTTGAGAAAACAACCACAATAACAGATAAAAGGGTAAGCTAGATAATTTAAAAGAAGTTTAACTCATGAACATGAAAATCCAAGTAAACCAAGTTCCAAATTATCCATGTAAAACGTAGAACTACAATTAGCATTCAGCTGATCGCCCAAAATCACAAATTCACTACATTTCCCATAGTCATTCCATTTCACAACACAGCATCAAGTGTCTATCAATATTCCAGTTTCTCATTTCACATGTCAGACTTTCCACTGACCCACCATGCATAGACACATGACACTACTTCCAATTTGACTCGTGTGTTGACTCAGGCCCAGAGATTTGCACCTGTCATACCTACCACTGTGAATCCACATAGCATGCGCATATACCATCTCATTGTTACCATTCTCTCGGTATGACAAGGTTAATTCGTATAACAGGCCGAGCTCGTTCCCATTTGAACAACTCGCCCATTCATACGAACCTCCTTCGACTCTCACCAACTGAATAACTTCATCTACGTGATTTCATTATCTCAGCAGAGTCAGGATATCTCCTTCTAGACAAGCCCCTAGTCAATACACCTATACAGATCTTACACGGTATTTCCTTTCCTGAAAATACTATGCCTCGATCCCACATTCACAGCATTCAAACACATCCTACCATTCAAGTAAATGATTCAAATCACATCCACAAACATTTCAAAGCTTCAGATCTTCGAATATCTCATGTAAATCTCAAGTAGTTTCAAAACAACATCAAAAACAGAGATTTCGTAAAACAGCGCCAAAACCGGCGATCTAGTTCAAAAACATGGTATTTCAAAGGCTATGTTTAAAAACCGGCGACCACGTCGCCCAAGCACACAAACAGAGCATTTTACGCAGGTGAAAACAGAAGTGGCGACCACGTCGCCCTCACTTCAGAGATAGCTACACTGTGGCTTGTATGGAAAAAGAGGGCTAGCTTCCCTTACCTGGACTTGCGCAACCACCAGGAGCTTCGAAATCCAACGAAGCTTGCAGAATACCTTGGCTCTGTTTTTGCGTCTGGTTTTGAAGGAGTTGCAGAGAACTTTCCCAGGGGCTCCAATGGTGTTGCTTCTCGTCGTACTCTTGTGTGGAGATGCTGAAATCGCAACGCGGAGGAGGTAACTGGAGGAGAAGGGAAGAAACTCACTCTTTCTCTCGTCGAATACAACAATGTTTTCCTTTTCTCCCAGCAGTGGATTTTTGTAACTTAAACCAACTTATCCCTCCAAAAGCAGCTGCCACCACCTACTCTGCAGGGAAGTTTGCGTGCACGCTTCCCTGAACAGTACTACTAAGCGTGCCTCTACGCAGGCTACGCTCTGAGGTCACTATTCTGAACCACTCTTTCGTCTACGTGGCACGCGTGCAGAACGTCTCTTGCTGGGAGTCTGGGGCCCACGTTCTCTGGGTGTAACTCAACGTCGCGCGATGACCTTTCGCCGATGACTACCAGCTCGAAGAGAAACCACTGATGACCTCTCGCGCGAAGACGATCCACCGATGACCTCGCGCGAAGACGATCCACCGATGACCTCGCGCGAAGACTACCACCGATGACCTCGCGCGAAGACTACCACCGATGACCTCGCGCGAAGACTACCACCGATGACCTCGCGAAGACTACCACCGATGACATCTTCCTGGCGAACGACCGATGTCTTCCTCTGGGAGACAACCGATGTCTTCCCTGGCGACGCCCTCATAACTCTCGCGCCTTGGCCACGTCCACATGCATCGCGCCCTGGCAATGCCTGCGTGCCTCGCGCCCGCGCGATGCCCGCATGCCCCTCGCGCCCGCGCGATGCCTGCATGCCTCTCACGCCCGCGCGATGCCTGCATGCCTCTCGCGCCCGCGCGATGCCTGCATGCCTCTCACGCCCGCGCGATGCCTGCATGCCTCTCGCGCCCGCGCGATGCCCACCTGGCGCTCATGAGTAGCAGGCGACCGGCGACCTCGTAGCCTTCTAAACTTAACTTTTTCCTCCCTTTCTATTCTAAATAAAAACATACTTAGAATTTATTTAAAACATACTCTTTCATTGCAATAAATTTCAGGTCCTTACATTCTCCCCAACAAGAAAAATTTTCGTCCTCGAAAATTGGATTACAAGGAAAAGAGGCATGGATAAGCCTCCCTCATGGGTTCTTCTAACTCCCAAGTAGAATCCCCCGATTTCTCATCCCACACCACTTTCACCATGTCGATGGTCTTGCCCCTGAGCTGTTTACATTGCCGATCGTCAATCCTGACTGGTTTTGCTTCAAAGGACAAGTCATCCCTAATCTGCACGTCGTCTACATCCAGCACATGACTAGGGTCTGCCATGTACTTCCTCAGCTGTGACACGTGAAACACATTGTGCAGATTCGCCAGATGGGGAGGTAGGGCGATCTCATACGCCACTGGGCCAATCCTTCTTAAGATCTGATATGGTCCCACGAACTTAGGGGACAACTTCTTTGACCTGATCGCCCGCCCTACACCCTTGGTTGGTGTCACTTTCATGAACACGTGATCTCCAGCAGCAAACTCCAAAGGCTTTCTCCTCTGATCTGCATAGGACTTCTGCCTACTCTGAGAGGCTTTCATTCTGCTTTGTATCTGCTTCACCTTCTCGGTCGTCTGCTGAATCAACTCTGGCCCAACCAAGACTGCCTCGCCCTCCTGGTACCAACATAAGGGAGTTCTGCATTTCCTCCCATACAGGGCTTCATATGGTGCCATCCCAATGCTGGCGTGGTAGCTATTGTTATAGGTAAACTCCACTAGTGGCAACACCTCCTCCCAACCTCCCAATTGATCCAAAACGCATGCCCTCAGCAGATCTTCCAAAGATTGGATCGTCCTCTCTGACTGACCATCTGTTTGGGGATGATATGCAGAGCTCATCCTCAACTTGGTTCCCAAACACTCTTGCAAGGTCTGCCAAAACCGTGAAGTGAACCTGGGATCCCTATCTGAAATGATGCTGGAAGGCACTCCATGCAACCTCACAATCTCCTTGATGTACAGCTGTGCCAACTTGGCCATGGGCATCTTCATATTTACTGGGAGGAAGTGGGCACTCTTCGTCAGCCTATCAATGATGACCCAGATTGCATCATGACCCTTTACCGATCTGGGTAAATGGGTGACAAAATCCATGGCAATGCTGTCCCACTTCCACTCGGGGATATCCAGTTGCTGCAACAGCCCGCCAGGTTTTTGATGCTCCACCTTCGCCTTTTGACACGTTAAGCAGGTTGCCACGTACTGGGCGACGTCCCTCTTCATGCCTGACCACCAAAATGACTCCTTCAAGTCATGGTACATCTTGTTCATGCCTGGGTGGAGGTTAAGGCGACTCTTATGACCTTCCTCTAGGATCATCTTCTTCAACTCATCATTTGCAGGTATGCAAATCCTGCCATCAAACCTCAAGATCCCATCATCGCCCATCTCAAAGCCTCTCGCCTGATCTGTTCCTAGCGACTCCATAGTGCGCTTCAGGCTAGGGTCCTCCAATTGCTTATCCTTCAACATTCCCAGGAAGTCATTAGTTATAGTCAGCTTACTACAACTAATGTGATTCACGTGAAACTCTACTCCCAGGTTTAAGTCCCTGAACTGCTCGATCAGTTTCTGCTCTTCCATCATCATGGTGGCGACTTGTATAGACTTCCTACTCAAGGCATCTGCCACTACATTGGCCTTCCCTGGGTGATACATGAGTTGAAAGTCGTAGTCCTTTAGGAATTCCATCCACCTTCTTTGTCTCATGTTTAGCTCCTTCTGATCGAACAGGTACTTCAAGCTCTTGTGGTCACTGAACACCTGGAACCGAGCTCCATACAGATAATGCCTCCAGATCTTCAAGGCAAACACTACCGCTGCCAACTCCAAATCATGAGTAGGGTAGTTTTTCTCATGCACCTTGAGTTGCCTTGAAGCATATGCAACCACCCTCTTCTCTTGCATCAAGACGCATCCCAAGCCTTGATGTGAGGCATCACAGAAGACATCAAAAGGTCTTCCTACTTCTGGAATCACCAGCACTGGAGCACTGGTCAACCTCTCCTTTAGTTCCCTGAAGCTCTGCTCACATCGGTCGGTCCAAGCAAAGGGTTGGTCCTTGCGGGTCAGTTGTGTTAAAGGAGCCACTACTTTGGAAAAATCCTCAATAAACCTCCGATAGTAGCCCGCCAACCCCACAAAGCTCCTTATCTCAGTCACTGTCTTAGGACGTTCCCATTGCAGCACTGCCTCTACCTTGGCTGGATCTACCGAGATCCCCTGGGCAGATATCACGTGTCCTAAGAAGTTGACTTCCCTTAGCCAGAACTCACACTTAAAGAACTTGGCATAGAGCTGCTTCTCCCTCAGTATTTCCAATACTGTCCTCAGGTGTTCCTCATGCTCTTCCTCGGTCCTTGAATAAATGAGGATGTCATCTATGAAGACCACTACAAACTTATCCAAGAAAGGGCGAAAGATCCTATTCATGTAGTCCATGAATAGAGCTGGAGCATTGGTGACTCCAAATGGCATCACTACATACTCGTAGTGCCCATATCTAGACCTAAAAGCTGTCTTCTGAACATCTTCAGCTTTTACCAAGATTTGGTGATACCCCGATCTCAGGTCAATCTTGGAGAACACCGAGGCCCCATGAATTTGGTCCATCAAATCATCAATCCGAGGTAGGGGGTACTTGTTCTTGATGGTCAATTTGTTCAATTGCCTGTAGTCTATACACAGCCGAGACCCCCCATCCTTCTTCTTGACTAGGAGCACTGGAGCTCCCCATGGAGATACGCTGGGTCTGATGAACTGCTTCTCCAGCAACTCTTCCACTTGCTTCTTTAACTCCACTAACTCGGCTGGTGCCATCCTGTAAGGTGCCATTGACACTGGTCCAGCTCCAGGTACCAAGTCAATAGAGAATTCCACTTCTCTCTTAGGGGGTAATCCAGGCACCTCCTCTGGGAACACATCGGTGAAATCTCTCACCACTTGTATCTTGTTTACGTCCCCTTTATTCTCTACTCCCAACCGGGCGAGCACCACGAAACACCTCGCCCCTTCTTCCAACGCTGATCGCCCTTGTTGAACTGTTAACACATCCGCTTCATGGGGGTCTGGAAACGCTACCTTCTGCCTACCACAGTCTATGAGAACGTGATTGGCAGCTAACCAATCCATTCCCAGGATGACATCCAGGTCCTGAAGAGGTAGGCAGATCAAGTTCACCTTGAATCTGCGTCCTTCTACAATCACTGGACATTCAGGGCACACTGTAGAGGTCGACACCTGTCCTGACGCAGGTGTAGAGACCAACAGCTCAAAAGGTAACTCCTTCACTAGGAGACCCAACTCAGTTACACACAGGCTTGACACAAAGGAGTGTGTCGCTCCAGAATCAAACAAAGCCCTTACACCTCTACCAGCAATAAAACAAACACCTTGGATGAGGTTACCTGACTGAGCTGCCTCTGCCCCAGACATGGCGAACACCCTCCCTGCTGCTTGAGGTCTTCTGCCCTCGTTTCTCATCTGCTGAGAGCCACTGGGCTGGGTCGCCCCATTCTGGTTAGGGCATTCTCTAGCAAAATGCCCCGCCTTTTGGCAGATGTAGCACCTTCTCTCCGAACTCTTCTTGGGGCATGCGTTGGAGGCGTGTGGTCCACCACAATTGAAGCACTTGGGTTTCCAAGATTGCTGCTGCTGGAACTGGGGAGGTGCTGCTCCTGCCCGATGTGATGGGGGTCTCGCATAGGGCTTGCTTTGTGGGTGCTGTGCCTTAGCTCTCCCACTGGAAGGACCTCCTGGGTGTGACCTGATCACCCGAGACTCACCCTTTTCCAGGGTCTCTACCATCTTCGCCTTCTCCACTAAGGCGTGGAACTCCCTGATGCACATCGGGGCTATGGTCTTCTTCAGCCCATGCTTCAGCCCTTCCTCGAACTTCCTACACCTCCAGGCCTCGGAGGTCGCCTGGGTATAGAACCGGGCGAGGTACTCAAAACGGGCAGCATAGGCGTTTACTGACATGTCCCCCTGCTCCAACTTTAAGAACTCAGCTTCCCTTGCAAACTTGGCGCTGTCTGGGAAGTATTTTTCCAAGAACTTCGCTCTGAAGCTCTCCCAATCCAGAACATCCTCTCGGGCCTCCATCATCTGCTGAGCTCCCATCCACCAGAACTCAGCTTCTCCTGATAGCAGATAAGTGGCGAACAACAGCTTCTTTTCTTCAGGGCATGAGGTCGCCCTAAAGATTTTCTCCACCTCCCTGACCCACTGATCTGCCTGGTCAGGGGTAGCATTCCCACTGAACTTAGGTGGGTTGTGCTTCATGAACTCGGCCAGTCCCATCTGTTCTTGGGGCTGACCGACGTGGGAGTTTGTTTCAGCCGACCGAGCAGTCTCCCAGTGCTGCATTGTGGCTTGATGGTTCTGAGCCATCGCCGCATTCTGCTGCTGAATGGCAGTCGCCATCATCTCTATGGCCTTGGCGATCTGACTCATCTCTGAGGAAGGTTGAGGTGGGGTAGCAGGTCTACGTGCCATCTTCTGAATCTATTGACTTCTATATTCCCTACAACTATAAGAATGAAATCGATAAGAATCAATTCATTCAAGGGGTAACAGCTAGACCTTACAAAGGTCAGCATCTCAAAGTCATCTAGAATTTGAGTTCATCAACAGAATCACAAGACTTATAATCCCAAACAAAACACCAGAACAGTTACTGGTGTGCAAACATCAATCCAACTACCACCTCAGTCAAATTCAAGAACACTCAAAAATCACACCAGAATTCAATGTAGGCTAAACATCAAACCTTTGGAATTAAGATTAAGAATCATCTTGATCCAGTTATGAGTGTGCACCCTCATTCCTTTATCAGGATCTTCTCATTCTTGATACCAAGATTTTCAATTTGAGCATACATTCACTAAAGCACAGAAGCACACACAAACTTTTCAATACAAAACGTTTGAAAACCTTTCACTATAGTTGTTATTTAAAAACTCAAATAACTTTTATGAGCAGAAGAAACACAATGGATCCACAGCCCTCAGGTCATCCTAAGGACGAACTGCTCTGATACCATTAATGTAACATCCCACCAAAATAATACATACATACATGTATAATTGAAATTAAGTGTAACCAAATAATATTGAAGAGTGCAAAATAAAATGTATATATATATATATCAGAAATGAAGTTACTCCCCTTAGGGAGTTTAATACATAACCAAATCAATTGTTTGCAAGATTTTACGAAAATAATAAAAGAAATGCAGTAAGATAGGCGGTCTCAAAAGAAAACGGCGATCTCCAACTTTAAAACGGCGATCTCTAACAGAAGGCCTCAAAACTGGCGATCTTCTATCAGGACACCAGAACCGGCGATCTCCACCGAGAGGTGGAAATGGGCGATCTCTGCCCTCGGCGACCACCCCTTTAGGGAGCTCTTCTTCCTGGAAGGTCATCTGCTCCCGTGTACAATTACACGATCATCACAGTTTTGAGAAAACAACCACAATAACAGATAAAAGGGTAAGCTAGATAATTTAAAAGAAGTTTAACTCATGAACATGAAAATCCAAGTAAACCAAGTTCCAAATTATCCATGTAAAACGTAGAACTACAATTAGCATTCAGCTGATCGCCCAAAATCACAAATTCACTACATTTCCCATAGTCATTCCATTTCACAACACAGCATCAAGTGTCTATCAATATTCCAGTTTCTCATTTCACATGTCAGACTTTCCACTGACCCACCATGCATAGACACATGACACTACTTCCAATTTGACTCGTGTGTTGACTCAGGCCCAGAGATTTGCACCTGTCATATAACATCCCACCAAAATAATACATACATACATGTATAATTGAAATTAAGTGTAACCAAATAATATTGAAGAGTGCAAAATAAAATGTATATATATATATATCAGAAATGAAGTTACTCCCCTTAGGCAGTTTAATACATAACCAAATCAATTGTTTGCAAGATTTTACGAAAATAATAAAAGAAATGCAGTAAGATAGGCGGTCTCAAAAGAAAACGGCGATCTCCAACTTTAAAACGGCGATCTCTAACAGAAGGCCTCAAAACTGGCGATCTTCTATCAGGACACCAGAACCGGCGATCTCCACCGAGAGGTGGAAATGGGCGATCTCTGCCCTCGGCGACCACCCCTTTAGGGAGCTCTTCTTCCTGGAAGGTCATCTGCTCCCGTGTACAATTACACGATCATCACAGTTTTGAGAAAACAACCACAATAACAGATAAAAGGGTAAGCTAGATAATTTAAAAGAAGTTTAACTCATGAACATGAAAATCCAAGTAAACCAAGTTCCAAATTATCCATGTAAAACGTAGAACTACAATTAGCATTCAGCTGATCGCCCAAAATCACAAATTCACTACATTTCCCATAGTCATTCCATTTCACAACACAGCATCAAGTGTCTATCAATATTCCAGTTTCTCATTTCACATGTCAGACTTTCCACTGACCCACCATGCATAGACACATGACACTACTTCCAATTTGACTCGTGTGTTGACTCAGGCCCAGAGATTTGCACCTGTCATACCTACCACTGTGAATCCACACAGCATGCGCATATACCATCTCATTGTTACCATTCTCTCGGTATGACAAGGTTAATTCGTATAACAGGCCGAGCTCGTTCCCATTTGAACAACTCGCCCATTCATACGAACCTCCTTCGACTCTCACCAACTGAATAACTTCATCTACGTGATTTCATTATCTCAGCAGAGTCAGGATATCTCCTTCTAGACAAGCCCCTAGTCAATACACCTATACAGATCTTACACGGTATTTCCTTTCCTGAAAATACTATGCCTCGATCCCACATTCACAGCATTCAAACACATCCTACCATTCAAGTAAATGATTCAAATCACATCCACAAACATTTCAAAGCTTCAGATCTTCGAATATCTCATGTAAATCTCAAGTAGTTTCAAAACAACATCAAAAACAGAGATTTCGTAAAACAGCGCCAAAACCGGCGATCTAGTTCAAAAACATGGTATTTCAAAGGCTATGTTTAAAAACCGGCGACCACGTCGCCCAAGCACACAAACAGAGCATTTTACGCAGGTGAAAACAGAAGTGGCGACCACGTCGCCCTCACTTCAGAGATAGCTACACTGTGGCTTGTATGGAAAAAGAGGGCTAGCTTCCCTTACCTGGACTTGCGCAACCACCAGGAGCTTCGAAATCCAACGAAGCTTGCAGAATACCTTGGCTCTGTTTTTGCGTCTGGTTTTGAAGGAGTTGCAGAGAACTTTCCCAGGGGCTCCAATGGTGTTGCTTCTCGTCGTACTCTTGTGTGGAGATGCTGAAATCGCAACGCGGAGGAGGTAACTGGAGGAGAAGGGAAGAAACTCACTCTTTCTCTCGTCGAATACAACAATGTTTTCCTTTTCTCCCAGCAGTGGATTTTTGTAACTTAAACCAACTTATCCCTCCAAAAGCAGCTGCCACCACCTACTCTGCAGGGAAGTTTGCGTGCACGCTTCCCTGAACAGTACTACTAAGCGTGCCTCTGCGCAGGCTACGCTCTGAGGTCACTATTCTGAACCACTCTTTCGTCTACGTGGCACGCGTGCAGAACGTCTCTTGCTGGGAGTCTGGGGCCCACGTTCTCTGGGTGTAACTCAACGTCGCGCGATGACCTTTCGCCGATGACTACCAGCTCGAAGAGAAACCACTGATGACCTCTCGCGCGAAGACGATCCACCGATGACCTCGCGCGAAGACGATCCACCGATGACCTCGCGCGAAGACTACCACCGATGACCTCGCGCGAAGACTACCACCGATGACCTCGCGCGAAGACTACCACCGATGACCTCGCGAAGACTACCACCGATGACATCTTCCTGGCGAACGACCGATGTCTTCCTCTGGGAGACAACCGATGTCTTCCCTGGCGACGCCCTCATAACTCTCGCGCCTTGGCCACGTCCACATGCATCGCGCCCTGGCAATGCCTGCGTGCCTCGCGCCCGCGCGATGCCCGCATGCCCCTCGCGCCCGCGCGATGCCTGCATGCCTCTCACGCCCGCGCGATGCCTGCATGCCTCTCGCGCCCGCGCGATGCCCACCTGGCGCTCATGAGTAGTAGGCGACCGGCGACCTCGTAGCCTTCTAAACTTAACTTTTTCCTCCCTTTCTATTCTAAATAAAAACATACTTAGAATTTATTTAAAACATACTCTTTCATTGCAATAAATTTCAGGTCCTTACATCATTTCTATTCCACATTGCATTCCATCTATCACTCTATATTGATTTTCATTTTGCCTTTGTAAAGTGAACCTTCACACTTACTTAACCATTTGGTTAAGTTCGTGTCCAGTGGGAATCTTCCTTAGGTCTCACCACTAAATTGCTAAAATCCCAACTCTAAGTAAAGTGTCACCATAAAATGGAACCCTCTAAAAATCAACTCACATCAGGACTCTCGCAGCAACCACCTACTATGGTACAAAATGACCTGCCTTCTATTAAGAGAGTCAGCACTAAAGGGAGTTGTTCGGCGGTTGATCTATCGAGGGATGACTTTGGCTCAACTAGCCAATGCGATTTATATGTTGATTATGATTCTTCCACCCGATTCATTGCCCTAAGTGTTATGAAGGGGTCACAATGTTACATAATGTGCCTTTTCCTTCTAATTTTATAAAGGTCACGGTGGAGAAGGTCCTTTACTGTGATCTTGCAGTTCCTGTGTCGATATCAGAGGTGACAATTGTAGAAGAGGCATTACATACTTTCATTGCTTGGCCTAGACATCTCATCAGACTTATATCAGACTTTAGGGTATATCTTTGCGCTAACAGGATTATATATGAAATATATTATATTCTAACTAATTTAATTATTTGTTGATGAGTAGCAAGAACCTAAGAAAAAACTGTTTGTGCAAAAGAAGAAAAAATTCTCCACTGATGATCCTGTGGTAGCATTGGTGGAAGTTACTACAACTTTAGATACAACCTTCGTAGAGGTTCCATTAGATTCCAATGTTTTTGGAAGGCAGAGTGATGTACCATTGTACTTTCACATGTTTGATTTGTTGGACCTTGCATCCGGAAATCAGGAGATTAACATAACAGTTCTGCAATTATGAATCATGTAAGTTCAATTTTTAAAATATTTAAACTTTTTATTTATTATATATATTAGTAATAACTTATTGAAATTTAGGTATATTTGTGGCTTATGCTTCAATGAGGGGAAACAAGATACATATGATTTTTAGACCCTCAACTCATTCAATCACTTGATAACAAAAAGTCATAAACATAAACATACATCACCATTGCCTTAAAGAATGAAGGAAAACGAACTTATATTGCTCTGTATATCCATGAATAAATCCATATTTATTAAATAAGTTATACTAAATTATTGAAATAAGAGAAACTAATTGATTTGTTATATAGGTGTCATTGGCAACAATTGATTATATCTGTTTAAGATCATACCACTACATGATTTTGCTCCTTGCATAGGAAACCCCCTAACTATTTTAACACATTATAGATAGGTACAATAATTTCTTTTAATATTTATTATTACTTATACATTACATAATGTTATGTGTTCTAACATAAAATCTTATTATTTTAGTGCTTATTCTAGATATAATATGTTGAGTGGGAGGGGAAGTGCAAACGCAAAAAAACTCACTTTGATGCACTTTAAGGTATTTAAAGTATATTTGTTCACTCACACTAGTGCAAAATGATGAAAGGAATACTCCTTTCTAAGTGCGGCTTCACGCTCAAAGGCATTTGTTAAAAACGCGGTGGCATTTTTTAAATTAATTTGATTTACAAATGCGTCTATTTGTAAAAACCGCATTTGTAAATGAAAAGCTTTGATTTACAAATGCGGCTATTTGTAAAGCTGCATACAAATGCAGCTTTACAAATAGCCGCATTTGTAAATCAAAGCTTTTCATTTACAAATGCGGTTTTTACAAATAGACGCATTTGTAAATTGTTTTTACCCTAAAATTTGAAGCACGCCACTGCACTTTCACACTTTCTTCTCCGCTTTGCTCGTTTTCACTGTTCCTGCGCTCACGTACTCTGAGTTCATCTTCTCTGTGCATCTTCATTCCTTGCTTCAATTGTGAGTTTCTTGAATCCATTTCATTCTTTGCATCTTCAGTTCATTTCGCTCTTCTTATATTTTCTTTTTCTCCTTGCATTGGTGGTGGAAGGTACTGTTGCATTGCTGTTCTCATCTCCATCGCTGCTCCGTCACTGTCCCACCATGCTTCTGCTGTTGCCGCTGTTACTGGTGGTCCTCTACCACTTCGATCACCATCAACGTTGGTTTCGCACACAAGGGTTGTTCTTTTTTAGATTTTTTGAATTTTTCTTGGTTTATTTTGAATATTTTTTTTATGTATTATAATTTGTATATTATTTAATATAAATTTGTATTATATAATTTCTATTTTCTAAAATTTATATTATTTAGTAGTTAGTTGTTATGTTAGTTTTGTTATGTTAGTTGTTAGTTTATAATAGAATTTATGTTATGTTAATTGTTACTTTAAAATAGAATTATCGTGTTTGTATTGAGTCCGAGGGTCTTGGACCTTCGACAATAATACGTGCTGGTATTGAGTCCGGGGTTGTTCGACCCTCGGCAAATGCATGAGATAGAACACTGATTAGAAAATCCTAGCTAACTATCTTCCAGAATATATAATGGATCGAAGTTGGATTAATTCTATTCGTATAAGTGATGAGTACGAAAGAGGAGTAGAAGAATTTATACAATTTGTGCAGCGTAACGCGATTAATAGTGGCCATGATGGAGGAAAGATTAGGTGTCCATGCATTAACTGTTTGAATGGAAGGATACTGGATGTGAATATCATGAGGGAACACCTGCTATGTGATGGGTTTCTTCGATCTTATACAACTTGGACATGGCATGGTGAATTATTAAATTTACCACGTGTTTCCGTAACTGAAGAATATGTGGGATCCACCATGGATGAAGCAGTACATGATGATGTAGATGATGATCGATTGGAGGACATGATTCGTGATGTGGGAGTTGAGTCTTTTGCAAAAGCGCATGGATATGGAATTGTGTCAAGCGATGCAGAGACTCCATTGTATCCTGGATCAACTAACTTCACACGGTTGTCGGTGGTGTTAAGTGTAACATCCCGCCAAAATACTATTCATATTTATATAATGAAAATTAAAGTAACAAATAGATTGAAGTGAATAAAATTATATATATGTAAATAAAGTTTCTCCTCCCAGGGAGTTTAATACAAATACGATCACTTTTCCATTAAAACATAAACAAATTACAATACAATAGAAAGATAGGCGATCTCCTGACAGAAGGGCGATCTCCTATTACAAGGGCGATCTCCTATCATATAGGCGATCTCCTATCAGAAAGCAGCAAAAGGGGTGATCGCCCAAAGGAAATTGAAAACAGGCGATCTCCTTCCAGCGACAATTCACTAAGGAGCTCTACTTCCTGCAACATCATCTGCTCCCGTGTAAATTATACACGATCATTACAAGTTTAAGAAAAGGCCGAACACAACACCAAGAAAAACACAGGGTAAGCTAGACATTTAAAAAGAGTTAGATATGAACTTTAAAATCAAGGTAAAACAAATTCAAGATATCTACGTAAACCATCAACTAAACACATATTTCACGATTCCTCGAAGGTCATTAAAATCACAACATATATCAAGTGTCTATCAATTCAAAGTTTCTCATTTCTCACGTCAGACTTCACTGACTCATCACACAAGACACTTGACTCCACTTCCGGAAGACTCGTGCGTTGAACCTAGCATCCAGGGACATGCACCTGTCATACTTCATTGGCTATAATGATTCCACAGCCATGCGCATCAACACAATCTCGGTCTCAATTCATCACTCTCACAGTATGACAGGGTAAATCCATAAGACAGGCCGAGCTCGTTCTGTTTCACACGACTCACCCATTCATATGAACCTCCTTCGACTCTCACCAACTGAGTAACTTCCTCTATGTGATTCCATTATCTCAGCAGAGTCAGGATCGCCCCATTCACAGGATACTTACAGATCAATACACTTCACAACCAAATCTCAACACGGTATTTCCTTTCCTGAAAATACTATGTCTTGACCCACATTCACGACATTCCACACACCATACCACTCAAAGAATGATTTCAATCATAGCAACAGTCATTTCAAAGGTTCATATTTTCGAATATCACATGTATATCACATTTAAATCCAAAGCAGCTTCAAACAACATCAAAAACAGGGAGTTCGCAAACAACGCCAAAACCGGCGATCTGGTTCAAAAACAGGGTATTTCGAAGTCTGTATACAAAACCGGCGACCACGTCGCCCAAACACATAGAACAGAGCATTCACGAAGATGAAAACGAAACCGGCGACCACGTCGCCCTTACTCCAGAAACAGCTAATCTATGGCTTGTATTGAAAATGAAGGCTAGCTTCCCTTACCTGGACTTGCGCAAAACACCGAGAGCTCAAACCCACCGAGCTTGAAGGATGCCTTAGCTCTGTTTTCAGTGCCTGGTTGGTAGAACTTGCAGAGAAACTCCCAGGTGCTCCAAGGGCTGTCGTCGCTCGTCGCACAGGTGCTGGAGGTTGCCTGAGTTGCAGCGCAAAGGAGAGAAGAAGGGAGGGAGGAAGTTTGCACTCACTCTAACACTCTTGCGTCTGTAATGCTCTTTGCCTTCCCGCAGTGGCTTTTGAATCCCAGCTTACCTGTCCACGTATGCTGCTGCTGCCACCCCTTCTGCAGGAAAGCCTGAGAACCACTGCCCTGAACAGTACGACCACTGTTGTCGCTTGTGCATGCCAACCACTGCTCTGAACAGTACGACCACTGTTGTCGCTTGTGCATGCCAACCACTGCTCTGAACAGTACGACCGCGAGTGTCTCTTGCGCATGCCAACTTTCTGATGTCACCATTCTGAACCACCCTTTTTGTCTACGTGGCGCGCGTGCAGGACATTTCATGCTGGGAGTCTGGGCCCCACTTTACTCTGTGTGAAACTCGACGTCGCGCGATAACTTTCCACCGCTGACTCATCCTGGCGAACGACCGATGTCTCCCTCGCTCTGGAAGACGACCGATGTCTCCCTCGCCCTGAAAGACGACCGATGTCTCCCTCGCCCTGGAAGACGACCGATGTCTCCCTCGCCCTGGAAGACGACCGATGTATCTCTCGCCCTGGAAGACGACCGATGACTCTCTTAGGAGACGACCGATGTCTATCCCTGGCGACACCCTCATGCCTCGCGCCCTGGCGATGCCCGCATGCCTCTCGCGTCCTGGCCACGTCTACATGCCTCGCGCCCTGGCGATGCCCGCATGCCTCTCGCGCCCTGGCCACGTCCACATGCCTCGCGCCCTGGCGCTCACGTGTAGCAGGCGACCGGCGATCATGTACTACTAAACTACACTTTTCTTCCTTTACTCTTCTTGATCCACACGTCATCCGACCGACCTCTACCAGCCACCCGAGATCTTGGGCGACGTCCGAGGTCCGACTACTACGAAACTTCATTTACCAGCTCTTTGTATTTTAAATAATAACATCTTCTGGAATTATTTAAATATACCACTTTCATTCCAATTCAATTTTACAGGTCCTTACATTAAGATTGATGAATTTGAAGGCAATAAATGGATGGACTGATAAAAGCTTCACAGAATTGCTCCAGCTGTTGAAGGATATGCTTCTAGAGGGAACTACTCTACCTAATCGTAATTACGAGGCCAAAAAGATTCTTTGTCCAATGGGTATGGAGTATAAAAAGATACATGCATGTCCTAATGATTGTATATTATACCGGAAAGATTTTGAATTGTTGAAAAGTTGTCCGAGGTGTGGGTTATCACGTTATAAATTGAAACAAACAGATAATGATACTATTGAAGAGATGGAAAAGCATGGACCCCCAATGAAGGTTATGTGGTATCTTCCCATCGTTCCAAGGATGAAGTGTTTGTTTGCAAACCCAGACGATGCTAAGAATCTTAGATGGCATACAGATGAGAGGAAATGTGATGGCATGTACCGACATCCAGCTGATTCTGTTTAGTGGAAGAAATTCGATGATGAGTTTCCAGAGTTTGGTAAAGAATCAAGAAATATCCGACTTGGTCTAGCTACAGATGGAATGAATCCATTTGGTAATATGAGTACAAATCATAGTTCATGGCCTGTTTTACTAGTTATTTACAACTTACCTCCTGGTGCATGAAGTGAAAATACATGATGTTGTCTATGATGATATCCGGTCCGAAACAGCTAGGGAATGACATAGACGTTTATCTTAGTCCCCTAATCGAAGATTTGAACTTAATGTGGGATGAGGGTGTTGAAGTATTTGATGGATTTGCTAATGAAACTTTCAAGCTGCATGCCATGTTATTTTGCACCATCAATGACTTTCCGGCATATGGTAACTTATCAGGTTATAGTGTTAAGGGTCATAAAGCATGTCCAATATGCGAAGAAGACACTGCTTCTCAACAATTGAAACATGGAAGGAAAACAGTATATCTTCGGCATCGGAGGTTTCTTAGAAGTCATCATCCTTACCGGAGGTTGAAAAAAACATTTAATGGACACCAAGAGACTAGTGGTCCACCAACTCCACTAACTGCTGCTGAGGTTTACAAAAAGGTAAATAACATAGACCACACCTTCGGTAATTCAAAAAAAAAGTCATCTGTGACAAACATTTGGAAGAAAAAATCAATCTTCTTTTATCTTCCGTACTGGTCGAGGTTAGAAGTCAGACACTGTATAGATGTAATGCATGTTGAGAAGAATGTGTGTGATAGCTTAATTGGTACACATCTTAACATTAACGGGAAGATGAAGGATGGTCTAAATGCTCGTTTAGATTTGATTGAGATGAACATACAAGGCGAGTTGGCACCGATACAAATGGGTAAGCGTACATATTTGCCCCTAGCCTGTTATACCATGTCAAAAGATGAAAAAGTAAGTTTCTGTCAATTTCTAAAGGGTGTAAAAGTGCCACAAGGACATTCCTCAAATGTGAAGAGCCTAGTGTCAATGCAAGATTTGAAGTTAATTAGGTTAAAGTCTCATGATTGCCACATCTTGATGTAACAGCTTCTACCTATAGCTATTCGTGGGATCTTACCAAAAAATGTTAGACATACCATAACCCATTTGTGCTCATTCTTCTCTTCCATCTGTTGTAAAGTCATTGATCCATTGAAACTAGATGAACTTCAAGATGAAGTTATTGTTATCTTATGTGAATTGGAGATGTTTTTTCCTCCATCTTTTTTTGACATCATGGTTCATCTAGTTGTGCATCTGGTTAGAAAGGCTAGATTGTGTGGACCAGTGTACTTAAGATGGATGTATCCTATTGAGCGGTATATGAAAATTTTGAAAGGTTATGTGAAAAATCATTATTGTCCAGAAGCTTCAATGATTGAAAAGTATATAGCTGAAGAAAGTATTGAATTTTGTTAAGAGTACATGTCAAAAGCAAATCCAATAGGTCTTCCAACTAATTCATGGCACCATAGATGTTCTACGAGTAAATGTTTGCGCAGTGTGAATATTGTACCCAAATCTCGGTCAGAAGTCTTGCAAGCACATTTGTATATATTGAATAACACAGATGAAGTTATACCTTACATAGAAGCTCATAAAGCCATTGTGAAGGTAAATAATCCAAGACAAGCAGAGAAATGGGTCTTGATGGAACATAATAGAACATTCATGCCTTGGTTTAAAGAGGAGGTGTTAAAGGATTCAACAGCATCGGAGATCTTGACCTGGTTGGTTGCTGGATTGAAGTTTGATGTCATTTCTTGTAAAGCGTACGAAGTGAATAATTGTATATTTTACATGAAGTCTATGGATGAAAAGAGTACAGTTCAAAATTCCGGTGTTACTCTTGAAGCCGAGTCAATGCAGTTTTCCACTTTGAAAGATACAAATTCTATACTTGGATCAATGGCATACTATGGATTTATAGAAGAGATATGGGAGCTTGACTATACTAAGTTTTCAGTTCCAGTTTTCAAGTGTAAATGGGTTGACAATAAAAATGGGGTTAAAATTGATGAATCAGGATTCACACTAGTGGACTTTCGAAAGATAGGGTATCGAGATGAGCCATTTATAATGGTTCAACAAGCATCTCAAGTTTTCTACGTGAAAGATCCTACGTCAGAACATTGGTATGTTGTTTTACACGGGAAGAAACAAGGGGAGGCCATAGATGATATTGAAAATGGTGACCTCCGTTCATTCACACCAATGATAATTAATAAAGATGACGATGTACTTGATCATGTACATGCAACCCGTAAAGACCACAGTGAAGGAATTTACATATGAACATTCAACCCATTATGGTAATAAATTTAGAAATATTTTTGATAATATGCATTTACTATATTATGTTTTTGTTTTATATGATTTTCTTTCGATGCAGATGAACTAACATTTGTTAAATAATTTTTTTAACAGAGATATGGGTGATAATCAGAGTCCAAAGAAACCCCAATCCAAACGAGGCAACAGAGGACCTACTAGGATGAAGCGTCTGGCGAAGAAACGTTCCGCTGGTGAGAAGACAGCTGTTGACATTGACGTCAACACTGGAATGGCTTCTGGTCCTAATGCAGATGACTTTAATAGCTATCTTGGAGTTCTTTCTTGTGAGAGACTCTCCATTTTGATTAATTCAAGGGACGAGGTGTCAGAGGTCGACCGAAACATGCTGTGGGAGGATGTTCTGGTAAGCTTTACATAATTATTGTTATCATATAAAGCTTTTTAATATTCATTGACTAATTTTAATTTAGTGATGTTATTTTGCAGGCAAATTTTGAAATTCCTAATGTGGAACCGCTTCGATCAAGGATTATATCCAATATCGGACTTAAGTTTCGTGCCTTTAAGTCAAGACTGATGACAAGATATACTTTTGGTGACCTTAAGGATGAAAGTCCTTGTGAAAGATAAAATTTTATTGATGAAGAGACATGGCATGCTTTTAAAGAAAGCCATCTAACTGAAGAATGGAATGTAAGTGAAGTTACTTAACTATTTTTACTTATATAACATTAATGAGTTAATATTATTTAATTCACTTTTTTTATTTCAATTATGACAGCATCGTCGGAAGAAAGCTCAAGAGATAGCTTTAAAGAATCTTACCCCGCATGTAATGTCTCATTCGGGGTATCGAAAGCTTGAGCAAGCACTGATGGTTGAAAAGGAGCAATCTAGACAAGGGAGTGCATCTGAGGATGTGGAAACAGGAGTCCCTTCTCCTCCATCACCACCTACGTGCCTTGTGAAATGGAAGAGGGCCCAAATTAAGAAATCGGGTGCACCAAGTTCTGAGCAATCAGGGGTTATCATTGAAAAAATTGTAAGTTATTTAAGCCTTTTTTTCATCTATTATGCTACATTACTTATATTAAAACCTGATATGATTTTTGTCTCTTGCATGATACCTTGGACTCCCAAGGTAATTTTGTTGCTGAAGGTCGTCACGATATCCTTGTTGAAGCAATTGGATGACTTGAGCACTATGGTCATGTTCGTGCAGCTGGACAAGGAGTTGGGATTAAACTTTATTTTGGAGCTGCACCACGACACTTATCCTGTAAGGACCTATAAATTAATTGGAATAGAAGTGATAGATTTTAAATAATTTCTGAGTATGTTATTATTTAAAATAAAAAGGACATAAAAATAGAAAATATCGTAGTGGTCAGACCTCAGACGTCGCCCAAGGTCTGGGATCAGCTGGTAGAGGGCGATCGGTTGACCATTGTACCAACCAAGTAGTCAGGTGCGATGACTTTATCGTGAGGTAATCAAGTGGGCGTGCTTCAAGGGAGGGAGGCACGTGAATCAAGAAGGGTAAGAGAAAGGAAGGCGTAGCTTAGAAGTCGATGAGATCGCCGTTTGTTGAAGAAGGCGGCGTCCTCCGACTTCCCCCGTATGAAATCAGAGATCGCCTATTTTGCGCATGATTGCCGTGTGCGAAGATTCCACATAATCGCCAATCGCCTATGGTGTACATGATCGCCGAAAGTGCACTTAGCAGGTGGTCAAGATGCTGGATCAACCATAGTGGGTTCCAAAAAAACCACGCGTATCAAGGTGTGGGTTGAGCCTTAGATACGCTGGGCATGCGAAGCTCTATGCTTGAGCATAAGAAATCATCCTTAGTGTTGCATGCATGGGCGCACGAGGAGTAGTGCTGATCTATTCTTGGAAATGTGAAGCTACCAACGTCACCAAGCCATGTGGAGGTGATACCTTGGACGTAACATAATGGGAGGATGAACCTTCAGCAAGGTGTGACGATGTGACCAGAGTGAGGCGATGTGTCCTCGTCACACACAAGGGCGATAAGAGATCGCCAACAAGATGAGAGGAACATCGGTCATCAACCAGGATGGGAGACACATCGGTGGTCTGCCAGGGTGAGACATCGGTGGTCTGCCAGGGTGAGACATCGATTGTCTGCCAGGGTGAGACATCGGTTGTCTGCCAGGGTGAGACATCGGTGGTCTACCAGGGTGAGACATCGGTTTTCTGCCAGGGTGAGACATCGGTGGTCTGCCAGGGTGGCACTCAGTCATCACCGGGATGAGAGGCACATCAGTCATCGCCGGGATGAGAGGCACATCCGTCATCGCCGGGATGAGAGACACATCGTTCATCGGCGGATAATCATCGCGCGGTTAGTCATCGGTGGATGGTCATCACGCGAGGTAATGTCTCACACAGATAAGGTGGGACCCAGGCTCCCAGCATGAACGTTCTGCATGCGCGACACGTAGACAAAAAGGGTGTTTCAGAATAGTTAGCATCAGAGAGTTGGTATGCGCAAAAACCCACGTGGTCATACTGTTCAAGGAAGTGTGTACGCAAGGTTGCTCAGAGAGTGGGTAATGGCAGAGAAGGCTAAAGAGCCGTTCGACCTTAAGAGCTGACGGAATCAGCTCATTTAGTTCCCCTTTCTCCTTTCTCCTCCACTCGAAGACGCGGCTATCCTCACGTACCAGTGCTACGATCGGCGACTGCCATTGTCCTCCTGGGAAGTTACTCTGCAAGTTTTCTGCTCAAAGCCCTAAAACAGAGTAAGTCGTTTTGCTCTGTTCTTTGAGTCGAGTCTGAATTTAAGAGGGTCGTCTTTGCATAGGTTGTGCATACAACTCTTTTAACTTCAGAAATCGTCTCTGTTAACGCAAAAAATGAGTAATCTCGTTAGATTTGTGATCGGGACTCTATGGTGCAGGTTAAGGCATCTTTAAGCTTCGGTGGGTTTTGGAGCTCTTAGTGAGATTTTACGCAAGTCCAGGTAAGGGAAGCTAGCATTTTTGTTTATAAAAACTTTAGGCGAGTAGGTTCTGAAGTGAGGGCGACGTGGTCGCCGGTTTCATATTCTATTTCACGATGCTCTGTTTTTATGTGTGGGGCGACGTGATCACCGGTTTTAATGTTGATTTCGAACTCCCCTGTTTTAGTGTCGTTTGAAACTGTTTGAGATTGAAATGTGAAATGCATGTGATATTCGAAAATCTGAACCTTGGAATGATTGTTTCTGTGATTGGGATTGTTTAAGAAAAGATTCAAAATATTATATGATTGAATTGTGCTTTTACGTGTTGTATGATGCATTGAATGTTGTGAATGTGGGATCAAGGCATAGTATTTTCAGGAAAGAAAATACCGTGTAAGATCGTATGTAATGTGCATTGACTAGGGACTTGTCTAGAAGGAGATATCCTGACTCTGCTGATATAATGGAATCACATAGATGAAGTTATTCAGTTGTTGAGAGTCGAAGGAGGTTCATATGTATGGGTAAGTTGTTTGAAAGATAACTGACTTGACCTGTTATATGAATTAACCCTGTCATACCGGGAGAGTGATGATATTGAGATTATGTATGCGCATGGCTGTGTGGATTTCACAACGACCCTGTGTGGATTTCACAGTGGTGTGGTATGACAGGTGCAGATCTCTGAGTCTGAGTCAACGCACGAGTCTTCCGAAAGTAAAGTCATGTGTCTATATGTTATGAGTCAGTGGAAAGTCTGACGTGTGAACCATGAGTATTGAATGTATTGAATAGACACTTGACGAGTTTGTGGAGTATGGGGATATTGATGGCTGAAATTGTTATAGATTATGAATGGTGTGAAGATTTATGCTTTCTTTTGATATAAAGTTTCATATTTAAAGTTTTAAAAATATCTAGGTTACCCTTTTGTTTTGTATCATGGTTGTTTTCTTAAACCTGTGATGATCGTGTATATTTGCACGGGAGCAGATGAGGTTGCAGGTAGTAGAGCTCCTTAGTAAGCATTTTCTGGAGGAGGAGATCGCCGGTTTTGAATGCTGTTGTTTTGTTTTATTTTTTTGAAAACTCCAGTATGGATATGTATTAAAATTTCCTCAAAAAGGGATATTATTTTGAGGCACATTTGTATTAATGGATGAATTATATTATGTATATATATCTATGTTAAATTTTGATATTATTGTTTCACCTTTATTTTATTATATAAAAATGAACAATATTTTGAGGGGCGTTACATATCCTCCTCCTCCAAAGAGAGCAAACAAGCAATGGAGAATAGGCTACGTAAAGAATTAATGGATGAGATGAAAAGGGAGATGGAAAAGATGAGGCTAGAATTACGACAAGAGATATCGCAACAACTTTGTGCTGACAGCCGATTCAGACGCTTCTTAGTCCCGCTCCCAAGAGCACAAAGGGGAGTTGTGCAGCTCCTACAACATCAGGGGATGATATCATTGGCCAGATAAGGCAATGTGAGCTACTGGTAGAGGGTGGCGTCATTCCTTAGGTGGTGGCCATTGGAAAAGTCTATGAAGAGGCCACCACCTTACATAACGTTCCTCTCTCCCCTGATGCAGCAAAGGTAACGGTTGAAAGAGTACAAGTACCTGATGCTCGTGTTCCACTACCTTTAGAAGAGGTAACAACTGTGGCCGAAGCGTTTTAGTCATTCGTAGCTTGGCCCAGACACCTCATCCGATATATGCCACAACCACTGGTAATAATTTCATTTCATATGGTAATTTATATTCATATATTACATCTAATTTATAACAAATCTTTTTCCTTTTTGTAGAAGCCTCATCGGAAACTAAGTCCAAAAAAGAAGCATGAGGTTTCGGTTGACGATCCTATAGCTTCCTTAGCTATAGTTGCTAGAGAAATTGGACGAGACCCTCTAGAAGTTCCATGGGATGATACGTTTTTTGAAACAAACCCTGAGCTGCCATTGTACATATACATGTCAAATCTGTTAGAATTTGTGGCTGGGGATCAGGAGCTGAATATAAATATCATTCAATTTTTTATGATGTAAGTATCGTTACCTACATTTCATTTTCATTTATGTTAAATTAGCATTCATTATGATTTAACTAATTACTTGTAGGTTTTTGAATGGTGTCTCTGTCACTGAGGGGAAGGAAAATGTGTATGGATTCTTAGATCCCGCATATACTAATCCCACTGGAGCAAAGACAAATGAGACCCAATCACAAATCACTAACACCCTGGAAAAAGAGGGAAAAGAGGTTTATTTGTGCCCTTATATTAACGAGTAAGTTTAAATATATATGTTAAAAGTTTATTATATTCATGTTTTATAAATTTACTCAACTCTTTTCATGGATGATATAGGGGTCATTGGCAATTACTTGTCTTATCAGTGAATGCTAGGACGGCTTTGTGGTTTTGTTCCCTACACAAGAAGATATCCACAAGTTTTAAGAATATCATTAATAGGTAAGTACACTATAAACTTAACTATGGTTGAAACTACAATTAATCCACTAACAAGGTTTTTTGTATCAACCCGTTCATGGCGTGGATATAACATCCTAAAAGGGAGATCAAATTCAAATTTTCAAAATTTGAATTGGATAAGATTAAAGGTTTGTAAGATTTTTCTTTCTCTTTTCATTGTTTAATTATACTAACTTTTACAATTTATTGAATTATAGTGTAATAAACAACCAGGAAGTTATGAGTGTGGCTATTACGTTATGCAATGGATGAGTACCATTGTACGACTAGGCCTTACAAGTAATAGGCAAGAGATAAGATTTCTTAAATTATTTTTATAACTTCAACATATTTGTATCTTAAAACTAATTTATGTGTCAACCATTTTGAAATGCAGTTCTTCACTGATGAGGAACCCATGACTTCGGAAGCCATGACATATGTGAGACAATCTTGGTCCACATATTTCCTAAATTTTTATAACTCTACGATTTGATCAATAGTGTAGGAAGATAGAGAGAGATATATTATTATTGTTTTTGTATACATTTTGATCAATAACTATAAATTCACTTTTAGCTTATCTGAATCTGTTTATCTGTTTGGCTGCCTGGGTACAATTAAACTGCACAGGTTCATTTGTATGGGATAAAAAACTATACAAACTGCTCTAAAAAAAAACCTTATTTACAAATGCGGCTATTTACCTTAACCGCATTTGTAAATGAAGCGAATGATTTACAAATGCGGTTATTACCAAAGCCGCATTTGTAAATCATTCCAATTGAAGAAGGGCACCACTCTGGAGCATTTACAAATGCGGCTCCAACAAAAAGCCGCATTTGTAAATGGTATTTATAAATGCGGCTATATAGCCGCATTTGTAAATGGTATTTATAAATGCGGCTATATAGCCGCATTTGTAAATCTCTTATTTACGACTGCATGTTCATCAAATGCGGCTATATAGCCGCATTTATAAAATGAAATTAGTCGCATTTGTTTTATGTTTCTGCACCAGTGTCACTTTAATGTGTCTCATTCATTCATTCATTTAATAACATTTATTTTGACTTGCAGTGCAATAAACAATCTGTAAATTATGAGTGTGGTTACTATGTTATGCAGTGGAAGTCGACTATTGTGCAAGCTAGAATTAATAGAGGTTGGGATCAGGTAATACCTCAATACAAAAACACTTTAAAATTTTAGGTTTATTATTAATGCACTAATTCAAAAAAAATTCAAATGTGATAGTTTTTCAATGACCCATAGTCGCTACATTTGGAAGCATTGGAGTATGTAAAGACAACATGGTCAAAATATTTTGTAACCATGTATAACACCTTAGGATAGATGAATGATTAGAAAAACATAGAACTTTTTCATATATTGTAGAACATTTTGTAGAATGTAATATGTACTTAATTTATTGTGTAGTCTTTCATATTTAAATTATGATATTATATGTATTATTGTTCTGGAAAATTTGGTATTTTATGCAGGATTAGTGTATATATATAGTAATACAACAATTTCTTTACGAAAAAAAACATTTTTAATGACGGTTTAGGCTGAAGCCGTCTTCAATAAAACAAAAAAAAAATGCACTAATTCACTTTAGAATCCATTTATAAAGATGGTTCTTTTGTAACCACTGTCAAAAAATGCAAAAAAAGGTTACACAAAACCATTTATGACGACGGTTCTTAGAACTGTCTTTTAAAGTCCAATTTTTTTAATGTTTTCCTCTTTAATTGCCAGAATAACAACATTTTTTATACATGTCGTTAATATTTTTTTATAATAGTTTGGGAACTGTCGTTATAAACTGTTAATATATAACGACACCCAAAATAATGACAGCTCCCAAACCGTCTTCATATGGTCTTTTTAACCGTCGTTAAAGCAGTTTTCTACAGTAGTGGCAATTACAGTTCATTTAAATAAATCCTTCACTAAATGAAGTTAAGACTATAGAATCAATGAGCGTTTATTTGTAATATTCTATTTGTGAGAGTTTTCATATAATACATTCTTTTGTGTATAGCCTAGAAAAACTTTAGGTACTTAGGGTTAGGGTGGTGAGACTTTGTATACTTGTCCTTAAAAGACATTGTGTACTTGGTGTATAATTTCAAGGGAGATTAGTAGATAGTCAAGAGTCACTTTATGTACCTGTTGTAAAAAACACAAAATGTTAGCGATATGAATAGAACCGTTTTCATATGAAAAGAAGAACTGGACATAGTCAAATTTAGAGCGAACCAATATAAATGATGTTTTCATTATTATTATTTATTACAAGAGTTTTTCTTTCTTACTCGTTTTCTAAACATTTGTGAAAAATGTCATGAACTTATATGAAAAATCAATCGCCTGACCCTCTACCATCATCTTATAAGTATTGTGATTTTTTTTCAAAGTATTTTAATCTCTATTTACCCTCATTTCTAAAGATACCATTTATTTCATGTGACATACTACATGAATTAGTTTAGTCATCAATATAGTAAATCATTCCTAATACTGCCTATTGTTAATCCAACCCATATAGTAATTATATACTTCAAAAATTTAATGTTTTACTAATAGCACATGTTGTATGCATAATCAATGCTTATAAAACCCGTGTAGTTTATATATGATTTTTTTTTATTTGATAATGGTTACTGAAAAATCGGTATCTCAAGTGCATTGTAAAATGCTTTGTGCGCACAATATAAATACAAATTTCCTTTCCACCACACAAAACTAATGGTACTTCACTCTAGGATATTTAGGGTATTTAAATAATTTTATATTATTATATTATTTGAATTTAATTAATTAATGCTATTTTATGTATCTAAAAAATCAAGCTATATCCAGAACTAAATTAACACAATTTTCATATAAATGATAAAAATAATTAACAAAATAATATTACCTTTCAAATTTTGATATAGAATTTTGCACAAAGTTTAATCTATATCTATATATAAAGGGGATTCTCCTCTTTAACTGCTCTCAATCTTTTTTCTATTTTATCTATATATTAATATTTTCTTTTATTATTATGGGCATTGCATCATTTCCTATTTTTTTAAAACATTTGAAATAGGTGGAGGGGCAGTTTTGAATTGGAAGAGATGGTTTATTTTCAAAATCAGTTGCATAAAGAGAGGGAGTGTTTGTTCAAATGATGAGAGAGAGAAAAATATTAGGAAACGTGAGTAGTGGCTAAACATGAGTAGTTTTGAAAATTCCTAAGTATATTGCCATTTTGTCATTTTTCATGGAGTAGTTACTTTTAAATTTGGATTTTTTGGGTTCGCTTCTCTCTTTTTGCTCTTAATTGAAACAAATTGTGAGATAAGGGTTTACTTCAATTTTCAATCGTCTTTGATTTTTGGCTTCTTTCCTTCCTCCACAAATTAGGTCACCTAAGTAGACTTTCTCTCCAAAATCTCATATTCGACCTCAAAGCCCTATTCGCTAGCAACTTTAATTTCTTCGACAAGGAACAGAGGTAAATTCTTCGACCTCTGCATTTCGTTCCCCTGTTCCTTTCTTTTTCTCTCTAATGTTAGAGTTAATTATATTCGTTCCCCCCATTTTGTGATTCAATTGTGAATCTCTAATGTGACATTGTGGTTTCTTTGTTTTCAAACCTCACACATAGCAAAAAAAGGAGTATTCATTCATTTTGTTGGCTTTGATGCTTTCCTTTATGAGTCGTTTAAATTTTATAAATGTCAATGTAGTACTTATTTCCAAGTTCCTATTTATTTATTTTACTGCTAAATTTTTTTGTGTTACAGAAGGCTGTTGAACCAAGGCAGATCCAGAAAGGAACTAAAGTGTTGATTTTTCCTACCAGGTTGGTTGGATGGCAGTCATATTGAGGACTTACCTACCCACAAGAAAAAACACCCTCTTCCTGATTCCTTTCTTCACCGCTTCAAGAACAAATGGGGTTTGTTCGTCATGGATCTTGCTTCTACGGTATCAATTTTCGATTTTTCTAATTGGGTTTTCGCCATCATGAATTTTATGTGTTTTGTGTTGGACATAGGCTTTGATGTCTCCAAATCCAAGTGGAATGCATGAAGATCTTTGCTGCTACTTGTGTGTGTGGGTTCTGGGTAGTTTGAATTTGTTAATCCACTTTTAGTTATGATCCAAACTTGTTTTAATCAAGATCTTTTGAAAAAGAGTGTTTTATAAAGAAATGGAAAAACAACCTTGATCCGGTCGGTCATCGGTAGTCAGTGACGTCAGTAGCAGGCGACCACGTGGACCAGTCACAGGGTGACACGTGGCATGGGATGGCAGGCGAATCAGGGAGGAAACCACTTAGAATGGTGATTGGTGGTCAGTTACCAAGTGGCCACCACCCCCAGAGCGGTGCCTAGATAAGCGCCTGGAAGCACCGCACGGACGTCGGTGGAAAGTAATGAGGCACCGCACGGACGTCGGTGGAAAGTAATGAGGCACCGCACGGACGTCGGTGGAAAGTAATGAGGCATCGCACGGACATCGGTGGAAGGTCATGAGGCACCGCACGGACGTCAGTGGAAGGTCATGAGGCACCGCATGGACGTCGGTGGAAGGCCATGACGGACGTCGGTGGAAGTCCATGACGGACGTCGGTGGAAAGTAATGAGGCACCGCATGGACGTCGGTGGAAGGGCATGAGGCACCGCACGGTCATCGGTGGATAGTAATGGGGCACCACTCGGTCGTTAGTGCATGCTGAGCGCGATCGGTCATTGGGGTTCTTGCCAACATGTGTTAAGCTGGGACCCAGGTTCCCAGCGAGAGCGTTACGCATGCACCTCGCATGATGCCCACTCAGAGGACGTGCGGTGAGACCATGCAGGCAGGATACGCCTGGTGAGTGTGCTTAGACCAGCCCCACCAGGCGCTCTCCTGGGAGCATGCACTCACTCAGAGGACGTGCGGAGAGGCCATGCAGGCAGGATGCGCCTGGTGAGCGTGCTTAGACCAGCTCCACCAAGCGCTCTCCTGGGAGCATGCACTCACTCAGAGAGAAGAAACGCGCTAAGTTACTCCGCAAGAGGATAACTTAGCCGCACAGAGAAAAGCGCAGAAGCCCTTCAGATGTGACACGTGTACGGTTAGATGCCAGTTGCATGCCTCCACGTGTCACCATCTGAGAGAGAGGCGCGACCCAAGTATAAAGGTGCTCTACCTTATGTCAGGTACACACAAGTTTTTCAGTTTACAAGTTTACACAAATTTACTACACATAGTTTCTGGGTCATTGTGGGAGCATTTGTACACATAGCACAGTGATAACAGAATTCAGTTACAGAGAGAGAGAGAGTGGATCTGAGCACACACAAGTCTCACAGAGAGATTCAGTGAGAGTTTTCGGTGGTTCTGTTGCCTGACTTGAGCGTTGGAGTGCACACGGGCGCTAGAGGCGCCGTCTGTGTTGTTTTGCAGGCATCGTTTGGAGTTCCAGAAAAGGTTCTTGGAGCGTTCTTGTAGAACACGCGGTTGCAGAAGGCTAGACGAAGGAGTGACGAGGCATATCCTCCACATTCGAGTCAGAGGCAGGATCAAACCTATTATTTTATTGTTTCAATCGATTGTTTTACAGTTAGTGCTTTTTGAAAAGGATTTGAAAAAGCTTGACTTGTTTGACTTTGCTGTCAAAACCATTCAATTGGTTGTTTCGAGTAATCAATCGGTTGTTTTTTGAAAATCCTTAACAGAATCTGTTAAGTTTGTTGAATCTGTCTTAAATGATTCAAAACTGATTTGGCTCTTGCTTTAAATGTTTTTAACAGCTTTTTGGAGTATAAATAATCTGTTATACGCTCTTAATTAGTTATGAAAACAAATTATACCTTTCAAATCAGTTTTATCCAAGACTGCTTCAAGCTTTGGATTCTTTCAAAGAGTGGAATAGGATTGCCTAGTAATTTTGTTTTTGATTCTGAGATTATATCAAGTGTGATCATTCCTTTTCTCTTTTGAATTCTTTAATTCTGAAAAGACTGGTGTGTACAGATCAAGAGGTTATTCTGATCTGTGGTGTGTGGTGTGCCAAAGGAAGTATGTTCTTGAGTGGTTCAAGATCACTTCTTTGGTATGTGTGGTTTGTAATCTATATTTTGATTGCATAGTGGATACCCAATGGTTTTTAGGGACTGGATGTAGCTCTAATGAGAGCAGGCATTGCTCGCCATGCAAAGCTTGAAGAAAAGGTCATATCATATCTCCTTTGTTTCATCATTCATTCAACTTCTTACATTACATGCTCCTCTTTTACTTCTTAATGTAATTAAGAAGAATTCAAGGACATGTGTGGTATGCTTCTGTGTAAACATTTCCATAACAAGAAAGAGGAAATAAGTTTCTTCATGAGATTACTAGAATTATCTTTCTAGACATGAGATAATTTTGTATAAACTTTAGTATTTAGCTTTTCAGAAAACTTACTTTTTAATTTATAAGAAGGAATTTATTCATTTTTATATATTATTTTTCTTCTATAGGTATTTATTATGTAAAGTCTGTGAATTGGACGTTAAGATGATAATTATCTGTGATTTTACTCTGCTCAATCAATTAGAAACTCACTGTAGTTACTATACAAATAAATAATATGCACACTTCTAGTATAAAGATATTTTACTATATTTTTCAGTCATCTATTCAAACACTGCACAAACATCTAATTACCTTAAAAGTCAAACCAAAAGTGTCTATACAAATTTATCTTGCAGGACATGCCTTTTATTTCTTGATACAAAATCGTATCATACATGATAGTCATGATTGGATCACAGTATAAAAAAGTCTACACTGTGAATGTACTTTACACCATATAATGGAAAGATTCTCCAATCTCGGTAATCTTGGTAGCATGTCCATTATAAATGTTGTTGCGTTCTACAGACAACTTTTTCACCCTAACATCTTCATCTCAAATGGGACAGTTTCGCTTCCATCATGACTCGCTGCAATCAAGGTTTTTCAATTCCAATTTCCTTATTTTCCTTTTTGTTTGATTTTATAATCCACACAACAATGCTTTGTCACAAAAAATGTTTTGTACGATGATGCCTTGGAGTTTTAATTTGTCTAACACTTGATATTTCTATGGCATTTCCACAGGACACTCTAGCCTATAATTTTCCTAACTATGGTAACTAACATTAATTAACATTTATATTTATATACATTATAATAACAATGAAATCATCTCATTTTTAATTGATTCTTTTGTTATTATTATTGCTATTTATTATTTTTAACCAGATATTATTTAAGTATGATAAATATTGCTATGACTTCGGCTTGAATTATTTTCATTATGATGACTTGCTAAAATCAGAGGAACAAGCCCTTAGGAACAAAGTGAGAGATAGGTAATAGTTTGGTCAAAAAATCTCACCCCGTCTTTTGTAATTTTTCAGTCTCCCAGTAATGCTTAAACAGTTATAATTCATAACTTAAAGTGGTTTAACTAGATTTTGTTAACAACTTATCATGTGTCTACTTTGTTAGAATCTGGAAGATTGTACATATTTCTCCATGCAAAAAGTTATTTCTATATGTACTAAGTCTGCATTCTCTTTAGAGGAAGTTCTTCCTAGTAGGCCCCTTCCACCTTAATGCAATGTTGAACTTCATACGAATTATGGTGGCTTCACAATGAGATGGGGTCTTACGTCATCATAAAGATACTGCAGTTGATTGTTGTCAGGCTTGCTTGGACCATGCTAAGCATGCCAAAGAAGATGAAAATAAATGCAATATTTGAGTTTATTGTCCATCACTATTTGGGTGTCATTCATCACATATCTCATGACTCTCAATCTCATACTTTTTTGTTAGTATAGGAAAAATGTTGAATTCCTATTTCATGTTATTCTAAAGTTTGTAGACTTAATATTGTCCGTGGGACAATTAAGGTTCTATATCTACTATATTTCTCTAATATTTCTTCTTAGACTCTTAGTTAAATGTAAAGCACTACAAAAGGGTGTTCTTAGCTAACTCTTTAGGAGAAGTTGCCAGAGTTGACGCAAGTTGTTCAACTTTCTTTTTGGTTCATTCTTCCTTCAAATTTTATGCATACAAATTAGTTGAAGTGTAACATGTTTGTCCTCATTTATTTAGCAAAGTAACACTGCTAGAGACTAAATTGAATATGGTTAACATTGAAAGATCTATTTAACTTTAAATGAGTGAAACTAAGAAGTTTTTTGTATTTATTATCAGATGACCAAACTGACTAATATATTTTCATGTGAGAGAATGTATGCTCTGGTTTTTTAGTGCCCCTTTTAAGTGTCAATGCAAAGACATGTTCCCATTTGCACTATTATTTTTGTGTCTTCACCACGCCAAATGTATATGTTGCACTCTTATCCCATGCTACACATTATCAATCTTCTTACTTGGTAAGCTATATTATTAATTTAACATCAACCTACAAAATTAATTTCAGTTTATTCACACTCTATCTTAATAATAATGTATAGTAAAACATTGACTAAGCCAATATTCACTATGATTTAAGTGTTATATAAATATGGTTTATTAGAAATACTCTATCTTAATATCTTAATAATGTGTAACAAAACTTTGACTAAGCCAATATATAAATATGGTTTATTAGAAATTGGAAACCATTATTAGACTTAAATAATTCAATTCACGAATATATTTTACGTGATACTAAATTTCGTATACGTATCTCACGTTTTGGTTTTATAAATGTTTTTAATGTATTGAATCAAACATTACTTCAACAATTATTCAATTATAATAGAATTAACGCTGAATTAATATTAAAATATTAAAAATAATGATAATAATTAAATAACACAAATAATATAAAAAAACAGAATACCATAACTTTATAATGTTAAAAAATAAATTTATAACCCTGTTTTATACATTCTTATTATTTAATCCGCATACATAAAGCTATATCAAGTAAATTATAATAATATTTAGCAATGTAATAAATTCATTTTATTTTTTTTAATCTTATGCAAATAAAAAAATAATAAATTAAATTTGTAGTTTTTAAAAATTTAAACAATTATGGATGACGTGTTCTATATAGAAAGATAAATTATGTTTTCAACTCAACTCAAATAATATAAATTTACTCAATTCTTATTATAATTTAATTAATAAAAATATTTGCTAAAAATAATTTTATTGTTTTAATGACGGATGACATTTCAAATGAATATTTTCTTATTTTTAGAACACATGTATATAGACAAATCGATGTTTTAAAATACGAATACACCTAAATTTATAGTTCATTTTAAGAAATATGAATATACATATGATAATGATAAAAATAAAAAATGCAGATATCCAGACGCTCTCACGTCTGTGTTTCCGCTAGTACTAATAATAAATACAATATAATTAGTATGTTTAAATTTTACATTTCAAAAATATATTTATTAAAGTTGTATTATTATAATTTTTAAATATAAAATTTATTATGAATGTTGATTAAAAATTATAAATAGTTGACATTTAATTATTTTAAAGTGATTTGTTAGAATTACAAAATAGTTGGTATTAAACATCAAATTCAAATTATCAATATAAGTATAAACCTTAAAAAATATTATAAATTTTTTGTTACTTTATTAATTACCAATTTAGTATTACCTGATTAAATTAAATCGATGGTGTAAGGACCTAGAAAAATTTAATTGGAATAAAAGTGTTATATTTAAATAATTTCTGAAGATGTTATTATTTAAAATGAAAAGAGCTTGTAATAGAAATTTCATAGTGGTCAGACCTCGGACGTCGCCCAAGGTCTGGGATCAGCTGGTAGAGGCCGATCGGTTGACCATTTTGCTAACCAAGTAGTCAGGTGCGATGACTTTATCGTGAGGTAATCACGTGGGCGTGCTTGAGGTGGGGAGGCACGTGAATCAAGAAGGGTAAGAGAAAGGAAGGTGTAGCTTAGAAGTCGATGAGATCGCCGTTTGTTGAAGAAGGCGGCGGCCTCCGACTTCCCCCGTATGAAATCAGCAATCGCCTATGGTGTACATGATCGCCGAAAAGAGCACGTCGCCAAGTATTCGAGAAGACTTAGTAAGCATTTAGTATGTGGTCTAAATACAGAAGATGAGTGAATTAGAAGATAGGTGGCATATCTGCCACCATGAGTAGTGTGAGCCATGATACCCCAGACTTAGAGGAATGGGAGGATGAACCTTCAGCAAGGTGTGACGCTGTGACATCGGTGACCAGAGTGAGGCGATGTGTCCTCGTCACACACTAGGGCGATAAGAGATCGCCAACAGGATGAGAGGAACATCGGTCATCAACCAGGATGGGAGACACATCGGTTGTCTGCCAGGGTGAGGAATCAGTCATCGTCGGGATGAGAGGCACATAGTCATCGCTGGGATGAGAGGCACATCAGTCATCGCCGGGATGAGAGGCACATAGTCATCGCCGGGATGAGAGGCACATCAGTCATCGCCGGGATGAGAGGCACATCAGTCATCGCCGGGATGAGGGGCACATAGTCATCACCGGGATGAGAGGCACATCAGTCATCGCTGGAATGAGAGACACATCGTTCATCGGCGGATAATCATCGCGCGGTTAGTCATCGGTGGATGGTCATCGCGTGAGGTAGTGTTTCACACAGATAAGGTGGGACCCAGGCTCCCAGCATGAACGTTCTGCATGCACGACACGTAGACATTAGGAGTGCTTCAGAACAGTTGACGCCAGAGAGTTGGTAAGGCAGGTAACCCAAAGTTGGTACGCGCAGAGACATCACGTGACAGTTCTGTCAGAGGAAACGTGCACGCAAGCTTCCCACATAGTGGGTAACGGCAGCTGCATGGCGGGTCTATGTTTCTTAGTCTCAGAACACACCTCCTCTTAGTTGGAGTTCAAACGCTGTTGGAGTAGCGAGAGATAGAGTGAGTTTAGTCTTCATCCTTTCTCCTTCCTCTCCTTCACTCTGCGATTCAGGCCTTCTCACGTCCTAGCTTGGCTACCGGCGACTGCCATAGAGTACCTGGGAAGGTTCTCTGCAAGTTTCCAATCAAGCCTTAAAACAGAGTTCGGGTATCCTTAAGTTCGGTGGGTTAGAGCTCGTAGTGAGATTTTACGCAAGTCCAGGTAAGGGAAGCTAGCTTTATTTTCAATAACAACCGTAGGCTAGAAGATTCTGAAGTTGGGGCGACGTGGTCGCCGATTTTCAAACTTTCTTGCACGATGCTATGTTTTTATGTGTGGGGCGACGTGATCGCCGGTTTTAATGCAAATTTCGAAATCCCCTGTTTTAGTGTCGTTTTGAAATTGTTTGAGATTGAAAGGTGAAATGCATATGATATTCGAAAATCTGAACTTTGGTATGATTGTTTCTGTGATTGGGATTGTTTAAGAAAAGATTCAAAATATTATATGATGGAATTGTGCTTTTACGTGTGGTATGATGTACTGGATGAATGTGAAATTGTGATCAAGTCATAGTATTTTCAGGAAAGGAAATACCGTGTTGAGATTGGTATTAGAGTGTATTGATCAGTGAGTATCCTGTGAATGAGACGATCCTAACTCTGCTGATATAATGGAATCACATAGATGAAGTTATTCAGTTGTTGAGAGTCGAAGGAGGTTCATATGTATGGGTAAGTTGTTTGAAAGATAACTATCTTGACCTGTTATATGAATTAACCCTGTCATACCGGGAGAGTGATGATATTGAGATTATGTATGCGCATGGCTGTGTGGATTTCACAGCGACCCTGTGTGGATTTCACAGTGGTGTGGTATGACAGGTGCAGGTCTCTGGATGCTAAGTTCAACGCACGAGTCTTCCAGAAGTAGTGTCAAGTGTCTATGTGTGATGAGTCAGTGGAAGTATGACGTGAGAAAGAGAAATATTGAAATTTGATAGACACTTGATGGATTATGTGAAATGAATGACACTTGAGGGAATTGTGAAATGTGTGAATATTGGATGGTTTACGTTAATATCAAGTTTCATGTTTTAAAGTTTTAAAAAATATCTAGCTTACCTCTGTGTTTTGTTTTCTTAAAACTGTGATGATCGTGTAATTACACGGGAGCAGATGATGTTGCAGGCAGTAGAGCTCCTCAGTGAGCAGATGGAGAAAAAGAATAGTTTTAATTTGACTGAAATGTTGTATTTCTGTTTTGAAAACTTTTGATGTATAAATTAAACTCCCTGCGAGGAGAGATGTTTCTTTTAAGATATAATGTATGGAATGGATGAATTATATATATATATATATATATATATATATATATATATATATATATATATATACGTATGTTAATTTTGATATTATTGTTTTATCTTTATTTTATTATATAAAAATGAATAAGATATTTTAGGGGCGTTACATTAATGGTATCAGAGCAGTTCGTCCTTAGGATGACCTGAGGGTAGTGGGTTCATTGTGTTTCTTCTGCTTACAAAAAATTATTGGAGTTTTTGAATTAAAGCTATAGTGAAAGGTTTTTAAATGTTTTTCTTATTGAAATTTTGTGTGTGCTTTAGTAAATATATGCTCTAACTGAAAATTTTAGTATTAAGAATGAAAGGATCTTGATAAAGTAGTGAGGGTGCACACTCATAACTAGATCGAGATGATTCTCAATCTTAATTCTAAAGGTTTGATGTTTAGCATACATTGAATTCTGGTGTGATTTATTTCATTTTATTGAGTGTTTTTGTAATTGATTGAAAGTGGTTGTTTGGATTGATGGTTTTATACCAGTAGTTGTTCTGGTGTTATGCTTGATGTTATAAGTATCATGATCTTGCTGATAAACTCAAAATTCTAAATGATTTTGAGATGCTGACCTTTGTAAGACCTAGATGTGGTCTTCTAAATGAATTGATTCTTTATCAAGTTCATTTTATAGGAATATGGTTAGAGAATAATAGTTTCCTAATCTTACACAGAAAATGGCTCCTAGACCGCCTACCCCTCCCCAACCTTCTGCAGAAATGAGCCAGATCGCCAGGGCCATTGAGATGATGGCAAGTGCTATCCAGCAGCAGAATGCGGCGATGGCTCAGAATCATCAAGCTGCAATGCAGCATTGGGAGACTGTTAGATCGACTGCAACAGCTCCCCACGTCGGTTAGCCTCAGGAGCAGATGGGACTGACCGAGTTCCTCAGGCACAACCCACCTAAGTTCAGTGGGAATGCTACTCCTGACCAAGCAGATCAATGGGTCAGGGGGTTAGAGAAAATCTTCAGGGCGACCTCCTGCCCTGAAGATAAGAAGTTGGTGTTTGCCACGTACCTGCTATATGGAGAAGCCGAGTTCTGGTGGATGGGAACCCAACAAATGATGGAAGCCCAAGAGGAAGTATCAGACTGGGAGAGCTTCAGGGTGAGGTTTCTGGAAAAATACTTCCTTGATAGTGCAAGGTTTGTGAAGGAAGCAGAATTTCTAAGGTTGGAACAGGGAGAGATGTCCGTGAACGCTTATGCTGCTCGGTTTGAATACCTCGCCCGATTCTATACCCAAGCTACCTCTGAGGCTTGGAGGTGTAGGAAGTTTGAAGAAGGACTGAAGCATGGGCTGAAGAGGACCATAGCCCCTATGTGCATCAGGGAATTTCACGCCTTAGTGGAGAAGGCGAAGATGGTGGAGACTCTGGAAAAGGGTGATTCTCGGGTGATCAGGTCACACCCAGGGGGTTCTTCCAATGGGAAGGCCAAGGTGCAGCAGCAGCAAAATAAGCCTTATGCGAGACCTCCACAGCATAGGGCAGGAGCAGCACCGCCCCAGTTTCAGTAGCAACAACCATGGAAGCCTAAATGTTTCCATTGTGGTGGACCACACACGTCCAATGTATGCCCCAAGGGGAACTCAGAGCGAAGATGCTACACTTGCCAAAAGACGGGGCATGTTTCTAGAGATTGTCCTAACAGGAATAGGATGACTCAATCCAGCGGTCCTCAGCAGTTGAGGAATGAAGGTAGCAGACCTCAGGCAGCAGGGAGAGTGTTTGCCATGTCAGGAGCTGAGGCGTCTCAGTCAGGTAACTTGGTGCAAGGTGTAAGGACCTAGAAACTTTAATTGGAATGAAAGTGTTATATTTAAATAATTTCAGAAGATGTTATTATTTAAAATACAAAGAGTTGGTAATAGAAGTTTCGTAGTAGTCGGACATCGGACGTCGCCCAAGGTCTGGGGTCAGCTGGTAGAGGTCGGTCGGTTGACCATTGTATTAACCAAGTAGTCAGGTGCGATGACTTTATCATGAGGTAATCACGTGGGTGTGCTCGAGGAAGACATGTGGATCAAGAAGAGTAAAGGAAGAAAAGTGTAGCTTAGAAGTCTTCTACGAGATCGCCGTTGTTGAAGACGGAGGCGATCTCCGACTTCTCTGGCACACAATCGCCTGTCGCCTAGATTACACATGACCGCCAATCGCCTATGGTGTACATGATCGACGGGAGTGCACGTAGTATGTGGTCAAGATGCTGGATTAACCATAGTGGGTTCCAAAAACCACGCGTATCAAGGTGTGGGTTAAGCCTTAGATACGCTGGGCATGCGAAGCTCTATGCTTGAGCATAAGAAATCATCCTTAGTGTTGCATGCATGGGCGCACGAGGAGTAGTGCTGATCTACTCTTGGAAATGTAAAGCTACCGACGTCACCAAGTCATGTGGAGATGATACCTTGGACGTAACATAATGGGAGGATGAACCTTCAGCAAGGTGTGACGATGTGACATCGGTGACCAGGTAAGGCGACGTGTTCTCGTCACACACAAGGGAGATCGCCAACAGGATGAGAGGAACATCGGTCATCAACCAGGATAGGAGACACATCGGTGGTCCTCCAGGGTGAGACATCGGTGGTCTGCCAGGGTGAGACATCGGTGGTCCTCCAGGGTGAGACATCAGTGGTCCTCCAGGGTGAGACATTGGTTGTCTGCCAGGATGAGGAATCAGTCGTCCGTCAGGAAGAGGAATCAGTCATCACCGGGATGAGGCACATCAGTCATCGCCGGTATGAGAGACACGCGGACATCGCCAGGGCGAGAGACAGACGGTCATCGCCAGGATGAGGGACACATCGGTCGTCTCCCAGGGAGAGACATCGGTCGTTCTCCAGGATGAGACATCGGTGGATAGTCATCGCGCGAGAGGTCATCGGTGGAAGGTTATCGCGCGATGTCGAGTTTCACACAGATAAGGTGGGACCCAGGCTCCCAGCATGAGACGTACTGCAAGCGCGACACGTAGACAAAAAGGGTGGTTCAGAATAGTGACATCAGAGTGTTGGCCTGCGCAGAGGCACGTGTAGTCGTACTGTTCAGGGAAGCGTACACGCAAGCTTCCCTGCAGAGTGGGTGGTGGCAGCGGCTTTTATGCACAAGTTGGTTTAGATTCAAAAACTCACTTCTGAGAGGGAGAACGTTGCTGTGGTTCAAGAGTGCAGAGTGGGTTCACCTCCATCCTTCTCTTTTCTCTCCTTCGCGCTGCGATTCAGACATCCTCAAGCACCAGTACGACGAGCGACGACTACCCTTGGACACCTGGGAGGTTCTCTGCAAGTTCTCCAGACCGGACACTAAAACAGAGCTAAGGCACCTTTAAGCTTCGGTGGGTTTTGGAGTTCTTGGTGTTTTGCGCAAGTCCAAGTAAGGGAAGCTAGCCTTATTTCCAACGAAAGCCTTATATTAGATGATTGAGATGATGGGGCGACGTGGTCGCCGGTTTTCAACTGTTATTGCATAATCCCCTATTTTTGGACGAGATCGCCGGTTTTGGCGTTGTTTTTCGAACTCCCCTATTTTTGTGTTGTTTGAAACTGTTTGAGATTTAAATGTGATATTCGAAAATCTGAACCAGGGGATGATTGTTGTTGTGATTGGAATCGTTCATTAAGTGTTGTATGATGTGTTGAATATTGTGAATGTGGGATCAAGGCATAGTATTTTCAGGAAAGAAAATACCGTGTAAGATCGTGTAGGATGTGCATTGACCGGTGATTCGTTTATTATGAGATATCCTGACTCTCCTGATGTAATGGAATCATATAGAAGAAGTTATTCAGGCGTTGAGAGTCGAAGGAGGTTCATATGTATGGGTTAGTTGTTTGAAAGATAACTACTTGACCCGTTGTATGGATTAACCCTGTCATGCTAGGATAGTGATAATATTGAGATTCATTTATACGCTTGTGAATGTGTGTGATTTCACAGCGACCCTGTGAATGTGTGTGATTTCACAGTGGGGCAGTATGACAGGTGCAGATCTCTGAGTCTAGTCAATGCACGAGTCTTCCGGAAGTAGTGTCAAGTGTCTTGTGTGATGAGTCAGTGGAAGTCTGACGTGAGAAATGAGAAACATTGAATTGATAGACACTTGATGAATTATGTGAATTGAACGACTCTTGAGGAATTGTGTAATATGTGATTACTTGATGGTCATGTGAAGAGAATGAGAAAGTTGATGGTTTTACGTGGGTATCTTAAATTTTTTTTATCTTGATTTTAAAGTTCATATCTAAACACTCTTTCAAATATCTAGCTTACCCTGTGTTAGGTTCTGTGGCTGTTTTTCTTAAAACTGTGATGATCGTGTATGATTTACACGGGAGCAGATGATGTTGCAGGAAGTAGAGCTCCTCAGTGAGTGGTCGCCGAAAGGAGATCGCCTATTTCTGTTTCTGTTAGGCGATCACCCTTTTTCTATTTTCTGATAGGAGATCGCCTTTTTCTGATAGGAGATCGCCTTTTTCTCTCAGGAAATCGCCTGTTTTTCTATTTTGTTGTATTTTGTTTAAGTTTTGGAAAATTGACCGATTATGTATTAAACTCCCTGTGAGGAGAGACTTCATTACATATATATAATTATGTTCACTTCAATATATTTGTTTACCTTTATTTTTTTTATTATATAAATATGAAAAGGTATTTGGCGGGATGTTACACAAGGTGTTTGTTTTATAGCTGGTAGAAGTGTAAAAGCCTTGTTTGATTCTGGAGCGACACACTCTTTTGTGTCAAGTCTGTGCGTAGACGAGTTGGGCCTTCTAGTGAAGGAGCTGCCGTTTGAACTGTTGGTCTCTACACCTGCATCAGGACAGGTTATGACCTCCACAGTTTGCTCTGAATGTCCAGTGATAGTAAAGGGACGCAGGTTCAAAGTAAATTTGATCTGTCTACCTCTTCAGAATCTGGATGTTATCCTAGGAATGGATTGGCGATCTGCCAATCACATTCTCATAGATTGCGGTAGGCAAAAAGTGGTGTTTCCAGATCTCCAAGAGTCAGATGTGATATCTGCTCAGCATGTGTGGTCGGAGTTGAAAGAAGGGGCGAGGTGCTTTGTAATCCTAGCTCAAGGGGGAGTGAAGAATGAAGAAGATATGGGCAGTATACATGTGGTTAAGGATTTCATGGATGTATTTCCAGAAGAAATACCTAGACTACCTCCTAAGAGAGAAGTGGAATTCTCTATTGATTTGGTACCTGGAGCTGGACCAGTGTCAATGGCACCCTACAGAATGGCTCCAGCTGAGTTGATGGAATTAAAGAAGCAAGTGGAAGAGTTGTTGGAGAAACAGTTCATCAGGCCTAGTGTATCTCCATGGGGGGCTCCAGTGCTTCTAGTTAAGAAAAAGGATGGAGGGTCTCGGTTGTGTGTAGATTACCGCCAGTTGAACAAGTTGACCATCAAGAACAAGTATCCTCTGCCTAGAATTGATGATTTGATGGATCAACTGCATGGAGCCTCGGTGTTCTCAAAGATTGATCTGAGAATGGGATACCACCAAATTTTGGTAAAAGCTGAAGATGTTCAGAAGACGGCGTTTAGGTCTCGTTATGGAAACTATGAATATGTGGTAATGCCGTTTGGAGTGACAAATGCTCCAGCTCTGTTCATGGACTACATGAATAGAATTTTTCGTCCTTTCTTGGATAAGTTCGTTGTAGTCTTTATAGACGACATACTCATTTATTCAAGGACCGAGGAAGAACATGAGGAACATCTGAAGACGGTGTTGGAGATCCTGAGGGAGAAGCAATTATATGCTAAGTTCTCCAAGTGTGAGTTCTGGCTGAAGGAAGTTAACTTCTTAGGACATGTGATATCTGCTCGGAGGATCTCAGTGGATCCAGCCAAGGTAGAGGCAGTGCTTCAGTGGGAACGTCCTAAGACAGTCACAGAGATAAGGAGTTTTGTGGGTCTAGCTGGCTACTATCGGCGGTTCATTGAGGATTTTTCCAAGGTAGTGGCTCCTTAGACTCAGTTGACTCGCAAAGATCAACCTTTTGCTTGGACCGACCGATGTGAGCAGAGTTTCATGGAATTAAAGGAAAGATTGACTAGTGCTCCGGTGCTGGTGATCCCGGATGTAGGAAGACCCTTGGACGTCTACTGTGATGCTTCACATCAGGGCTTGGGATGTGTTTTGATGCAGGAGAAAAGAGTAGTTGCATATGCTTCAAGGCAACTCAAAATTCATGAGAGAAACTATCCTACTCATGACTTGGAGTTAGCAGCTGTGGTGTTTGCCTTGAAAATTTGGAGGCATTATTTGTATGGAGCTCGGTTTCAGGTGTTTAGTGATCATAAAAGCCTGAAATATCTGTTTGATCAGAAGGAATTAAATATGAGACAAAGAAGATGGATGGAGTTTCTAAAGGACTATGATTTCTAACTCATGTATCATCCAGGGAAGGCCAATGTAGTGGCAGATGCTTTGAGTAGAAAATCAATGCAAGTATCAATCATGATGATTGAAGAGCAGAAGCTGATCGAGCAGTTCAGAGATTTAAACTTGGGAGTGGAATTTCATGTTAACCACATTAGTTGTAGTAAGTTAACTATAACTAATAATTTCATTGGAATGATAAAGGATAAGCAATTAGAGGACCCTAGTCTGAAGCGTATTGTGGAATTACTAGGCACCGATCAGGCTAAAGACTTTGTAATGGGAGATGATGGGATCTTGAGATTGAATGGCAGAATTTGCATACCTGCAAATGAAGAGCTGAAGAAGATGATCCTAGAAGAAGGTCATAAGAGTTGTCTTAGCCTACATCCAGGAATGAATAAGATGTACCATGACTTGAAGGAGTCATTTTGGTGCTCGGGCATGAAGAAAGACATCGCCCAGTATGTTACTACCTGTTTGACATGTCAGAAGGCGAAGGTAGAACACCAAAGACCTGGCAGTTTGTTACAGCAATTGGATATTCCTGAGTGGAAATGGGACAGCATTGCAATGGATTTCGTTACCCACTTACCTAGATCGGTAAGGGGTCATGATACAATCTGGGTCATAGTTGATCGGCTGACGAAGAGTGCTCACTTTCTTCCAGTTAATTTGAGGATATCCATGGCCAAGTTGGCTCAGTTGTACATCAAGGAAATTGTGAGGTTGCATGGAGTGCCTTCTAGCATTGTTTCGAATAGAGATCCCAGGTTCACTTCTCGGTTTTGGCAGACTCTGCAAGATTCTTTGGGAACTAAGTTGAGGATGAGCTCTGCATATCATCCTCAAACCGATGGACAGTCTGAGAAAACGATCCAGTCCTTGGAAAATCTGCTGAGGACGTGTGTCTTGGATCAATTGGGAAGCTGGGATGAGATGTTGCCGCTGGTGGAGTTCACTTATAATAACAGTTACCACGCCAGTATTGGGATGGCACCATATGAAGCCTTGTATGGGAGGAAATGCAGAACTCCTTTATGTTGGTACCAGGAGGGCGAAGCAGTCTTGGTTGGACCAGAATTGATTCAGCAGACGACCGAGAAGGTGAAATAGATAAAAGACAGAATGAAAGCTTCTCAAAGTCGGCAAAAATCTTATGCAGATCAGAGGAGAAAACCTTTGGAGTTTGCAGTTGGAGATCATGTATTAATGAGAGTGACACCAACCAAGGGTGTAGGACGAGCTATCAGATCAAAGAAGCTGTCCCCTAAGTTTGTTGGGCCATATCAGATCCTAAGGAGGATCGGTCCAGTGGCTTATGAGATCGCCCTACCTCCCCAATTAGCAAACCTGCATAATGTCTTTCATGTATCATAGTTGAGGAAGTACATGGCAGACCCTAGTCACGTGCTGGAAGTGGACGATGTGCAGATCAAGAATGACTTGTCTTTTGAAGCAAAACCAGTTAGGATTGACGATCGACAGAGTAAACAGCTCAGAGGCAAGACCATCAACATGGTGAAAGTGGTGTGGGATGACAGATCGGGTGATTCAACTTGGGAATTAGAAGAAACCATGAGAGAAGCCTATCCCTACCTCTTTCCTTAGTAATTTAATTTTCGAGGACGAAAATTTTTCTTGTTGGGGAGAATGTAAGGACCTAGAAAAATTTAATTGGAATAAAAGTGTTATATTTAAATAATTTCTGAAGATGTTATTATTTAAAATGAAAAGAGCTTGTAATAGAAGTTTCATAGTGGTCAGACATCGGATGTCACCCAAGGCTGGGATCAGCTGGTAGAGGCCGATCGGTTGACCATTTTGCTAACCAAGTAGTCAGGTGCGATGACTTTATCGTGAGGTAATCACGTGGGCGTGCATGAGGTGGGGAGGCACGTGAATCAAGAAGGGTAAGAGAAAGGAAGGTGTAGCTTAGAAGTCGATGAGATTGCCGTTTGTTGAAGAAGGCGGTGGCCTCCGACTTCCCCCGTATGAAATCAGCATTCGCCTATGGTGTACATGATCGCCGAAAAGAGCACGTCGCCGAGTATTCGAGAAGACTTGGTAAGCACTTAGTATGTGGTCTAAATACAGAAGATGAGTGAATTAGAAGATAGGTGGCATATCTGCCACCATGAGTAGTGCGAGCTGTGATACCCCAGACTTAGAGGAATGGGAGGATGAACCTTCAGCAAGGTGTGACGATGTGACATCGGTGACCAGAGTGAGGCGATGTGTCCTCGTCACACACTAGGGCGATAAGAGATCGCCAACAGGATGAGAGGAACATCGGTCATCAACCAGGATGGGAGACACATCGGTTGTCTGCCAGGGTGAGGAATCAGTCATCGCCGGGATGAGAGGCACATCAATCATCGCCGGGATGAGAGGCATATAGTCATCGCCGGGATGAGAGGCACATCAGTCATCGCCGGGATGAGAGGCACATAGTCATCGCTGGGATGAGAGGCACATCAGTCATTGCCGAGATGAGAGGCACATAGTCATCGCCAGGATGAGAGGCACATCAGTCATCACCGGGATGAGAGGCACATCAGTCATCGTCGGGATGAGAGGCATATAGTCATCGCTGGGATGAGAGGCACATTAGTCATCGCCGGGATGAGGGGCACATAGTCATCACCGGGATGAGAGGCACATCAGTCATCGCCGGAATGAGAGACACATCGTTCATCGGCGGATAATCATCGTGCGGTTAGTCATCGGTGGATGGTCATCGCGCGAGGTAGTGTTTCACACAGATAAGGTGGGACCCAGGTTTCCAGCATGAACATTCTGCATGCGCGACACGTAGACATTAGGAGTGCTTCAGAACAGTTGACGCCAGAGAGTTGGTAAGGCAGGTAACCCAAAGTTGGTACACGCAGAGACATCACGTGACAGTTCTGTCAGAGGAAATGTGCACGCAAGCTTCCCACAGAGTGGGTAACGGCAGCTGCATGGCGAGTCTACGTTTCTTAGTCTCAGAACACACCTCCTCTTAGTTGGAGTTCGAACACTGTTGGAGTAGCGAGAGATAGAGTGAGTTTAGTCTTCATCCTTTCTCCTTCCTCTCCTTCACTCTGCGATTCAGGCCTTCTCACGTCCTAGCTTGGCTACCGGCGACTGCCATAGAGCACCTGGGAAGGTTCTCTGCAAGTTTCCAATCAAGCCTTAAAACAGAGTTCGGGTATCCTTAAGTTCGGTGGGTTAGAGCTCGTAGTGAGATTTTACGCAAGTCTAGGTAAGGGAAGCTAGCTTTATTTTCAATAACAACCGTAGGCTAGAAGATTCTGAAGTTGGGGCGACGTGGTCGCCGATTTTCAAACTTTCTTGCACGATGCTATGTTTTTATGTGTGGGGCGACGTGATCGCCGGTTTTAATGCAAATTTCGAAATCCCCTGTTTTAGTGTCGTTTTGAAATTGTTTGAGATTGAAAGGTGAAATGCATATGATATTCGAAAATCTGAACTTTGGTATGATTGTTTCTATGATTGAGATTGTTTAAGAAAAGATTCAAAATATTATATGATGGAATTGTGCTTTTACGTGTGGTATGATGTACTGGATGAATGTGAAATTATGATCAAGACATAGTATTTTCAGGAAAGGAAATACCGTGTTGAGATTGGTATTAGAGTGTATTGATCAGTGAGTATCTTGTGAATGAGACGATCCTAACTCTGCTGATATAATGGAATCACATAGATGAAGTTATTCAGTTGTTGAGAGTCGAAGGAGGTTCATATGTATGGGTAAGTTGTTTGAAAGATAACTATCTTTACCTGTTATATGAATTAACCCTGTCATACCGGGAGAGTGATGATATTGAGATTATGTATGCGCATGGCTGTGTGGATTTCACAGCGACCCTGTGTGGATTTCACAGTGGTGTGGTATGACAGGTGCAGGTCTCTGGATGCTAAGTTCAACGCACGAGTCTTCCGGAAGTAGTGTCAAGTGTCTATGTGTGATGAGTCAGTGGAAGTATGACGTGAGAAAGAGAAATATTGAAATTTGATAGACACTTGATGGATTATGTGAAATGAATGACACTTGAGGGAATTGTGAAATGTGTGAATATTGGATGGTTTACGTTAATATCAAGTTTCATGTTTTAAAGTTTTAAAAAATATCTAGCTTACCCCTGTGTTTTGTTTTCTTAAAACTGTGATGATCGTGTAATTACACGGGAGCAGATGATGTTGCAAGCAGTAGAGCTCCTCAGTGAGCAGATGGAGAAAAAGAATAGTTTTAATTTGACTCAAATGTTGTATTTCCGTTTTGAAAACTTTTGATGTATAAATTAAACTCCCTGCGAGGAGAGATGTTTCTTTTGAGATATAATGTATGGAATGGATGAATTATTATATATATATATATATATATATATATATATATATACCTATGTTAATTTTGATATTATTGTTTTATCTTTATTTTATTATATAAAAATGAATAAGATATTTTAGGGGCGTTACAAAATTAGTGTTCATCCAAAGTCCAAACTTTAAATTTTTTGGGTACTTGTAATAAAAACAACTATTGGAATACGATTACATGACAAGCAATATAGACTACGATGTTAAAATATTTCATGTTGATCATCGTTGACGTAAGTATTATAATATTATAATGCAATCCACGTTGAAAATGCATGTATTACGTCAATAAAATGACTTATTCCAATAGTTTCTTTACTAGAAATACCTAGGATATCTAAAATTTATACTATGGATAAAAATCAATTTCGTGTTATAATACGAAAAAACATATTTAACCCTAAATTTTTTTAAACATAATCTATGTAAAAAATAATTTTAAATTGAATATACATTATTTTATATATTATTACACAAAAGTTAATTAAACTAGTTTCTCTCTCTCTTAAAATATTCTTTTGCTAACTTTTTTATGTGACAAATAATATGACCTAAGATGTTAAAATATTTTATTTTGACTCATCACTGACATGGATGTTATAATATTATAATATAATTTTATTAGAAATTTGTTTATTACATCAATAAAAAAATTTATTTCAATAAATTTTTTATTACAACTACATAAGAGATCTAAAGTTTAGACTAACTAATTTTGCATTATAGTAGATAAAGGAAAAAAATATTTAATTCTAAATGTTTTTAAGTATAATCTATATAAAATATAATTTTAAATTGAATATAAATTATTTTATATATTATTAAACAAAAGTTAATTAAACTATTTTTTCTCTCCTAAAATATCCTTTGCGTGGTTCCTAATGAAAATAGAAATGAATGAATGCAATTAAAACTTGACCTTAAATGATCCTCAATAATATTTGCCAATTCTATAGTTTTGAAAGGTTAGACCCAGATTATGTCGGCATGGGTCAACTTATATATTTTCTGGCCATAAAATCATACTAAAATATCAAACTGATTAATTTCTTCTGTATCTTCTTCTTCTGATGTCTTCTTTTCTTTGAATTAATTATGGGTGTGGGTTCCTAGTGTTTGTACTTGATATATTAATAGATATTGCAGGAGACGAAGAAATCTCAATTATTAATGTGCGGTTATAAATACCCTTTACATCAATAATAGAAATGTCAGATTTCGGTTATAGTACAATGAAATTTATTCACAGCTCAAACTTTTGGAGTCAAAGGTTTAACTTAGCCACCAAAAGAATAAAAATTGAAGACACAATCAATTCTATACAAGTTCTTCACTGAATAAAAAGGTAATAGCATTTAAGTATGTGTAGTGGAGTTCAACCTTTAAATTCGTATGTAATAAAAAAGTACATGTTGAAAAATGTGAACTTTTTAAATGAATTTTTATATTTTGGGATATTTATCTTTGATTTATACCAGATATATAAAGAAAATCTTGAATAGTTCTCCATATCAAATAAACGGGTTCCTTATTTGGGTTGGTTGAGATATAAAATGGATTATGAATAAAATTGGTATATCAAATTGGTGTTAAACTGGTGAAATCGATCTAAAACTGGGTAAACTATCTGTTAAAAAATTTATGAATTGTAAAGAAAAACTAAAACTCAACCTAAAATATTACCATTTTCTTATTCTACGTATAAACTTATTATTGTTATAGTAAATATTGATATACAAATTTTTTAAATTTTTATAATTTTAAATATTAAGAACTTGAAACTTTATGTTGTGTTTTTGTTTTTAGCATCATAAAATTATAATATTATATACTTTAATATTATTTTGTGTACTTTTAATTATAAAAACGGTTTGATATCGGATTGAAACATTATATATAATTGTGACTTAAGTGATTTATTGACCAGTCCGATTTTAAGAACACTCATAAAAGTGAGTTAAATTATAATTATTTATTTTCCTTAAAAATAATAATATAATATAGTTATTTTATTTAACTATTTAATTGGTTTATGATAATAAGAGAGTTAAATGTTTTTTTGGTCTTCGAACTATTATGAAAAATTGTGTTTTGTTTTTTATTCAAAGTGTAGATCTATTGCAACATATCCTCGCCAGTAAACGGTATTAATAAGTTTGTCATGTGACAAACAGAATTTTAATGTAGACTCCAATATAATGTCCTCGTGGTTATGTATGGTATATGTGGGTTTTACTTTGAGTTCCAAACAAAAGAGTGATTGTAATTGACTAAAAATGTTTGAATCTTTTACACTATAGACAAAGTTGTTTGGTATTGAGTCATTGCAATTGTGTCATTGTTCTTATGATTAGAAGTGAGGTGAATAAAGTAGTGCTTCATGATTGTGTGTGTTTTTTTTTTTTTTTTTACTAAGTGGAAACGTACTTCCTAAAATTGTGACAAGTCTTTTTTTTTTTTCAGTTTTTTTAATAAATTGAGGCTTTCGATAGGAGAGTTATTCTTAGGATTTAAGATCATTGGTTCCTTGTTTGGAATGACATTTCATTGAATGTATGACTAATAAAGTTAGGTTTTTTTTGTTAGGGCTTGTTATGTTGCTTTGAATGACATTTGAATAAAAATGTAGAAAATAGGGTTTTTAATAATTGTTCATCATATGGCACTAAAAAAAACTTGTATGTGGTGACGATTATAATATGACGGTTATTAAAAATTATCACAATTAGTTGTATAATACGACAACTTCATAATCACCATAATCTTCTTTTGAAATGTGACATGTAGAACTGTCATAATTATCATTCGAAATAAACATTCTCCCACGTTTCATTCCCTCTGTGACCTTTCTCTTTTCCAATATCTTTTTTCGTATTTTCCTTTTCGAAAATATGCAACCTTGACTCCTTTTTTTCGCATTCCCCCCTCAGATTACTCTCACTGATCAAGTTTCCCCTTACTGAACCCTGCCCTCACTGAACCTTCTCACCGCAATGCAACCCCTCTCACTGAACCTTCCCCTCTTTCGTATTCCTCTCTCTTAATGAACCCTAACCGTTCTTGTTCTCGTTTTATTCCCCTTCTCTTATCACCACAACCCTTCTCTTCTCACCAAAAATCCTTCACATTCTCACCGCAAATCCTTCCCTTCTTCCCTCAGATAAAATTCTCTTTCGAACCCTCCCACCTCTCTCACATAACCCTAACTCTTCTCACATTATCGCAAAACCTCCCAGAAGATGCTTTTGTTGGTTTTTGCCATTACCGCTAGCTTGAACATCACCCTCCTTAGGTTATTTTGTACCAGTCCAGTTGGGAGCACCGCCTTTATAGGTAATCCAACCCTCACATATCGACAGACTACCTCGAGTGCCTCCACCATTCCAAAGAGGTCTTTTCCCTAATCCTTCACTTTTTCATTCCACATTCGTTTATCACATCCACGCACTTTTTTTTATCCAAACCCTAATTCCAACTTATTTCTCTTCCTCTCTTTTACAAACCCTATTCATTTTCGTTACACGCCTTCTCTTCTCATCTCACAAATTGTTCACTCTATTTTTTTACCTTAGTATGTTCATCTTTGTATCTCTCTCCTAGTTTTTTCTCTATTTCTCTTCACCCAAATAAAATTATTTTTTTCTTTATTTCTCACTTTTTTTCAATCATCGTTTTTATTTTTATTCACTACATTCCTACACCAAACATATTGAACAAGGGCTTTGATGTCTCCAAATCCTTGAAGATTGGTTGAAGGCTTAGTTGCTGCTTGTGTGTGTGGGTTCTGGGTAGTTTGAATTTGTAATCCACTCTTGGTTAGAATCCAAATCTGATTTAAATCAAAACCTTTTTGAAAAAAAAAATGTTTTCTATAGAAGTGAAAAAATAACTAGTTGTTTTATCGTTTTAATTGGTTGTTTGACACTTAGTGGTTTTTTAAAAGGTTTGAAGTTGTTTAACTTTGGTTGACTTTGCTGTCAAACCAATTCAATCAGTTGTTTCAAAAAAATTCAACCAATTGTTTTTTGAAAATCAGAATTCTGTTAAGTTTGGTAAACCTGTTTTAAATGTTTTCAAATTGAATTGGCTCCTGCTTTAAATGTTTTTAACAAACCTTTGGAGTATAAAAAGATTCTTTTACGCTCCTAAGGAATATACTACTGATTGGAGAATTCAGATTGAGCAAAGTGATTTTAGTTTTCAAAGACTTACTTCAAGTTTTTTCTTAAGAAGTGGAATAGGATTGTTGTGTAATCTTTTGATTTGATATTGATCAGGTGTAATCTTTCATCTTTCTCTCTTGTATTTCTGGAATACTTGTGGTGTGTGCAGAATCAGAGGTTGTTCTGTATTCTGTGGTGTGTTTGCCAAAAGAAGTGTGTGTTCTTGAGGGGTTCAAGATCACTTCTTTGGTGTGTGTGGTTTGTTTGTAATATGTGATTGATTCCATAGTGGATACCCAGTGGTTTCTGGGAACTAGATGTAGCTCTTGGGATAAGAGTGAACCAGTATAAATCTATTTGTGTGCTTATCTATTTCCCTAAACTCGTTTATATCTGTTTTAAGTTGTTTTTATTCATTGGTGATAAAAACAACCGGTGGAATCGCAAAAACAACCGGTTGATTTTCTGAAAATCAACTTAATCAGTTTTGCTTTTTGGTTTCCTTGATTTCTTTCTTTGTGATTCTTCATTGGCTTTCGCTATACCTTTAAAGTTTGCGAAAATCGTTTATAAACAATTCACCCCCCCTCTTGTTTAAGGCCATATATTCTAACAAAACAGACCCTTAAGGTTAAGATGTTGGGTACATTGTCTAACTTCTAACTTCGACCAATGTTTACTTCTAACCTCCACAATCAAATATGCACTCGACGAATGAAACAAAATGCTATGAACCAAAATTACGTAAAATATATGACATGCCAATTACAAGTTACGTACTACTGAACTAATAAAAAGTGATTGCTCTTCTCAAACTATCCACCTGGATAATTCAAGACTCAATACAATTACTGTCATTACAACCCCTTATGCTTTTTAAAAAATGTTTTTAAAAAAATTACAATTGGAGGAGTAGTAGAAAAATACATGTAAAAAAATCTCAAACTAGAAACTAAGGGTCTCTTATACGGGAAACAATTGCCGAGGGTCGAACACCCCAGACTCAATACCAACACATATTAAAGAATTATAAATATACATACAATATAAAATTAACAAATTTAATCATATATACAATTGAATAAAGAATATTAAATTAAAAATCAAGAAACTATTTATAATCTAATTACAAAATTTAATTAAAAATCATTAAATTGATTATAAATACTAAATAATATTACTCTAATTATAATCTAACAAATTAATAATTTTATTCTAACCTAACAATTAACATAATATAAATTAATAATAAATACAAATTAACATAAATACCAAAATATACAAATTAACATAAATACTAAAATATACAAATTATAATAAATTCTAAAATATACAAATTAATATAAATACTAAAAAAAATTAAAATTTTAAAAACACCAACCTACAACAATGACAATGGTGAAGGGCAGCGGTGGTGACAATGAAAGAGCGAAGGCAAAACGATGGTGGCAGCGTTGGCGGTGGTGGCAGTGAGAGAACGAAGGCACCTGAATGGAATGTAATGAGAACCATCAATAAACCGAATGGAATGAACAATGAGTAATGAACAATGAGAGAAAAAGCAATGAGTGTGAAGGAAGAACTTACAAAGGAAGAGGAAGAATGTAACGCGGTGCAGTGAAGAGGAAGAGGAAGCTTCGAAGAAGACAAAACAAAATACACAAGAATAGAATGAAAGCGTAAGTGGTGCGCTTTGTTTTAGGATAAAAACTGGAGGTATAAATGACGGTTCTTTGGTAAAACCATTGTTTATACCTAAGCATATGCAAAAATCGTTGTATAATTCACACTCATCGACGATGTTTATGGGGTTGAACCATCGTTTATTCACCTATTTATTGGAATAAACAGTGGTAGAAATCGTCATTTATTCACGCGCTTTAATTTAAAAAATGTCACCATGTTTTGATGGACAACATTTGGTGGTGAAACCAATGTATATTTGCTCTCATAAATGGACCTTTTTTGCACTAGTGAAGGGATGACCTTTATGATAGAATGTTGAATAATGAGAAATAAATTCAAAAAAATAACAAAATGTTGTATCTGTTGATGCAGAAAATGGACTTTCAACCTCATCTATGAATTGAAACTTTATTCTCCTTACTTAGATTTTATGCTTTTAATGTTATTGTATTATTTGCATTGAATCTTTGTTAATAGTTATGTAACAACACTATCAACTTTTTTTATGCTTTTTTGGATGCTTGTATTACTTAATCTTAGTTTTTATATATATATATATATATATATATATATATATATATATATATATATATATATATATAAATATCAACTTTTTGGATGCTTGTATTACTTAAAAATATATTTATGTAAAATTAGTGATTATGATGAAATTGTATTGTATAAAGCATCTATGAAGTTTATATTTATTTGAAAAAAGAAATTCAAAATTCAAAATAATTAAGAATTAGTGACCGATTTAGTGATGGAATCAAGATTTTAAAATCGATCACTATTTTAGTCACTGATTCGGTTACAAATTTTAGTCACAGATTTGGTCACAGATTTCAGTCATAGATTCGGTAACAGATTTCAGTCACAAATTAAGTCATGAAATCAGTCACAGTTTTCTGTCACTAAATCAGTCACAGTTTTTCGTCACTAAATTAGCCACTATGCATCAATGACCAAGACAATAATGATTGATTTTTGGTTGGTCACTAAATCAATCACTAATTAAAACAGTGATTGATTTCAGTCATTTAGTGAATGATTTTTCTGTCACTATTTATAGTTTTCTTCTAGTGGATAAATTATTACTTCTAACTTGGTACACTTGCCGAAATAGGTCAACAAGTTTAGAAGGGGGAGGGTTGAATGGAACCTGAACTCAATTCACTTTTTATCAACTCAAGAAAAAACAAAAAATATAAAAGATGAGGGATAAAGAAAAGTATGATATAGATTTATACTAGTTTACCCCTAACACTAAGGCTACATCCAATCTCCTTAAGCTCCCCCTTAAGAGCCTTAAATATTATATAGTTATTTAGGTAACAAGTATTCTCTACGTGTCAAGGTAACAAATATTCTCCACCTCTCTAGGTAACAAGAATTATCCACCTCTTCAAGTAACGAGTATTGAACACCTCTCCAGGAAATAAGTATTGAACACCTCTTTATGTAGCAAGTATTGAACAACTTTTGGAGGGCTCTTTAGGGAAAGTTAGGTACTAAACTTCCTTTTGTCAACTACTTGTCACCCTTAAGCAGATGGTCAACACAAGTGATTAACAAAACTTTATCTAAAATTTTTAGATGCATGCTTTATAAAAATCTCAAAAAGTGGAAAACACATATACCTCATATTGAGTTTGCATATGATACAGTAGTTCATACTACTACTTATTTCTCAACATTTAAGAATTTTTATGGGTTTAATCCTTTGATCCCTCTTTGTTTATTTCCCTTTCCTACTTAAAAGAACATGATGTGTAGATATGCAAATTTTATCAAGATCTACATGTGCACGAAAAAAAATGAGATAAAAAAGAAGGTGGAAAAATATGCAATCGATCTTAATAAAGGAATAAGAAAGGTTATCTTCAAAATTTCCAAATCAAAGAAAGTCCAAACTGTAGGATAGGGGAGACAACCTTTTTCAAGTTATGAAGAGAATAAACAAGAATACCAATTAAATAATCCCGAGGAGTATGGTATGAATCATAACTTCAATGTTTCTCATCTTTCTTTGTATGATGCAGTGCTTTTGAATTTATGGATGAATTCTCTTCTAGACATGGAGGATGAGGAAGAACTTGTTAAAGATAGAGGAGAGGAACATAAAGGTATAAAAACAAGAAGCAAGACAAATAAGAATAAAGAAGAGGATATTTCTCAAACTTGTAAAAACTCTTAAAATCATAAAATATTCCTTGATTCTATTAGAATATTCCAGAATCCAATAAAGTAGATAAATGTACACTTTTAGTTGTAAAAGAGTTACACGAGGAGTTCCAACCAACACATCACTTTCATAAGTGTAATGATTAGTTCTAACTTTTTCACATGTGTCTTAAGCACATGGAATCCTCGTCATAAGTAGCTTAGGGAAGTCATCATGAGCTTTTACTTGAACTACCTCTTAAATTTATGGAGCTACTCAAGTGATTTTCTAATTTCAAGAAACTAACATGTGTTAATCTAGTTTAAAAGTTAGCTAAAAGGTTGAATGTAAGATTAGTACAACGAACTATAGATTAATGTTTCTTTTCTTTTAAGCTTGTCTTTTCTTCATTTTAGGCCGACTTCCATGCTTATAAAAGTTAGCCTCTCCCACTTGTTAAAGAACTTTTATAGGTCGATTATAATTCTCCTTGTGAGTTCACTTTGATAGTCTTAAGAGTTTTCTACTATTTTCTTGGTTCTTATCTTGAGAAGTTTTCTCAAGTGGCGAATCTTATTATACTTATCCTTTGAGATTCATCATAGAGGTTTTGTTTTGTTCTTCATTCCTAAGCTTCAAGCTCCAATCCATTTTCATTTCATTTTATAATTTGCTCTTGTTTGTTCTTTTTGTTTTCTTGATAATCAAACTCACCATGGACGGTTCTTCTCACTTTGAATCTCTCCCATCTTTCATAGAAGGCTTCATCTGATCCTTGTCTGAACATAGAAATATCAAAATTTGCTTTGATGTAGCGGGATAAGGGTAAGGCTCTGATTTGGATTGAGTCATTCCTTAACTTTTTCTGTCAATGAGAATGGAAACAAATGCAATAAACAATTTCAATATCACTTGATTGAAAGCCCATTGTTCCCCCCAATTCATGGAATGTAGATAAATGTGTATAGGGATCCTCATGGTCCATTGCTGTAAACTGATGGGTACTAATCAGACTGAGGAATGCAGGTTTCATCTCCAAGCCCTTGGTGGTAGTAGGTATTGCAATGCTAGAAAAATTCTTTGGCCCCTATTGCATAGCATAATTTCTAAGTTTTCTTGATCCGGTCCGTCATCAGTAGTCGATGACGTCAGCAGCAGATGACCACGTGGACCATTCACAGGGTGACACGTGGAATAAGATGGCAGGTGAATCAGGGAGGAGATCACTCAGAACGGTGATCGGTGGTCAGTTGCTAAGGGACCACCACCAGCAGATTAGTGCCTAGATGAGCTCCTGGAAGGAGAGCGCGAGAAGTAAAGAAGCACTGATCCGTCGTCGGTGCATGGTCATCAGGATTTCTTGTTAACACGCAGTTAAGCTGGGACCCAGGCTCCCAGCGAGAGCATTACACAAGAAGCACTGATCCGTCATCGGTGCATGGTCATCGGGGTTTCTTGTTAACACGCAGTTAAGCTGGGACCCAGGCTCCCAACGAGAGCGTTACGCAAGAAGCACTGATCCGTCATCGGTGCATGGTCATCGGGGTTTCTTGTTAACACGCAGTTAAGCTGGGACCCAGACTCCCAGCGAGAGCGTTACGCAAGAAGCACAGATTAGTCATCGGGGTTCTTGCTAACACGGAGTTAAGCTAGGACCCAGGCTCCCAGCGAGAGCGTTACGCATGCACTTCGCATGATTCCAAACTAGAAGAAGAAGAGTTGCGCGCCAGTAGGGTCTGTTGAACCAAGTGGTGTTCAAGGTTTTGAAGAATCCAAATCCTTTGAAGGATGACGAAGCTTTTGCTGTGCTTGTTGTTGCTGTGTTGGTTTAGTTAGGATCTGGGTAGTTTGAGTTGTGTAACTCAACCTTTGATTGAATCTAAAGCTCAAGCATCTCAACTTTCAAACAAAGTAAAGTGTTTTTTTTCAAACTGAGTTAAAACAACCGATTGTTTTATCGAAACAACCGATTGTTTAAGCTTAGGTGTTTTGAAAACTGTTTTGAAGTGTGAAAATTGGTTAAGTAACAAAACAACCGATTGATTCGAGGAAACAATCGATTGTTTGTTATGTTTTTATAACAGAAAACAGTTTTGACTTTGACTGAGCTTTAAATGCTTTTAATTCATACGCTCCAGTCATTAAATGCTTTGACCAATCTTTCTAAAGCAATTAAGAGTTTGTTAAGATTTGATTACAAACCATTACATGCATGGCACTATGCAGTGAGACCATGCATGCAGGATGCAGCGCCTGGTGAGTGTTGTAGTGGCCAGAACTCGGACGTCAGCCAAGAGCTGAGAGGTCGGCACAAGAGAGGTCGTTCTGGTGGGCCCAATAGGACATGGAGAACTGATGACATCACCGAGCCACGTCAGCTGGGTCCTACAGTGTGGGCCAGAGCTATGTGGGGGTGATACCACAGACGTGGAGCAGTGGGTCGATGAGCCCTCAGTAGGGTCGATCACCAGAGCGAGGCAATGTGTCCTCGTCACACAACAGGGCGATGAGAGACACATCGGTCATCGGTCAAGATGAGAGACACATCGGTCAACAGGGTGCGACGAGGTGACATCGGCCAGGGTGATTTGAACAACGTGACCAGAATAGTTGAGATTGATTCCCCGAAGGGACCAGTGATCAGTAAAGTGCCCAGAGCCAGGGAGAGGCCTTAGTCACGAAACGTCCCTGCATGATGTAACATCCCACCAAATTCTTTTCATATTTATATAATAAAAATAAAGGTAAACAAATATATTGAAGTGAACATAATTATATATATGTAATGAAGTTTCTCCTCACAGGGAGTTTAATACATAATTGGTCAATTTTCCAAAACTTAAACAAAATACAACAACATAGAAAAACAGGCGATCTCCTAACAGAAAAAGGCGATCTCCTATCAGGAAAAGGCGATCTCCTATCAGAAAACAGAAAAAGGGTGATCGCCTAACAGAAACAGAAACAGGCGATCTCCTTCTGGCGACCACTCACTGAGGAGCTCTACTACCTGCAACCTCGTCTGCTCCCGTGCAAAAATACACGATCATCACAGGTTTAAGAAAACAACCACAATACCAGATAAAAGGGTAAGCTAGATATTTTAAAAACTTTAAATATGAAACTTTATATCAATAGAAAACGTAAATCTTCACACCATTCATAATCTATATCAATTTCAACCATCAACATTTCCATATCCCACAAACTCGTCAAGTGTCTATTCACTACATTCAATATCCAAGGTTCACACGTCAGACTTTCCACTGACTCATAACATATAGACACATGACTCTACTTCCGGAAGACTCGTGCGTTGACTCAGACTCAGAGATCTGCACCTGTCATACCACACCACTGTGAAATCCACACAGGGTCGCTGTGAAATCCACACAGCCATGCGCATACATAATCTCAATATCATCACTCTCCCGGTATGACAGGGTTAATTCATATAACAGGTCAAGTCAGTTATCTTTCAAACAACTTACCCATACATATGAACCTCCTTCGACTCTCCACAACTGAATAACTTCATCTATGTGATTCCATTATATCAGCAGAGTCAGGATATCTCCTTCTAGACAAGTCCCTAGTCAATACACATTACACACGATCTTACACGGTATTTTCTTTCCTGAAAATACTATGCCTTGATCCCACATTCAACACATCATACAACACTTAATGAACGATTCAGTCACAGCAACATTCGTTCCATGGTTCAGATTTTCGAATATCACATGCATTTCACATTTAAATCTCAAACATTTTCAAACAACACTAAAACAGGGGAGTTAAAAAAAAACAACGCCAAAACCGACGATCTCGTCAAAAACAGGGGATTAGGCAATAACAGTTGAAAACCGGCGACCACGTCGCCCCATCATCAAAATCATCTAATATAAGGTTTTCGTTGGAAATAAGGCTAGCTTCCCTTACCTGGACTAGCGCAAAACACCAAGAGCTCCGAAACCCACCGAAGCTTAAAGATGCTTTCACTCTGTTTTAGTGTCCCGGTCTAGAGAACTTGCAGAGAACCTCCCAGGTGTCCAAGGGCAGTCGTCGCTCGTCGTACTAGTGCTTGAAGGTGCCTAAATCGCAGCGCGAAGGAGAGAAAAGAGAAGGATGAAGGTGAACTCACTCTTTCGCTCTTGAACCACTGCAACGTTCTTTGCCTCCCCGAAGTGGGTTTTTGAATCTAAGCCTATTTGTCCATGCATGCTGCTACCACCACCCACTCTGCAGGGAAGCTTGCGGGTACGCTGCTCTGAACAGTACGACCACGCGTGCCTCTGCGCATGCCAACACTCTGATGTCACTATTCTGAACCACCCTTTTTGTCTACGTGTCGCGCGTGCAGGACGTTTCATGCTGGGAGCCTGGGTCCCACTTTATCTATGTGGAACTCGACATCGCGCGATAACTTTCCACCGCTGACTCATCCTGGCAAACGACCGATGTCTCGCCCTGGAAGACGACCGATGTCTCTCTCTGGGAGACGACCGATGTCTATCCCTGGCGACGCCCGCATGTCTCTCGCGCCCCGGCGATGCCCGCATGCCTCGCGCCCTAGCGATGCCTGCATGCCTCGCGCCCTGGCGATGCCCGCATGTCTCTCACCCTGGCGATGCCCGCATGTCTCTCGCGCCCTGGCGATGTCCGCATGCCTCGCGCCCTGGCGATGTCCGCATGTGTAGTCTAGGCGACAGGCGATTATGTACTAATCAGGCGATCTCATAGTCTTCTAAGCTACACTTTCCTTCCCTTTTATTTTAAATAAAAACATACTTAGAATTCATTTAAAATATATTTCTTTTATTCCAATTTAATTTTACAGGTCCTTACACATGAGGCGGGGGAAGCACAACTACGTACAGAGCCTTGAGGGTAGAGAACCCATCAGGATTAGAGTTTCCCAGTGAGGTTGCCTGCATGGCACGCGGACCGTGAAGGTGTTCCCAGGGCAGTTGGCGCTAGTGATTAGGTAGGGCAGGTGGGCACAGAAATTGAGGGTATATAGAGGTACCCACGTGGCCTTCCCTGTCATATTTTGCACTCAAGTAAAGGAAGCCTGCATGCAAGATTGCCCTCAGAGTGGGTGATGGCAGCGCAGGAGTAATCGAGTGAGCCCTAGAGGTAGCCAGTAAACGCTAAGACTATATAAGGGGCAGAGAAACACTCAGCAAAGGTAGGCAATACGTGATTTCAAACTAGAGATTTCACTGAGAGATTTTTGGTGTTCCTGTTACCTGACTTGAGCGTCGGAGCTACAACGGCTGCAAGAGACACCGTCTGTGTTGTTTTGCAGACATCGTTTGGAGTTCCAGAGAAGGTTCTAGGAGCGTTCTTGTAGAACACGCAGTTGTAGAAGGCTAGACGAAGGAGTGACGAGGCATATCCTCCACATTCGAGTCAGCGGCGGGATCAGTTCTCCTAGGCTATGGTGGTTGCTCTTCAACCATAATGTTTTCTTGAATAAATTCAATGGGAAGGGAAGAAGTAGTTGAGGATTCTTCTCTAATTCCTCCTTGTTTTTCTTTTCTCTTTTTAACCCTATTCTTCTGAGTTGCCTTTTCATTTTTTGATTCAAATTGTAATTGACCTGACCTTTTAATATCGTATAAGATAACTCACTAAAGGATTAGCACAAGGAGTAACTAGCAATAAAAATAAACTTTTAAAATTAAAATTGAAAACAAATATGAAAATAAAATAAAATAAAACAAAAATAAACAAAATAAACAAAAAAATAATTAAAATATTCACAATATTTAGGAATTTGTATTAAAAAATTAAAATTGTTCCCCCGCAGCGACGCCAAAAAACTTGATGACTTTTTTATGGCAAGTGTATCGTGTCAAAAGTATAAATTTGTCCCTAAGGACAGATATTGAATCCAAAAGGAAAAATTGAATTGTCAAGTATAATATTCACTAAATAGAAAACAATATGTAAAAGTTTGTTGGAAAGTTTGTTGTGTATGATGAAATTGCAAGAATGTAAATAAAGCAAAGTAAAAAACTTGAGTGATTCAATTGGGAAAATTGGGATTGAGATTCACCCTTCTTACTTGTCTGAATTTTTACAAAAGATTATAATATTTAGTCTTGATTGATATTGATGCACATATAAAATCATTCATATTGATTCATCACATACAAAATTATTAATAGAGTCTCCTAAATATCAATTCCTCACATATTTATAAAAACTCTTTATCATTACAATCAAATGTTATAAAGCAATTAACATTTCAAATATATTCCTAGCATTCAAATATGTTAAGCATTATCCTTTAAGTCACATTCAAATAATTCAAGTTTTGAGAATAAAATGATAATATCAATCATCAATCAAGAAATGAAAGATTATAGATAAATATCACCTCAATACATAAGATTTTGAAAATATTACTCCTAATCCCAAAGGGGAGAATTAGTCACTCATGTTGGCCATTACAAGCATGGAAAGCAAGAAAAGAAGATCTAAGATGTTTCTCCTTGATGATTGCCTCTTCTAGGGTTTTCTATCTCTTTCTATTCTCTCAATGATATTCAGGGTTATGCCTTATGCCTCATATTTAACCTAATTGGGCTTGAGCTAAGTGACATCTCACCTAGGCGAGTTATTACTTGCTTGGACGAGTTTGATGAGAAAAAACCCAACTTCAATGGAGTGAACTCGCCTGGGTGAGCCTTAGGCGAGTCTTGGGCAAGTTCCTCTAGAGTGATCTTGCTTAGGCGAGTTTCAGTGAGTTTTGAGCAAGTTTCCAGTATTCCAACTTACCCTTTTCATCTTGTTTATTCTCTTTTAGCCCTTCCATCACGATTTTCCCCTAGAATCCCGAAGGTAACAAAAAATTGGGAATAAATCGTTCTTATTCATATTATAATCACAAAATATGAAAAAAAGTTAAATTCCTAAATTAGGGGTTGAATTATAGCTATTATATCAATAAAAATACATAAGCGCGTATCTTTTAATATGAAATTTTACTAAAATATGACACTTTTCAATCACCTCTTTAGTTAACTCATAAACTATATTAGCATATGGTATGATGAGGACTGAGTAGAGGAGGCGCCTGAGGCCCAAGCCCAAGCCCAACCTATGATGTCAGCACCTACCATGCCTCAAAGGATTACTAGGAGCAGGGCAAAGACTTTGGGAGATGAGCATCAATTGATGTTTCTTTTTGTAATTTATTTAGTGTAGGTTCTAATTAGAACATAAAAGAAGGGTGTAGATAGGAGTTTAGGGCTTATGAGTAGAAATAGCAAAGTCACACCTTCCATGTGACTAGCTAGGCGCCATTTTTCAAATGGTTTGCATTTGAATTTTCCCACCTTTTTCCTTCATCAAATCCGGCCCTCTCACACTATAAATAAAGGTGCTTGGTTCATGTAATCACAAGTTGAATTTTAAGCAAAGTTACTATACACAAATTGTGTGAGATTAGTGAGAATTGTTCTCCTAGCTTTAGTCTTATCTTGTGAGTTTTGGGAGCTCTCAAGTGGCGGCAACCACAATCATCTTAGAGCAAATTCACACTCTCAAGTGGTGTGTTCTTCCCTCCATAGCTTCATCCACATAAGCTTTCCTATCTTTCATCTTTTTATTCCAATTCCATTCCATTTCAATTCCTAAATATGTCTTATGTTTGTGTTCTTATTAAATTCGGTTTTATGTCTCTTGTTTGATTGTTCTTTCTCTTTATTTGTGCGTTTCAATTCTGTTTTGGTTCTGCATTTGTTCTGTTTTCTTTCGCACCTTATTTGCCATTCATTCACCACCTTTAATTGTGTTTTTTTTTTTCCTTTCGTCTTATGGAAATGAACCTTCACATCTACTTAACACTTGTTAAGTTAATGTCCAGTGGGAATTTTCCTTAGACTTTTCACCTAAATTGCTTAAGAATCTTGATCCTAATTCTTAAAAGTGTCACCTAATGAATAAACCAAAAATCAACTCACATCATGTGGTATCAAGAGCTATGGTGTTGTTTTTGTTCATTTTGAGTTGATTTGGCACTTTACATTCAAGCAATTTAAATTCTAGCACTTTTAAATTCAAGTTACTTTAATTTCTTGTCATTAGTTTCTTATTTTTAATTTTCCAGCACCTTTATTTCTTGCAGAATTTTTTTTTCCAGCACCTTATATTCATAGCATTTTTCGTTTTGAATATGTTCCTTGTTATGCCTTTCTTTGATCTTGTCTTTTACTTTGAGTCTTATGTTCATTAGTATTCTAGGTGTCCTTATTTTGATTCTACTTACTTGCTTTTAATTTTGAAAGTTTGCTAAGTATTTAGATACTTGTTTTAGTAGAAGTTGATTTCAAGTTCCAAACCTATGATTTCAAGTGTTCAATTATATTGAATCCACCACAAAAATTGTTGTGAAAATTGAATGTTCTTCAAAATTGTTATGATGCATTCTATGGATCTTTCTTTCCATATTTCAATTTAGTATATAAAAAAAAAAAAAACAGTGAGCAAAACAGTACAAAACATGTTTGGTACTGCACATATACATTTCCTTTGCACATCAATTTCATTTTCAAATGTGGATTTAACTTGATTGGAAAATTGTTATCTACTTTGTGGAATTTGTGATCCTTTTGCTTTCACAAGTTCTAAAGAATTCAAAGAGTTTCTTAGTTAAAAGTGTAGTAAGTTTCTTAGAGTCTTCTTGTGTGCTTTTCTTGATTGTCTTCCTTTCTTAAGTTTTGTCATAATCTCTCTTTTCCAATTTTGGTTTAGCTATTTCTTATTTACATCTTTTCTTGCTTATCTTTTCTTTGTTTCCTCAAGTTTTGTGGTGTTTTTCCTTTGAGCAAGTGTTGCTTGCTTTGGCATCTTTCACTTGAGAGTTATTCAATCCACAAGTGAGACCTTGGCTAAGGAAAGAAAATTTTCTTGGAGTGGTTGAGTGCTCTTTTTCATCATTGCCGCAAGCTTCTTTTCTTCTAACTTGTTTTTCTCTAATTGTTTGTTCTTTGTGTTTGTTTTTTATTATTGTTATGGCTAATCTTTCTAGTGGAGAATCATCTAAGCCACATTCTCCTAAAAAAGCTTTCCTTATTGGAGAATTGAAGGAAGCTAAAAGAACCATTGCACAAAAGGAGGAGGAGATGAGACAAATGGAGGAGAGACTCCAAAGATTAGAAATGGCTTATGAGAGACCTCATTAAAACTGTGGAAGAAGACATCATCATAGGCATGGATCAAGAAGTTCTCAAAGTTATGGTGGACATGAAGAAGAAGCCGAATGGAGAATGCACCATTTTGAAGATAGGCACCAACATGTGGCAAAGCCTTATTTATCATTTGTAAAATTGCCTAGTTTTAGTGGAGATGGTGATCCCAATGTGTATTTAGGTTGGGAGGCTAAAGTAGAACAAATCTTTAATGTACATGAGGTCCAAGATGACCAAAGAGTTAGGTTAGCCTCCTTAGAATTTATGGACTATGCCATGCAATGGTGGCACAAAACCCTCATGGACATTAGGCTAAACAAGAGATCGCCCATGGTCTCTTGGGATGATTTAAAAGTATGCATGTGCGCTAGATTTGTGCCTCCAAACTATAGGAAAGAACTCTTGTTGAAGTTCTAACGGCTTCATCAAGGCACACAAAGTGTGGATGCTTATTTTAAAGAACTTGAAACAATTTTAACTAAAGTTGACATGCATGAAAGTGAGGAGTCTAAAATGGCTAGGTTTTTAAGTGGATTAAGAAGAGATATCCAAGATGTAGTAGAACTTTATGAGTATTTATTTTTAGAAAAATTGGTTCACCTTGCCATCAAGGTAGAATCCCAACTTTCAAAGAAAAACTCTTCCAAAAATTCTCATAATGATGGCTTTTACCACTCTACTTGGAAAAAAAAAACAAAAATTCTTCCAATTTTGTCAAAGAGTCTACTTACAAAAGCTAGGGATTCTAAACCCTCATCTTCCACTCCTAAATCTCCAACTAAAACATCAAGTAGGAAGTGCTTTAAATGTTTAAGCTATGGTCACATTGCTTCTAATTGTCCTTCTATGATGATGCATGATGGGGTAGTGGTGAGTGATCATAAAGCACATTCGTAATTCCTTAAACCAAGGAAAAACTCATGATTACCTTCCAATGTCAAGCATAAGATTGGTTACAACACGTGTGAAGAAGTTACAACCAGTAATTACACTCTTACACTCTTGAAAATGACATGTGTTGGTTGAAACTTTTCATGTGTCTTCACCTACCAAAATTTTCCAACTTGCCTTTTTTGGTGACTCTTAGATTGTAAATATTACAATAAAATCAAGGAATATTATATGATCTAAGAGTTTTTACAAAATTGAGATTTTTTAATTTCTTCTTCTAAAACTTTGAGTCTTGCGCTTGTAAATCTCCTTTGGAACCTTTTTTTTATTTTCACTTCTTTATTTTTCTTTGTCAAGCTTTTTATATTAATTTTTTTTCTCGTCTCCTCTATTTTCAACAAGTTTTTCCTCATCCATATTTACATCATCCTCCCTATCTAGGAGGGAATTTTTGCGAATTTTGGAACCTTGCAGCACATAACCAAATATCAAATACATTTAAGTTATGATTCACATCATTATTTCTCAGGAAGATCTAATTGGTATACATTATTATTCAATCTTTTCATGATTTGAAAAGGGCTGACTCCCCTATTAATAGAGGACCATTTGAGAAGATTCATATTGCGCCCTTAATATGGAGAGTAATATATTAACTTTCTTGTCCAATATTTTAGTCTTGTAAATATGTATACAAGTACATAAAATATAATAAAGCATACAACTTAGGTTTTTATTCAAAAAATTTAGACAGGTGGGCTTGATTTGCGAGTAATTGCGGTTTGACTTGGGAGTCAAAATCCTAATTTTAGAGTCAATGTGCATCCTTAAAGAAGTCAAAAACCTTAATTGGAGAGACATGAAAAGAGTGTGAACGACCATACACCCATCCACTCGACTTAGGTAAACTTACAAAGGAGTAGGGAGCCCTATAAACCCTTTACAAATTAAGAAACCAAGCAATATGAGGCTTCCTCCAACCTAGGTGCCGAATTCTCTTCATGCAACTGCACTTTACTATTTTTTTTTCCACATCTCATAGAGCATAGTGTGTAGAGCCTTTCCATCTATAAATAAGAGGCCTGCCCCCCTCCCCCTTTGTACTACTTTTGCTTTGAATGAGAATTGAACTTGCCTAGAGTTTGTCTTCTTGTTTCATTTAATTGTCTTAAAATAAGAATAATCTTCTCCTAGGTTCACATACCAAGGGATCTTCCTTGGGAGAGTGTCTCTCAAGTTTCATACTTGAAGCTTCAGAGAAAAGTTGAGTAATTTTTGTTGTCTTTCGTTGATGCTGAGAGAGATGCTTCCATCACCCTGGAGTTTGGAATTCCTTTGATTTGGAAATCTATCTTTTCTCAAGTGTAACCAAACCCAATCTTCATGTTGGAAGATAACCTTTTTTCTTCTTTTACTTGCAGTACTTCATATTTTTCCACCTTTGTATCTCCAATTTGACTTTAACACGTGGATCATTTATAAATTTTTCTATTTCATTTGAATCTTTACACATCATGTCCTTTGGAGTTGGAAGGAGAAATAAATCAAGATAGGTCAAAGAATTAAACTCATAAACAATCCCAAAAGGTAAGTGAAAAGTATAAGAATGAAGGTTTAATTACCTTTTTGGTCCCTACTTTTGGGGTCAATATTCAATTTAATATAGTGGTTTTTAAAAAAATCAGTTTGGTTCCAAGGATTTTTAAAAAGGTTCAATTTGGTCCCTTCTGTTAAGTTTTCACCCACAACGTTAACAATTGATGACGTGGCGCACACACTGCACACATGGAATGTCTCTTTCATCTTTTTTCGCTTTCCTCTCTCTCATCAATGGCTTTCTTCTCTCTCCATTTCTTCACAAACAACATGTTCACCCTCAACATGACCATCAATGGCTCCATCTGTCACTTGTGAACGTAAAGAAGTAGCTCTTGATGCAGGTCCCCTCCAGGCTTGTGCCACCCCAGATGAGATACCCCAAGTATCCTGATTAAAAAGTTCAACATCAAACCCAGTAGAGGGATGATTGAATTTGGAGAGAAATGGGGAAAGATGGAGGTTGGTAGAGTATAGGGTGGCACGGATGCAGAACTCGGTATTGTCTTAACCTCTTTGGTAGAAAGGGTGATGAGGGTTTTGAAGCAAAGATTGAATGTCCTAGAGAGAAAATTTTGTTTGTGAAGAAATGGAGAGAGATGAAAGTCATTTATGAGATAGAGGAAAGCGAAAAAAGATGAGAGAGACATTCCACGTGTGCAATGTGTGCGTCACGTCATCAATCGTTAATGTCGTTGGTAAAAACTTAACGGAAGGGACCAAATTAAACATTTTTAAAAAACCTTGTCACTATATTCAATTGAATATTGACCCCAAAAGTAGAGACTAAAAAAGTAATTAAACCTAGAATGAACTACTTCATTATATGCAAACTCAATATGAAGTATGTGTGTTTTCTACTCTTGATGAAATCGTCTTGACCTAAAATACTCCCCTTAATGTCCCATGAAAAATCCTTATAGTAATCTTCTACACTCTTACTTCCTTGACTCAACATTTAGTGTTCAAGAACTAACTTTCTTCTTGTAATAAAATAACACAAATCTTTCAAAGCAGACCAAATGATTATTTCTATTATGTACTTTTAACTACAGCACTTAAAATTTGGTTCTACCATGTAAAAGCATAATTTTTAAATTTAAACTAACAATTTTAACCATATAAGGTGCACTGGAGAAATGACAGTTTGTTTTTCCCTCATCTAGTTCAAAAAATGAGCCATTATTAAAGGAATTTATGGGCCAAGTGACCATGCCTGTGCAATTTAGCAAAGAACTAAAGCTTGCATTAAGAAATTGAAAATACAAATTGAACAGCTAGCTAGCACCATAAACCAACAACAAATGCAAGGTTCAGGTTGCCCAGTCTAACAGTTGCAAATCCAAAAAATGTGAGTGTTATGATAATTAGAACATGGAAGTATAACTGAAGTTTTTGGGTGAAACTCCTAATTCTTTCTTTTCATTTTTGTATTTGTGCAGTTTCTTTTTACTTGACTCAATTTTCCTTGTAATAGATTACCTTAGTTGTTTTAATTCCTTTACCTGAGGGACATCTATATATATAAACATTAGCTATCTTATATAAATTTTTTTATTAACATATACGTTACAGTTAAAATCTTTAGGACGTTGTAATAGATTGATTACCTTAGTTGTTTTAATTCCTTTACCTGAGGGACATCTATAAACATTAGCTATCTTATATAAAAAAATTTATTCACATATATATGTTACAGTTAAAATCTTTAGGACGTTATATACTACCTCTATCGATTTTACACAAACAGATTTTCAAGTATTCGACTTAATAAGAAAACGATTTTTTTCTAATTATTTTGTTTTATATGAACCTCATATTACGAGTTCTATCATAGTGAACTACTTTTAGTATATTCTATGCGTGTGTAACCTATAGGTTGTCATATTAACGTTTATATATATATATATATAAAGAAGCAATAGAGGAAACAACAAAAAGTAGAATGCATAAGGTACACGTGTTACGGGTGCAAGTTGCAAAACCAAGATTGTACGATCTAAGATGAGTCAAGCCCCATGCATGTGTGGTAGTATCTAGATATCTCACTATAATGCTCATAGTTGGAACTCTCAAAGTGCACAAATCTCGAAGGCAAGGGTCAATGCTTAAATGCCTCCCTAAATTTGTGGGTCCAAATAACCTACCATCCTAGCACCAATCAATTCTCCACTTGATTCCCATTCTTTCCCTTCACAACACTGTTGCGATACCTCAAATTTCTAGGACACACTCACACTCAGAAATGTTTTAGAATGCAAAACGCTTAGCTGGTTTTGTTTGCACTTTGCCCTTAAAAAGACCAAGCACACTCATATCTAATAATATCTTCATGGCTTTAATTTTATTATCTTTCAGTTCAAGCTTCCACTCACCTTCCAAGTGACCAAAATCCCTGTCATTTCACTCTTTCTTTATTCACTCTCTCCAACCCAACTCCCCCACTTCTTCACTCATTCTCTCATCACTCTCCATTACTCTCAATTTACATATAAAGTCTTCTAAAACTTTCTACACTATCAAAACCCCACCTTCACACAGCAAAAGCCCCTTAGACCCATTCCTGTCAGAGGCTTGTTGAAAAATAAAACCAAACCAACTTTCCCTTTCACTCATGGCTTCTTCTTCTTCCTATCTGACAATTTCCCCAAGAAAGCTTCGATCAGATTTGTATTCCTACTCCTACCAAGAGGATTCTAGCACCCCACTAGTCATAAATGTTCTGGCTTCGCTGATTGAGAGGAGTATGGCCAGAACAGAGAGGATCGTGAAGAATGGTTCTTGGTCTTTATCCAAGGCCCTTAGCACAAGCATCTTTTATTGCAGGGATATCCCAGACATGACAATCCAATCCTATCTAGAGAGAATTTTCAGGTACACTCGTGCAATACCGTCGGTGTATGTTGTGGCCTATGTCTACATTGATAGGTTTTGCCATAACAACCCAGGATTCAGAATCAATCCTAGGAATGTGCATAGGCTTCTCATTACAACAATCATGTGTGCCTCCAAGTATGTTGAAGACACGTAAGTTTTCTTCGCATTTGTTCACACACATCAAATTAATTAACCTGCCTTCAATTATACGTTGTTTATCTACATCATTTTGTGATTTGTACTTGTCAATAGTTTGTGTCAATCTTAATGTTGACATCACTTGCCAACAACTGAGGAAAGGGACAAATGTTTTAAGATTTAATTTGGTCTATGTTGCTAGTGTCTGATAATGCATCAATTTCTAAACCATCCATTTAGCTTGGATTGAAATTCAGGGGATTGATGTGTTGATAAAAATGTTTGGCAGGAACTACAGAAATTCCTACTTTGGAAAAGTTGGTGGGTTAACAACTAATGAACTCAACAAGTTGGAACTGGAATTCCTTTTCTTGATGGATTTCAAATTGCATGTAAATGTGAGTGTTTTTGAGAGCTATTGCTGCCATTTAGAGAGGGAAGTCAGCATTGGAGGAGGGTACCACATTGAGAGGACCCTGAGGTGTGCAGAAGAAATCAAAGCAAGGCATAGAGAAGAGAAGGGTTTCAGACACATTGCTCGTGTAATGTTGTAATACAAGGTAGTCTTGGTTTGGTGTGGAAGGTTTCTTTTGGCCTGCAAATAAAGAAAGAAAGGCAGTTATGTGTACAAATTGGTATAATACAAATCTAAATGTTTGTTGCGGTAATTGAGGTTAGGATAACGAGAGAGGAAAGCTAAAGCTTGAGAAATGTACAAATTTGTTTCGTTTCTTCACTATGTAAACACTGAATTTTCCATACCCAAGAATTTTATTTTGGGTCGTTTGCTTAGATTGTAACTGTATCTGCGTGGTTTAATCCCTGAATTGTATCCCTTGATTATGGTTCTTATTTTGACATTTGTTAACTGAGATTTGGGTGCATATTAAGTTCTGTTATATGTATTTCAGTTATTTTTCTGTTATTTTGTTTTTTTATTGCGTTAACAAAGCGTCTATATAAGGAATGTACACGTTTTCTTTTCACATATGAAAATAAAATAAAACTTTCTGCTCATCTTCTTTCTTGTTCTCTCGCTTCTTCTTCTTCTTTTGTCGTGTTATACACGCTACATAATCATTTGCATGAAGATCGTCTAGTGCCTGTTATGAAGAGAGTCTACCATTGGTATATCGCTGAGTGTCTATCATTGTGTCTGATACCATCTTCACAAAGCGTCTATAGCCTTTCTGGTATAGAGTGTCTACCCATCACAGTGTCCAACGTTTCTGCACCAGTGTCTAATGCTTCTAAACCAGCTACTCATGAATACCAAAATCCAATATGTGAATCTCCCTATGCTTCTGCTCTTTCTTGATTATGATTTCTTGTTTCTTTACTTTTAGTTTTTCTTTGTTGCTTCTTTTGTTCGTTATGGAGATCAACAACAACCTAGATGCTTCTAAGAATTTTGACAGTCCTTATTATCTTCATCATGGAGAAAACTCAGGAATGGTCTTGATCAACTTACAACTTGATGGTGGAAACTATCATGCATGGAGTAGGGTTATGCGACACACTCTTTTTTCAAAAAAATAAACACAAGCTCATTGATGGAGGTCTTCCTGTTCCGAAATCTGGTACTCTTCCCTGTGAAGCATGGGAAATATGTAATATGAAGGTGATATCTTGGATGACACGAAGTATGAATGTGCAAATAGCACAAAGTAAGGAGACCACTTCAGTATGGATGCTATGGGAAGATCTGCGTGAGCGTTTTTTAAAAGGAGACCACTTCAGTATTTCAGATCTTTTACAATAAATACACTCCATGAGACAAGATCAACGGACTGTGACATAATTCTACATTGATTTGAAAACTCTATGGGAAGAACTATAATCTTTAAGGCCAACTCTTGAATGCATTTGTAAGATCAAGTGCAGTTGTGTTTTAACCAAGAACATTCTAAGTATAAAGAGTCTGAGTATGTTTTATATTTTTTGAAAGGACTCAAAGACTCAGATGTACCGTCAAAACACGATCTTGTTAATGGAAGCATTATCTAGTAAAAACCGTGTCTTTTCTCTTACCATTCAACAAAAACGACAAATGGCAAGTAATGTCACGGTGAATAGGAAAATTTTATTCAATTCTTCTGACAATCAAGGAAATTGGAAGACATTTTGCGATGGAAATGGGAGATTTCAAGGTAGAGGAAAAAACCAAAACAGTGGAAAGTAGTGTACATATTTTCAGAGATTATATCATAGGATTTGTGGGATATGACTCACCTTTTTTCTGTCCGTTTTCTTGTCATTAACTGAAATCAATGGGAGGTTACTTACCGTTCACAACTAATTGTCATCAAAGGGAGGTTACTTACCGTTTATAATTAATTGTCATCAAATGGAGGTTACCATTCTCAATTAATTGCTTTTGATTGTTGTTGTCTCCTAGAACCACTATATATAGTGACTTCTTTCAACCAATGTAACACACACAAAAACAGCAACACACTTGCTTCCTCTCTCTCTCCTTTCATATACTCTCTATTTCTTTTCTTTAGGTGTAAGTGTTTAACCCATATAGAGAGAATTTGTTTTGAGGCTATTTATCTATTAGTTTGAGAGGAATTCATTGTACTCCCAGTACCATTATAGTGGAAGGTTTTTGGCTCTCTCGCCGGTGGTTTTTTACCTCTATTTAAAGGGGTTTTCCACCTAAAAATTCTGGTATCATTCTCATTTTTCTTGTTACTTTAATTTCTCATATAATCTTTGGTTGAAATTATTACGCTTCCACACACGATATCCCTACAAATTGGCATCAGAGCTTTTCGATAATTCAACCAAGATTTGTTGTTCAATAATGTCGAAATTCGATATTGAGAAATTTGATGGTAAAATCAGCTTTGCTATCTGGCGAGTCCAGATGCTAGCTGTTCTCACCCAGAATGGTTTAAAGAAAGTTCTGACAGGGAAAATGACGAGGCCAACCACTATGACAGAAGAGCAGTGGGATGAGATGGATGAAAAGGCATTGTCTACAATCCAGTTATCCTTGTCTCGTGAGGTGTTGCGTGAGGTCATCAACGAGAAAACTGCAGCAGGCATATGGAGTAAATTGGAGTCTCTATACATGACCAAAAGTCTTGCAAACAAACTCCGGTTAAAGGAGCGACTTTTTACACTCCGAATGTCAGAAGGTACTTCCATCCAATCTCACCTTGATGAATTTAATTCCATCATAATTGATTTGGAAAATTTGGATGTTAAAATTGATGATGAGGATAAAGCCGTTCTACTTATTGTTTCTCTACCACCCTCGTATCGACAATTCAAAGAAATTATGTTATACGGTAATTATCTTACCTTAAGCTTTGATGATGTCAAGACTAATTTACTAGCCAAAGAAAAATTTGATACTGAAATTCATTCTGGAAGTTCTGGTGAAGGATTAGTAGTTAGAGGGAGAAACCAAGAGAAAGGTAGGAACAATAAATATAAATCTAGGTCAAAATCTATAGGCAAGAACTCCAAATATTGTCGTTATTGCAAGAAAAAGGGACACGAGATCTCTGAATGTTATAAATTGAAAAATAAGCAAGATAGAGAAGATAAGGGAAATGGTAAACAACCAGAAAGATCTGCCGAAGCTAGTATTGTTGAAACTGAATCTGATGGGGATTGTTTTGTAGCTTCCAACACTAAACAAAGGTCTAAAAATGAATGGATTCTTGATTCTGGTTGTACTTTTCACATGTCTCACAATAGAGACTGGTTTACCACATATAAACCAGTTTATGATGGTCTTGTTTTGATGGGAAACGATGCTCAATGCAAAGTTGTTGGTGTAGGAACAATCAAAATCAAAACACATGATGGAATTGTTTGAACTTTAACAGGTGTCAGATATGTCCCTGATTTGAAACGGAATCTCATTTCCTTAGGCACCCTTGAATCTCATGGGTGTAGATACTCAGCTGAAGGTGGAGTTTTAAAAGTGTCTAAAGGAGCTCTTGTGCTACTAAAGGCAATTCGATGTGATATTTTGTATGTGCTGCAGGGTTCAACAGTTACAGGTTCTGCAGCTATTGCCTCACCCAACACAGATAACACCAAGTTGTGGCATATGAGATTAGGCCACATGAGTGAGAAGGGAATTCTAATCCTCAAGAAGAAGGGTCACCTTGGTAACCATTGTACTGGAAAGGTTGATTTCTGCGAACATTGCATTTTTGGTAAGCAGAAAAAGGTTAGTTTTTCTAAAGCCATACACAGAACCAAAGGTACCTTGGATTATATTCATTCGGATCTTTGGGGTCCGTCAAAAGTTCCCTCCAGAGGTAAATGTTGTTATATGATGACAATTATTGATGATTTCTCACGAAAACTTTGGGTGTATTTTCTCAAACATAAGAATGAAGCATTTTCCACTTTTAAAGAGTGGAAATTATTGATTGAGAATCAAACTGGCAAGAAGATAAAAAGGCTAAGGACAGACAATGGCCTTGAGTTTTGTTCGAATGAATTCAATGATTTCTGCAAGAAGGAAGGCATTTCCAGACACCTCACCATTCCAAGGACTCCACAACAGAACGGGGTTGCAGAAAGGATGAATAGGACTATCCTGGAGAGAGTTCGTTGCATGCTCTCCCATTCTGGTTTGAAGAAATCTTTTTGGGCTGAAGCGGCTTCAACGGCATGTTATCTGATAAATCGCTCTCCTAACAGATCAATTGATTGCAACATTCCAGAAGAAGTTTGGTCAGGTAACCCTGTTGATTATTCTAATCTTAAAATATTTGGTTGCCCTGCTTATTCTCATGTAAACGAGGGAAAATTAGAACCTCGTGCTAAGAAGTGCATTTTCTTGGGTTATGGCTTAGGGGTTAAAGGCTATCGTTTATATGACCCAGAATCTCACAAAGTAATTCACAGTCGGAATGTAACCTTTAATGAAATTGCTATGTTCTCTTCTGTAAAAGATACTGTCATTTCCTCAATTGATACAGGTGACCAGGAAGATGCTCGAGAGAAGGTGGAGTTTGAGATTAAAACACCTGCTCATGAGGAAAACGTTCCCAATTCCTCCAGTATTCAAGATGATCAAGCTACTGCTATTGATGGTACAAATGAACATTTGAGACCACATGAGAAATGTCCACCTCAACGACGAGGGTTACCACAGCCGTGGCCTATGGCCCAAGAGCTTCCACAAAAGAGACCAAGAAAACCGACTCAAAGATTAATTGCAGAATCTGCCAACATTGCTTATGCTTTAACTATTGCTCAAGAGATGGGTGAAGAAGGTGAACCCAAGAATTACTATGAAGCTATCTCTAGTGACGACTCAACAAAGTGGATTGCTGCTATGCAAGAAGAAGTTGAGAGTCTTCACAAAAACGAAACATGGGAATTGGTGAAGTTACCAGAAGGAAAACGAGTCATTAGTTGCAAGTGGATCTTTAAGAGAAAAGAAGGGATCCCTGGTGTTGAGAGTACAAGGAATAAAGCAAGATTTGTTGTAAGAGGTTTTGATCAAGAGGAAGGTATTGACTTTAATGAAGTATTTTCTCCTGTTGTTCGTCATACTTCAATACGTATATTACTTGCTTTAGTTGCCTTGTATGATTTGGAGCTGGAACAGTTAGATGTGAAAACTGCTTTTCTTCATGGTAATCTTGAGGAAGAAATTTACATCCAGCAGCCTGAAGGGTTCCTTATTCCTGGAAAGGAGGACCATGTATGTCGTTTGAAGAAATCTCTCTACGGCTTGAAGCAATCACCAAGACAATGGTATAAGAGGTTTGATTCTTTCATGGTTGGACATGGCTACTCCAGAAGTAGCTATGATAATTGTGTCTATTTTCAAAAGACATCCGATGGGTCATTTATATACTTGTTGTTATATGTTGATGACATGTTGATTGCCGCAAGAGATAAATCTTTAGTTAACAAGTTAAAGGCCCAGCTTAGCAGTGAATTTGATATGAAGGACTTCGGTCCTGCTCAGAAAATTTTAGGAATGGAGATCAGCAGAGATCGTCAAGCTGGAAAACTTTTTCTATCACAAAAGAAGTATGTTCTTAAGATGCTTGACAAATTTGGAATGCGAGATTGCAAAGCTGTTAATACTCCAATTGCCGCCCACTTCAAGTTGTCATCAGATCAGTGTCCAAAATCAGACGAGGACAAAATGCGCATGTCACATGTCCCGTATTCAAATGCAATTGGAAGTCTCATGTATGCTATGGTATGTACCAGGCCTGATTTAGCTTATGCTGTTAGCATTGTTAGCAGGTTCATGCATAATCCAGGCAAGGCACACTGGGAAGCCGTTAAATGGATACTTCGTTATCTAAAAGGTTCTCCTGATCTTGGTTTGGTATTTGATCAACATAGAGCCGATCCCGGAGGAGCAGTTGGCTATGTTGATACTGACTATGGTGGTGATTTAGATCGGAGAAGGTCACTTTCAGCCTACATTTTTACCCTATGTGGTTCTGCTATCAGCTGGTATTCTTCACTTCAAGCCATTGCGGCCTTGTCCACCACTGAAGCAGAATATATCGCTGCTACAGAAGGTATCAAAGAGGCTATATGGCTTCGAGGCTTGGTAAGTGAACTTGGTCTTCAACAAGATGTTCTTGTTATATTTTGTGATAGTCAGAGTGCTGTCCACTTAACCAGGAACAACAAGTATCACTCAAGGACCAAGCACATTGAAATTAAGCACCATTTTATCCGAGACATTGTTGATACGGGAGATATAATTGTTGAAAAAATTCATACAGCCGAAAATCCTGCAGACATGTTGACGAAGGCACTTCCACCGGCTAAGTTCGATCATTGCCTGAACTTAGCTGGTATTATCCATACTTAATCAAGGTTTCATGGCGAGAGAGTGTTCCAGTCAAAGGCAAGTCAAGGTGGAGATTTGTGGGATATGACTCACCTTTTTTCTGTCCATTTTCTTGTCATTAACTGAAATCAATGGGAGGTTACTTACCGTTCACAATTAATTGTCATCAAAGGGAGGTTACTTACTGTTTATAATTAATTGTCATCAAATGGAGGTTACCATTCTCAATTAATTGCTTTTGATTGTTGTTGTCTCCTAGAACCACTATATATAGTGACTTCTTTCAACCAATGTAACACACACAAAAACAGCAACACACTTGCTTCCTCTCTCTCTCCTTTCATATACTCTCTATTTCTTTTCTTTGGGTGTAAGTGTTTAACCCATATAGAGAGAATTTGTTTTGAGGCTATTTATCTATTAGTTTGAGAGGAATTCATTGTACTCCCAGTACCATTATAGTGGAAGGTTTTTGGCTCTCTCGCCGGTGGTTTTTTACCTCTATTTAAAGGGGTTTTCCACCTAAAAATTCTGGTATCATTCTCATTTTTCTTGTTACTTTAATTTCTCATATAATCTTTGGTTGAAATTATTACGCTTCCACACACGATATCCCTACAGGATAGATGAATGTTACTCCAAATATGGATTTTCTCCATGGTATAAACATGGTATAAATAGAAAGGTGAAAAATTAAGAGGATTATAAATAATTTTGATTGCTTCTCCAACCTTGAGAATAATTATTGTTGTTGGAGAAACCACCTTGCCTTCCTTGATTGTCCATGTAATTTATTTCTGCTTCAGATGAATTATTTTGATAAGCTTAGTGACCATTGGGATGATCACCTCCAAAAAAATCACACCTTATTGGTTGACTCTGAATCTGAGAAGATTGCACAACTTATAACTGTTGTGATAATTTAGCCATTTGTTCAGTTAGTGCTTCAATCTGTTGTTTCAGAATTTTATTATGAGTTAGGAGTGTATCAACTCTAACAACCCTTTCTTTTGAATACCTTGTTGATCATGTTAGGCTAGATGATCTTTTAATGCCAATGCATCAATAATCTTTGTCACTTATTCCACATCAACAACCATCATTGTGCCACTAGCTATAACATCTAAGAGCATCTTGGTATCAAATCTGAGACCATTACAATGCTCAATTGAGCAATTTCTTCAAACCCATGATTTGGGAATTTTCTCAGCATCATTTTAAATCTCTCACATGTCTTGCAGAAGGCTCCATCTACTTCTTGTCTGAACATAGAAATATCAGACTTTGCTTTGATGTAGCGAGATATTGGAAAAAATCTTTGTAGAAATTTCTCCTCTATATCCTTCTAGCTAGTGATGCTCTGATTTGGATGTGATTCAAGTCATTCTTTTGCCTTTCCTACTAATGAAAAAGGAAACAAACAGATATAAACATTTTCAATATGACCTGATTGAAAGCACATTGTTCCCACCAATTCATAAAATGTGGACAAATGTATATATGGATCCTCATGGTCCACTGCTGTAAATTGATGGGTACTAACAAGACCAAGGAAAGCAGGTTTCATCTCTAAGGCCTTGATGGTAGTAGGTATTGCAATACTAGAAAAGTGTCTTAACCCCTATTGCATGGCATAATCTCCTAGTGTTTTCCTAGGAGGTGGTGCTGGCTCTTCTTCCATGTTGCTTTCCTCTTGAAAAATATTAATGGGAAGGAAAAAGTGGTTGAGGATTCTTCTCTAGTGTCTCCTTGTTTTTCTTTTGTCTTTGTCTTTCTATTTCTTTTAGCTACCTTTCAATCTCCAATTCAAATAATAATTGGTTTTTGGGAATTTGATCTATTAATATCATATAAGACAACTAAATCAAGGGTTAGCACAAGGATTCACGAGTAGTAAAAAATAAATTTTTAAAATTTAAAATTTAAAATAAATAAAATAAAATAAATTCAAAATAAAATAAAATAAATCTTTAATTAAAATAAAATAAAATAAAAACAATAAACAAAAAAATTCAAAAATTCAAAATATTTAGGAATTTGTACTAAAAAATTAAATTGTTTCTCGGTCAAAAACTTGATGATTATTTTACAGCAAGTGTACCGCGTCAGAAGTAATAATTTGTCCCTAAGGATGGATATTGAACCAACAAGGAACAGTTGAATTATCAAGTATAAGATTCACTAACTAGAAAAAAAAAGAATAAATTTTGTTTAGGAGTTTGTTATGTGTTGCAAGAATTGTAAAGAAAGCAAGTCAAAGAATTTGTTGGTTCAATTGGGACTGGGGTTCATTCTTCTTACTCTTTTGTGTTTTGAAAAGAGCATAGTAATATTATTCTTTGATTAATGTTGATGCCCATATAAAAGTCATTTATATCGATTTCTCGCATATAAAATTACTAAGAGAGTCTCCTAAATATTGATTCCCGACATATTTATAAAAACTCTTTGGCATTATGATTAGATGTTGATAGCAATTAACATTTCAAATCTATTCCTAGCATTCAAATATGTTAAGCATTATCATTTGGGTCAGAAACTTAGAAGTACTTTGTAGTCAAATCTAAGGATCTTGATCATGGTAAACAAGCGTTACAAATAAAATGACAATTCCAATCATTAATCAAGAAAAAAAATATTATATTTAAATGTCACCTCAATACATAAGAGTTTGAATAGATTACTCCCAATCTCAAAGGGTAGAATTAGCCACTCATGTTGGCCATTACAAGCACGAAAAGAAAGAAAAGAAGATCTCGAATGTTTCTCCTTGATGGCTGCCTTCTCTAAGGTTTTCTAACACCTTTTATTCTCCCCAATTGATGTCTAGGGTTATGCCTCACATCTCATATTTAACCTAATTGGGCTTGGACTATGTGACTTCTCCCTTGGGCATGATTGGGCTCGCTTGGACGAGTTGGACGAAAACAAGCCCAACATCTCTGGAGTGATCTCGCCTGGGCGAGATCCTTTGGAAGCTTCTGGTTTGGGCAAGCTTGGGTGAGTGCTGGAGTGTTCCAGTTTTCCCTTTTTATCTTTATTTATTCTCCTTTTGCCCTTTCATCTCCATTTTTCCCTAGAATCCTGAAATTAACACAAATTTGGGAATAAATCATTCTTATTCAAATTATAATCACAAAATATGTAAAAAGGTTTAAATTCATAAATTAGGAGTTTTATTATAGTTATTTTATTAATTAATATCCATAACTGCCTGTATTTTAATATGAAATGTTACTAAAATATGGCATTTATCAATCATCTTACTCAAGACGATCAATCGTAGAAAGCACTACAAAAAATACTGAAAATTTAAGAATGTCTGACATGCATAGAAGAACTCCTAGATATCTAAAAGATTATCATCAATTGTCAAATCATATTGATACTAAATGTTTGAATAATTCTAATAAATTTGTCTATCCTATGCCTACATCTTAACTATGTCTTACTATATTGTCTAATGAGGAGCCTCAAAATTATGTGAAGCCATTAAAAAACTAGAATGGTGTGAGGCAATGAAAAAATAAATAGAAGATTTATAAGAGAATAAAACCTGGAGTTTAACTGATCATCCACATAGTAAGAACCCATTGGATGTAAATGGGTTTATAAAATCAAATACAATGTCAAAGGTGATATAGAAAGATATAAGGTTAAGCTTGTTGCAAAAAGGTATATTTAAAAGGAGTAGATTATTTGGATACTTTTTCTCCTGTTGCCAAGCTTACAACTATAAGAGTGCTCTTAGCCATTGAAACTAAACATAGGTGGTATTTAAAGTAGTTGAACGTTAATAATATTTTTTTACATGAGGAGTTAAGTGAGGAAGTCTACATGTTACCTCCACCAAGAATAAAGGTCAAAACTGGACAGTTTTGCTGGTTAACAAAGTCTTTATATGGATTAAAACAAGCAAGTATGCAATGATTTTCCAAACTCTCTTCCTCTATTAAGAACATTGAGTTTACTCAATCTTTTTATGATATTCATTACTCATTAGAGAAACAGGAAATAATTCTACTATGTTATTGGTATATGTAGATGATATTATCCTTGTAGGAAAGTATGTACCTGACATTGAAAAAGTTACACAATATCTTGACAAGACTTTTAAAGTAAAGGATTTAGGAGATTTGAAGTTTTTCCTTGGACTCGAGATCGCTAGATCTAGTAGTGGCATTCATGTTTCCCAGAGAAAATACGCTTTTTATGTCATCATTGATGATTGTCTTCTTGCTGCTAAGCCATGTTCCACACCTATGGTTAAGGACACAAAAAACATGTTCAAAGAAGGTATTCCTATGAAAGATATTGATGGCAGAAACACTCTTTTATATATGTTTGAGGGAGCCATAAGCTAGTGGTACAACCTACAGTAGTTAAATTTCTTGCTTAAAAGTATGATAGAATTTTGGCTTGTATTTTGGCCTTACTAGTGCAAAATGTAAAAACAACGACTATTTATTTAATGCATTTTTACGATCAGACACTGTTATTCAAAATGTGGTGGCATTTTTGAAATTAACTTCATTTATGAATGCGGCTATTAGTAATAGTCGCATTCTTAAATCATGTGCTTGGATTTAAGAATGCGTCTATTCCTAATAACTGCATTCTTAAATCAAAGCGCTTGATTTATGAATGCGGCTTTACTATAGCCGCATTCTTAGGCATTCTTAAATCTAAGCACATGATTTAAGAATGCAGCTATTACAAATAGCTACATTCTTAAATCATTTTTTTACCCTAACTCTGAAGCGCGCCACTTACGCTTTCATGCTTTCTTTCTCTTCTTGGCACTTTGCGTTTTCTCTCTGTTTTCGCTCTAGTGTTCCTCTCTTCTTCTACAAGCTTTATTGTCTTCTCGTGCCATTGTAAGTTCATTGGAGCTCTCTTCCTTCTTCACCAATGGTTTATAAAATTTTTTCGTTTCTCTTACTTTGTTTGTTTTCTTGCATTGCTTGAAGTACTACTGTTTTATTGCCTTCGTCGCTGCTTGTGTGGGATTTTCCTTTGCTCTATCACTGTTGTTGTCGCCGTTGCTGCCTTTCACGCACAAGGTTGGTGGTGTTTTTAATTTTTTTTGTAATGTTTAGGTTTAGGATTTAGGGTTTAGGGTTTTAATTTTAAAAAATAAATAAATAAGAATGTGACTATTTATCATAGCCACATTTATAAATCGCTTTTAAGAATGCGGCTAAAATAGCCGTTGTACTTGACCAGAACTCATAGCGCTCAAGAGCTCGCTGGTCGAACTTTGGCGTTTCTCCAGGCAAGTCAGCTTGGCACATGGACCTCACTTGTGTGCCATGTGACTTGGCCCCAGGTATACGTATATATTAACCCTTATTCACGTATATAGTATAATCCTTCACGTATAAGATTGATTGCTAAAGTGAAGGAACATAATATGCCTAGGGGTGCGCTTAGCGTGTCCAGGTCTATGATGAGTAAAGTATTAACTGTAAGGCCCGAGTCTGTTAACGCTAAGGCAACCCAGGTAAAGCTATATGCATTGCACGAAATAGCGTATGAATGGGTTTGTATTATCATGGACATACGGGCGAATGATTATGGGCGGGACCTTGCGCCAGGGTTACGAGGATAGGGATGCGCACGTGCATATAAATGAAGGAACACCTGTAGTCTTGGACCTGAAGATTATTGGTGCCTGTGGCAGGGGGTTTTCTATTAGAGATATAAGATAATGTGTTTATTTTCAGTTAATATTTGTTTATCTCAAGTGCAACAGGAACATGGTACGCTATAAAAAGGGGCTTAAGGTCCCAGGTGAAGGTATGCAATTCTGAATACACTTTTAGATACTGAAACTACTTGTTTCTTATTCGTTTCCAAAGCCCTTACTAACTTGAGCATCGGAGCGTGATCAGCCGTGAGGGCGCCCTTTGTCTCTGCAGGTAAAGCATCCAGCAACCAAGGGAGGTGCATATTCTAGGGGAGACAGGCGAAGCCTGAACAAGTCATCAGAGTCAACTGGACCAATCAATCAACCAGAACATTTGGCGCCCACTGTGGGGCTTAGTAATACTAGGTCCCATCCGCATTGATAGACGAGCAATTATAAGATATGAGAAATACCAGGCAAAGCGGTCCCGTAGGATCTAAAGAGAGAGATGCCCCCACAACCCAGCAGCTTATGGAGATCCCCAGTGATAAGCAACCCGAGCCAGCGGGTGAGGTTTAGGAAAGGGTGATCGGGGGTAAGAAGTTTAAGCTCAGCAAGTCGCTGAGCCAAGAATTGCAAGAAAGGATTGTCGAGGTGATAGCACGATATTTGGATGCCTTCGCATGGTCAAAATCAGATATGCCAGGCATTAACCCAGACTTTCTGTGCCACCATTTCACGATAGACCCGAAGATCAGACCAATCATTCGAAAGAGGAGAAAATTCAACAAAGAAAGGTGACTTGTCATTAAGCAAGAAACACAGAAATTGTTGGACTCTGGCCATATGAGGGAAATTCAATACCCTGAATGGTTAGCGAATGTGGTGCTGGATAAGAAAGCTAGTGGAAAGTGGAGAATGTGTATGGACTTTACGGATCTCAACAAAGCCTACCCTACAGATTCATACCCGCTACCCAACATTGATACTTTGGTAGATAGTGCATCTGGGTGCCGGCTTCTCAGCTTTCTGGATGCATTCTCGGGGTACAATCAGATTCGCATGCACCCTCGGGATGAAAGCAAGACTGCTTTCATGACGGAGCTCGCCAGCCATTGTTATAAGGTGATACCATTTGGACTGAAGAATGCTGGAGCGACGTACCAGAGGTTGATGGACAGGATTCTCGCCCCCATTATTGGGCAAAATGTGCAGGCATATGTGGACGACATGGTCGTCACCTCGATAGAGCAGGAACAACATGTGGTGGATTTGGAAGAACTATTTGTTACAATAGCCAAGTACAACCTGAAACTGAATCCAGAGAAATGTGTGTTTGGGTAAAAGCAGGAAAATTCTTAGGATTTCTCCTCACAGAGCGGGGGATAGAAGCAAATCCCAAGAAGTGCGCAACAATCATTGCCATGAGAAGTCCTGCCACCACGAAAGAAGTACAACAGTTAACAGGAAGGATGGTTACCCTCTCACGCTTCCTATTAGCCGGGGGAGATCGGGGGTACCCTTACTTCTAGTGTTTGAAGAGGAATAGTCGTTTCGCTTGGACAGTAGAGTGTGAAGAAGCGTTTGAAAAGCTGAAGGAGTACCTGGCCAGCTCGTCAGTTCTTTGCAAGCCACTACTGGGCACACCCCTCCATCTCTACTTTGCCATCACAGATTGGGCGATCAGCTCGGTCCTGGTGCAGGAGCAGGAGCACCACCAAAGGCCCATATATTTTGTACGTAAGGTATTGCAAGGACCAGAGGAGCGTTATCAAGCCATTGAGAAAGCAGCCTTAGCAGTGGTATTTGCAGTTCGGAGACTCCGTCACTATTTCCAAAGTTTTACAGTAATAGTGATGACTGACCTACCGATTCGTAAGATACTACAGAAACCAGACATGGCTGGCAGAATGGTGCGATGGGCGGTTGAGCTTTCCGAGTTCAATGTACAATATGAGCCTAGAGGTCCTATCAAGGGACAAGTTTATGCTGACTTTGTGGCGGAACTCTCCATGGGAACTACCCCCTCAGGAAGGGGAGATTTCCAGTGGATTCTTTCAGTAGACGGGTCCTCTAACCAACAGGGTAGTGGGGCTGGCATTATCCTGAAAGGACCAAACGGATTGCTGATCGATTAGTCCCTAAGATTTGCCTTCAAGACCAGCAATAACTAGGCTGAATATGAAGCATTAGCAGCCAGAATCGCCAAGGAGATGGACGCTCAAAGCCTATTGGTAAAAAGCGATTTGTTGCTAGTGACCGGACAAGTCACAAGGGAATATCAGGCCAAGGATCCCCAGATGGCCTCGTACCTAAAATATGTCACGCTGTTGAAAGAAACCTTCCCCACGTTCGAGTTTATACATGTTCCAAGGGAGAAAAACATACGAGCAGACCTGTTGGCAAAGCTCGCCAGCTCGGGTAAAGGAGGTCGTCAAAGGTCGGTAATCCAAGAGACCTCTAGGGCACTTAGAATTGCTACAGATGATACGAGCGACGAAGAACAGGTGAATTTGGTTGATATTAGGCAAAGAAGACATCAATCCCTGGCTCAGGAGACCTTGAGGGTACCTAAAATAAGTATTTACAACCTGTTTGAAGAAGGGCAGCTGGACGTCTGCCTTATTGATATAGGTGAGACCTGGATGACTATAGGAGTTACCACGCTGACGGTGTACTACCGATGGAGCCCGCAGAGGCCAAGATTTTGAAGAAGAACACGGAAAGGTATACCTTGATAGATGGGAAACTGTTCAGGCATGGTTACACTCATCCTACTCTGACCTGTATAAGTGGCGACCTATGTACGTAGGTGATGGCAGAGCTCCACGAGGGTATCTGTGGAAGCCACATTGGAGGACGAGCTCTCTCTTTGAAAGTTGTTCGAGCAGAGTATTACTGGCCAACTATGCGGGAGGATTGTATGAAGTACGCACAGTGGTGCACGCAATGCCAGAAACATGCTAATTGGCATCACGCACCCCCAGAAGAATTGCGATTGATCAGCAGCCTGTGGCCCTTTCACATGTGGGGCGTTGATATTCTAGGACCTTTCCCATTGACCATTCGACAAATGAAGTACTTGGTAGTGGTCATGGAGTATTTCACCAAGTGGATAGAAGTTGAGCCCATGGCACAGATCACCACTCAATAAGTCCAACACTTCGTGTGGAAGAATATTGTTTGTCGTTTCGGGATTCCAAAATGCTTGGTATCCGATAATGGCACCCAGTTCGCAAGCCAGCAGCTCGAAAAATTGTGCATGGAGCTCGGCATTAAGCAGGTATTTGCATCTGTAGAACACCCCCAAACCAATGGGCAGGTTGAGTTTGCCAACAGGGTGTTACTCAGAGGGCTGAAAAGGAGGCTGGAAAAGGCAAAGGGGAGTTGGGTTGAGGAGGTCTCGCGAATTTTGTGGGCCTACCACACCACCCCTCAATCCACCACTAAGGAGACGCCTTTCAGCCTAGTATACGGGTCGGATACCATGATCCCAGTAGTGATACAGGAAAGTTCGTCACAATTCCAAAATTTCGTGGCAGAAGAATCTAATGAAGGGAGAAGGATAAATCTCGACCTACTTGATGAGGTGCAGGAGCAAGCGCGCATTAAAGCTGAAGCCTTGAAAAGGAAGGTGGAGCAGAAGCAAAGGTCTAAACTAAGACCTCGACAATTCCAGGTCGGTGATTTGGTCATGAGGAAAGCCCACCCGTATCAGCTAGAGAACAAGTTATCTCCCAAATGGATCGGACCATTCCGAGTGATAGAAATGCTCGGGAATGAAGCTTACAAACTTGAGATTCTAGAAGGGGGCACAATACCGCGAACTTGGAATGGGGTCAGCCTTAAGTTTTATTTCAGTTGATATATAATGTCAATCATGAACAGTTAAGGGGACACTCTTTTTCCCTTACGGGGGTTTTTTAATGAGGTTGCCCAATGAAAAAGCATTTAAGAAATGATGTGCCATTATATTATAAATGAAACCAGTTCACCCGATGTGGTGGACACGAAACCAGTTTACCAAATGTGGTTTATGATCCCGTTGGCGCTGACTCGGACGTGGAGGATGTGCCTCGTCCCTCCTTCTCCTGCAACCGCGTGCTCTGCAGGAACGCTCCAAGAACCTCCTCTGCAACTCCAAACGATGCCCTGCAAAACAACACAGACGGAGGGGCGCCCTAGCAGCCGGTGTAGCTCCGAGGCTCAAGTCAGGCAACAGGAACACCAAAATGCTCTCTGAATCTCTCTGTGAGACTCGTGTGTGCTCTCAGTATTCCAGAGTTTTTTCCAGAACTCAGTGTTCTCCGTGTTGCGCGATGCCTTATGCATTTTTGTGTGTAATGTGTTGCGTACCTTTTCAGTGCTTCCCTGCCTCTCATATATCTCAGCTCCTACTATCTACTGGCTACCCCTAAGGTCACTTGATTACTCTGCACTGCCATTACCCATTCTCTGGGCAACCTTGCATGCAAGTTTCCTCTACTTGAGTGCAAAGTTTGCCAGGATGGCCACGTGGACACATCTGTGCACACTCAAGTTCTGGTGGGGCCACCTGCCCTACCTAATCTCTGGAGCATATGACCGGTCGGTGCTTCATTACTCTTCTTGCTCTGCTTATGGAATCATGCGAGGTCCTTGGGTAACGTTCTCGCTCGGAGCCTGGGTCCCAGTTTAACACGTGTTGGCAAGGAACCCCCGATGACTGATCGCTCTGCATGCACCGATGACTGATCGGTGCTTCATCACTTCTCGCACTCTACTTCCAGGCGCTCATGTAGGCACTGATCTGCTGGTGGTGGTCACTCGGTAACTGACCACTGATCACCGTTCTGAGCCACATGGTCATCTGCTGCCGGCGTCATCGACTACCGATGACCCACCGGATCAGTTTAAATGAAACCAGTTCACCAAATGTGGTGTAAATGAAACCAGCTCGCCAATCATTGGGCATAGCACGAAAATGAAACCAGATCGCCAAAGATTGGGTATAGCCCAAACGAAACCAGCTCAAAGATGCCTATTTGTTCAACATTTGGGGCCTCATTCTTATGAAAGGCACCAACCAAACCGCAACTCACCAGAATTTGGTTCGAGCCCTAAAAGGAAACCTCACTCTAGAAAAATTCCAAAGGAAGGAAACTACAGGTTCATGACAACTCAAGGTGAGCTCAGGATCTCAACGAGAACAAGTTGAGACAACAACACGAGTCACTAGGTTAGACATTAAATTATCCTGTGATTGGCTCTGGTAAGAGCGCCATCCATGTTATGTTTGATTGGCATAGTTAGACACGTCAATTACTCGACATGCATCATAAATTGCCTTGTTCGTTGGGAGTTGGTTGCGAAATTAGTGATGTTTCTAAGGTAAGAACAATCATTAATTTGTTAAGTTATATGCATTAATTCTAAACTAGAAAAGGCACAACAAACAGCTATACATATATGCACAAAATAATACATTGTTCAGCCAGCTACAGGAGGTGAATAAATACAAGGAATTCATGGTTGTTGCTCATCCTCATACACCAACTTCCTGTCAACCATGACTTTCCCTTGACCAAGTTGGGAGAAGTCAGTTTCAGGGTAAACACTTGTGGCTTGGGCAACAGCATCCTCGAAGCCACCAGCGTATGAGTTGACAACGTGATTTGTGAGCTCCTCCTTGAGTTTAGACATTAACTTGTCCTTCTGTGCCAACTTTGCCTTTTGTGTGGCCACCAGATTGGCCATCTCTTCCTTCAGTGACTCTCGCTCTTCTTTCAGCGACTCCATTTCAATACGAAGGTTGTTGTTCCTTGCATACAGACCCAAGGTCTCCTGTGATTTGTTGAAGAGGAGAGTCTTGATCTCTTGATAGCTCCTTCTCAACTCTTCGACCTCTAGAGTAAGGCCCTTCACCTACTGGGCGAGCCCTTTGGCCTTGGAAGCTTCACTCTGGGCAGCGCTTTTTAGCTCGGTAAGAAATAAGTAGCTTTTAGCCAGTGCCTGTCCCAGTTGTCTTGTGGTTTCTAGCACCTGATCCTCCTCCAAGGGGTCCAAATTCTCTTTGATTTTAGAAGGGAGCAGTGCGTTTTGAATGGTAAGAAGGGGATCTGTAGAAGGATTCCACAGTCCCTCCTTCTCAGTAAGTTCCTGTAAGGACCTATAAAATTAAATTGGAATAAAAGGGTATATTTTAAATGAATTCTAAGTATGTTTTCATTTGAAATAAAAAGGAAGGAAAGTGTAGCTTAGAAGACTATAAGATCGCCTAGTTAGAACAAAATCGTCGGTCGTCTACTACACATGATCGCTAGGGCGCGAGGCGCGTGGCATGCGGGCATCGCCAGGGCGCGAGGCATGCCAACATCGCCAGGGCGCGAGGCGCGTAGCATGCGGACACCGCGAGGGCGCAAGGCATGTGGACGTCGCCAGGACGCGAGAGACATGCGGACATCGCCAGGGCGCGAGGCATGTGGACGTCGCCAGGGCGCGAGGCATGCGGGCAACGCTGGGGCGCGAGAGGCATGCGGGCGTCGCCGGGGCGCGAGGCATGAAGGCATCGTCAGGGCGCGAGAGGCATGCGGGCGTCGCCAGGGATAGACATCGGTCGTCTCCCAGAGAGAGACATCGGTCGTCTTCCAGGATGAGACATCGGTCGTTCGCCAGGATGAGTCAGCGGTGGAAAGTTGTCGCGCGATGTCGAGCTTCACACAGATATGGTGGGACCCAGACTCCCAGCATGAAACGTCCTACACGCGCGCCACGTAGACAAAAAGGGTGGTTCAGAATAGTGACATCAGAAAGTTGGCATGCGCAAGAGACACTCGCGGTCGTACTGTTCAGGGAAGTGGTTGGCAGGCACAAGAGACAACCGTGGCCGTACTGTTCAGTGAAACGTACACTCTGGCTTTCTTGCAGAGGGGGTGGTGGCAGCAGCATGCGTGGACAAGTAGGCTTGGATTCAAAAACCCACTGCAAGGAGGCAAAGAGCGTTGCAGTGAATCAAGAGTGAAAGAGTGAGTGCATCTTCATCCCTCCTTTTCTCTCCTTCGCGCTGCGATTCAGGCATCCTCAAGCACCAGTGCGACGAGCGACGACTGCCCTTGGAGCACCTGGGAGTTTCTCTACAAGTCCTACAAACCAGACGCTAAAACAGAGCTAAGGCATCCTTTAAGCTCGGTGGGTCTTGGAGCTCTTGGTGTTTTGCGCAAGTCCAGGTAAGGGAAGCTAGGTTTATTTTCAATAAAAGTCGTAGATTTGCTGTTTCTGAAGTGAGGGCGACGTGGTCGCCGGTTTCATATTCTGTTTCGTGATGCTCTGTTCTATGTGTTTGGACGACGTGGTCGCCGGTTTTAAACCCCTTTTTCATGATGTTCTGTTCTTATGTGTTTGGGCGACGTGATCGCCGGTTTTAAATACAGATTTCGAACTCCCCTGTTTAGTGTCGCTTTGAACTTGTCGAGATTGAAATGAAAAATGTATATGCTATTCGAAAATCTGATCGGTGGTATGCTTGTTACTGTGATTGGGATTGTTTGAGAAAAGATTCAAATGTTATATGATGGTATTGTGCTTTTACGTGTTGAATGATGCATTGGATGAATGTGAAAGAATGATCAAAGCATAGTATTTTCAGGAAAGAAAATACCGTGTGGAGATTTATGAGGGTGTATTGATCTGTGAGTATCCTGTGAATGAGGCGATCCTGACTTTGCTGAGATAATGGAATCACATAGAGGAAGTTATTCAGTTGGTGAGAGTCGAAGGAGGTTCATATGAATGGGTGAGTCGTGTGAAAAAGAACGAGCTCGGCCTGTTATATGAATTAACCCTGTCATACTAGGATAGTGAAGATATTGAGATTCATTTATACGCTTGTGAATGTGTGTGATTTCACGGCGACCCTGTGAATGTGTGTGATTTCACAGTGGGGCAGTATGACAGGTGCATGTCTCTGGATGCTAAGTTCAACGCACGAGTCTTCCGGAAGTAGTGTCAAGTGTCTTGTGTGATGAGTCAGTGGAAGTCTGACATGAGAAATAAGGAACATTGAAATTGATAGACACTTGATGAATTATGTGATTTTAACGACCTTTGAGGAATTGTGAAATATGTGTTTAGTTGATGGTTTACGTGGGTATCTTGAATTTGTTTTATCTTGATCTTAAGGTTCATATCTAAACTCTCTTTCAAATATCTAGCTTACCCTGGGATTTTTGGTGTTGTGTTGGCTTTTTCTTAAACCTGTGATGATCGTGTATAATTTACACGGGAGCAGATGATGTTGCAGGAAGTAGAGCTCCTCAGTGAGTGGTCGCCGGAAGGAGATCGCCTGTTCCTTTTTCTGTTAGGCGATCACCCTTCTTCTGTTTTCTGATAGGAGATCGCCGTTCTCTGATAGGAGATCGCCTTTTGCTGTTGGGAGATCGCCTGTCTTTCTATTTTAATGTAATTTTGTTTACGTTTTTGGAAAATTGACCGAATTTGTATTAAACTCCCTGTGAGGAGAAACTTCATTACATATATATAATTTTATTCACTTCAATCTATTTGTTACCTTTATTTTCATTATATAAATATGAATAGTATTTTGGCGGGATGTTACAGTTCCTCTCTACTCTCTTGGACTATGACCCCCCTGGAGGTTGAGGGGCGTGAGAGTGGAGAATACGAAGGAGAGGGAGCTCGCCCACCTGAGATCGAGTGGGTGGCGGATACTGCATCATTTCATCTTCTCTTGAAGACGAGCCTAGAATGCATCTCGTCCTCCTCCGAGGCCACCACCTCAACTATGGCCTTCCTGTTGTGATCTTCAACAAGGGGTACTTCTGCAACAGCCGCAGAAAGACCCTCCACAGCAGCTCTTTTCTTCCTGGCTAGGGTAGCTAGGTTCTTCCTCTTCTTTGCATCCAACATGTTCTCTGCAGAACAAACCCATATAAGTTCAGCAATTACACCAGCAATACAGAAACATCAAATATAGCAAGGAACATGAAAAAGGAGGATACCAATGTAAGCTTTGAGTGTCACTCCTCTCAGATCAGGGTGGAAGTATCGAAAACCACCTTGAGGTTGGAGAGATGGATGCACACCTCACGTTCAGGTGGGGGTAGGTCCTCTAGGCGTCTAGGGCTCTGGAAGATGGGGTTTCGGGTCCAATACAAGGGAAACCCATCCAAGAGGGTTGGATCTTGATATAAGTTGAATTTAGAGTAAAGAAACTATACACAATTTTTGTGTGATTTGTGAGTGAGTGAAATTCCTCCTCTCTTGGTCTTATCTTGGAGTGTTGAAGCTCTCAAGTGGCGGCCTCCCTTCACTTATTTTGGTGGTTCCATTCTATCAAGTGGCGTGATACACCATTGCTCCACCTCCATAAGTTCTTTCTTTCATCATCTCTTCCATTATTCCATTCCAATTTTATGTCTTTAGTTTCATTTGTTCTTTAATCTTGTTCTCGGTTTTGTAGACTCCTTTGTGAGTAGGAAGCATCATTTGGAATGGCTTGTACACCATTGACGCATTCCTTTTCTCCTTTCTAAATTCTAAGTTTTGGTTTTGCATCATAAACACCTTAATCCATGTCTTTTCCTTTTGCCTTTGTGAAATGAACCTTCATATCTACTTAACCACTTGGTTAAGTTAATGTCCAGTGGGGATTTTCCTTAGGTTCTCACCATACTTGTCTCATAAAATCCAATCTTAAGTAAAATGTCACCATAAAATTGAACAATCATAAAATCAACTCACATCAGATCTCCCTTGCTGCTTTGAACTTTGAAGAACTTCTTTTTAAAGCCCTTATAAGATTGCTGGAAGAGGGATAACAAGGACCTCCCAGCAACCCTGTTGAAGGACACCCAAAGTTGGCGTCCTAAATGATTGGCCTCGAAGAAGTAGAGAAAGACATCCACTGATGGCAAAAGACCAAAGTGGGAACAGAGGATGGTAAAGGCCCACATGAATGCCCAGCTATTTGGGTGTAGCTGGGCAGGGGCGATGTTAATCTCGGTGAGCAAGGCTCTCTAGAAGGGGAATAAGGGAAGGCGAAGAAGGACCTTTTGAAAAAGGGTGGAATAAAAGAAACAGAAAGCACCTTCAGGGTCTGTGGATTCGTCACTACATACAGGCTCACCCTCCTCACAAGGAACTACGCGGACAAGTTTATCATGTTCTCTGCCAAACATGTTTCGCTCAGGGTTAGGGTGTTTTTTATACTCAGCCTTCCTATAGTCTACTATTTTCTTCCTAGAGGTGAATTTTGAGGTTCCAGATAGAAGGTTCTCAGGGGCCCAAGGATAGTGTGATCGATAATTCATCTAAAACCAGAACAAGCAAACAAACAAGAACACAGAGACACATTCAGATTCTAGCAATACATGCAAGAAGAATAACTAGCGAGAACAGTAATATCATGAACATAGGGTATGAACAATCCTAACAAAATGAGCAAGAGAAGTGAAAGCAATAAAAGCATATTACGTGAATAAGGTAAGGTAAAGTTAGTACCTTTGAGGTGATCGAAAAGGTATGGGGAACAAGATTGTATAGACGACGAGGGAGCAACAAGTTTGAGAAGAAGTGCGAAAATTTCCAAAGAGCGTAATAAAGCAGTGGGGACGTTTGAGTTTCTGAAACCCTATTGTAGTAGGGGAGCGTAAGCGTCAATGTCTTGTGACATTGATGAGAGCCGCGTGGAAGCACATGATGGAGTGTGGTGAGACATCAAATCAGGGTATTGTACACGTGGCGCTACTCATTTGCCACGTAGGTCGACTCGAATGAGCAAGTAGCCTCTTCGCTGAAGCAAGTTCAGCTCGAGCCTAGGGGCTTGTGTACTGGACCAGAACTCGTAGAGCTCAAGAGCTCGCTGGTTGAACCTCAGAGTTTCTCTTAGGCAGGTCAGGTCGGCACGTGGACCTTACTTGTGTGCCACGTGACTGGGCCCCAGGTATACGTATGTATTAACCTTCATTCACGTATAAGATTGATTGCTAAAGTGAAGGAACATAATAGGCCTAGGGGTGCGCTTAGTGTGTCCAGGTCTATGATGAGTAAAGTATTAACTGTAAGACCCGAGCCCGTTAATGCTAAGGCAACCCAGGTAAAGCTATATGCATGGCATGAAATAACGTATGAATGGGTGTGTATTAGCGTGGACATATGAGCGAATGATTATGGGCGGGACCTTGCGCCAAGGTTACGAGGCTAACCGAATCTGCTTAATGGGCTCGAAGCGCGTAACAAAGCTGTCATGTGTTGATAATTAGTGGTATGCGTTTAAAGATAAAGATGCTTAGAGATAAAGATATATATATATATATATATATATATATATATATATATATGGTTATTCGTATGTTTGTTACAACTACATATATATATATATATATATGTTTGTTAATATCACGTAAGATTTTTCTGTTATGCATATATGTCTATTGCACATGAAATACCCTTTGATAGTGCTAACCCTAAAAGGATAGGGATGTGCGTGTGCATATAACAGAAGGAACACCTGTAGTCTGGGACCTGAAGATTATTGGTGCCTGTAGCAAGGGGTTTTCTTTTAGAGATATAAGATAATGTATTTATTTTCAGTTAATATTTGTTTATCTCAAATGCAATAGGAACATGGTACGCTATAAAAAGGGGCTTAAGGTCCCATGTGAAGGTATGTAATTCTGAATACACTTTTAGATACTAAAACTACTTGTTTCTTATTCGTTCACAAAGCCTTTACTGACTTGAGCGTCGGAGCGTGACCGGCCGTGAGGGCACCCTTTGTCTCTACAGGTAAAGCATCCAGCAACCAAGGGAGGTGCATATTCCAGGGGAGACAGACGAAGCCTGAACCAGTCATCAGAGTCAACCGGGACCAGTCAACCGGCTAGAACAACAACCTTCTTATCTATTAGATTTAAGATAACGTGTACATCAAATGCGGCTAGAAAGCCATCATTTTAAATTGAAAATAACCGCCGTCTTTTAACGTTTCTGCACCAATGCCTTGAGTATATTAGGGTTAGAGTTAGGTTTCTAAAACCTACTTAAGGTATAATTGAACTTAATTACAACCCATATTAAACCCTAGACTAGTCATTAGACCTAATTAGGTCACAAGATGCACACCTCAATCATGGTATTGTCCTGTGACTCAAGGAAGGCGCCAAGTTTGAATACTCTTATTTTTTGAATTTCCCATCAATTTTTTGTAACCATTGGTTAGTCCCTTCACCTAAAAATGAAGGTGCTTAGCTCATAAAAAATTAGATCAAATATATTAGAGTTATGTTGCTGAATTTGCAAGCCTTAGCTCTCCTTTGTCTAGCCTCTCTAGGATAGACTCCTCTTGATCTCTCCCTTCTTGTCCAAGTGATATGACCTCACCAATTACTCTTCCTACACCTCACGACATCTCCAAGAAATTCATGGCTTCATAGGAGCTCTCCTGGACTCATTTCCTCCATTAGCTTCCACTTACTCCAAGTAATTCTTCAATTAAAACCAACCAGACGAAGAGGATGCTATCAGATATCACTATGTATCAAAGGCTTATTGGAAAGTTAATATATCTTACAAACAATAGACCAAACATAATCTATATTGTTCACTTGGACTATAAAGCATCATAATGTTGCTCATCAGATATTACCATGCATCAAGGGAACTCTTGGACTGGGTTTATTCTTTCCTACTATCTCTAACTTGCAACTCGAAGGATTTTGAGTATCATACTCTTGCTACTCTCTAATTTGTGAAATTCAATGGTTGAATTCAAAGTTAAAGTTCAAACAGCCGTTGTCGTTTACTGTATAACCAATCTGCAAGATATATAGCTCTCAATCCCAACTTTAATGAAAGAACGAAACACATAGAGATAGATTGTCATGTTGTTCGTGAAAAGCTTCCATCAAAGCTCTTTCAACAGCTATCATTTTCTTCTGTAAACCTCTTTAACATGGTGATTTTGATTTAGTTGTTTCAAAGCTTGGGTTGATGCACACCTAACACTGAGCTGAGGGGGGATATCTGTAAGGACCTGAAAAATTTATTGGAATAAAAGAGTTATATTTTAAATAAATTCTAAGTATGTTTTTATTTAGAATAGAAAGGGAGGAAAAAGTTAAGTTTAGAAGGCTACGAGGTCGCCGGTCGCCTGCTACACATGAGCGCCAGGTGGACATCGCGCGGGCGTGAGAGGCATGCAGGCATCGCGCGGACGCGAGAGGCATGCAGGCATCGCGCGGGCGCGAGAGGCATGCAGGCATCGCGCGGGCGTGAGAGGCATGCAGGCATCGCGCGGGCGTGAGAGGCATGCAGGCATCGCGCGGGCGCGAGGGGCATGCGGGCATCGCGCGGACGCGAGGCACGCGGGCATTGCCAGGGCGCGATGCATGTGGACGTGGCCAAGGCGCGAGAGTTATGAGGGCGTCGCCAGGGAAGACATCGGTTGTCTCCCAGAGGAAGACATCGGTCGTTCGCCAGGAAGAGGTCATCGGTGGTAGTCTTCGCGCGAGGTCATCGGTGGTAGTCTTCGCGCGAGGTCATCGGTGGTAGTCTTCGCGCGAGGTCATCGGTGGATCGTCTTCGCGCGAGAGGTCATCAGTGGTTTCTCTTCGAGCTGGTAGTCATCGGCGAAAGGTCATCGCGCGACGTTGGGTTACACCCAGAGAACGTGGGCCCCAGACTCCCAGCAAGAGACGTTCTGCACGCGCGCCACGTAGACGAAAAAGTGGTTCAGAATAGTGACCTCATAGCGTAGCCTGCGCAGAGGCACGCTTAGGTGTACTGTTCAGCGAAGCGTACACGCAAACTCCCTGCAGAGTGGGTGGTGGCAGCGGTTTTTGTGGAGAAGTCAGCTTAAGATGCAAAAACCCATTTCTGAGGGAGAAGGAAAGAAACGTTGCTGTGGTTCCAGAGCTAAAGGGTGCGTTTATCTCCCTTCTCCTCCATTCTCTCCTTCGCGCTGCGGTTCTAGCACCTTCACACGAGAGTACGACGAGCGACGGCCACCATTAGAGCACCTGGGAGGTTCTCTGCAAGTCCTTCAACCAGACGCGAAAAACAGAGCCAAGGTATTCTGCAAGCTTCGTTGGATTTCGAAGCTCCTGGTGGTTGCGCAAGTCCAGGTAAGGGAAGCTAGACCTCTTTTTCCATACAAGCCATAGTTTGCTGTTTCTGAAGTGAGGGCGACGTGGTCGCCGGTTCTCTGTTTCTTTTCGAAATGCTCTGTTTTACGTGTTTGGGCGACGTGGTCGCCGGTTTTAAATACGAGTTTCGAACTAACCTGTGTTTGACATTGTTTGAAACTGTTTGGGATTTCAATACAATATATATGTGATATTCGAAAGTTTGAAACGTTGAAAATGGTTGTTGCTATGATTTGAAATATTCCTTTGTATGGCATGATGTTTTGAATGCTGTGAATGTGGGATCGAGGCATAGTATTTTCAGGAAAGAAAATACCGTGTAAGATCTTGTGGTAGGTGCATTGATCGGTGATTCCTAAGGGGATATCCTGACTCTGCTGAGGTAATGGAATCACGTAGAGGAAGTTACTCAGTTGTTGAGAGTCGAAGGAGGTCTATATGATGGGCGTCTCGTGTGAAAAAGAACGAGCTCCGTCTGTCATATGGATTAACCCTGTCATACCAGGAGAACTATGGTAACATTGAGATGATATATGCGCATGCTGTGTGGATTCACAGCGACCCTGTGTGGATTTCACAGTGGTGTGGTATGACAGGTGCAGATCTCTGAGTCTAATCAACGCACGAGTCAATCCGGAAGTAGTGTCAAGTGTCTTGTGTGGTGAGTCAGTGGAAAGTCTGACATGTGAAATGAGAAACTTGAATATTGATAGACACTTGATGCTGTATTGTGAAATGGAATGACTATGGGTGAATGTTGTGAAGTTTGTGATTTTGGGCGATCAGCTGAATGCTATGAGCAGCTCTACGTTTTACATGGATATTTTGGAACTTGGTTTACTTGGATTTTCATGTTCTTGATTTAAACTTCTTTTAAATTATCTAGCTTACCCTTTTATCTGTTATTGTGGTTGTTTTTCTCAAAACTGTGATGATCGTGTAATTGTTACACGGGAGCAGATGATCTTCCAGGAAGAAGAGCCCTCTAGTGAGTGATCGCCGAGGAGGAGATCGCCGGTTTTTCTGTCTCTATCGGGTGATCGCCTGTGTCTGCCTCCATCGGGTGATCGCCTGTTTTTTTCTGTCTTGATAGGTGATCGGTCTCGTCCGATAGGAGATCGGTTTCTTCCGATAGGAGATCGCCTGCTTTGTTTTTTTTTTACTGTATTTTGTTTATGTTTCTGGAAAATTTGACCGAATTTGTATTAAACTCCCTAAGAGGAGCAACTTCATTTCATATATATATTATTTTGTTCATAGAATCTATTTGTTACCTTTATTTTCATTATATACATTTGTATAGTATTTTGGCGGGATGTTACATTAATGGTATCAGAGCAGTTCGCCTTAGGATGACCTGAGGGCTGTGGATCCATTGTGTTTCTTCTGCTCATAAAATTTATTTGAGTTTTAAATAACCACTATAGTGGGAGGTTTTCAAACGTTTTTGTATTGAACTCTTGCGTGTGCTTTGGTGAATGTATGCCTAACTGAAAATCTTAGTATTAAGAATAAGAAGGTCTTGATAAAGTGGTGAGGGTGCACACTCATAACTGGATCAAGATGATTCTTAATCTTAATTCCAAAGGTTTGATGTTTAGCCTACATTGAATTCTGGTGTGATTGTTGAGTGTTCTTGAATTTGACTGAGGTGGTAGTTTGGACTGATGTTTGCACACCAGTAACTGTTCTGGTGTTTTGTGTGAAGTTATAAGTGTTATGATTCTGTTGATGAACTCAAATTCTAGATGACTTTGAGATGCTGACCTTTGTAAGGTCTAGCTGTTACCCCTTGAATGAATTGATTCTTATCGATTTCATTCTTATAGTTGTAGGGAATATAGAAGTCAATAGATTCAGAAGATGGCACGTAGACCTGCTACCCCACCTCAACCTTCCTCAGAGATGAGTCAGATCGCCAAGGCCATCGAGATGATGGCGACTGCCATTCAGCAGCAGAATGCGGCGATGGCTCAGAACCATCAAGCCACAATGCAGCACTGGGAAACTGCCCGATCTGCTGAGACAAACTCCCACGTCGGTCAGCCCCAAGAACAGATGGGACTGGCCGAGTTCATGAGGCACAACCCACCTAAGTTCAGTGGGAATGCTACCCCTGACCAGGCAGATCAGTGGGTCAGGGAGGTGGAGAAAATCTTTAGGGCGACCTCCTGCCCTGAAGAGAAGAAGCTGTTGTTTGCCACGTATCTGCTATCAGGAGAAGCTGAATTCTGGTGGATGGGAGCTCAGCAGATGATGGAGGCCCGAGAGGATGTTCTGGATTGGGAGAGCTTCAGAGTGAAGTTCTTGGAAAAATACTTCCCAGACAGCGCCAAGTTTGCAAGGGAAGCTGAGTTCTTAAAGTTGGAGCAGGGGGACATGTCAGTAAACGCCTATGCTGCCCGTTTTGAGTACCTCGCCCGGTTCTATACCCAGGCGACCTCCGAGGCCTGGAGGTGTAGGAAGTTCGAGGAAGGGCTGAAGCATGGGCTGAAGAAGACCATAGCCCCGATGTGCATCAGGGAGTTCCACGCCTTAGTGGAGAAGGCGAAGATGGTGGAGACCCTGGAAAAGGGTGAGTCTCGGGTGATCAGGTCACACCCAGGAGGTCCTTCCAGTGGGAGAGCTAAGGCACAACACCCACAAAGCAAGCCCTATGCGAGACCTCCATCACATCGGGCAGGAGCAGCACCTCCCCAGTTCCAACAGCAACAACCTTGGAAGCCTAAGTGTCTTCACTGTGGTGGACCACACGCCTCCAATGCTTGTTTCAAGAAGACTTCAGAGAGGAAATGTTTCGTCTGCCAAAGGACAGGGCACGTTGCTAGAGAGTGCCCTAGCAGGAATGGGGCGACCCAACCCAGTGGCTCCCAACAGTTGAGAAACGAGGGCGGCAGACCTCAGGCAACAGGGAGGGTGTTCGCCATGTCTGGAGCAGAGGCAGCTCAGTCAGGTAACCTCATCCAAGGTGTTTGTTTTATTGCTGGTAGAGGTGTAAGGGCCTTGTTTGATTCTGGAGCGACACACTCCTTTGTGTCAAGCCTGTGTGTAGCCGAGTTGGGCCTCCTAGTGAAGGAGTTACCTTTCGAGCTGTTGGTCTCTACACCTGCGTCAGGACAGGTGTCGACCTCTACAGTGTGCCCTGAATGTCCAGTGATTGTAGAAGGACGCAGATTCAAGGTGAACTTGATCTGCCTACCTCTTCAGGACCTGGATGTCATCCTGGGAATGGATTGGTTAGCTGCCAATCACGTTCTCATAGACTGTGGTAGGCAGAAAGTAGCGTTTTCAGACCCCCAAGAATCGGATGTGTTATCAGTTCAACGAGGGCGATCAGAGCTGGAAGGAGAGGCGAGGTGCTTCGTCGTGCTCGCCCGGTTAGAAGTGGAGAATAAAGGGGACGTAAACAGGATACAAGTGGTGAAAGATTTCACAGATGTATTCCCAGGAGAGGTGCCTGGGTTACCCCCTAAGAGAGAAGTGGAATTCTCTATTGACTTGGTACCTGGAGCTGGACCAGTGTCAATGGCACCTTATAGGATGGCACCAGCCGAGTTAGTGGAGTTAAAGAAGCAAGTGGAAGAGTTGCTGGAGAAGCAGTTCATCAGACCCAGCGTATCTCCATGGGGAGCTCCAGTGCTCCTAGTCAAGAAGAAGGATGGAGGGTCTCGGCTGTGTATAGACTACAGGCAATTGAACAAATTGACCATCAAGAACAAGTACCCCCTACCTCGGATTGATGATTTGATGGACCAGATTCATGGGGCCTCGGTGTTCTCCAAGATTGACCTGAGATCGGGGTATCACCAAATCTTGGTAAAAGCTGAAGATGTTCAGAAGACAGCTTTTAGGTCTCGATATGGGCACTACGAGTATGTAGTGATGCCATTTGGAGTCACCAATGCTCCAGCTCTATTCATGGACTACATGAATAGGATCTTTCGCCCTTTCTTGGATAAGTTTGTGGTGGTCTTCATAGATGACATCCTCATTTATTCAAGGACCGAGGAAGAGCATGAGGAACACCTGAGGACAGTATTGGAAATACTGAGGGAGAAGCAGCTCTATGCCAAGTTCTCTAAGTGTGAGTTCTGGCTAAGGGAAGTCAACTTCTTAGGACACGTGATATCTGCCCAGGGGATCTCGGTAGATCCAGCCAAGGTAGAGGCAGTGCTGCAATGGGAACGTCCTAAGACAGTGACTGAGATAAGGAGCTTTGTGGGGTTGGCGGGCTACTATCGGAGGTTTATTGAGGATTTTTCCAAAGTAGTGGCTCCTTTAACTCAACTGACCCGCAAGGACCAACCCTTTGCTTGGACCAACCGATGTGAGCAGAGCTTCAGGGAACTAAAGGAGAGGTTGACCAGTGCTCCAGTGCTGGTGATTCCAGAAGTAGGAAGACCTTTTGATGTCTTCTGTGATGCCTCACATCAAGGCTTGGGATGCGTCTTGATGCAAGAGAAGAGAGTGGTTGCATATGCTTCAAGGCAACTCAAGGTGCATGAGAGGAACTACCCTACTCATGATTTGGAGTTGGCAGCGGTAGTGTTTGCCTTGAAGATCTGGAGGCATTATCTTTATGGAGCTCGGTTCCAGGTATTCAGCGATCACAAGAGCTTGAAGTACCTGTTCGATCAGAAGGAACTAAACATGAGACAAAGAAGGTGGATGGAATTCCTAAAGGACTACGACTTTCAACTCATGTATCACCCAGGGAAGGCCAATGTAGTGGCAGATGCCTTGAGTAGGAAGTCTATACAAGTCGCCACCATGATGATGGAAGAGCAGAAACTGATCGAGCAGTTCAGAGACTTAAACTTTGGAGTGGAATTTCACGTGAATCACATTAGTTGTAGTAAGCTGACTATAACTAATGACTTCCTTAGGATGTTGAAGGATAAACAATTGGAGGACCCTAGCCTAAAGCGCACTGTGGAGTCACTAGGGACAGATCAGGCGAGAGGCTTTGAGATGGGCGATGATGGGATCTTGAGGTTTGATGGCAGAATTTGCATACCTGCAAATGATGAGTTGAAGAAGATGATCCTAGAGGAAGGTCATAAGAGTCACCTTAACCTTCATCCAGGCATGAACAAGATGTACCATGACTTGAAGGAGTCATTTTGGTGGTCGGGCATGAAGAGGGACATCGCCCAGTACGTGACAACCTGCTTAACGTGTCAAAAGGCGAAGGTAGAGCATCAAAGACCTGGCGGGCTGTTGCAGCAACTGGATATCCCCGAGTGGAAGTGGGACAGCATTGCCATGGATTTTGTCACCCATTTACCCAGATCGGTAAAGAGTCATGATGCAATCTGGGTCATCATTGATAGGCTGACGAAGAGTGCCCACTTCCTCCCAGTAAATATGAAGATGCCTATGGTCAAGCTGGCACAGCTATACATCCAAGAAATAGTGAGGCTGCATGGAGTGCCTTCCAGCATCGTTTCAGATAGAGATCCCAGGTTTACTTCACGGTTTTGGCAGACCCTGCAAGAGTGTTTGGGAACTAAGTTGAGGATGAGCTCTGCATATCATCCCCAAACAGATGGTCAGTCAGAGAGGACGATCCAATCTTTGGAAGATCTGCTGAGGGCATGCGTTTTGGATCAATTGGGAGGTTGGGAGGAGGTGTTGCCACTAGTGGAGTTTACCTATAACAATAGCTACCACGCCAGCATTGGGATGGCACCATATGAAGCCCTGTATGGGAGGAAATGCAGAACTCCCTTATGTTGGTACCAGGAGGGCGAGGCAGTCTTGGTTGGGCCAGAGTTGATTCAGCAGACGACCGAGAAAGTGAAGCAGATACAAAGCAGAATGAAAGCCTCTCAGAGTAGGCAGAAGTCCTATGCAGATCAGAGGAGAAAGCCTTTGGAGTTTGCTGCTGGAGATCACGTATTCATGAAAGTGACACCAACCAAGGGTGTAGGGCGGGCGATCAGGTCAAAGAAGTTGTCCCCTAAGTTCGTGGGACCATATCAGATCTTAAGAAGGATTGGCCCAGTGGCGTATGAGATCGCCCTACCTCCCCATCTGGCGAATCTGCACAATGTGTTTCACGTGTCACAGCTGAGGAAGTACATGGCAGACCCTAGTCATGTGCTGGATGTAGACGACGTGCAGATTAGGGATGACTTGTCCTTTGAAGCAAAACCAGTCAGGATTGACGATCGGCAATGTAAACAGCTCAGAGGCAAGACCATCGACATGGTGAAAGTGGTGTGGGATGAGAAATCGGGGGATTCTACTTGGGAGTTAGAAGAACCCATGAGGGAGGCTTATCCATACCTCTTTTCCTTGTAATCCAATTTTCGAGGACGAAAATTTTTCTTGTTGGGGAGAATGTAAGGACCTGAAAAATTTATTGGAATAAAAGAGTTATATTTTAAATAAATTCTAAGTATGTTTTTATTTAGAATAGAAAGGGAGGAAAAAGTTAAGTTTAGAAGGCTACGAGGTCACCGGTCGCCTGCTACACATGAGCGCCAGGTGGACATCGCGCGGGCGTGAGAGGCATGCAGGCATCGCGCGGACGCGAGAGGCATGCAGGCATCGCGCGGGCGCGAGAGGCATGCAGGCATCGCGCGGGCGTGAGAGGCATGCAGGCATCGCGCGGGCGTGAGAGGCATGCAGGCATCGCGCGGGCGCGAGGGGCATGCGGGCATCGCGCGGACGCGAGGCACGCGGGCATTGCCAGGGCGCGATGCATGTGGACGTGGCCAAGGCGCGAGAGTTATGAGGGCGTCGCCAGGGAAGACATCGGTTGTCTCCCAGAGGAAGACATCGGTCGTTCGCCAGGAAGAGGTCATCGGTGGTAGTCTTCGCGCGAGGTCATCGGTGGTAGTCTTCGCGCGAGGTCATCGGTGGTAGTCTTCGCGCGAGGTCATCGGTGGATCGTCTTCGCGCGAGAGGTCATCAGTGGTTTCTCTTCGAGCTGGTAGTCATCGGCGAAAGGTCATCGCGCGACGTTGGGTTACACCCAGAGAACGTGGGCCCCAGACTCCCAGCAAGAGACGTTCTGCACGCGCGCCACGTAGACGAAAAAGTGGTTCAGAATAGTGACCTCATAGCGTAGCCTGCGCAGAGGCACGCTTAGGTGTACTGTTCAGCGAAGCGTACACGCAAACTCCCTGCAGAGTGGGTGGTGGCAGCGGTTTTTGTGGAGAAGTCAGTTTAAGATGCAAAAACCCATTTCTGAGGGAGAAGGAAAGAAACGTTGCTGTGGTTCCAGAGCTAAAGGGTGCGTTTATCTCCCTTCTCCTCCATTCTCTCCTTCGCGCTGCGGTTCTAGCACCTTCACACGAGAGTACGACGAGCGACGGCCACCATTAGAGCACCTGGGAGGTTCTCTGCAAGTCCTTCAACCAGACGCGAAAAACAGAGCCAAGGTATTCTGCAAGCTTCGTTGGATTTCGAAGCTCCTGGTGGTTGCGCAAGTCCAGGTAAGGGAAGCTAGACCTCTTTTTCCATACAAGCCATAGTTTGCTGTTTCTGAAGTGAGGGCGACGTGGTCGCCGGTTCTCTGTTTCTTTTCGAAATGCTCTGTTTTACGTGTTTGGGCGACGTGGTCGCCGGTTTTAAATACGAGTTTCGAACTAACCTGTGTTTGACATTGTTTGAAACTGTTTGGGATTTCAATACAATATATATGTGATATTCGAAAGTTTGAAACGTTGAAAATGGTTGTTGCTATGATTTGAAATATTCCTTTGTATGGCATGATGTTTTGAATGCTGTGAATGTGGGATCGAGGCATAGTATTTTCAGGAAAGAAAATACCGTGTAAGATCTTGTGGTAGGTGCATTGATCGGTGATTCCTAAGGGGATATCCTGACTCTGCTGAGGTAATGGAATCACGTAGAGGAAGTTACTCAGTTGTTGAGAGTCGAAGGAGGTCTATATGATGGGCGTCTCGTGTGAAAAAGAACGAGCTCCGTCTGTCATATGGATTAACCCTGTCATACCAGGAGAACTATGGTAACATTGAGATGATATATGCGCATGCTGTGTGGATTCACAGCGACCCTGTGTGGATTTCACAGTGGTGTGGTATGACAGGTGCAGATCTCTGAGTCTAATCAACGCACGAGTCAATCCGGAAGTAGTGTCAAGTGTCTTGTGTGGTGAGTCAGTGGAAAGTCTGACATGTGAAATGAGAAACTTGAATATTGATAGACACTTGATGCTGTATTGTGAAATGGAATGACTATGGGTGAATGTTGTGAAGTTTGTGATTTTGGGCGATCAGCTGAATGCTATGAGCAGCTCTACGTTTTACATGGATATTTTGGAACTTGGTTTACTTGGATTTTCATGTTCTTGATTTAAACTTCTTTTAAATTATCTAGCTTACCCTTTTATCTGTTATTGTGGTTGTTTTTCTCAAAACTGTGATGATCGTGTAATTGTTACACGGGAGCAGATGATCTTCCAGGAAGAAGAGCCCTCTAGTGAGTGATCGCCGAGGAGGAGATCGCCGGTTTTTCTGTCTCTATCGGGTGATCGCCTGTGTCCGCCTCCATCGGGTGATCGCCTGTTTTTTTCTGTCTTGATAGGTGATCGGTCTCGTCCGATAGGAGATCGGTTTCTTCCGATAGGAGATCGCCTGCTTTGTTTTTTTTTTACTGTATTTTGTTTATGTTTCTGGAAAATTTGACCGAATTTGTATTAAACTCCCTAAGAGGAGCAACTTCATTTCATATATATATTATTTTGTTCATAGAATCTATTTGTTACCTTTATTTTCATTATATACATTTGTATAGTATTTTGGCGGGATGTTACAATATCAAGTTTTGTTGAGGGGATATCAAGTTCTGTTATATGTATTTTAGTTACTGTTATGTTACTCTAGTTTTTGTTGCGTTAACATAGGGTCTATTTAATGCATGTACACGTTCTCTTTTCACATATGAAAATAAAATAAACTTTATGTTGTTTTTCTTTCATGTTCCCTCGCTTCTTCTTTTTCTTCTTTTGTTATCTTATGTATGCTGCATAATCATTTGCATGAAGAGCGTCTAGTGCCTAATATAAAGAGCGTCTATCATTGGTGCGTCTGATACCATCTTCACAAAGTATCTATAGTCTTTCCGTCTACCCATAATAATGTCCAACATTTCTGCACCTGCAAACAAACTATCCATGAATACCAAATTCCAATACTGTAGAAAATTGATAGTAAGAAGTATCAAATATATGTATAAAATAAAATAGTAGTATAACTAATTATAATGACCAGCACGCACGCATATGAGGAATGAGCTGCAATATTTAATCAACTCCTTTGGTTACTTCGATGTAGATCCGTTATTTTTTAATTGAGTAAAATTAGCTTTAACAGATCTATATTTAATCTATTAAAATAGTTAAGATGTTTGATTAAATTAATTTAGCCACAAATCTTAGATTTAAATGATGTATTTTTTCATTTTTCATTAGTCGTCAAATAACTTCATCACTTTTTTCCTCCCCTTTATAATTTGCTACAAAAATATTGAAAATAACATCGGCAAATATGTCATGTTAATAAAAACATAATACAATAATAATATCATGGTGATGTCATTGTATTAATATATAATATCACATTTTTAGTATTTCATATATCAACAAAATTGTCACTAAGTTATATTGTTTTTTTTTTTTTCATATCAGGATAATGTTTACTTTAATTCATTTCCGAATCATCTTTATAACAAAATAAGTTGAACCATAATAAATAGAGTTTTTTTTTTTTTTGCTTTCTCTATACATTTAAATCTAGATTTTGTATTTCCTTTGGGATAATAGGTAAAAAGGCTCTTTAATTTCATTTTCATACATTAAATAATGAAATGGGTGATGAGTTAATAAAAGTCTAAGTATGTAAGATGGTTGGCTATAACAAAAACTATAGTTAAGTGATACATTTCATTATCAACTATTTTTCTTGTTAGTTAATATTTTGGTTTTATACTAATTTAAAGTAAATTTATTCATTGCATTGAAGGCTAAATATTTGTTTATTCCTACATAAATATCGTTTTTTTCTTGAGTCTATCTATTTTTTATTTTACGTCTTATCTCTATAACAAAATAAGTATCTGTAGTTTTTTTTCTTATTTTTAGTTCTTCTTATATCATGATGACGTAGTTTTGCTAATATCATGTTATTATTGCCAATGTTATTAAAGTGACATTGTTGATAATGTAAACTTGATTATTTGATACTATTTGACCAAACATCTGATGACATCATCTTTTACTAAGATGACCCGTGATAATGTCATCTAAAATCAAAATTACACTTAACTTTTTTTTGTATGATAATAATGAAATATTTTAAAAAAATTAAAGACTAAAAATAATTTAATACAAAGTTGTTGTATTACACGGATTATAGTATTATTTATAATTCAACTTTAAAAAATTTGTATATATTTATATATTATAATTATAACTTATATATTATAATTATAATGTAATCATTTATTTATTTAATTGATATGAGATTTTTAATAAATTTTAACGTTGTTCATAACATTTGGATTTAGAAAGAATTATAATTATAACACTCTCTCTCAAGCTACAACATACAGATTATATGTATCTAATTTGCTCAGTTTATTTTAAAGATTTAGTAATATGTCTATCAATTGTTCATTATAGTTGAAAAATCTAGTGGTGATGTCTCTTGACTCCATTTTTTTCTTGTATGAAATGATAATCTACCTCAATATATTTGGTCATCTCATAAAATACAACATTAAAGTCAAAATATAATGTTGTATGATTCTCACATATACAAGCTACATTTGTGAACTTTCTTCAAATTTAAGCTCTCTAAGTGGTTGTTTTAGCATATAAGTTGCAACATTTTTTTATTTTATTTTCCATGATATTAAATACCTCCAACAAGTATACAATATCATGAAGTGGAGCGTCTATCACTTGGTGACCCTACTTAGTTTGCGTCAGAATACCCAACAATTTGATTATTTTCCTTATCTTTTTAATAAGGCTTTTTCAAAATACTACTGAATATATTTTAGGTTATGTATGAGTGCATCCCAATGGTCTTGACAAGAAGAGTTTAAAACTTGACTTACTATGCTCATTGCAAAGGCAATGTCGAGATGGGTCACAGTAAGGTACTTTAGTTTACCATGGAAGCCCCGTTTTTGTTCCCTTGTTAATTTTCGTCGCTATTGTTGTTCGACATCGTTGGTGAGGTTAGGGGTGGACCAAAAAGGTGTTCCTTTCCCATTGTCATCACAAATAGGGTCTTTAGGACCTCTGAGCACCAAGGTGTGGCATTTTATTTGAATTTTATTTGGCTTTATTGTCAAATAGGTCCTTTTTTGTTATGAATCAAAGCGAAGGGCTAAATCTGTATTAATTCTTTATTTTTTTTGGTTTTTCAATGTAAGTGTGAAATCTTTTAAAGAGGAACTTGATCATTTTGAAAATAATTATTTAATCAATGATTAAATCCTCTCGATTGTATACCCTAGTTATTAAAGGTAAGAAAGGTATGAGTGAATTGAATACTATTTGTCATTTATCTTAAGATGTTTAGATTCATGATTTAACAACAACTGATCACATGATTAAGCTTCAAAAAATTTGAATTGTTCAACAACTTTTTCTCTTCGTATTGTATGTTCCAAGACAATGGCATAAAGTGTAACATCCCGCCAAATTTCTTTTCATAAATATAAAATGAATTAAAGGTAAAACAATAATATTTAAGTGAACATAATTATATATAAGTAATGAAGTTGCTCCTCACAGGGAGTTTAATACATAACTGGTCAAATTTTCTCAAAACTTAACAAAATACAGTCAAATACATCGAAACCGGCGGTCTCCATACATAAACCGGCGATCTCCTAACAGAAGCCCCAAAACAGGCGATCTGCTATCATGGCAGAAAACAGGCGATCACCACAAAGAGATAGAAACAGGCGATCTCTTCCCCGGCGACCACTCACTAAGGAGCTCTACTTCCTGGAAGATCATCTGCTCCCGTGTAAATTATACACGATCATCACAGTTTTAAGAAAACAGCCACAAAACCAAAACACGCAGGGTAAGCTAGATATTTTAAAGAGAGTTTAGATATGAACTTTTAAAATCAAGATAAAACAAATTCAAGGTACCCACGTAAAACTATAAATTTTCTCGTTCCCTTCACCTGATCGCCAAGAAATCACACATTTCACAATATTTTCAAGAGTTCTTCTATTCACATAATGCACCAAGTGTCTATCAATTCAATGTTCCTCATTTCTCACGTCAGACTACCACTGACTCAGCACACAAGACACTTGACACTACTTCCGGAAGACTCGTGCATTGACTAGACTCAGAGATCTGCACCTGTCATACTGCCCACTGTGAAATCACACACATTCACAGGGTCGCCGTGAAATCACACACATTCACAAGCGAATAAATGAATCTCAATATCATCACTATCCTAGCATGACAGGGTTAATCCACACAATAGGCCGAGCTCGTTCTTTTTCACACGACTCACCCATTCATATGAACCTCCTTCGACTCTCAACGCCTGAATAACTTCATCTATATGAATCCATTATCTCAGGAGAGTCAGGATAATCTCATTATAGACATCACCGATCAATGCACATCCTACACGATCTTACACGGTATTTTCTTTCCTGAAAATACTATGCCTTGATCCCACATTCACCACATTCAACACATCACATAACACTTAAAGGAATGATTTCAATCACAGCAAAACTCACTCCAAGGTTCTTATTTTCGAATATCTCATTTAAATCTCAAACAGTTTCAAAGCCACACCAAAAACAGGGAGTTCGCAAACAACGCCAAAACCGGCGATCTGGTTCAAAAACAAGGTATTTCGAAGTCTGTATATAAAACCGGCGACCACGTCGCCCAAACACATAGAACAGAGCATTCACGAAGATGAAAACGAAACCGGCGACCACGTCGCCCTCACTTCAGAAACAGCTAATCTATGGCTTGTATTGAAAATGAAGGCTAGCTTCCCTTACCTGGACTTGCGCAAAACACCAAGAGCTCCAAGATCCACCGAGCTTAAAGGATGCCTTAGCTCTGTTAAAGGACTTGCAGAGAAACTCCCAGGTGCTCCAATGGTGGCCGTCGCTCGTCGTACTCTTGTGTGAAGGTGCCAGAATCGTAGTGCGAAGGAGAGAATGGAGGAGAAGGGAGGTAAACTCACTCTTTCGCTTTTGAACAACTGCAACGTTTCCCTCTCTCAGAGGTGGGTTTTTGCATCTTAACCCAGCTTGTCCACAAAAGCAGCTGCCACCACCCACTCTGCAGAGAAGTCTGAGTGTACGTTTCTCTGAACAGTACGACCACGTTTGTCTCTTGCGCATGCCAACCACTTCCTGAACAGTACAACCGCGAGTGTCTCCTGCGCATGCCAACATTCTGATGTCACTATTCTGAATCATCCTTTTTGTCTACGTGGCGTACGTGCAGGACGTTCCATGCTGGGAGTCTGGGTCCCACCTTCTCTGTGTGCAACTCGACATCGTGCGATAACCTTTCGCCAATGACCTCTCGCGCGAAGACTATCCACTGAGGTCTCATACTGGCAAACGACCGATGTCTCTCCCTAGAGGACGACCGATGTCTATCCCTGGCGACACCCGCATGCCTCTCGTGACCCGACGATTTTGTACTAACAAGGAAATCTTATAGTCTTCTAAGCTACACTTTCTTTCCTTTTTATTTTAAATAAAAGCATACTTAGAATTCATTTAAAATATATATCTTTTTATTCCAATTCAATTTTACAGGTCCTTACATAAAGAAGATGATTTTAATTGTTCAAGAGCACCCTGGTTATATCTATGTGAATTGATAAGTGTCAGATTTCAGTTGATTATTCAACTGGAAGCAAACTGCAGTAGGCAAGACTTGAACCCAAGTCCCTTCAGTAACCAAAGAAGCATTAACCACTAAGCCAGACAAGTTCTTCTATCGTATTACGATTTTTATTATACTTATTATTATTAATAATAGTTATATTAATACTAATAATATTAATAATATTAATATTAAGAATATGAATATAATATTAGTAATATTAATATAACGATTATTAAGATTAAGATTATTAAGATTAATATTAGGAATAGGATTAAGATTAGGAATAGGAGTAAATTAATATTATATTCATATTATTAATATTATTATTTATATTAATATTACTAATATTATATTCATATTATTAATATTATATTCATATTATTAATATTATATTAAAATATTAATAATTTTAATAAAATATTAATAATATTAAGATAATATTAATAATAATAAGAATATAATATTGATAACAATATTAATAATAATATTAATATTAATAATATTAATATTAATAATAATAATAATAATATTAATATTAATAACAATATTAATAATAATATTAATAACAATATTAATAACAATATTAATAATAATATTAATAATAATATTAATAATAATATTAATAATAATATTAGTAACAATATTAATAATAATATTAATAATAATAATAAGTATAATAAAAATCATAGTAATACAAAAGAATTTGTCTGATGTAGTGGTTAAAGTTTTTTTGGTCATTGAAGGTACTTGGTTTCAATTTCAATTCCCACGCATTGCAGATTTTATTTTGTTTGTGGTTTACATACGGAAAAATCCGTATGTAATGTTACTTTACATACGGATGATCCGTATGTAATAATCCGTATATAATTCGAGATTTTCTTGTAGTGAAATTATTACTTCTGACAACATAGTGCACTTGCCGTAGAATAGTCATCATGAATTCAAGGCCAAAACAAAACAAAGGTCATAAGCCTTCAAGCAACATCATAAATATGGGCAAATTCCCAAATATGGCTTCATCATAAAAGACATAAGCATCCCTATATGGCTTCATCATAAAAGACATAAGCATCCCTCCTTCGACCTTTCTTTTAATTGTTTGTTAATTTAATGTCTTGTCCATGATCAATTTAGAAAAAATATCAAAAGAATTAGGTTTGATTATACTGAATATGTGAATCAAGAATTCTCCAAAATTTTGTCTTGTAATGGTATCATTATGAACTATGCATTAACACTCCACAACAAATCGTATTGTGGAAAAGAAAAATCCTCATCTTCTAAAAGTAGTTCGAGTTCTCCTTTTCCAAATGTTTGTTCCTAAAATCTATTGGGGGAGAAGTGATGACTATTTTATAGTAAGTGTACCAAGTCATAAGTAATAAATTGTCTCTAAGGACGGATATCGAACCCACAAGAACAGTTTTAAAATCTCAAGTATAACATTCATTGGATATAAGACAATATGTAAAAGTTTGTTTGAAAGGTTGTTTGTATCATGAATCTGTAAGAAATTAAATAAAAGCAAAGTAAATGATTTGGATGAGTCAATTGGAAAAATTGGGACTGGGGTCCATCCTTCTCACTCGTTTGTATTTTCAATGAATAAAAACATATAACATTTCATCTTTATTTACATTGGTGCAAATATAAAAATCATTCATATCGATTTTTTGCATACAAAAATTATTATGAATGTTTCTTAAATATCGATTCCTCCCATATTTATAAAACCCCTGAACAAATGTTAAAAAGCAATTAACAGTTTAAATCTATTCCTAGAATTCAAATATGTTAAGAATTATCAATTAGGTCAGATGTTTAGAAGTACTTTCTAGTCAAATTTAAGGATCAAAATCATGAATAAAGATTCAAACTTTAATAATAAAAAGACAATACCAATCATCAATCAAGAACAAAATATTATAAATAAATATCACCTCAATACATAAGAGTTTGAACAAATTATTCTCAATCCCAAAGGGAAGAATTAGCCACTCATATTGGTCGTTACAAGCATTGAAAGCAGTAAAAGATGATGTAGAGTGTTTCTCCTTGATGACTGCCTCCTCTAGGGTTTTCTATTGCTTAAGCGAAATATTGCTTACTTAAGTGAGTTTCACAAGAAAAAAACCCAACTTTGTCTTTTAACTTATTCATTCTCCTTTATCCCTTTTATCTTCATCTTCCCCTAAATTCCTAAAATTAACACAAATTTGGAAATAAATCGTTCATATTCATCTTATAATCTAAAAGTATGTAAAAATGTTGAAATTCCTAAATTAGAGGTTGAATTATAACTATATTATCAGTTAAAGTCCATAAGTGCCTAGCTTTTCATATGAAATATTACTGGATTATGACACTTATTAAGAAGTTGTGTTAATTTCGACATACCTCATCATCAACAATTACCCAATCGTATCCTAAATAATGTTAGTCATATTGAGTAATTTTTGTCTTTTATATGTTCTGATTTTGTTCACTCTCATCCTAGCGACAGTAAATTAGATCATCATGAATGTCACTTTTCAAGAAACAAAACTCTTTTTATGATACCAACATAAATGATATTGAAATAACTTACCACGAGGAAGAAGAAGAGAAATATTTTGACAAAAAATTATCAAAGAACGCAATTGTAGTGGCCAGACCTCGGACATCGGCACATGAGTGAGAGGTCGGCATAGGAGAAGTCAGCATGGTAGGGCCCACAAAGGGGCCCACAGAATTACATGTGTCAAGGCGCAAAACTAGTTTCACAGATATGTCATCCATGCAGGATGTAGTCAAGACGTAAGGCTCTGACACGAGAGAATATCCTTAAAAACGCATGGGAGGCACGTGAAGATTTTGAGGCACGTGAGGTATTAAGTTATTAGATAAGTTTGGGCTGGCGGCGCTGGGTTAGACACTAAAACCCTAGTAGCCACACCTTAAGTTACGCACTCCTAAAAGAAATAGGCCCACGAGAGTTGCACTCTAAGAAAGGAAGGTTGCCACGGTATTATAGGGAAATTGTGCCTAGAATCCCGTGGAGATAATGTACCCTAGAATCCCGTGGAGTTAACTCTAAAATTCTTTAGAGGCATCACTAAGGCAGGCGCATGCAGGCGGCAGGTAACGAAGAAATAGCTATGTAAAGGGGTAATGCCCAAGGTAAACACAGGTTCACACGAACACAATATACAAACTTAGGGTTCTTATACACTCTCAGTTTGAGATACCTTAGTTATTTTGATGTTTCTTACCCTGTACTGACTTGAGTGTCGGAGTGCAATTACAGGTAGGGCCCTTCTACTTCAACGGAGCCATTATCCCACCGCCAAGGAACAAAGGAGTCACTACCTATCTCAGGGTCAACAACAACTGAGTCAACCGGCGAGACCATTTGGTGCCCATCGTGGGGCCCGATAAAATTAGGTCCCATCCGCAGTCGTGAGCAGTATAATTAATCAACATGAGGAGTACAAGGCAGGGAGGTTCTGGAAGAGATAAGGGTGATCAAACCACAACCATCCAAGAACTCATGGGACGATTCGAAACCTTCAGCAGGCATTTGCAGCATCCGCCGCCAACCAAGATCAATTTAGGGCAGACCTGAATGCATCGTTCGCGGCAAACAAAGAACTACGCAGGGCCAATGAAGAGTTGAGGAGAGGGATTGGAGAACGTGCGGTGGCGGATCAAGGGGTGCCACCTCCAGCTAGGGTTCGCCCCATGCCTTTCTCTCCAGAGATCATGGAAACGGTCATACCAGCGTCCTTTGTGATCCCAAAGATTTCATTCACCGGGGTCGAGGATCTAGAGGCCCATATCACGGCTTTCCACACCCAGATGATGATCTCTGGAGGGACCAACACCATGCACTGTAAGTTATTTATGGGTACTTTTGCAGGTACGGCTTTGAACTGGTTCATCGGGCACCCAGATGGACACATCATGTCTTTTGGCCAATTCATGGAGTTGTTCAAGAAACAGTTCATTGTCAATCGCGAACGTCCACCTGTCGCGTTCGATCTCTTTGATGTGAGGCAATTCCCAGAAGAACCACTAAAAGACTTCTTAACCCAGTTCGCAGCACTCGTGGTCAGACTACAAACGAAAGATGAGGCCATGATCGTGCATGCATTTGAAAAAGGAATCCTTCCAGGGCCCTTTAGTGACGCATTGATAAGGTGCCCATCCAGGACTTTCGAGGAGATTCAGTGCTGCGCAGTGGCCCATATAACAGCTAAAGGGCGTGTGGCGGAGAAGTGTTCTAGAGTAGAACCGCCCAAAGCCCGTTTACCAGGGCGTACTCAACCCCTGAGAGTACATGAGGCCACTACAGAGAAGAAGGTCAAGGTAACACCGTATGAGCCCAAAAAGCCTAAGCTCGCGAGGCATAGTTTCAAGATAACGCTCAAGGAGTTGATAGCCATTCCCGAGGTGGCGAACAGGTTGAAGTTTCCCCTGAAGTCTGACAAAAAGCTGGGCCCACATAAGAACAAGTGGTGTGACTTCCATCAAGCGCATGGTCACACTCTAAGCAACTGTCTCTACTTAGGGTATTAGATAGATGACCTGGTAAGGAGTGGTTTTCTAACGGACTATTTGCAGCAACCTCAGGGAAACTTTACATTAACGGCCCCTACGACAGACCAGGGGCACGAAGTACCCATTAATGGGGAAATCAACTCCATATCTGAGGGCTTCTCGGGTGGAGGCTGTACTGCCTCTCAGCAAAGGAAGTACGCCAAAGAGGTAATGGCCGTTAGGGAGGTAAACCTCGACCAGTTCCCTGAGCTTGACATCACTTTCACAAAGGTAGATAGGGCCGACGTGATCCCACATGACAATAACCCCATTGTGATTTCGATCGTGACCGTGGAAAGGAGGGTGCACCGAGTCCTAGTCGATCAGGGAAGCTCGACAGATATGATGTTCTGGCCGACCTTCAACAAACTACAGCTTTCTCCCGACTAGTTGAGGCCCTATGATGGCTATTTGTATGGATTTGCTAGAGACCAGGTGGAGGTCAGAGGGTACATTGAGTTGAGAACCACGTTCACAGATGACAAAGCGTCACGCACAGTTAACATCAGGTATCTTGTGGTTAATGCACCATCCGCTTATAACGTTCTTTTGGGCAGACCTACTTTGAATAGGCTGGGAGCAGTACCTTCGTCCAGACACATGAAGTTAAAGCTCCCCTCCCTTGAGGGCGTGGTGATTACTATGAGGTCAGACTAGAAGACGACTCGAAAGTGCTACAAAGATAGCCTTAAAACCAAAAGAGGTGTGTGCGCTGTGACCACCGGACCGCCTATAGACAAGAACGACGTTCGCATGGAAGTCCCCCCAGACGAGCGTACCGAGCTCGCGGAGGGAGTCGTGGAACGAAAAATTGGGGGTAAGCCCTTCAAGCTGGGCAGATCATTGAGCCAGGAGACACAGGACAAGGTCGCCGAGGTCTTGGCCCGACATCTGGACGCTTTTGCGTGGACCGCCTCCGACATGCCAGGAATAGACCCCGACTTTCTGTGCCACCGTCTCACCATGGATCCCCAAGTAAAACCTGTCCGTCAGAGACGATGGAAGTTCAATGAAGAAAGGCGGCAGGTAATCAAGCTGGAGACCCAGAAGCTGTTAGAGGCCGGTCACATAAGGGAGATCCAATACCCTGAATGGCTGGCCAATGTGGTGTTAGTAAAAAAGTCTAATGGCAAGTGGAGAATGTGTGTCGACTTTACTAATCTGAACCAAGCCTGCCCCAAGGATTCATACTCGCTTCCAAACATTGATGCCCTAGTAGACAGCGCCTCAGAGTGCAAGCTTCTCAGTTTTTTGGATGCGTTCTCTGGGTACAACCAATACGGATGCACCCAAAGGACGGAAGCAAGACAGCGTTCATGACAGAGCACTCCAGTTACTGTTATAAAGTGATGCCTTTCGGTATGAAGAATGCAGGAGCAACGTATCAGAGGCTGATGGACAGGATACTCGCCCCTATGATTGGGTGAAATGTGCAGGCATATGTGGATGACATGGTCGTCACCTCTCAGGAGAAAGACCAGCACGTGGTGGACCTAGAGGAGCTCTTTAGCACTATTTCAAAGTATAATATGAAGTTGAACCCTAAAAAACGTGTGTTCAGGGTGGAAGCAGGAAATTTCTTGGGATTCATGCTGACTGAACGAGGAATAGAGGCCAACCCAGAGAAATGTGCGGCCATAGTAAAGATGCGAAGTCCGATTTCAGTGAAGGAGGTACCGCAACTGACAAGTCGGCTAGCCGCCTTGTCACGTTTCGTTTCCGCAGGGGGCAAAAGGGGTTACCCTTTTTTCCAATGTCTGAAAAGAAATAATAGGTTTTGCATGGACTGATGAGTGTGAAAATTCCTGCCTTGAACTAAAAGAATATCTGGCCAGTCCTCCAGTGTTGCGTAACCCACGGCCAGGTTTCCCACTTCATTTGTACTTCGCCATCACTGAAAAGGCTATCAGCTCAGTTCTCGTCCAAGAACAGGACCAAGCACAGTGGCCGATATACTTTGTCAGTAAGGTCTTACAAGGACCAGAAGTGAGATATCAAGTAATTGAGAAGGCGACCCTAGCCGTTGTTTTCTCCGCGAGAAGGCTCCGTCATTATTTTCATAGCTTCACAATCATTGTAATGACAGACCTCCCAATTCAGAAGGTCCTACAAAAACCAAATGTGGCAGGGAGAATGATTCGTTGGACGGTGGAGTTATCTGAATTTGACGTACAGTATGAACCACGAAGGCCTGCAAAGGTCAAGTATATGCAGATTTTGTGGCAGAACTCTCCGCGGAGGCCACTCAGCAGGAGGAGGCAGGTTTTAACTGGGTCCTATCAGTTGATGGGTCGTCAAACCAGTAGGGTAGTGGAGCTGGGGTGATCTTGGAAGGACCAGGAGGAGTCCTTATAGAACAGGCTCTCGTTTTGCTTTTAAAGCAAGTAACAACCAAGCGGAATATGAGGCTCAGATTGCGGGAATACTGCTAGCAAAGGAGATGGGTGCAGAATGTTTACTAGTCAAGAGTGATTCACTGTTGGTCACGGGACAGGTAATAGGTGAATACTAGGCCAAAGATCCGCAGATGGCTGCCTACCTCGAGTATGTGGAACTTTTGAAGAGGACGTTTGTGGAGTTTGAGTTGCTGCATGTCCCTTGTGAACAGAATGCCAGAGCTGACTTGTTAGCAAAACTCGCCAGCTCAGGCAAGGGGGGCAAACAGAGGACAGTTATTTAAGAAACTCTGAGGGCACCTCGAACAGCTACAGAGGATGGTATTGATATATAGGTGATAAATGTCTTGGGTACGAGGGCAAGGAGTCATAAGTCTCTTACTCAGGAGACGTTGAGAACACCCCGCCTAAGCTCGTATGGTCCACCAGGGGAGAGGTTGTCACAGGTTTACTTGATCGAAGAAGGGGAAACATGGATGACGCCCTATAGACGATATCTAGCTGAAGTGACACTCCCCGTAAATAAAACAGAGGCCAAGACTGTAAAGAGAAATGCAGCCTGTTACACTCTGATTGACGGTAAGCTATTTAGGCATGGCTACACCCATCCTTTTCTTACCTGTGTAAGTGGAGCATAGTGTACCAGTATCATCGCTGAACTCCACGAAGGCATAAGCGGGAGTTATATCGATGGTCGAACTCTGTCGGCTAAGGTCATTCGGGTAGGGTATTATTGGCTGACGATGAAGAAAGATTGCATAAGATACGCACAACGGTGCAAGAAGTGCCAACAACATGCAGACTGGTACCACACACCCCCAGAAGAATTGAGATCCCTCCATAGTTTGTGGCCTTTCCACACTTGGGGAATCGATATTCTGGGACCTTTTCCTTTGGCAGTCAGGCAGATGAAGTACCTCGTTGTGGCCATTGAATATTTCACCAAATGGATTGAGGTTGAACCGGTGCCACAGATCACGGGGCACAAGGTTCAGCACTTCGTGTGGAAGAATATAGTGTGTCGATTTGGAATACCGAAGCGTTTAGTGTCGGGTAACGGTACCCAGTTTGCAAGCCAACAGTTGGGAAAATTGTGCATAGAGCTTGGTATCAAACAGGTTTTTGCATCAGTCGAGCATCCACAAACCAATGGGCAGGTCGAGTCGGCTAACAAAGTCCTACTAAGGGGATTAAAAAGGAGACTGGAGAAAGCTAAGGGAGCGTGGGTGGAGGAAGTTCCTAGGATTGTGTGGGCATATCACACTACCCCGCAGTCTACTACCAAGGAAACACCCTTTAGTCTGGTATATGGGTCAGATGCCATGATTCCAGTAGAAATTCAAGAAAGCTCGCCACGTTTCCAAAACTTTATGGCGAAAGAATCTAACGAAGAAAGAAGGGTGAACTTGGATCTACTAGATGAAGTCAGAGAAGAAGCCCGCATCAGGTTGGAAGCTTTAAAAAGGAGGGTAGAATGCCAGTACAAGTCTAAGCTGAAACCTTGACAGTTCCAAGTAGTAGACTTGGTGATGCGAAAGGCCCATCCATTCCAGTTGGAAAATAAGCTATCCCCCAAATGGACTGGACCTTTTCGTGTAACCGAGGCCCTCGGAAACAGAGCGTACACGTTGGAGACCCTGGAGGGTGGAGCGATCCCACGAACATGGAATGCTGCTAACCTCAAGTTTTATTTCAGTTCAGTACTTTGTGATTCTATTATAGTTAGTTATTTTGTATTCAGTACAGTTGTATCATTCAGTGAAGGAGACACTCTTTTTCCCTACGGGGTTTTTAACGAGGTCACCCAACAAAAGAAAAGAATTGAGAAAGAGATGTTTGTGTTAAAAGGTGAAGTTAAAGACCTCTTCCTCTACTTTTTACAGCGAGGTCGAGGGAAGTTAAAAACCTCTTCCTTGACTTTTTACGGCGAGTTGGAGGCAAGTTAAAGTCCTCTTCCTCGACTTTTTACAGCAAGTTGGAGGCAAGTTAAAGTCCTCTTCCTCGACTTTTTATAGCGAGTTTGAGGCAAGTTAAAGACCTCTTCCTCGACTTTTTACAGCGAGGTCGAGGGAAGTTAAAGACCTCTTCCTCGACTTTTTACAACGAGTTGGAGGCAAGTTAAAGTCCTCTTCCTCGACTTTTTACAGCGAGTTGGAGGCAAGTTGAAGACCTCTTCCTCGACTTTTTACAGCGAGTTGGAGGCAAGTTAAAGTCCTCTTCCTCAACTTTTTATAGCGAGTTTGAGGCAAGTTAAAGACCCCTTCCTCGACTTTTTTAGTGAGTTTGAGGCAAGTTAAAGACCCCTTCCTCGACTTTGTGCAGTGGGGTCAAGACCAAGATGAGGTCTGCCTTGACGAAGGAGTCGAGGTTGACCAAGATGAGGTCTTCCTTGACGAAGGAGTCGAGGTCGACCAAGACGAGGTCTTCCTTAACGAAGGAGTTGAGGTCGACCAGGATGAGGTCTTCCTTGACAAAGGAGTCAAGGTCAACCAAGACGAGATCTTCCTTGACGAAGGAGTCGAGGTCGACCAAGATGAGGTCGGCCTTAACGAAGGAGTCGAGGTCGACCAAGATGAGGTCTTCCTTGATGAAGGAGTCGAGGTCGACCAAGACGAGGTCTTCCTTCGAAGGAGTCGAGGTCGACCAGGATGAGGTCTTCTTTAACAAAGGAGTCGAGGTTGACCAGGATGAGGTCTTCCTTGACGAAGGAGTCGAGGTCGACCAGGATGAGGTCTTCCTTGACGAAGGAGTCGAGGTCGACCAGGATGAGGTCTTCCTTGACAAAGGCGTCGAGGTCGACCAAGACGAGGTCTTCCTTGACGAAGGAGTTGAGGTCGACCAAGATGAAGTTTTCCTTGGCTACCAGCCAAGGTCGATCAAGAGAAGGTTTTTCTTTATCTTGTCCACCAAGAATGATCATGGGCAATGAGGTTTGTCGAACAAGACAGGAGTCTTGCCAGGAAGTCCTTTTCTGAGATTCACGTAAAGGACCAGAAACACAGGTTAATGAGTACTGCAGGTTCGAGGTTGTTTAGAAAGGTTACTTGGAATGAAGATATTGAAGTAAAGAGGTGCATGTTGGACAGGTACAAGCTTGCAAGATCGTCATCAAGGCGTATTACAAGTTAAGTCATAAAACATGCAGAGAAAGGGATAATAGTAGTGATGAAAAGAATGTACCTTTAACAGATCGCGAGTGAAGTTGATGAAGGGTCGAGAGAGAAGAAGGGAGTGCTCGAAGAAGCAAAGAGTTTGAAAAGGTGAAATGAGAAGGAATGAAATAGTGAAGAGTGTAGAAGGCAAAGGGTTAACGTATAGGGGAAGCGCGAATCGACAAAGCCCCCTAACCGTTGAGATTGCCACGTGTACGCTCCAGGGAAAGTATGGTGAGATGTCACCTCGAAGCACTGTGTGCGTCCCATCACTCAGTTTCGCTGCAGTGCCATGTAGGTCGACAGGTCGAGCAGTTAGGCTTCTTGCTGGAACAAGTTCCAGCTCGAGCCTGGGGGACTTGTGTAGTGGCCAGACCTCGGACGTCGGCACATGAGTGAGAGGTCAGCATAGGAGAAGTTGGCATGGTAGGGCCCACAAAGGGGCCCACAGAATTACACGTGTCAAGGCGCAAAACTAGTTTCACAGATATGCCATGCATGCAGGATGTAGTCAAGACGTAAGGCTTTGACGTGAGAGAATATCCTTGAAAACGCATTGTAGACACGTGAAGGTTTTGAGGCACGTGAGGTATTAAGTTATTAGATAAGTTTGGGCTGGCGGCGCTAGGTTAAACACTAAAACCCTAGCAGCCACACCTTAAGTTACGCACTCCTAAAAGAAATAGGCCCACGAGAGTTGCACTTTAAAAAAGGAAGGTTGGCACGGTATTATAGGGAAATTATGCCTAGAATCCCATGGAGATAATGTACCCTAGAATCCCGTGGAGATAACCGTAAAATTCTTTAGAGGCATCACTAGGGCAGGGGCATGCAAGCGGCAGGTAACGAAGAAACAACTATATAAAGGGGTAACGCCCAAGGTAAACACAGGTTCACACACGAACACAATATACAAACTTAGGGTTCTTATACACTCTCAGTTTGAGATACCTTAGTTATTTTGATGTTTCTTACCCTGTACTAACTTGAGCGTCGGAGTGCAATTACAGGTAGGGTCCCTCTGCTTCAACGGAGCCATTAGCCCACCGCCAAGGAACAAAGGAGTCACTACCTATCTCAGGGTCAACGACAACCGAGTCAACCGCGAGAACAACAACCAACTCACTTTGACTACAGAGTAAGAAGAATTGTCTGATTTATAAGATAAGGATTACACCCACTTTTATATATATATATATATATATATATATATATATATAAACTATTTCACGTTGAGGAATAACATCTTAAACATGAAATTATATATTTATGGGAACTTAACATATAAATAAAAGAATTTGACTAAGATGGTAAAAGAGTAATTCAAAATCTATCTTTTAAAGAGTGTGTGAGTTAAACAATTTAAAATTTATCACTGCCTAATGATACGAAACTTTAATATTATGTTCTATTTATTTTAAAGTTAAATCTTTTCAGTGAAAAAATATTTCACTTTTTTTTTTATCTAATACACTACTCTTTAGCTTGTAAATATAATGTTATAATGAAATCAAAATGCTGATTCAAAATGTGTAAAAATTAAATGTGTCTCTTTTGTTAATATTTTTTAATGATCGATGCAAACTGTGGTCCACAGAAGTAGTATAGTCATACTGCATCCATCCAAGTATTGCACCAAATGACTATGAGATTTGATGATTAAAAAAATGCCTATGAGATCTTTGTTGTCATGAAATAATTGTTATATATAATTGCAAGATCTGAATGAATAATAAGTAATTTTACTGGGATATATATCCAAGTGATAGGGAAAAGATACTAAGAGTTGGATAACGCCAACTTTTTAATTTGAAGCTGGATTTAGAAAATCAACTAAATGATTACATGACATGATGGAAACCACAATTAGTGTAGGATTTACTTAGTTATTATACAAATTGAATTGATTCCAATGAAAGCTTCGAAACTCAAATATGTGGGATATTAATAATTTGAACATGTTTTTGAATTAGTCTAGAATAGGTCCATTTCATTTCTCAATCCTGCTATGTCTATTTATTAATAAACACTAAACTTAATTTTTGTTTGTTTGTTTTCCTTTAAAATTGAAAAATCTGTGCTCAAACAACTTATACTTTATCAATTTTAAACAATTGGCAGAAGTATAAGGTAAACAAAAATCTGTCTGCCTGTATTTTTAATATTAAAAAAAAATAGAGTTATATCTGCCTATAAACATCATTAGGGTAAAAATGATTTTATTTTTATATTAAGTATTTTTATTTTAAGTTCACTTAATAGTAAAATATTATACTTTTAATTCTTCCAACATTGTCTGATTCTTTTTTCCTTTAACAAAACGTCATCAAAAGTGGTATATTTCAAAAACTAACGAGCTAAAAAAGGATAAAAATTTTAACAAAAAGTAAAACTGAATTTTAAATTTGTTTAGAGGGATAAAAGGCTATGTTATTTATAGTAGTAAAATACTGTATTTGTAACAAATAAAAAGAAAATAGTTTCAAAATCAAAGTAATGCTCAAATAGAGCTTTCATGGATCTTTCTTATGGAACCTGTCGTTAGGTTGAGGGTCCTATCTATGATGCAATTATGTATAAATTTTAATCTCAATTAAGAATAAGACCATCACTTGATTTGAATATGATGTATTACCAAACGATGACAGCTTCCATCAGCTTTGCATTTTGAAGCCATTAAAGTGCATCTTCTTGTTTTTTTAAGAGATGCCGGAACCACTTTATGGATTTTATCATGAAAATAAACTATTAACAAATCAATATAAAATATCATGATATTTAACTCAATCTTTAAACTTATAAGTTTGTAAATTATTTTTCAACTAATTTATATTCAATATATTAGATTTGAACCCACATTTTACTCTAAGAAACTTCAAATAACTTTTACTTTTTTACGCCGTTCACTAAATATTTGATTCGTATCATAATTTATATAAAGTTGAAAGTAATTTAAATAATCTTTATTTTTCACGAAAACAAATTCGAGATTCCAAAAGCTTTAACTATTTGATCTAAAATACAAACAAAAAAAAATAAAGCATAATTTGAATAAAATTTAATATCTAAGTTCTAGAACTTATAAATTACTCGTGATAAGAAATTATATTTTGTATTACAAAAAGTGTCGGTTGCCTGGTAGAGCTTGCCGTTGACATTAGTTGTCGGTGACCTATGATGAAAAAAAAAATTAAATAAATAAAAGATTTGCGTGAGAGAAGAATTAGCTATTTGGATATTCTTCGTGAACCTCCATGTTCTGTTCCTGATTTCATGTTTTTTTTTTTTTCTTAAGAGAAATGATAATGTTATCACTTTTTTTTTATCTTTTCTATTGAGCAATCATTTTCTTCTTGTCAGTCGTAGTAACCCTTGTTTCTAACTTCCACCATCAAAGTAGTAGCTTTCCACCTCTAGTGCCACTTTGACGGTAATCCTTACTTCTAACACCACCATCACAACACGTCCAGCGCCATTAGTATCCAACCCCTCACCTTAATCGTTTAAGCACAGCGAATGTCTAATAACCATCAAGTCACCACGGTCCAACCCCTAATATTTTAAAATACAAAAATTAATGAATGTAATGTATTTCGAATTATAAATTAAATCTGGAATTATATTGTATTACCATATTCTAGAATCCAAAATACGGATTATACAATTTAAAACAAAAATATTGTATTCTAAATTCTACCATCTAAAATGTAAAATTTTGTATTTAAAATTATAGAATTCAGAATATAAAATTTGCATTTTTTGAATTATAAATTTTGAAATGGACAATTTTGGTATTTTAGAAACTATAGAAGTGTGGAAAGAATTTTCCCTAGCTAGATGGTCCAAAGGCCCAAACATACGTCATTGTTATTGCTTAAGACTTCTTTGACCCCATAATTAGAATGAGTATGTCTCTTTAATTTTTAAAATGATTATTTTTATGTATGTTTTATTTAAATGGTGTCTTCTCCTTCTTTTATTTTTTTTGTTTGTAGGTGTGTTTTTTTATTTGCTACAAACTTAAGGGTTCTGATGAGTTTCGAATGTGATTTAAAGTTAGTTAGCCTTAAGTAAGTCTAAAATTTATGAATGAGTAACATCAATGAGGTTTTTATTTCTTTTAATGGTTGATGAATAGGTTTTTGATCATTTGGTCTTGAATTGAACTTTCCATACTAAACAATTTGAAATATATTTATTAAAAAAAGTAATTATTCTCAATTGGGCTATATAGAACATGAATTTTGACTTTTGGATAAAGCTTTCTGGAAGAGTGAGATCAGTGTTTTGGATAACCTATTCTGAAAACTGTTTTGATCCAGCTTTCCAAAACATATATATCTTACACTACTCTAGAACACATAAGCAAAAACTTTTGATATTTATTCTGAATTCTCCAATATGAAATGTGAAATATGTATTATAGAAAGTGTATTGTGGAACACATTATTTTTTTTTTTCATAACACCTAATTCAGAATGTGAAAATATGTATTCCAAATTAGGCATTTCAAAAAGAAAATAATATATTCCAGAATATATAATCTTAAATACATATTTCACATTCTAGATTAGGTTTTCTAGAAAATAAATGTTCTCTTTAAGATGTCATTTTTTAGAAGATTATATATTATTTTTTAACACTTTAAATTTTATATTTTCAGATTTACTATGGATGAAGACCTTTATAGGTATAATTGTCTCTAGAAGGACGCGATTGAATGAAGCCTGAACTCAATTTGCCTTTTTATTGACACAATGAAATGCAGATTATAAGGGATAAGGGATAAAGAAAAGTATAAGGATTTTGTACTAGTTCACCCCCAAACACTAGGACTATGTTCAGTCCCCTTAAGAGCCTTAAGTATTATACACCTCTCTAGGTAACAAGTATTTTATACCTCTTCAGGTAACAAGTATTCTACACCTCTCCATGTAATCCTAATCTCCCCCTGAGGTTAAGACCTCTCAACACGTGAGAAAAACACTCTCAATAAGAGAGAAAACAATGAAGGCTCACAGGGTAAACTTCACACAATGAAAGATTTACAATATATGACTCACTCCCCAAACTATGAGTGCTCTAAATAGTAGATTTGAAAAGTTTCTTCTTTCAGTCCCAATGTGAACGTTGATTCATTAATCTCGTAATCTTTGAGTATCCTTTATTTCTGTGTATAATTCATTATCTTCATCATGTTGGACATTGAATATGGCAACTCTCACTTTATTATATTCTTTTTGCCTTTAAGTATATGAAACAATTTGAATTATTTCCTTTATAGTCTTCTGATGACAATGTTAACCCTTTAAAACTTGTAACTTGAATCTTCAATGATATCTTTGTCAAAGATGTTTTCACTATAATTATCTTGGATGTTGAGTATGGAAACTTTTGCTTTGTTTGTTGAGTCACAAATTCTTTCAAAATCTTTCTCTTCTTGGACCATTGATTTTGACTATTTTGATGATCCTTGAATCATGTTTTCCATAGCGTGAATTACGCTCTTCATTTAGTCACATACCCAATTTTCAAATATCTTCTTTAATATGATTTTCCCGAACGTTTTGACTCTTTAACATGTCAGACGTTGCATAAGAAAAGTTTCTGCTTTGTGTCTTTGATGCTCGTTCTCACTTGTTCTATTCAATTTATTCTCTTCTGAGATTCTTTTTCTTTGGTTATGTGCAATATCTTGAATGTCTTCAATTTGTATTCCATGAATCTCGCTCTGCAATAACTTTGTTGTATCCATTTGATGCTTGATAAGGAAACTTGTTCTCGTTCTCCTCCATCTTGATGGTTCCTAAACACATAGTAGGAAACCTTTGTGTTTACCAGTGATTTAATATATTCAAATTCTTAGAGCAAATATATCATCGAATAACATCTTCTTAATATCTTAGAATATCAAGTGAATTATCAATACATTCCATTCTTATATATTTAATTCAAAACACATAATAAATATATTTAAGTTTGAAATAAATCTTTCATAGTTTCTCTTGAATATATTTATCACAGTATATTTCGAAAAATCTTCTCAAGGCATTGAGTGCATTTTTGCTCTATTTGTCGAAAAGCTTTCCAAACACATATTTAAATCTTAATCAAGTTTAGCTATGTTTTCACAAAATATCTTTTACAAAGATATATCAATTAAGCTCATGATGTTTTCAATATATTTGAACAAGATAGTCAGAAGATATATTTGTTGAAATTCATTTGAAAACATTCTAAGATTTTAATTAAAATATTGCATTTTGATTTAATATAATTTGTATAACTTTAACTCAATCAAAACACATTTAGAGCATATGTAATAATGCATGTAAAAGTGAAAGGATTAAATATGGAAACTTCCCTATCACTTGTTCGTCCAGCACATGATCTTCGTCTACTACATTTTTGTGATCATTATCTGGGGCTCATGCTTTTCTTTCATGTAGCGTGACATGTTTATCATCGCCGTTTGATGCATTTGTCTTTGAGCTCTTTGGTGTTTAGTCTTTGTCTAACACGTTGCATTCAACTCTTGGTCCATTGAGTTCTTTTGTAAAAACATTGATTGGCTTCTTTACTCATTTTGTGCTTGTCTTTGAGTGCTTTGTCTATCACTCGTTTTGTTGATCTTTTTGACCATGAGTATTTTAGTTTACAATCTTTGCTAATGAAGAATTCTTCAATCACTTGGATCATTTGGTGCTCTCAATCTAAGCTTATTTTCTAATGAGCACTTTGTACGTCTGATAGCTTCAACTGATGTTGTAATCAATTTTGTTAAAGTTTGGCAAATTCTTTTTCATCCTTCCAGATTATCATCTGATGCGAGCTTTTTGAAGCGTTCTTTTAACACTTATTTCATTTGTCATTTGAGTTCATAACTCCACCGTCTAGTGTGTCTCACATATGGGCTGATGTATGATTTGTCTTATGTTGTACATGAGTAAGCTTGGTTATACATATAACACATCTTATAGTGTTTTGTTATCATCAAAACTCTTAGAATCACAATCTAATGGGTGATAGATCATCCGAAACTTTACAATCTTCCCTTTTTTTATGATGCCAAAAACTATAAGTGAACAATGTCTTGTTTTATTTATTGGTCACGATTGTTGTTGGACATCTCATGGGTCCATCCTATGTTTTTGATGAAGCCTGGTTGAAGACGTCTTAATGTCTTGTTTGACTAGGTAGTCTTGTTTTTGTGTTGTTGTCTTGTGTCTGTGATTTATCTTTTGCTTTAGATGATGAATCCAAAAACAAGTTTTTTAACTGGTTAAAAAGTTTTTGCAACTGGTTTTTAATTGATTTATGGAAAGTTTATTATTAACATGTAAGAAAAACTTGAATTAGACCTATTATTTTATTTTAAGTAAAATCAATAGGTTAACTCGTGTTTTCAACAAGTTGATTTTTTAACTGTACCCCCTTTCTAACTAATCTGCACTTTTAAATTTCTTTACATAGGGACTTTAATGTTTTAGAAAAAAGTATGTCATACATTTTTGCGAAACAATACTTTGTGGAAAAGTTTTCAAATCTGATCTTACATGTTTTTTAAAAATATTGAGGTTCTTTGAAGTTCCTAGAGACTTGTGTGCATCATCTTGTAAAGTGAAAGGTTTTTTCACTGTTGTTGTGAGGATAAAAGACCTTGTTGTGCTTCTTAACTCTCTGCTTCAGGTTTATTCATTTCATTATCTTAGTTTGATATTTCTTGTATTGTGTTTCTGTCCAAGATATTGTTTCTTGGAGGTGTGTTGTGCTGTAACAAGGTGTTACAGTGGTGGTATTTGTTCTTGTAAGGTTCAAGAACTATCTTTGTAATTTCTATGTAAAATGTTGGTTTGGCATAAAAAACTATCCATTCGGCTGGTGTAATATGTCTTTCAGAGTAAAAAAAAAAAGTTTTAACAAAATAATTACACTAGTTGTTACTCATAACCAGTGTAATATGTTTATTTACCTTATTTTCTTCACTTGTTCTCTCACTACTTACTTCACACTTAAACAAATTTCTCTCTACCTTATAATATGCGTTATTTGCACTAGTGAATAAAGAAGTATTTGTATCATAACCACTTGGGTCTAAGGATCATAAATGTCAACATCATGTTTACAAACTCAAGAAAGCCTTGCATGGGCTAAAGGAAGCCCCAACGCACTGACATAAAAGGCTAAACAACTTTTTGTTATCTCAAGGATATGAAAGAGGCAAAATAGACAAGACATTTTTCATTAAGAGAAAGAAAGATGATATTATTTTGGTATATGATATCATCTTCGGTTCAACAAATGAAGCTTTATGTGAAGCTTTTGTGAATACTATGAAAAGTGAGTTTGAAATGTCCATGATGGGTGAGCTCAATTATTTCTTGGTACTTCAAGTGAAACAACTAAAGAATGACATCTTTATCTATCAAACAAATTACTGTAAGGATTTTCTAAGAAAATTTGAAATGGAAAAATGCAAATCAATAAGCAATCCTATGTCAACAAGTTGTCATCAGGATATGCTAGGAAAGCCAGCAGATCAAACCAAGTATAGAGGATTGATAGACTCACTTTTGTATCTCACTGCAGGTAGACTGGACATCATATTTGTTGTACGCATGTGTGCAAGATTTCAATTTGCTTCAAAGGAGTGACATTTTAATGTTGCCAAGAGATTTCTAAAGTACTTGCATGGAACTAAAAAATTTGGTTTGTGGTATCCTTTGTCATGTTTCCTTAAATTTAATTGGCTATTTTGACTCTGATTTTGCAGAATGTAAGATTGTCATAAAAAAAAACAAGTGGAACATGTCATCTACTTGGATCCAGTTTAATCTCATGGCACTACAAGAAATAAGCTTGTGTGGCTTTGTCAACAGTAGAAGTCAAATACATAGTTGTGAGGAGTTGTTGTGCTCAAACATTGTGGTTAAAACAACAGTTATGTGACTTCGGGGTAAACTTGAAGAATATTACATTATTTTGTGATAACACTAGTGCTATAAACTTGACAAAAAAATCCTATCATGCATTCACACATAAAACACATTGATATTCCTAAGCCCAATAAAACTTCATGGTTACAAAAGGGATGCGTTGGGCTCATCTTGAAGTGATTCACTGCCAAATCTTTAGACATCTAAATCCAAGGACACCTAGAAATGCACTTGAAGCCAAAAATATTTCTTTAGTATGAAGAAAACCAATACACTGAGTGGATTGACCTATATTGAGAAAAGCTAAATTTGTTGGATCTGTAGTGAGTGATTTGTGTAAATCAATTAAGCTCAGATAAATTCCACTCTTTTACTCGACAAGAGGATCAAGTCAATTGTAGTACAAGTAAGGGTTGTTGTATCCATAGGGAGTTATTGATATCAAATTATGTTTTATCTTTTACAATGAAGTGAAACGTGAATTGAAAATGGTTTTTATATATGATAATAATAGTAATAGTAATGTTAATAATAATAATAATAATAATATCCTAATAAATATCTAGATCAAGAGGTGAAGTCCTAGATCAATCACTAAAGTAGAGAGATGTCAATATAACACAGATGTTAGAATTAGAATAACCATGTGACTTTCCTTTGATACAATGTTTTAGTCAAGTCCTTGTTCCATGTTTTACCTTTGCATTAAGGAGGAACAATTTACCATGGTCTCAACTCTGCGCTCTGTAAGGACCTGTAAAATTAAATTGGAATAAAAAGGGATATATTTTAAATGAATTCTAAGTATGTTTTTATTTAAAATAAAAAGGAAGGAAAGTGTAGTTTAGAAGACTATGAGATCGCCTAGTTAGTACATGATCGCCTGTCGCTTAGGTTGCACGTGATCACCAGTCGCCTATGGTGCACATGATCGCCGAAAGTGCACTCAGTATGTGGTCAGGATACGGGATCAACCAGAGTGGGTTCCACAAAACCACACGTATCAAGGTGTGGGTTAAGCCTTAGATACGCAGTGCATGCAAAGCTCTATGCTTGAGCATAAGAAATCGTCCTTGGTGTTGCATGCATGGGCGCACGAGGAGTAGTGCTGACCTACTCTTGGAAATGTGAAGCTACCGACGTCACCAAGTCATGTGGAGATGATACCTTGGATGTAACATAGTGGGATGAAGAACCTATAGCAAGGCGTGGCGATGTGTCGTCGGTCATCGCCAGGGCGCGAGGCATGCGGGCATCGCCGGGCGCGAGGCATGCGGTCATCGCTAGGGCGCAAGACTTGCGGTTATCGCCAGGGTGCGAGGCATGCGGTCATTGCCAGGGCGAGACATCGGTCGTCTCCCAGGGAGAGACATCGGTCGTCCGCCAGGATGAGGCATCGGTGGTTAGTCATCGCGCGAGCGGTCATCGGTGAAAGGTTATCGCGCGATGTCGAGTTTCACACAGATAAAGTGGGACCCGGGCTCTCAGCATCAGACGTACTGCACGCGCGACACGTAGACAAAAAGGGTGGTTCAGAATAGTGACCTCAGAGTGTTAGCCTGCGCAGAGGCACACGTAGTCGCACTGTTCAGGGAAGCGTACACGCAAACTTCCCTGCAGAGTGGGTGGTGGCAGCGGCTCTTATGGACAAGTTGGTTTAAGATTCAAAAACCCACTGCGAGGAAGAAAAGAACGTTGCAGTGACTCGAGTGAAAGAGTGAGTGCATCTTCATCCCTCTCTTTTCTCTCTTTCGCGCTGCGATTCAGGCAACCTCAAGCACCAGTACGACGAGCGACGACTGCCCTCGGACACTTGGGAGGTTCTCTGCAAGTTCTCCAGACCGGGACACTAAAACAGAGTGAAAGCATCTTTAAGCTTCGTTGGGTTTCAGAGTTCTTGGAGTTTTGCGCAAGTCCAGGTAAGGGAAGCTAGTACTCTACATTTATAAAAACGTTAGGCGAGTAAGTTCTGAAGTGAGGGCGACGTGGTCGCCGGTTTTCATATTTCTTTTCACAATGCTCTATTTTTATGTGTGGGGTGACGTGGTCGCCGGTTTTAACTTTGTTCCGAAATCCCCTGCTTTTGAATGAGTTCGCCGATTTGGCGTTGTTTTTCGAACTCCCCTGTTTTAGTGCTGTTTGAAAACTGTTTGAGATTTAAATGTGAAATACATGTGATATTTGAAAATCTGAACCGTGGAATGAATGTTGCTGTGACTGAATCGTTCATTCAGTGTTGTATGATGTATTGATTGTTGTGAATGTGGGATCAAGGCATAGTATTTTCAGGAAAGAAAATACCGTGTAAGATCGTGTGTAATGTGTATTGACTAGGGGCTTGTCTAGACGGAGATATCCTGACTCTGCTGATATAATGGAATCACATAGATGAAGTTATTCAGTTGTGGAGAGTCGAAGGAGGTTCATATGAATGGGTGAGTCGTGTGAAAAAGAATGAGCTCGGCCTGTTATATGAATTAACCCTGTCATACCGGGAGAGTGATGATATTGAGACTATGTATGCGCATGGCTGTGTGGATTTCACAGCGACCCTGTGTGGATTTCACAGTGGTGTGGTATGACAGGTGCAGATCTCTGAGCCTGAGTCAACGCACGAGTCTTCCGGAAGTGGAGTCATGTGTCTATATGTTATGGGTCAGTGGAAAGTCTGACGTGTGAACCATGAATATTGAAAGTAGCGAATAGACACTTGACGAGTTTGTGGAATATGGGAATGTTGATGGTTGAAATTGATATGGATTATGAATGGTGTGAAGATTTATGTTTTCTATTGATTTAAAGTTTCATATTTAAAGTTTTTAACACATCTAGCTTACCCTTTTATCTGGTATTGTGATTGTTCTCTAAAACCTGTGATGATCGTGTATTTTTGCACGGGAGCAGACGAGGTTGCAGGTAGTAGAGCTCCTCAGTGAGTGGTCGCCGGGAGGAGATCGCCTGTTTTTATTTCTGTTAGGCGATCACCCTTTTTATGTTGTCTGATAGGAGATCGCCCTTTTCTGATGGGAGATCGCCCTTTTCTGATGCGAGATCGACTGTTTGTCTTTTTACTGAAATTTTGTTTACGTTTTTGGAAAGATTGACCGAGTATGTATTAAACTCCCTGTGAGGAGAAACTTCACTTTATATATATAATTATGTTCACTTCAATATATTTGTTTACCTTTATTTTTTTATTATATAAATATGAAAGTAGTTTGGCGGGATGTTACACGCTCTGCAACCATTGAGTCCTATTGCTGGTTGAATAGGGTTCAGAAACATGAAATCACCTTCTAGTCTCATTCATGCCCTATGGAAAATCAATGATTGTTTCTCACTGTTGAACATTAAGCACACTACTAGACCCAAGGAAATTGAATACAAAAGAGAAAAATGCATCTATAAACAACAATAATTCCAGAAATATCACAGTGTCCAATCCCAACAAATTATATCACTACAAGAAAATCTAGTATTACATACAACACAAATCCATATGTAAGACAATAAATCCATATGTAAAACATAGTTACATATGGATTACATACGGGAAAAATTGTCATTGGTAACTGTTACATACGGACTTGGGATCTATATGTAACAGTGGGTAGACTTACATATGGATAAATTCGTATGTAACTGTATGCAGAATTACATACAGGTTCTCATTGATGTTACGTATGGTTATGTTTATAGGTCTAACCTATGGTGGTAAAGCTGTAGACATGTGGGCAGTAAGAGTTTATACAAACTCAATTCAGTAAAACTGAGATACCTAGAATTATACAAACCACTAGAATTATACAAACAAGTAGAATTATACTTAAGGACAACCTGTATATGACTAAAAAATTGTGTGCTTATTGTAACATTTTACTAAAGCTAATGATACAACAACTGTATAGTTGGTTTACAATAGAATGCAACAAATAACAAATCCTCTACAAGTGTCATGGATTCGCAGAAGTTTACAAATTTTTCAAACTTACAAATTAGACATCTTATGCAATTTCTTCAAATTATTATAGTATTATAAACTCTTAAATCTAACCTTTCAATCAGTACAAAAACAGGATTTCAATTCCACGTCTCTAAACTCTGAAGCAGCAGAATCTAAACATAAATAACCATGAAAATGAAACACAAACTCAATCTCCAAGTCAGCAGAAGCAAGAACCAAGTTAAGCGGAACAAAAAATGGAAACAAAAAGGAACTAAGGAACCAACAATGAACTTAGTATAAAAGTATGAAGGTTATCAAACAAATGATTAGTAGTTAAGTATTCTAAATTCCTGAAAAGCTACACTTAACAATCCTAGATACCATCCAATTTGAACTTTGAAGAAGGAATACATTTTAGGAAACAAATATAGATTACCGATCTTATTCTAAACCAGAAAAGACCCAACCATGCATGAATTACCATTAGCTTGAGACCAAAGCTTCTATGAACCTAACTTCTCTTTTTATGAACTTAACTACTACATTAGATAAGAAAAAAGAAATATCATTAAGGTATATGTATGATCCTACATAGACAAAAATGTTATTATATATTCAAAGAATATTGAAGGACCTTTACTACAACAATGGAATTAGATACCAAAGTTCAGATTTAGAGGATCTCTACTAGGCTAAGGCAGCAACAAGATTGAAGGCAAGAATGTCATGCAAAGAGTAGTAGTGATCATAGTTGTTTACTGAAACATGTTCAACTAGGGGCATTTATCTCTGTTAAATAATAGTCTGGACTTTCATAAGTGCCTGTAAGATTAAGCTTAACTAATTATGTAACCTTAGCTATTAGTGTTTCAAGGAGCAATTAATCTTCAATTATGCTATTCTCTCCTGGTTCAATTTTAAGGTGTGGTTGCTTTTATTAAATGTATAACAAGTGTTACTACATATTAACAGGAAGTTCTCAGGTGTATAAATAATGGTACTGCACTTTTAAAAGAGAGGTCTTTTGATGCAGCTGTTACAGCTTTGGAACTACTTTCTAAGGCATTGTCTATAAGTGCAATGAAGATTATAAAGAAGCAAACTTGGATTTAGAAGATGATGATTCCAATCAAGAAAACTTGTATTTGATTAACAGTGATATAGAACTAATAAATGTATAAACATATTCAAAATAGTAGTTTGTAATTTATAGAATAAGATCAAGAAGCTAATTATATTTGGCACACAAGAACTGCTTGTTGAATAAATTCCCTCACGTTTCAACATTGTGGACCAGTCACTATGGAAAGTTGTCCCTCATTACTTACAATGTGTCAGCAATGCTCTAAAAAAGGTCTTTCATCTTTAATTCATGGTCTTGGCTTTAAGTTCTCTTTATGATTTTCAATACAATCTATTCTCCCTTGCAACATACAGGAAAGCCACTTCCTTTGACCTGCATTCCCAAAAAGTTTGGATCTTGGATGGGAGGTGATAGAGATGGAAACCCAAATGTGCCAACAAAGGTGAACATTTTTAACATCCATTAAAGTTCATGCTGCCCATACTTTACAAAGTGATTTCCCTTTATAAATAAGTGAAAGGTCTTTTCAATGAGGGAGAACTTTTTCAGTAATGCAGTAATCATTTTTTTGTAATGAATTTTTTTAATTTAAAATTTAAACATTTCTTGTGTGCTTTTGTAAAGGAAAATTTAAATGTTTTCTGAACATTTGTGCCAAAATTTTATTATTTTAAAGTTTAAACATACCATTGTGCTTTTGTTAAGGAAATTTTTAATGCTTGTTGAACTTGGAGAAGTGTCATGGGAATAAAAGTTGGCTACCGATTGTTATGTTAAATAGTTCCTAAAATATTTCTTTTTATAATTTTTCTTGGTGTGGTGGCTAGATGTTCTTTGTTGGTTCAATCATAGACATTTGTTGTGTGTAATTTAACACAATATCATCGATTCACCAGAATATTTTGTCCAATCTTGGGTTGGATTTTCAGTGCTAGAGAACATTTATCCTACCAATTTGCTTTAACCCTGTAAATCTTGACAGATTTAATAGTTTCTCTCTAAGTGTTTTTGTTTTTGCTACTCAGGTTACAAAAGATGTTTCACTTCTATCTAGATGGATGGCAATTGATCTCTATATCCGGGAAGTGGACAACCTCAAATTTGAGCTAACCATGAACCAGTGCAGTGATAGGCTGTCAAGACTGGCACATGGCATTCTAGGTGATTTGCCCGTTGAGTTTTATATTTATGCGACATCCTCCAAATGCCAATGGATATTCATCATTGTTTTATATTATAAGACCACAAAGCACTGATTGTAAAAAGTACATAAATTCCTTGTGCACATCACATTTGAATGCTTTAAAATCATTCAAATTCAATTTTTTTCCTCTTTTTTTTAAGCCTAACTTTTTAATTCATGCCTTATAAAATGTTAACACTAATGTGGACATAAGAATGGAGGGGTCACGTTTGCATCAAATCCACAGTTAAGTCTCATCTATTCAAAATTGACTCCCACAGACTTAGTGTGTAGTGAATGGTAATGCTTGAGAGCTTTGTGTGATTTCCTGGAAGTGTTTTCTCATTTTTCTGCTTCTTAGCTTTAATAATATAAGATTACCATCAAAGCAACTGCTAGTTTGATACTATTATATATAATCTATATCGAAGAGTTGATGGTCACCTCTTCCTCTACAAAAGCTAAACATGAGAATCCTTGTGCGAATTGGAACCAATCTGTGAATAGAAGTGCCGCACTCCCAACACAACTTCCAACAAGAGCTCATTTACCTTCTATTGCTGGTACAAATAATGGAATTGATATTTTCTATCTAGTTCTTTGAGCATATCCTATATGTTATGTCATTGGTGTCCATATTTTTCTTTCCTAAAACCACCTAGATATTTTCATTTCATTGCATGAAAACTAAAAATCCTAAATTACTTCTATTTTGTCATACATGAGGAATGGGGCACCTTTAATATTCTAATTCATATCATGTTTGGACATATTCTTTTGTGTAGAAAATGGTGAATCTTGTAAGGACCTAGAAACTTTAATTGGAATAAAAGTGTTATATTTAAATAATTTTAGAAGATGTTATTATTTAAAATACAAAGAGCTAGTAATAGAAGTTTCGTAGTAGTCGGACCTCGGACGTCGCCCAAGGTCTGGGGTCAGCTGGTAGAGGTCGGTCGGCTGACCATTGTATTAACCAAGTAGTCAGGTGCGATGACTTTATCGTGAGGTAATCACGTGGGTGTGCTCGAGGAAGACATGTGGATCAAGAAGAGTAAAGGAAGAAAAGTGTAGCTTAGAAGTCTACGAGATCGCCGTTGTTGAAGACGGAGGCGATCTCCGACTTCTCTGGCACATAATCGCCTGTCGCCTAGAGTACACATGATCGCCAATCGCCTATGGTGTACGTAATCGACGGGAATGCACTTAGTATGTGGTCAAGATGCTGGATCAACCATAGTGGGTTCTAAAAAACCACGCGTATCAAGGTGTGGGTTAAGCCTTAGATACGCTGTGCATGCGAAGCTCTATGCTTGAGCATAAGAAATCGTCCTTAGTGTTGCATGCATGGGCGCACGAGGAGTAGTCCTGATCTATTCTTGGAAATTTGAAGCTACCAACGTCACCAAGCCATATGGAGGTGATACCTTGGACGTAACATAGTGGGATGAAGAACCTTCAGCAAGGCGTGGCGATGTGTCATCAGTCATCGCCGGGGCGAGAGACATGCGGGCATCGCCAGGGCGAGAGACATGCGGTCATCGCCAGGGCGAGAGACATGCGGTCATCGCCAGGGCGAGAGATATGCGGTCATCGCTAGGGCGAGAGACATGCGGGCATCCCCAGGGCGAGAGATATGCGGTCATCGCCAGGGCGAGAGACATGCGGGCATCGCCAGGGCGAGAGACATGCGGGCATCGCCAGGGCGAGAGACATGCGGGCATCGCCAGGGCGAGAGACATGCGGGCATCGCCAGGGCGAGAGACACGCGGGCATCGCCAGGGCGAGAGACATGCGGTCATCGCCAGGGATTGACATCGGTCGTCTTCCAGGGAGAGACATCGGTCGTCCGCTAGGATGAGACATCGGTGGATAGTCATCGCACGAGCAGTCATCGGTGGAAGGTTATCACGCGATGTCGTGTTTCGCACAGATAAGGTGGGACCCAGACTCCCAGCATGAGACGTCTTGCATGCGCGACACGTAGACAAAAAGGGTGTTTCAGAATAGTTAGCATCAGAGAGTTGGTATGGAAAGTGACCCAGAGTTGATGCGCAGAGACCCACGTGGTCATACTGTTAGAGGAAATGTATACGCAAGCTTCCCTGCAGAGTGGGTGGTGGCAGCGACATGCTTGGGAAGGGTGGCTTAAGTTCAAACTTCAGTTTGGATAGGCAGGGTTCGAACGCTGCTTGAGTAGAGAGAAATTGAGTGAGTTGGTTTTAGCTCCCTGTTTCTTCTTCTCCTTCTCCATACGTTCAGACGTCCTAGCGCATCAGTTGGCTATCGGCGACTACCATAGAGCACCTGGGAGGTTCTCTGCAAGTTCTCCAAGCCGGACGCTAAAATAGAGTTAAGGCATCCTTGAATCGCGTTGGGTTGGAGCTCTTAGTGAAGTTTACGCTAGTCCAGGTAAGGGAAGCTAGCATTTTCGTTTATAAAAACTTTAGGCGAGTAGGTTCTGAAGTGAGGGCGACATGGTCGCCGGTTTCATATTCTTTTCACGATGCTCTGTTTTTATGTGTGGGGCGACGTGATCGCCGGTTTTAATGTTGTTTTCGAAATCCCCTGTTTTAGTGTCGCTTTGAACTTGTTTGAGATTGATATGTGAAATGCATGTGATATTGGAAAATCTGAACCTTGGTACGATTGTTGTTGTGGTTGGAATCGTTAATTTAAGTGTTGTATGGTGCATTGGGTAAATTGATGATATCAAGCTGTCCTGTGTGGACTTCATTAGCTGTCCTGTGTGGACTTCACTAGCTGTCCTGTGTGGACTTCATTAGCTGTCCTGTGTGGACTTCACTTGCTGTCCTGTGTGGACTTCACTAGCTGTCCTGTGTGGACTTTACAGTGGTGTGGTATGTGTCTATGTGTGGTGAGTCAGTGGAAGTCTGACGTGAGAAAGAGAAATATTGAAATTTGATAGACACTTGATGGTTTATGTGAAACAAATAACACTTGATGAAATTGTGAAGTGTGTGAAATGAATGGGAAAATTGATGGATCTTACGTGGGTGTTTAAATCTGTTTTATATTGATTTTAAAGTTTCGTACTTCAAGTTTTAGAATAGCTAGCTTACCCTGTGTTTTGTTCTGTGGCTGTTTTTCTTAAAACTGTGATGATCGTGTATTTTACACGGGAGCAGATGATGTTGCAGGTAGTCGAGCTCCTCAGTGAGCAGTTGGAGGAAGAGATCGCCTGTTTTCTTTTTATGCTGTATTTTGGTTTTATTTCGAAACAGTTGATGGAATGTATTAAAACCCCTATAAGAGGGACGTTTCTTTTTGAGATACAATGTATGGGATGATGTATTTTCAATATATATACATATGTTGATTTTATAAATTAATGTCTACGCTTATTTTATTATATAAATATGAAAAGACTTTGAGGGGCGTTACAAATCTCAGCATCCTAGACTAGACATTCCAGGACCTGATTACATGCAATCTAATCACAAGGTAGTTCAATTCCCTGATTATGATATTTCTGATACTGCCATAGCATATTAGATAATATATATTTTCTAACTAATAGGGCGGTGGGGCTGCCTTAAGTTCAAATACATTGAAAAATGCCAATCCCAATATTCAATTATCAGGAACAAGTTTAGCAAATTTCAATGCTTCTTTAGCTGAAATTTCATCTTCTTTTGGTCAAACGAAATTGTATGCGGAACCCTAGACAAGAAAGTCCGCTTTTAAGAAGCTTTTAAACTAGACTTTTGTCCATATTAAGAACTATTCACTTTCTTTTAACATGTGTATAATAGGAAGATTCACTACAAAAAAAAATTAGTATTATCTACAGATATTTACCCATGGATCTGAATCCGTAGGTAAATTCAGCATTACCTATAGATATTACCTACGGACAACATTACCTACAGATATTATCCACAAATATGAATCCATAGGTAAATTCAGCATTACCTACCAACTATTACCCACGGAGCTCTATTACCTACCAACCATTACCCACGGATCTCTATTACCTACCAACCATTACCCACGGATCTCTATTACCTACCAATCATTACCCACGGATCTCTATTACCTACCAACTATTATCATAATAATTATATACATAATATTAAAAATATTATTATAAACTGAATAAAATTAATAATAGTAGTAATAATAATATTAATAATATAAATAATATTAATAAAAATATTAATATCATTAATATTAATTATAATATTAACTTTCTTTATAATATTAATATTCTTTATAATATTTGTTCTTGTTGGTTGACCCACTTGCCGGTTGACTCTAACGACGTTCACACGCCTTATTCTCTCTGCCTAGGTTTGTGCTTTCCTTCGATCGAAACACCTGTACCTACAAAGAGAAAGGGGCGCCCTAGAGGCTGTTTACACTACGACGCTCAAGTCAATCATAGGACAAGAAACAGTAAGTGGGTGTAATAGCTCTAGTTTCAGAAACTGCGTACCTCTTTAGGGTTTTTTTACTGTTGTTTATATAGTCTAGGGTTTCCTCTGTTTCCGTTACCCGTATTTAGGGTTTCTGGAGGAATGCCCCTGCGCCGCTATTACCCAGTCTTAGTGTAATCTAGCGCATAGGGCTTCCATTGGTGGAGTGCAACCTCTCACGGTATGACCGCCTGGGTACCAACTTGTGCACCTAGTCTCTGGGGCCATCCATTCTGCTGGTGCCTTAACTGTTCACATTCCATGCATGCAGTCTGCCCTTGGGAAACCCTAACCCTAACAGGCCTTAGTGCCCCTAGGACCCTTTGCTTGCCCTACGCCTAAATGCGCTATTCACACCACACGCATGAACACCTTGTGACTCAGGCTTCCCCCTAACTCTGGGCATTTCACTAATAACTGGTGTGTTTCCTGGGGTCCACCTTTCGTGGCCCAGTTTAGCTATTTGAACCACCGATGCCCGACGTCACATTGGCCTCACTCTGTTGCCGAGTACACATCGGCATACCCTGGTGATCAATCTCCGACCACTAATCGGCACACTGGCTCATGTCGCTTGCGGGATACTGTTTCACGCCGCTTGTGGGACCCAGCTTATGTGGCCCACCACTGCTAGCGATCGTCGATGTCCAAGGACTGGTCGGTACACAAGCCCCTCAGTCTCAAGCTGTTAACTTGTTCAGCAAAGAGACTAAGTCATCGCCCTTGGCGACCTACGTGGCACTGGGTGAAAGGACGTGAATAGTGCACCGAAATGACGTCTCTCCGTACTCGTTTTAATCTGCGCACACGTGGCTTGATCAACGACTAGGCCTCATTGCCGCTTGTGCTCCCTTGTTTACGTTAACTCTTTCAAAACCCCGCACTTCCTCACTGTTCCATCACTTCTACAAAATCTCTTCGATCATTCTCCTTCTCTCAAACACTCTCACTTCCCTCTCATCAATCTCGACCTTCAACCTTCAACTGTTTTAAAGGTATGATTTTTATCTCATAACTTGCTCTTGTTTCGTGATTCCGCTGCTCATAACATGCTATAACTGCTCTGGGCCTGTTTAAGATTTCCGCACTTTAGGTTTTCCTGCATTTTTCACTGTTGTGTTCTTCGCTTCCATTTCTCTGGTTCATTGAGTCATACTGCTACTTCTTCTGAACCCTTGTCTTTCTTCCTTTTTGTCTCTCTCTTTTTAGCTTTCCTCAAGATGGCAAGAATCAAAACCACCTCCAACCCTCCCCCCCAACGTTGATTACAGAGCCCTCTACCCCTGGGCCTCTAAGGACCTTCTTGTTGAGACCTCCCGACTCACTTCCAGCGGGGACGTGACCTAGCACAAGGAGGACAAGGCGGCTTGTATGACCCGCGTGTTCAGGAGGGAGTGCGATGCTTACGTCTCCGTCCATCCCTGTGCGGAGGGCGAACCTGTATGTGCTGATGATCGCGCCAATGATGGGGAGCCCTTCTTCTTCCTATAAGCCACCGTCTTCAGGTGGATCAAACTTCGCTTGCCACTCACGAGGTTCGAGTGGGCCCTCTTGACTGAGATAAATGTGGCCCTTGCCCAACTGCACCCCAACAGCTGGGCCTTCGTGAGGGCATTCGCCATCTTGTGCAATCATCTAGGGCACACCCCCTCAGTGGACGTCTTCCTTTATTTTTTTGAGGCAAAGAGCCAAGGGAAGAGGTTTTGGGTAAGCTTCAACGAGGTGGCGGGGAGAGTTCTCCTAACCCTCTTTCAGCAATCTTATAAGGGTTTCAAAGGGAAGTTCTTTAAGTTGTGTTGCAACACTTACGACCCCACCCTGCTAGATAGGTTTCCCCTTTACTGGGTGGGGAAACTGAAGTTCAAGAAGCCCAGGGGTCTTGAGGAGTTGACTCCCCCTCATCGTGAACTATGCCAGCTTCTCTCAAGCTTGGGAGTGGTGTTTAACACCGCTCAACTGATCAAGTATGAGTTCAATGCCAAGGCCCTCGAGGGTTACATTGGTACTTGTTTTCCCTGCCTCGTTCTGCATATTTGTTGTTAGCTTACTCATCACGCATTTTGTTTCATGCTGGTGCCTTCACTGATTCATCCTTTGCATATTATGGCTCTTGTGTTTCTTGTTGCTGGTTGTATGCTGTGTAGGATTATCTTCTCATGCTTCATTGTCTTGGTGCAGGCATGGTGCTCAATGAAGAGAAGAGGAAGAGACTGACTGAGCTGGTTGCCCGCCGCCGAGCGGCAACTGCTAGTGTGAGTGGCTCAGCCCCCACAGATCCCTTAGCCGTTGCCCAGGACTCACCCAACCCAGCCCCCGCTGGTAAAGGGGTGGTCACGATCGACTCTGAGGACGAGGACACAGAGAACAGCCTTGTCTTCAAGAGGCCAAGGGTGGGGGTCGCGACAACCTCTCTCTCTGCTATCGATGACCAGCCTCCATCCTTCAGGGATAACCCCCCTAGCGCCTCTTCTCCTCGCAGACATCCTGCTCTAGAAGGTGGTGGGGAGAGCACTCCTGGGGGTGGCCAAGTGCCCCCTGCTCATGAACTCCCTGCCATACTCCAAGAAGCTCTCAAGTGCTTCTAAGATAAGGAAGCGACGAAGGCTTTGGACAGTGACGTGCTGAGGGAGCGCATGGGCCAAAGCCTTGGGGAGATTCTCGTCAACTCCCTTGCCTTCGTAAGCCAAGAAGAGGTAAGGATGAAGGAGGAACTTGCCCTCAAAGCCCGGGTCTTCGCTAACCGTGAAACAGCCCTGAACCAAGAGTTGAGCAGCCTCCGTCAATCAGAGAAGAAGACCAAAAAGCTGCTCTTCGACAAGGGTCAGGAGGCCCTTCAACTAGAGGTGAAGATCCTACTTCTGCGCAACAAAGTTATTGATCTGGAGAAGCAGGCAGAGGAGGCGAAGGCTAAGATGGCCAACCTGGAGGAGCGGGCCACCCAACAAGAGGTCCAACTAGGCTGCATGGAGGGTGAGCTTGCTCAGAAGATTGAGTTGTTCAACAAGACTAAGGCAAAGCTCACCGAAGACGCCGCCGACGCATATGGAGCAAGGTTTGAGGATGCCCTCGCTCAGGTGGCCTGCTTACACCCTGAGCTGGACCTTGCGTCATTGATGAGCAGCTCGCGCCCAGGATCTAGCTATCTTCTATTTTGTAATAACTTGGCTTTTTGAAGAATAATTTGTACTTTGTGTATACTCTTTGTCCTTATGCATGAATCTACTTGTTTTTGAATCACTTTATTTGCCTTGTTTGCTGACTGTCGTGCCTTACCCTGACATTGCTAACAACATGGTTGACAAATATTCATACTCTAGGTAGCACGCTTGTCCACCACTTGCTCAATCTTGTCTTATTCAATTCTTTAGTATCCTAAGGTAACGGTGATGTGCACACAAACCCTTAACTGGCCTTACCCTGGTGACCTCGCCCTTACTCTGCTGAGTCTGGAGATGTCTTCCTGACGCCACTGGTGAGGCATGCTTACCTGTTTGAACCACGCTGACTTCACCTTGGCGTTCTTACTCAAGAAGGAGGCGTTCTCTACGAACCATCCTATCCCGACTTTGAGACTTCTAACCCAAGGGGAAGTTCGTGACTGACCTCGTCCTTGCTGTATGTAGTCAAGAGAGGACTTAATAACTGACCTCATCCTTGTTGTACGAAGTCAAGGGAGGATTTAACTGGTGAACCCTATTGTTCGGCTTTGGTGTTTTCACTCAAACGGGGGAGGTGTTCTCCGCGAATATACCTTCCCTAGACTTGAGGCTTCTAACACAAGCGAACGGTTCATAGCTGACCTCGTCATCGCCCAAGGGTGAAAGAGGATTTTATTGGCGAACCATACTGTTCGACCTTGACGTTTTCACTTAGTAGGGAGGCGTTCTCTGTGAACCTTCCTTTCCCAGCCAAGACTTCTAACTCAAGGCCGAGGGTCCATAATTGACCTCATCCTCGCCGTTTTAGGCAGAAGAGGATTTAACTGGTGAGCCATACTGTTCGACCTTGACGTTTTCACTTAGTAAAGAGGCGCTCTCTGCGAACCTTCCTTCTGCACTAAGACTTCTAACTCAAAGTCGAGGGTCCATAACTGACCTCATCCTCACCGTTTAAGGCAGGAGAGGATTTAACTGGTGAATCATACTGTTCGACCTTGACATTTTCACTTAGTAGGGAAGCTCTCTTTGCGAACCTTCCTTCCCCCACTAAGACTTCTAACTCAAGGTCGAGGGTCCATAACTGCACTGTACAAAATATATTTTTAAACCGAAACTTTATTTGGTGACCTCATTAAAAAACCCTTATAAGGGAAAAAGAGTGTCCCCTAAAACTGTGTACAATGCGATAGATTGAAATACAACTTTAACAATTCAACTGAATTAGAATTTTAGATTGGCTGCATTCCAAGTACAAGGGATCGCTCCACCTTCCAAAATCTTGAGCCTGTATGCTTCGTTCCCAAGGGCCTTTGTCACTCTGAAGGGACCAGTCCACTTGGGAGACAACTTGTTCTATAGCTAGTATGGGTGGGCCTTCCTTATCACTAGGTCGGCGACCTGGAACAACCGAGGTCTCAGCTTGGAGCTGTGCTTGTGTTCCACCCTTTTCTTCAAGGCTTCAGCCTTGATTCTTGCTTCCTCCCTTACCTCATCCAGTAGATCTAGGTTCACTTTCCTTTCTTCATTGGACTCTTCGACCACGAAGTTCTGATAACGCGACAAGTTCTCCTGGATCTCTACAGGAATCATTACGTCCGAAACATATACCAAGCTGAATGGTGTTTCCTTGGTGGTGGACTGGGGAGTAGTGTGGTAAGCCCACACAATTCTAGGGACTTCTTCTGCCCAGGTCCCCTTAGCTTTCTCTATCCTTCTCTTCAAACCTCTGAGCAGAAATCGGTTGGTGGACTCGACCTACCCGTTCGTCTGGGGGTGTTCGACTGATGCGAATACCTATTTTATCCCCAGCTCTGTACATAGCTTGCCCAACTGTTGGCTCGCAAACTAGGTGCCATTATCGGACACCAATCGTTTGGGAACTCCAAAACGGCATACTATGTTCTTCCACACGAAGTGCTGGATCTTGTGAGCTGTGATTTGTGCTACTAGCTCAGCCTCTATACATTTTGTGAAATACTCTATGGCAACCATAAGGTACTTCATCTGCCGTATCGCCAAAGGGAAAGGCTTCAGAATGTCGATCCCCCAAGTATGAAATGACCAAGGGTTGTAGATCAATCTGAGCTCTTCCGGTGGCGCCTTGTGCCAGTCAGTGTGTTGCTGACATTGCTTGCACTGTTGTGCGTACTTTATGCAGTCTTCCCTCATGGTTGGCCAAAAATATCCTGCACAGATTGCCTTTGATGCGAGAGATCAGTCGCCGATGTGGCTCCCACATATCCCCTCATGGAGTTCCACCATTATCCGCGTGCACTGCTCTCCACTTACACATACCAAGATAGAGTGGGTGAACCCGTGTCTGCACAATTCTCCATCGACGAGAGTTTATTTGCTCGAGTTCTTTTTTATTTTCCTGGACTCTGTGAGCTCCATGGGGAGCATCCCAACAGCCAAGTAACGCTTGCAGGTCATCATCCAGGTCTATCCTCTTTGAACTAGGCAGACCTGCACCGACTCTCACTAGAAGTTGGGTATATGCTTATCTTGGGCATCTTCAACGTCTCCTGGGTTAGTGACTGATGAATCCTCTTCACTCCATCCGACGTGCTAACATGCTGGACTTCTACCAAGTTGTCTGCAGTGAAGGTTCGAGGTGTCCTCAGGGTTTCCTGGATGACTATCCTCTGTCTGCCCCCCTTGCCCGAACTGGCGAGCTTTGCTAGCAAGTCAGGTCAGGCATTTTGCTCTCTAGGGACATGGACCAGCTCGAACATCGTGAACGTCTTCTTCAAGACCTGGACATACTTCAGATAGGCGGCCATCTGGGGATCTTTGGCTTGGTACCCTCCTGTTACTTGGCCCGTGACCAAATGGGAGTCACTCTTCCCCAACACATTCTTCGCACCCATCTCCTTAGCTAGCAGCATTCCCGCGATCAAAGCCTCATATTCTGCTTGATTGTTGCTGGCCTAAAAAGCGAAACGCAGAGCTTGCTCAAGCAACAACCCGTTGGGCCCTTTTAAGATAAATCCAACCCCGCTACCTTGTTGATTGGAGGAGTCGTCCACAGAGAGTACCCATCTGAAGTCTGCTCCCTCTTGTTGCGTGGCGGTCGAGGAGAGCTCTACCACGAAATCAACGTAAACTTGGCCTTTGATGGGGCCTCTAGGCTCATACTGTACATCAAACTCTGATAGCTCCACTGCCCAACGCACCATCCTTCCCGCAACATCCGACTTCTACAAGACCTTGCGAATAGGAAGGTTCGTCATCACTATTACTGTAAAGCTCTGGAAATAGTGACGCAGGCTTCGTGCTGATAACACTACGGCCAGGGCTGCCTTCTCTAGGGCTTGGTACCTTACCTTAGGCCCTTGCAACACCTTGCTTACAAAGTAGATCGGCTTTTACACCCGGTCCTGCTCCTGCACAAGGACTAAGCTGATTGTCCGATCTGTGACTGCAAAGTATAGGCGAAGCAGGGTACCCAACTGCGGCTTGCATAACATTGGTGGGCTGGCCAGGTACTCCTTTAGCTTGAGGAATGCCTCTTCACACTCTCTGGTCCATACGAACCTGTTGTTCCTCCTTAGGCACTTGAAATAGGGATGAACTTTGTCCCCCCAGCTGATAGGAATCTAGACAAAGCAGCCATCTGCCCTGTCAACTGCTGCACCTCTTTGACTAAGATCGGGCTCCTCATGGCGATGATCGCAACACAGTTCCCAAGGTTCGCCTCGATCCCACGCTCAATGAGCAGGAAACCTAAGATTTTACCTGTTTCCACGCCAAACACACACTTCTCAGGGTTCACCTTCAGCTGGTACTTTGCTATCGTAGCAAGTAGCTCTTCCAAATCAGCGATATGCTGATCCTTCACCTACGAGGTGACCACCATATCATCCACATATGCTTGCACATTCTGCCCTATCATGGGCGCAAACACTCTGTCCATCAATATCTAATAAGTGGCACCTGCTGTAACATCCCGCCAAAATGATACATACATACATGTATAATGAAATTAAGTGTAACCAAATAATATTGAAGAGTACAAGATAATATGTATATATATCAGAAATGAAGTTACTCCTCTTAGGGAGTTTAATACATAACCAAATCAATTTGTTTTCAAGGTTTAACGAAAATAAATGAAATACAGTAAGACCGGCGGTCTCAAAAAACGGCGATCTCCAACATAAAACGGCGATCCCAAACAGAAGACCTCAAAACGGGCGATCTTCTATCAGGACACGAAAACCGGCGATCACCACCGAGAGGTGGAAATAGGCGATCTCTTTCCCCGGCGACCACTCACTAGAGAGCTCTTCTTCCTAGAAGATCATCTGCTCCCGTGTAACAATTACACGATCATCACAGTTTTGAGAAAACAACCACAATAACAGATAAAAGGGTAAGCTAGATAATTTAAAAGAAGTTTAAATCAAGAACATGAAAATCCAAGTAAACCAAGTTCCAAAATATCCATGTAAAACGTAGAGCTGCTCATAGCATTCAGCTGATCGCCCAAAATCACAAACTTCACAACATTCACCCATAGCCATTCCATTTCACAATACAGCATCAAGTGTCTATCAATATTCAAGTTTCTCATTTCACATGTCAGACTTTCCACTGACTCACCACACAAGACACTTGACACTACTTCCGGATTGACTCGTGCGTTGATTAGACTCAGAGATCTGCACCTGTCATACCACACCACTGTGAAATCCACACAGGGTCGCTGTGAATCCACACAGCATGCGCATATATCATCTCAATGTTACCATAGTTCTCCTGGTATGACAGGGTTAATCCATAGGACAGACGGAGCTCGTTCTTTTTCACACGAGACGCCCATCATATAGACCTCCTTCGACTCTCAACAACTGAGTAACTTCCTCTACGTGATTCCATTACCTCAGCAGAGTCAGGATATCCCCTTAGGAATCACCGATCAATGCACCTACCACAAGATCTTACACGGTATTTTCTTTCCTGAAAATACTATGCCTCGATCCCACATTCACAGCATTCAAAGACATCATGCCACACTTAAAAGAATGATTTCAATCACAGCAATAGCCATTTCAAAGGATTCATATTTTCGAATATCTCATGTAAATCTCAAGCAGTTCTCAAAACAACATCAAACACAAGGAGTTCGCAAAACAGCGCCAAAACCGGCGATCTAGTTCAAAATATGGTATTTCGAAGGCTGTATATTAAAACAGGCGACCACGTCGCCCAAGCACACAACACAGAGCATTTCACGAAGATGAAAGCGAAAACGGCGACCACGTCGCCCACACTTCAGAAATGATTCAACTATGGCTCGTAGTAAAGATGAAGGCTAGCTTCCCTTACCTGGACTTGCGCAACCACCAGGAGCTTCGAAATCCAACGAAGCTTGCAGAATACCTTGGCTCTGTTTTTCGCGTCTGGTCTGAAGAACTTGCAGAGGACTACCCAAGGGCTCCAATGGTGTTGCTTCTCGTCGTACTCTTGTGTGGAGAGGCTGAAATCGCAACGCGGAGGAGGGAACTCACTCTTTCTCTCTTCGACTACAACAACGTTTTCTTCCTCTTCAGTAGTGGATTTCAGTAACTTAAACCAACTTATCCCTCCAAAAGCAGCTGCCACCACCCACTCTGCAGGGAAGTTTGCGTGTACGCTTCCCTGCACAGTACTACTAAGCATGCCTCTGCGCAGGCTACGCTATGAGGTCACTATTCTGAACCACCTTTTCGTCTACGTGGCGCGCGTGCAGAACGTCTCTTGCTGGGAGTCTAGGTCCTACGTTCTCGGTGTGTAACTAAGCGCCGCGCGATGACCTTTCGCCGATGGCTACCAGCGCGAAGACGAACCACCGATGACCTCGCACGAAGACAAACCACCGATGACCTCTCGCGCGATGACAAACCGCTGATGACCTCTCGCGCGAGGACAAACCACTGATGACCTCTTCCTGGCGAACGACCGATGTCTCACCCCCCCCTGATGATGCCCGCATGCATCGCGCCCTGGCGATGCCCGCATGCCTCTCGCGCTCTGACGATGCCTCATGCCTCGCGCGCCCTGGCGACGTCCACACGCCTCGCGCGCCCTGGCGACGTCCGCACGCCTCGCGCGCCCTGGCGACGTCCGCACGCCTCGCGCGCCCTGGCGACGTCCGCACGCCTCGCGCGCCCTGGCGACGTCCGCACGCCTCGCGCGCCCTGGCGACGTCCGCACGCCTCGCGCGCCCTGGCGACGTCCGCACGCCTCGCGCGCCCTGGCGACGTCCGCACGCCTCGCGCGCCCTGGCGACGTCCGCACGCCTCGCGCGCCCTGGCGACGTCCGCACGCCTCGCGCGCCCTGGCGACGTCCGCACGCCGCGCTGGCGACCTCCGACGCCTCGCGCGCCTGGCGACGTCCACACGCCTCGCGACGTCCACACGCCTCGCGCGCCTTTGCATGCAACACTAAGGGTGATCTCTTTTGCTCAAGCGTAGAGCTTCGCATGCACAGCGTATCTAAGGCTTAACCCACACCTTGATACGCGTGGTTGTTGGAACCCACTCTGGTTGATTCAGTATCTTGACCACATACTACGTGCATTCCCGCCAATCACGTACACTCTAGGCGATTGGCACTCATGTCTCCTCTAGGCGACAGGCGATTATGTGCCAGAGGAGTCGGAGATCGCCTCCATCTTCACTAACGGCGATCTCGTAGGAGACTTCTTAGCTACACATTTCCTCCTTTACTCTTCTTGATCTACATGTCAGCCGACCGACCTCTACCAGCTGACCCCAGATCTTGGGCGACGTCCGAGGTCCGACTACTACGAAACTTCATTTACCAGCTCTTTGTATTTTAAATAATAACATCTTCTGAAATTATTTAAATATACCACTTTTATTCCAATTCAATTTTACAGGTCCTTACACCTGCATTCTTCAGCCCAAAGGGCATCACTTTGTAGCAATAGCAAGACAGCTCTGTCATGAATGCTGTCTTGCATTCATCCATGGGGTGCATCTTAATCTGGTTGTACCCAGAAAAGGCATCCAAGAAACTAAGTAGCCTGCAACCAGAAGCGCTGTCTACCAAAGCGTCAATACATGGCAGAGGGTAGGAATCTTTTGGACAAGCCTTGTTGAGGTCCGTGAAGTCTACACACATCCTCCACTTCCCATTGGACTTCTTCACCAGCACCACGTTTGCCAGCCATTCGGGATACTGAATCTCCCTGATATGGTCGGTGCTTAGCAACTTCTATGTTTCTTCCCTGATCACCTGACGCCTTTCTTCATTAAACTTTCTTTTTCTCTAGCGGACAGGTCGGACCTGGGGGTCCATGGTGAGACGATGACACAGAAAGTCAAGGTCTATGCCAGGCATGTTCGAGGCAGACCACGCGAAGGCATCCAGGTGTCGTGCTATGACTTCAACAATCTGGTCCTGTGTCTCTTGGCCTAAGGACTTGCCAAACTTAAACACCTTTCCTTCTATCTCCCTTTCCAGAACTTCTCCCGCTGGCTCGGGCCGTCTCTCTGGGGCGATCTTCGCTCGGGTGACCTCTGCACGGACAACCACTTCCTCTACCTGGGCGACCACTTCCTCCTTGGGTGGGTGAGTGGTAACGGAGCACACTCCCTTATCGTCTTGTGGCTATTTTCGTAACACCTCTTGGCCTCCTTCTGGTTTGACTGGAAGGTGATCACTTTCCCCTCCAATGAAGGCAACTTCATCTTCATGTGCCTCGTTGAGGCCACCGCTCTCAGCCTATTCAAGGTTGTTTTGCCTAACAGTATGTTGTAAGTTGAGGGACAACAAGGTACCTGATGTTCTCTGTGCGGGAGGCCTCACCATTTGTGAAGGTGGTCCTCAGCTCTATGTGCCCGTGCACCTCTACTTGGTCTCCAGGGAATCCATACAAGGAGCCAGTGTAAGGCCTCAGCTGGTCAGGAGACAACTGCAATTTGATGAAGGTCGACCAGAACATCACGTCCGCCGAGCTTCCCTGGTCCACTAGGAAGTGGTGCACCTTCCTTCCTGTAGTTACCACCGAGATCACCATTGGGTCATTGTCATGGGGGACGACATCTCGGAGATTAGCCTTGGTGAAGACAAGGTCGATGTCAAGTGTCTGGTCTGCTTCTTGTGCCTTCATTATCATCACCACTCGGGCGTACTTTTTCCACTGGGAGGCAGTGCATCCCCCTCCTGAGAATCCTCCTGAAATGGTGTGGATCTCCCAATGAATGGGCACCTCGTGCCCCAGATCACCCCCTGTAGCGGCCAACGCTTGCACTTCTTGTGCCTCCTGCAAATAATCCCTCAAGAAGCCGTTCTGCACCAGTTCATCTAACTGGTGCCCTAGCGACAAGCAGTTGCGGATGGGGTGGCCGAATGCTTGGTGGAACTCGCACCAGGCGTTCTTGTTGGGCCCCAACCTCTTGACAGTCTTCGGCGGCATCTTCAACCTCTCCGCTATGTTAAGAATAGCGATGAGGTCTTTCAAGTCTACACGAAAGTGGTGCCTTGGGGGCGCATCCTCCTTTGCGTACGCCCTAGTCTAAGGTTTCCTAGGCTCATAGGGTTGTCGTTTCCCTTGGGCCTTCTTCTCTGTCGTCATCTCATGCACCCTCATGGGTTGTGGACGACTTGTTGTTCGCAGTCTGGCTGGAGCGACGTTTCCACGCTTCTCAGTGACCTCCCCTTCTGCGACGATATGAGCTACAACTTGACGCCTGATCTCACCAAAGGTCTTGGGGCGATTCCTGATGAGTGAGTCGCTGAAAGGTCCTGGCAGGATTCCCTTGCTGAAAGCATACACCGTCATGTCTTCATCCTTGGTGTGTAGCTTTACCACCTGTGCCCCAAATCTGTTGAGATAATGCCTTAAGGACTCTCCTTGGTACTGTCTTACATCAAAAAGATCGTAAGAGATGGGAGGGGGAGCCCGATTGACTATGTACTACTCCTTGAACAACGTTGAAAGCTGTTCGAATGACATTATGTGTCCATCAGGTAAACTGACGAACCAATCCAATGTCGTGCCTGTTAGCGTGCTCATGAAAAGCTTGCAATGCACATCATCAGAACCTCCTGACAGCATCATCTGGGTATGGAAGGCTGTGAGATAGGCTTCTAGATCTTCCACGCCTGTGAAGGTGGCTTTCAGACCCACGAAGGTCGCTGGGATCACATTATTCATAATTGCTTGGGAGAACGGCATGGGAAGAGCCTTGGGTGTTATGGACGGTGTTCGCTCCTCCACCGCTGGCTCTCCTGCTTGCTGTAGGTTCCTACGCAATTCCTCATTGGTTCTGCACAATTCTTTATTTCTGGCTTGCAATACTTCTAGATCCACCTGGATCCGTTCCTGATCCGCCCTTGACACCGCCACCGCCTCCTGAAGAGCGCACATGGTCTCCATGATCTGTTCCATGGTGACGTTTTCTCTTCCAGTTGGTTGAACAGATCCTTGCGTCGTGCCCCTCATCCTGCTAGATGACTCTTAACACTGCGATTGGTAGTGGGACCTCATTTTATCATGCCCCATAGTGGGCGCCAAATGTTCTTGCCGGTTGACCCACTTGCCGGTTGACTCTAACGAAGTTTACACGCCTTCTTCTCTCCGCCTAGTTTTGTGCTTTCCTTAGATCGTAACACCTGTACCTGCAAAGAGAAAGGGGCGTCCTAGAGGCTGTTTGCACTCCGATGCTCAAGTCAATCTTTGGGCAAGACACAGTAAGTGAGTGTAATAGCTCTAGTTTCAGAAAATGCGTACCTTTTTAGGCTTTCTTACTGTTGTTTATATAGTCAAGGGTTTCCTTTGTTTTCATTACCCTCATTCAGGGTTTCTGGAGGAATGCCCTTGCACCGCTATTACCCAGTCTTAGTGTAATCTAGCGCGTAAGGCTTCCCTTGGTGGAGTGCAACCTTTCACGGTATGACCACTTGGGTACCAACTTGTGCACCTAGTCCCTAAGACCATCCGTTTTAGGGGTGCCTTAACTGTTCACGTGCCATGCATGCAGTTTTCCCTTGGGAAACCCTAACCCTAACGGGCCTTAGTGCCCCTAGGGCCTTTTGCTTATGTTGTGCCCAAATGCGCTATCCACACCATACGCATGAGCACCTTGTGACTCAGGCTTCCTCCTAACTCTGGATGTTTCACTGATAACTAGTGTGTTTCCTGGGGTCCACCTTTCGTGGCCCAGTTTAGCTATTTGAACCACCGATGCCCGACGTCACATCGGCCTCACTTTGTTGCTGAGTACATGTCGGCATACCCTGGTGATCGATCTCCGACCACTAATCGGCACACTAGCTTATGTCGCTTGCGGGACACTGTTTCACACCGCTTGTGGGACCCAGCTTACGTGGCCCATAACTGCTTATGGTCGTCGATGTCCAAGAACTGCTCGGTACAATATTAATATTCTTTATAATATTAATAATATTAAAACTCTTTATAATATTTAATAAGATTAATAATATTTAATAATATTAATACTATTTAATAATATTTAATAATATTAATAATATTTACTAATATTTAATAATATTTAATAATATTAATAATATTTAATAACATTTAATAATATTTAATAACATTTAATAATATAAATAATTTTGAATAATATGAATATTATTTAATAATATGAATATTATTTAATAATATGAATATTATTTAATAATATGAATATTATTTAATAATATGAATATTATTTTCCTCCTCTGCCTCTTCTTTAATCCTACGAATCTTCTTTCTCCTCTGTCTCCTCTTTCCTCCTTTCCTGCTCTTTCCTCCGCTTCCTCCTCTTTCGTCCTCTTCCTGCTCTTTCCTCCTCTTCCTCCTCTTTCGTCCTCTTCCTCCTCTTTCGTCCTCTTCCTCCTCTTTCGTCCTCTCCTCCTCTTTCCTCCTCTTCCTCCTCTTCCTCCTCTTTCCTCCTCTTCCTCCTCTTTCCTCCTCTTCCTCCTCTTTCCTCCTCTTCCTCCTCTTTCCTCCTCTTCCTCCTCTTTCCTCCTCTTCCTCCTCTTTCCTCCTCTTCCTCCTCTTTCTCCTCTTCCTCCTCTTTCCTCCTCCTCCTCTTTCCTCCTCTTCCTCCTCTTTCCTCCTCTTCCTCCTCTTTCCTCCTCTTCCTCCTCTTTCCTCCTCTTCCTCCTCTTTCCTCCTCTTCCTCCTCTTTCCTCCTCTTCCTCCTCTTTCCTCCTCTTTCATCCTCTTTCCTCCTATTTCCTCCTCTTCCTCCTCTTCCCTAATATTCCTCTCTTCCTCCTCTTTAATAATCTTCGTCCTATTCCTCCTCTTTCCTAATCTTAGTCCTCTTCTAATCTTTCCTCCTATTTCCTAATATTCCTAATATTTAATAATATTTAATAATATTTAATAATTTCCTAATCTTTAATAATATTTAATAATATTTAATAATATTAATAATATTTAATAATATTTAATAATATTTGTAAAGGCCTAGAAAAAATTTAATTGGAATAAAAGTGTTATATTTAAATAATTTCTGAAGATGTTATTATTTAAAATGAAAAGAGCTTGTAATAGAAGTTTCATGGTGGTCAGACCTCGGACGTCGCCCAAGGTCTGAGGTCAGCTGGTAGAGGTCGGTCGGGGGACCATAGGGGGTTCCAAAAATCACACGTATTAAGGTGTGATTTGCACCTTAGATACGCTATGCATGCGAAACTCTATGCTGGGGCATAAGAGATTGTCCTTAGTGTTGCATGCATTGGCGCGCGAGGAGTTGGTACCGACCTGTCCTCGGGCAGGAGAAGCTACCGACGTCTCCGAGTCATGTGGGAGTGATACCACAGACTTAGAGGAATGAGAGGATAAGCCCTCAGCTGGGTGTGACGATGTGACATCGGTGACCAGAGTGAGGCGATGTGTCCTCGTTACATACAAGGGCGATAAGAGATCGCCAACAGGATGAGAGGAACATCGGTCATCAACCAGGATGGGAGACACATCGGTCGTCTTCCTGAATGAGACATCGGTTGTCTGTCAGATGGAGAGAATCGGACATCGGTCGTCTTCCAAGGTGAGGAATCAGTCATCGTCGGTATGAGAGGTATCAGTCATCGCCGGTATGAGAGGCATCAGTCATCACCGGTATGAGAGGCATTAGTCATCGCCGGTATGAGAGGCATCAGTCATCGCCGGTATGAGAGGCATCAGTCATAGCCGGTATGAGGGGCATGGTCATCGCGCGAGCAGTCATCGGTGGATGGTTATCGCGCGATGTCGTGTTTCACACAGATAAGGTGGGACCCAGGCTCCCAGCAGGAGCGTTCTGCATGCGCGACACGTAGACGAAAAGGGGTGTTTCAGAATAGTTGGCATCAGAGAGTTGGTAAGGCAGGTAACCCAAAGTTTGGTACGCACAGAGACATCACGTGGCAGTTCTGTTAGAGGAAATGTGCACGCAAACTTTCTTGCAGAGTGGGCAGTGGCAGCGACATTGCTGGGCAAGTTGGTTTAGATTCAAAACTCACTTCCTTAGAGGCAGAGAACGTTGCTGTGGTTCGAAAGTGATAGAGTGAGTTAGTCTTCATCCTTTTCCTTCCTCTCCTTCACTCTGCGATTTAGACCTTCTCACGCACCAGTTGACGATCGGCGACTGCCCCTGGATTCCTGACGTTTGTGCCCTGCAAGTTTTCTGATCAAAGCCGTGAAACAAAGTAAGTCCTCCGTGCTCTGTGTTTAGAGTCGTTTCTGAACTTGAGAGAGTTGCGTCTGCATGGGCTTTGCATTCAACTCTTTTAGCTTCAGAATTAGTCTTTGTTAACGCAGAATATGGGTAAGGTCGTTAGTTTTATGACTAAGGCTCCATGGTGCAGGTTAAGGTATCCTTAAGTCTCCGTGGGTTTGGAGCTCTTAGTGAGGTTTTACGCTAGTCCAGGTAAGGGAAGCTAGCATTCGTTCAATAAAAACCTTAGGCTAGAAGATTCTGAAATTTGGGTGACGTGATCGCCGGTTCTAATGTTTGTTTCGAAATCCCCTGTTTTAGTGACGAATTGAAATTGTTTGATATTGAAATGTGAACTGTATATTATTTTCGAAATTCTGAACTTGGTTTTGATGGTTGCTGTGATTTGGAACTGTCCATTTACGTGTTGTATGATGCATTGAATGTTGTGAATGTGGGATCAAGGCATAGTATTTTCAGGAAAGAAAATACCGTGTAAGATCGTGTGTAATGTGCATTGACTAGGGACTTGTCTAGAAGGAGATATCCTGACTCTCCTGAGATAATGGAATCACATAGATGAAGTTATTCAGGTGTTGAGAGTCGAAGGAGGTTCATATGAATGGGTGAGTTGTTTGAAAGATAACTAACTTGACCTGTTCTATGAATTAACCCTGTCATACTGGGAGAGTGATGATATTGAGATTTATTTATGCGCATGACTGTGTGGATTCACAGCGACCCTGTGTGGATTCACAGTGGTGTAGTATGACAGGTGCAGATCTCTGAGTCTGAGTCAACGCACGAGTCTTCCGGAAGTAGAGTCAAGTGTCTATGTGTTGTGAGTCAGTGGGAATTCTGACGTGAGAAAGATGAATATTGAAAATTGTTGATAGACACTTGATGGTTGTGTGATATGAATGAGAAAGTGATGGATTTTATATGGGTGTTTAAAAGCTGATTTATGTTGATTTTAAAGTTTCGTATTTCAAGTTTTTTTTTGAATAGCTAGCTTACCCCTGTGTTTTGTTTTGTGGTTGTTTTTCCTTAAAACTGTGATGATCGTGTGTAATTTACACGGGAGCAGATGATGTTACAGGAAGTAGAGCTCCTCAGTGAGTGGTTGGACAAGGAGATCGCCTGTTCTTATGCTGTATTTTGTTTTATTTTGAAACACTGGATGTTATGTATTAAAATTCCCTAGAGAAGGGATATTATTTTGAAATACAATGTATGGGATGGATGTATTTTATTATATATACATATGCTAATTTTGATATTATTGTTTTATGTTTATTTTATGATATAAATATGAATAAGATTTTAGGAGCGTTACAATATTAGTAATATTAATAATATTTAATAATATTAATAATATTTAATAATATTAATTATATTTAATAATATTAATAATATTTAATAATATTAATAATATTTAATAATATTAATAATATTTAATAATATTAATAATATTTAATAATATTAATAATATTTAATAATATTGATAATATTTAATAATATTAATAATATTTAATAATATTAATAACATTATTTTAATAATTATTAATGTTTTTAATTTGAATAATAATAGTATTACAAATAATATGAATGATATTAAATATATGAATAATATTAAGAATGTTTATGTTATTAGTTATATTAATATTGATAATCATACTAATAAGTATAATATTAATTATAACATGACAACAAAATTTGACTAGCGTAATGGCTAAAGTTTCTTTGGTCATTCCTGTAAGGATCTAGAAATTTATTTGGAATAGAAGTGGTATATTTTAAATGATTTTTGAATATGTTATTATTTAAAATGAAAAGAGCTTGTAATAGAAAGTTCATAGTAGTCAGACCTCGGACGTCGCCCAAGAGGTCTGAGGTCAGTATGGTAGAGGTCGGTCGGTGGACCATAGTGGGTTCCAGAAATCACATGTATCAAGGTGTGATTTGAACCTTAGATGCGCCATGCATGCAGAATAACTGCGGAACTTTATGCTTGGGCATAAGAGATTGACCTTAGTGTTGCATGCATTGGCACGAGGGGTTTGGTACCGACCTGTCCTTGGGCGGGAGAAGCTCCCGACGTCACCGAGTCATGTGGGAGTGATACCACAGACTTAGAGTAGTGGGAGTACGAGCCCTCAGCAGGGTGTGACGATGTGGCATCGGTCACTAGAGCGAGGCGATGTGTCCTCGCCACACACAAGGGCGATGAGAGATCGCCAGGATGAGAGATCGCCAGGACGAGAGACACACGATCGTCTGCCAGGGAGAGACACCGGTCGTCTGCCAGGGAGAGACATCGGTTGTCTTCCAGGGAGAGACATCGATCGTCTGCCAGGGAGAGACACCGGTCGTCTGCCAGGGAGAGATATCGGTCGTCTGCCAGGATGAGACATCAGTCGTCTGCAGGATGAGACATCAGTCGTCTGCCAGGATGAGACATCGGTGGATAGTCATCGCGAGATCAGTCATCGGTTCCTGGTCATCGGGGGGTCCTGTTATACGCAGATAAGCTGGGACCCAGGCTTCCAGCGAAGGCGTTCTGCAGGCGCGACACGTAGACAGTAAGGGTCCTCAGAGCATTTGGCAATAGAGAGTAAGTAGGGCAGGTGGCTCCAGAGTTTTGGGCATACAAAGGTGTCCACGTGGCCATCCTGTCAGAGGAAACTTGCAGCAAGAGTTTTCCATCAGAGGGGGTGGTGGCAGCGGCATTCCTGGGAAAGGTGGTTTAATTTCAAAATCCACTTTTGATAGGCAATGTTCGAACGCTGTTTGGGTAGAGAGAAATCGAGTGAGTTGAGTTTTGGTTCCCTGTTTCCTTTCTCTCCTTCTCTCCATGTTCGGGCATCTTCGCTACCAGTTGACGTTTCCGACACCATCAAGCACCCGTTTAACGATCGGCGACTGCCCCTGGGCTCCGGGCAAGTATCTCTGCAAGTTTTCGATCAAAGCCTTAAAACAGAGTAAGTTCGTCATGCTCTGTTTTTGAAGTCGCTTCTGAACTTGAGAGAGTTGCCTTCGCATAGGCTTTGCGTGCGACTCTTTTGGCTTTAGAGTTAGTCTCTGTTAACTCAGAATATGAGTGTTATAGTTAGTTTTGTGATCGGGACTCTATGGTGCAGGTTAAGGCATCCTTAAGTTCTTGGTGGGTTTGAAGCTCTTAGTGAGATCGGCTCAAGTCCAGGTAAGGGAAGCTAGCTTTAATTCCAATAAAAAACCTTAGGCTAGAAGATTCTGAAGTTGGGGTGACGTGGTCACTAGTTTTAACGTTTATTTCACAATTCCCTGTTTTGTGTAAATCTGTATTGGTTTGAGATTGAAATGTGAAATGTATATGATTTTCGAAATTCTCAACTTTGGTATGATTTAATTGAGATATGTTTGAATTGGTCATTGATGTGTCGTATGAGATGCTGGATGCTGTGAAAATGTGGTCAAGACATAGTATTTTCAGGAAAGAAAATACCGTGTTGAGATTGTTATGAGGGTGTATTGATCTGTGAGTATCCTGTGAATGAGACGATCTTGACTCTATTGAGATAATGGAATCACATAGATGAAATTATTCAGTTGATGAGAGTCGAAGGAGGTTCATATGTATGGGTAAGTTGTTTGAAAGATAACTAACTTGACCTCCACAGCATAGAGCAGGAGCAGTTCCGCCCCAGTTTCAGCAGCAACAACCATGGAAACCTAGATGTTTCCATTGTGGTGGACCACATAACACCAATGTGTGCCCCAAGGGGACTCCCGAGAGAAGGTGCTTCACATGACAAAAGACGGGACACATTTTTAGAGATTGTCCTAACAAGAATAGGATGACTCAATCCAGTGGTTCTCAGCAGTTAAGGAATGAAGGCAGCAGACCTCAGGCAGCAGGGAGAGTGTTTGCTATGTCAGGAGCTGAGGCATCTCAGTCAGGTAACTTAGTACAAGGTGTTTGCTCTATAGCTGGTAGATGCGTTAAAGCTTTGTTTGATTCTGGAGCAACACACTCTTTTGTGTCAAGTTTGTGTGTGGCCGAGTTGGGCCTTCTAGTGAAGGAGTTGCCGTTTGAACTGTTGGTCTCTACACCTGCATCAGGACAGGTATTGACCTCTACAGTTTGCTCTGAATGTCCAGTAATAGTAGAGGGACGCAGGTTCAAAGTAAATTTGATCTGTCTACCTCTTCAGGACCTGGATGTTATCCTAGGAATGGATTGGCTGTCTGCCAATCACATTCTCATAGATTGCGGTAAACAGAAAATAGCGTTTTCGGACTTTCAAGAGTCAGATGTGATATCTGCTCAGCATGTGTGGTCGGAGTTGAAGGAAGGGTCGAGGTGCTTTGTGATCCTAGCTCAAATGGAAGTGAAGAATGAAGAAGACATAAGCGGCATACATGTGGTGAGGGATTTCATGGATGTATTTCCAGAAGAAATACCTGGGTTGCCTCCTAAGAGAGAAGTGAAATTCTCTATTGATTTGGTACCTGGAGCTGAACCAGTGTCAATGGGACCTTACCGAATGGCTCCAGCTGAGTTGGTAGAATTAAAGAAGCAAGTAGAAGATTTGTTAGAGAAGCGACTCATCAGACCTAGTGTATCTCCATAGGGGGCTCCAGTGCTTCTAGTTAAGAAAAAGGATGGAGGGTCTCGGTTGTGTGTGGATTACAGGCAGTTGAATAAGTTGACCATCAAGAACAAGTATCCTCTGCCAAGAATTGATGATTTGATGGATCAACTGCATGGAGCCTCAGTGTTCTCAAAGATTGATCTAAGAACAGGATACCACCAAATTTTGGTAAAGGCTGAAGATGTTCAGAAGACGGCATTTAGGTCTCGTTATGGACACTATGAGTATGTGGTGATGCCGTTTGGAGTAACAAATGCTCCAGCTCTGTTCATGGACTACATGAATAGAATTTTTCGTCCTCTCTTGGATAAGTTTGTTGTAGTCTTTATAGACGACATACTTATTTATTCAAGGACCGAGGAAGAACATGAAAGACATCTGAAGACAGTGTTGGAGATTCTGAGGGAGAAGCAATTATATGCTAAGTTCTCTAAGTGTGAGTTCTGGCTGAAGGAAGTCAACTTCTTAGGACATGTAATATCTGCTCAGGGGATCTCAGTGGATCCAGCCAAAGTAGAGGCAGTGCTTCAGTGGGAACGTCCTAAGACAGTCATTGAGATAAGGAGTTTTGTGGGTTTAGCAGGCTACTATCGGAGGTTCATTGAAGATTTTTCCAGGGTAGTAGCTCCTTTGACTCAGTTAACTCGCAAAGATCAACATTTTGCTTGGACTGACAAATGTGAGCAGAGTTTCATGGAGCTAAAGAAGAGATTGACTAGTGCTCCGGTGTTAGTGATCCCGGATATAGGAAAACCTTTTGAGGTTTACTGTGATGCTTCACATCAAGGTTTGGGATGTGTTTTGATGCAAGAGAAAAGAGTAGTTGCATATGCTTCAAGGCAACTCAAAGTTCATGAGAGAAACTATCCTACTCATGACTTAGAGTTGGCGGCTGTGGTGTTTGCCTTGAAGATTTGGAGGCATTATTTGTATGGAGCTCGGTTTCAGGTGTTTAGCGACCATAAAAGCCTGAAATATCTGTTTGATCAGAAGGAGTTAAATATGAGACAAAGAAGATGGATGGAGTTTCTAAAGGATTATGATTTCCAACCGATGTACCATCCAGGGAAGGCCAATGTAGTGGCAGATGCTTTGAGTAGGAAATCAATACAAGTATCAACCATGATGATTGAAGAGCAGAAGTTAATCGAGCAGTTTAGAGATTTAAACTTTGGAGTAGAATTTCATGTTAATCATATTAGTTGTAGTAAGTTAACTATAACTAATGATTTCATTGGAATGATAAAGGATAAGCAATTAGAGGATCCTAGTCTGAAGCATATTGTGGAATTACTAGGCACCGATCAGGCTAAAAGCTTTGTGATGGGAGACGATGGAATCTTGAGATTTAATGGCAGAATTTGCATACCTGCAAATGAAGAGTTGAAGAAGATGATCCTAGAAGAAGGCCACAAGAGTTATCTTAGTTTACATCCAGGTATGAATAAGATGTACCAAGATTTAAAGGAGTCATTTTGGTGGTCGGGCATGAAGAAGGAAATAGCTCGGTATGTTGCTACCTGCTTGACATGTCAGAAGGCGAAGGTAGAACATCAAAGGCCTGGTGGTTTGTTGCAGCAATTGGATATTCCTGAATGGAAATGGGACAACATTGCCATGGATTTTGTTACCCATTTACCTAGATCGGCAAGGGGTCATGATGCAATCTGGGTCATAGTTGATCGGCTGACAAAGAGTGCTCACTTTCTTCCAGTTAATTTGAGGATATCTATGGCCAAGTTGGCACAGTTGTACATCAGGGAAATTATGAGGTTGCATGGAGTGCCTTCCAGCATTGTTTCGGATAAAGATCCCAGGTTCACTTCACGGTTTTGGCAGACCTTACAAGATTCTTTGGGAACTAAGTTGAGAATGAGCTCGACATATCATCCTCAAATAGATGGGCAATCTGAGAGAACAATACAGTCCTTAGAAGATCTGTTGAGGACATGTGTCTTGGATCAATTGGGAAGCTGGGATGAGATGTTGCCTCTGGTGGAGTTTACCTATAATAACAGTTATCACACCAGTATTGGGATGGCACCATATGAAGCCTTGTATGGGAGGAAATGCAGAACTCCTTTATGTTGGTATCAGGAGGGTGAAGCAGTTTTGGTCGGGCCAGAGTTGATTCAGCAGACGACCGAGAAGGTGAAACAGATAAGAGACAGAATGAGAGCGTCTCAAAGTCGGCAGAAATCCTATGCAGATCAGAGGAGAAAACCTTTGGAGTTTGCAACTGGAGACCATGTGTTTATGAGAATAACACCGACCAAGGGTGTAGGACGAGCTATCAGATCAAAGAAGCTATCTCCTAAGTTCGTTGGACCATATCAGATCTTGAGGAGGATAGGTCCAGTGGCTTACGAGATTGCTCTACCTCCCCAATTATCAAATCTGCATAATGTCTTTCACGTATCACAGCTGCGGAAGTATATTCCAGACCCTAGTCACATGTTGGAAGTGGACGATGTGCAGATCAAGGATAACTTGTCTTTTGACGCAAAACCAGTTAGGATTGAAGATCAACAGAGTAAGCAGCTCAGGGGCAAGACTATCAATATGGTAAAGGTGGTGTGGGATGACAGATTGGGTGATTCAACTTGGGAAGTAGAAGAAACCATTAGAGAAGCCTATCCCTACCTCTTTTCCTGGTAAGTGAATTTTCGGGGACGAAAATTTTTCTTGTTGGGGAGAATGTAAGGATCTAGAAATTTATTTGGAATAGAAGTGGTATATTTTAAATGATTTCTGAATATGTTATTATTTGAAATGAAAAGAGCTTGTAATAGAAAATTCATGGTAGTCAGACCTCGGACGTCGCCCAAGAGGTCTGAGGTCAGTATGGTAGAGGTCGGTCGGTGGACCATAGTGGGTTCCAGAAATCACATGTATCAAGGTGTGATTTGAACCTTAGATGCGCCATGCATGCAGAATAACTGCGGAACTTTATGCATGGGCATAAGAGATTGACCTTAGTGTTGCATGCATTGGCACGAGGGGGTTGGTACCGACCTGTCCTCGGGCGGGAGAAGCTCCCGACGTCACCAAGTCATGTGGGAGTGATACCACAAACTTAGAGTAGTGGGAGGACGAGCCCTCAGCAAGGTGTGATGTAAGGACCTATAAATTATTTGGAATAGAAGTGATAGATTTTAAATAATTTCTGAGTATGTTATTATTTAAAATAAAAAGGACATAAAAATAGAAAATTATCATAGTGGTCAGACCTCGGACGTCGCCTAAGGTCTGGGGTCAGCTGGTAGAGGGCGGTCGGTTGACCATTGTACCAACCAAGTAGTCAGGTGCGATGACTTTATCGTGAGGTAATCAAGTGGGCGTGCTTGAAGGGGGGGAGGCACGTGAATCAAGAAGGGTAAGAGAAAGGAAGGTGTAGCTTAGAAGTCAATGAGATCGCCGTTTTTGAAGAAGGCGGCGGCCTCCGACTTCCCCCGTATGAAACCGCCAATCGCCCATGGTGTACATGACCGCCAATCGCCTATGGTGTACATGATTGCCGAAAAGAGCACATCGCCGAGTATTCGAGAAGACTTTGTAAGCACTTAGTATGTGGTCTAAATATAGAAGATGGGTGATATAGAAGATAGGTGGCATATCTACCACCATGAGTAGTGTGAGCCGTGATACCCCAAACTTAGAGGAATGGGAGGACGAGCCCTCAGCTGGGTGTGACGATGTGACATCGGTGACCAGAGTGAGGCGATGTGTTCTCGTCACACACAAGGGCGATAAGAGATCGCCAACAGGATGAGAGGAATATCGGTCATCAACCAGGATGGGAGACACATCGGTGGTCTGCCAGGGTGAGACATCGGTGGTCTGCCAGGGTGAGACATCGGTTGTCTGCCAGGGTGAGGAATCAATCGTCCATCAGGAAGAGGAATCAGTCATCGCCAGTATGAGAGGCATCGGTCATCGTCGGTATGAGAGGCATCGGTCATCGCCGGTATGAGAGACACATCAGACATCAGTAGATGGTGGATGGACATCGCGCAGTCAGTCATCGGTGGAAGGGCATCGAACGGTTCCCTGCTACGCGTGTTAAAGTGGGACCCAGGCTCCCCGTGAGAACGTCCTGCATGCGCGACACGTAGATAGAAAGGGTGTTTCAGAATAGTTAGCATCAGAGAGTTGGTATGGAAAGTGACCCAGAGTTGGTATGCGCAGAGACCCACGTGGTCATACTGTTCAAGGAAGTGTGCATGCAAGCTTCCTGCAGAGTGGGTGGTGGCAGCGGCATTTCTGGGCAAGTTGGTTTAAATTCAAAACTCACTCCTGAGAGGCAGTGGACGTTGCTGTGGTTCGAGAGTGATTAAGTGAGTTAGCTTTGGTTCCCCGTTTCCTTCCTCTCCTTCTCCTTGCGTTCAGACGTCCTAGCATACCAGTTGAAGATCGGCGAGTGCCCCTGGATTCCTGACGTTGTGCCCTGCGAGTTTTCTGATCAAAGCCTTAAAACAGAGCTCGGGTATCCTTAAGTCTCGGTGGGTTTGGAGCTCTTAGTGAGATTTTACGCACGTCCAGGTAAGGGAAGCTAGATTTATTTTCAATAGAACTTTAAGCTAGAAGATTCTGATGTTGGGGCGACGTGGTCGCCGGTTTTAAACGTTCTTACACGATGCTCTGTTTTTGGTGTGTGGATTGGAAATTTATTTGAGCTTGAAAATGTGATACTTTAAATATGGTAGATGCTGTGAAATACATATGATTTTCGAAATTCTGAACTTGGTTTTGATTGTTGCTGTGATTTGGAACCGTCCATTACGTGTTGTATGATGCATTGTATGTTGTGAATGTGGGATCAAGGCATAGTATTTTCAGGAAAGAAAATACCGTGTAAGATCGTGTAGAATGTGCATTGACCGGTGATTCGTCTAGAAGGGATATCCTAACTCTCCTGATATAATGGAATCATATAGATGAAGTTATTTAGGTGTTGAGAGTCGAAAGAGGTTCATATGTATGGGTAAGTTGTTTGAAAGATAACTAACTTGACCTGTTGTATGGATTAACCCTGTCATACTAGGAGAGTGATGATATTGAGATTGAGATTATTGTTTATGCGCATAGCTGTGTGGATTTCACAGCGACCCTGTGTGGATTTCACAGTGGTGTAGTATGACAGGTGCAGATCTCTGAGTCTAGTCAATGCACGAGTCTTCCGGAAGTAGTGTCAAGTGTCTATGTGTGATGAGTCAGTGGAAGCCTGACGTGAGAAAGAGAAATATTGAAATTATTGGTACACACTTGATGGTTATGTGAAATGATTGACACTTGAGGGAATTGTGAAATGTGTGAATATTGGATGGTTTACGTTAATATCAAGTTTCATGTTTTAAAGTTTTAAAACTATCTAGCTTACCCCTTGTTTTGTTTTGTGGTTGTTTTCTTTAAAACTGTGATGATCATGCAATTACACGGGAGCAAATGATGTTGTAGGCAGTAGAGCCCCTCAGTGAGTGGTTGGACAAGGAGGTCACCTGTTCTTATGCTGTAGTTTGTTTTATTTTGAAACACTGGGTGGTTATGTATTAAAAATTCCCTAGAGAAGGGATATTATTTTGAAGAAAATACAATGTATGAGATGGATGTATTTTATTATATAAACATATGTTAATTTTGATATTATTGTTTCATGTTTATTTTATGATATAAATATGAATAAGATTTGAGGGGCGTTACATGTGACGATGTGGCATCGGTCACCAGAGCGAGGCGATGTGTCCTCGCCACACACAAGGGCGATGAGAGATCGTCAGGATGAGAGATCGTCAGGATGAGAGATCGCCAGGACGAGAGACACACGGTCGTCTACCAGGGAGAGACACCGGTCGTCTGCTAGGGAGAGACATCGGTTGTCTTCTAGGGAGAGACATCGGTCGTCTACCAGGGAGACACATCGATCGTCTTCCAGGGAGAGACATCGGTTGTCTGCCAGGGAGAGACACCGGTCGTCTGCCAGGGAGAGACATCGGTCGTCTGCCAGGATGAGACATCAGTCGTCTGCCAGGATGAGACATCAGTCGTCTGCCAGGATGAGACATCGGTGGATAGTCATCGCGAGATCAGTCATCGGTTCCTAGTCATCGGGGGGTCCTGTTATACGCAGATAAGCTGGGACCCAGGCTTCCAGCGAAGACGTTTTGCAGGCGCGACACGTAGACAGTAAGGGTCCCCAGAGCAGTTGGCAACAGAGAGTAAGTAGGGCAGGTGGCTTCAGAGTTTTGGGCATACAAAGGTGTCCACGTCGCCATCCTGTCAGAGGAAACTTGCAGCAAGAGTTTTCCATCAGAGTGGGTGGTGGCAGCGGCATTCCTGGGCAAGGTGGTTTAATTTCAAAATCCACTTCTGATAGGCAATGTTCGAACGCTGTTTGGGTAGAGAGAAATCGAGTGAGTTGAGTTTTGGTTCCCTGTTTCCTTTCTCTCCTTCTCTCCACGTTCGGGCATCTTCGCTACCAGTTGACGTTTCCGACACCATCAAGCACCCTTTTAACGATCGGCGACTGCCCCTGGGCTCCGGGCAAGTATCTCTGCAAGTTTCTGATCAAAGCCTTAAAACAGAGTAAGTTCGTCGTGCTTTTTTTTTTAAGTCGCTTCTGAACTTGAGAGAGTTGCCTCCGCATAGGCTTTGCGTGCGACTCTTTTGGCTTCAGAGTTAGTCTCTGTTAACTCAGAATATGAGTGTTATAGTTAGTTTTGTGATCGGGACTCTATGGTGCAGGTTAAGGCATCCTTGAGTTCTCGGTGGGTTTAGAGCTCTTAGTGAGATCGGCTCAAGTCCAGGTAAGGGAAGCTAGCTTTAATTCCAATAAAAAACCTTAGGCTAAAAGATTCTGAAGTTGGGGTGACGTGGTCACCAGTTTTAACGTTTATTTCACAATCCCCTGTTTTGTGTAAATCTGTATTGGTTTGAGATTGAAATGTGAAATGTATATGATTTTCGAAATTCTCAACTTTGGTATGATTTGATTGAGATATGTTTGAATTGGTCATTGATGTGTCGTATGAGATGCTGGATGCTGTGAAAATGTGGTCAAGACATAGTATTTTCAGGAAAGAAAATACCGTGTTGAGATTGTTATGAGGGTGTATTGATCTGTGAGTATCCTGTGAATGAGACAATCCTGAATCTACTGAGATAATGGAATCACATAGATGAAATTATTCAGTTGGTGAGAGTCGAAGGAGGTTCATATGTATGGGTAAGTTGTTTGAAAGATAACTAACTTGACCTATTATATGAATTAACCCTGTCATACTAGGAGAGTGATGATATTGAGATTGTATATGCGCATAGCTGTGTGGATTCACAGCGACACTGTGTGGATTCACAGTGATATAGTATGACAGGTGCAGGTCTCTGGATGCTAAGTTCAACGCACGAGTCTTCCGGAAGTAGAGTCAAGTGTCTACGTGTTATGAGTCAGTAGAAGTCTGACATGAGAAAGAGGAATATTGAAATTAGTGGTAGACACTTGATGGTTATGTGGAATGAATGACACTTGAGGAAATTGTGAAATGTGTGAAAAATGATGGGTTATGTTGATATAAAGTTTCATATTTAAAGTTTTTTAAAATATCTAGCTTACCCTGTGTTTTGTTTTGTGTTTTGTTTTCTTAAACCTGTGATGATCGTGTTAATTTACACGGGAGCAGACAAGGTGGCAGGTGACAGACCTCCTCAGTGAGCATGCTGGAGGATGGGATAGATTTAGGTTTTAATGCTTTGTTTCGGTTATTTTCAAACTTTTGATGGATATGTATTAAAACCCCTAGACAAGGGATGTTCTTTTGAGATACAATGTATGGGATGGATGTATTTTATTATATATACAAATGTTAATTTGATATTATTGTTCTACCGTTTTTTTTATTATTTTATATGTATGAGTAGAAATTGAGGGGCGTTACAATTCCTCAAGGGACTTGGTTTCGAGTCTCACTTGGTGCAGTTTAGTCCTAACTTTAATAATATTTGTGAATAATAATTTAAAATAAAAAAATGATTGAACTGGAGTTGGCAGGTAACTACTGTTCGTTACCTATGGATTTTTGGCTATTATCTACGAAATTCTTCCGTAGATAAATTAAGTTTTTCTTGTAGTGATTTGAATACTTAGTTGAATGTCTATATTATTTAATGTTAATTGGATAAAATGCAATTAACAGAGTTATTACTCGTTTGATAGAAAATTATTTTCTTGTCCCCTTTTTGAAAGTACCAACCAAGTCTAAAACTTAATCATAGGTAGTACTAACCAAGTCCCTAGCAGAATCAAACATCCACATCAATTAAAAGAAAGAATACAGGTGCAAAACAAAACCTAAAATAAAAACTTGATGCTGGTGTAGAATAGAACTTGAAAATAAAAAGAAAACTAGGTTCAGGATTCCAAGCCCTTGCAAGATTCGAAGCTTGTCTCCCCTTCACTACCTCATGCCACGATCAAGCCCTTGCAAGATTTCAAGCTCTGTGCACAAAAAGAAATCGATGAAAGGAGAAATTCAACCATAAATGCTAGAAGGAAACAAGAAATACCACAACAAATCAGCCACAAAAGAAGAACTTGAACCCACGAGCAAAAAGAAGGAAGAACAACCAACGAATTTCAAAACATATGAAGGCACCAACATTGAGAAGAGTTGACGAATTTTAAGAAAAGGAATACAAACGAAGCAAAATCTTACCAAATTCAAACCATTCAAACTACAACTCGCCTTATCTTAAGCAACCTAGGGTTTTTGAAACTGGTGGTTTGCGAAAGTTGGGGGTGTTGCGAAATTGGGGATTCAAGCTTAGCTCAGGTTAGCTTACCTTAGGTTAGGGAAATGAAAATTGAAACTTAGGTTGGGGAAGCATGCATTCGGGTTCACAAAGGAGTGAATGTAGTTGTCCTTTACATATGGATTCACTTACCCTTACATACGAATCTATCTCGAAAATTTTCCCGCCTCAGCGCGCCACCCTTACATATTGTTATATACAGAAAAATTCGTATGTAACAGAAATTTACATATGGATATAATTTCGTATGTAAAATCTGTATGTATTTCATGTATGACATACGATTTATATCCGTAGATATCAGTCAGCAATATGCATATCAGATATGAAGATTCAATTCAGTCAGTAATTCAGGTAATCCCTTTTCTTCGGGTGTGACTTTGGCTAATCTTGCTGCTTTTAATGGATGAGCAGGGGAATGAAACTTTTTGAATGCATAATTTTACACATCAAATGGGGTGTCTCTCCATGAATTAGTAATATCTTTCTCAAAATATCGAAAATACTCTACAAAGGACAATGATGATATGTGCATTGTTTGTTGAGACAATGGTACACTGGTGTAGAATCACAGAACAAATGTGGCTAATTTAAATTTAAAAATGCGGCTATACAGCTGCATTTGATCAACACACACTTGTAAATCAGAGATTTACAAATGCGGCTATATAGCCGCATCTATAAATACCATTTACAAATGCAGCTTTTTGTTGGAGCTGCATCTGTAAATGCTCCAGAGTGGTGGCCCTTTCTTTCAAATGGAATGATTTGAAGTGATTTACAGATGCGACTATTACCAAAGTCGCATCTGTAAATGTGATTTACAGATATGGTTATTTACCATAGCCGCATCTGTAAATCACATTTACAAATGCGGTTTTGGTAATAGCTACATTTGTAAATCATTCGCTTGATATACAGATGCGGCTAAGGTAAATAGCCACATTTGTAAATAGATATACTTTTTTTATAGCAGCCTCTTTAGTTGTTTATCCCATATAAATTAACCTGTGCAGTTTAATTATACTCAGCCAGAAAAACAAGTAAACAAATTCAAAATAAACTAAAAGTGAATTTATAGTTATTGATCAAAATGTATACAAAAACAATAATAACATGTCTCTTTCTATCTTCCTACACTATTGATCAAATCCTAGAGTTATTAAAATTTATGAAATATGTGGACCAAGATTGTCTCACATATGTTATGGCCTCCAAAGTCATGGGTTCCTCATCCGTGAAGAACTACATTTCAAAATGGTTGACACATAAATTAGTTTTAAGATACATATATATGTTGAAGTTATAAAAATAATTTAACAAATGTTACCCCTTGCCAATTACTTGTAAGGCCTAGTCTTACAATGGTACTCATCCATTGCATAATGTCATAGCCACACTCACAGCTTCCTAGTTGTTTATTACATTATAATTCAATAAATTGTAAAAGTTAGTATAGATAATCAATGAAAAGAGAAAGAAAAAAAAATTAAAAACCTTTATTCTTATCCAGTTCAAATTTTGAAAATTTGAATTCGATCGACCTTTTAGGATCTTATATCCACGCCATGAACTGGTTGATACAAAAAACCTTGTTAGTGGATTAATTATAGTGTCAACCAGAGTTAAGTTTATAGTGTACTTACCTATCAATGACATTCTTAAAACTTGTGGATATCTTCTTGTGTAGGGAACATAACCACAAAGTCGTCCTATCATTCAGTGATAAGACAAGTAATTGCCAATGACCTCTATATCATCCATGAAAAGAGTTGAGTAAATTTATAAAACATGAATATAATGAACTTTTAACATATATATATATATATATATATATATATATATATATTTAAACTTACTCATTAATACAAGGGCATAAATAAACCTCTTTTCCCTCTTTTTCCAGGGTGTTAGTGATGTATGATTGGGTCTCATTTGCCTTTGCTCCAGTGGGATTAGTATATGCGGGATCTAAGAATCTATACACATTTTCCTTCCCCTCAGTGACAGAGACACCATTCAAATACCTACAATTAATTAGTTAAATCATAATGAATGCTAATTTAACATAAATAAAAATGAAATGTAGATAACGATACTTACATCATAAAAAATTGAATGATATTTATATTCAGCTCCTGATCCCCAGCTACAAATTCTAACAGATCTTACATGTATATGTACAATGGCAACTCAAGGTTTGTTTCAAAAGACGTATCATCCCATGGAACTTCTAGAGGGTCTCGTCCAATTTCTCTAGCAACTATAGCTAAGGAAGCTATAGGATCGTCAACCGAAACCTCATGCTTCTTTTACGGACTTGGTTTCCGACAAGGTTTCTACAAAAAGAAAAAAACATTTGTTATAAATTAGATGTAATATATAAATATAAATTACCATATGGAATGAAATTATTACCGGTGGTTCTGGCATAATTCGAATGAGGTGTCTGGGCTAGGCTACGAATGACTGAAAAGCTTCGGCTATAGTTGTTACCTCTTCTGAAGGTAGTGGAAGATGAGCATCAGGTACTCATACTCTTTCAACCGATACCTTTGCCGCATCAGGGGAAAGAGGAACGTTATGTAAGGTGGTGGCCTCTTCATAGACTTTTCCAATGGCCACCACCTGAGGAATCATGCCACCATCTACTAGTAGCTCACATTGCCTCGTCTTGCCAATGATATCCTCCCCTGATGTTGTAGGAGCTGCACAACTCCCTTTTGTGCTCTTGGGAGCGGGACTAAGAAGCATCTGAATCGGCTGGTCAGCACAATGTTGTTGTGATATCTCTTGTCGCAACTCTAGCCTAATCTTTTTCGTCTCCCTTTTCATCTCATCCATGAATTCTTTATGTAGCCTATTCTCCATTTCTTGTTTGATCTCTTTAGGGGAGAAGGATAAGTGTCGTAGTGCAGCTCCAAAATATAGTTTAATCCCAACTCCTTGTCCAGCTGCACGAACACGACCACAGCGCTCAGGTCGTCCAATTGCTTCAACAAGGATATCGTGACGACCTTCAGGAACAAAATTACCTTGGGAGTCCAAGGCATCCTGCAAGAGACAAAAATCATATCAGCTTTTAATATAATGCAGCATAATAAATGAAAAAAAGGCTTAAATAACTTACAATTTTTTCTATGATAACCCCTGATTGCTCAGAACTTGGTGCACCTGACTTCTTAATTCGGGCCCTCTTCCATTTCTCATGGCACATAGGTGGTGATGGAGGAGAAGTGACTCTTGTACCCATATTCTCAGACCCGATCCCCTATCTAGATTGTTCCTTTTCAACCATCACTACTTGCTCAAGTTTTCGATACCCCAAATGAGACATTACGTGCGGGGTAACATTCTTTAAAGCTATCTCTTGAGCTTTCTTCCGTCGATATTGTCATAATTGAAATAAATGAAGTGAATAAAATAATATTAACTTATTAATGTTATATAAATAAAAATAGTTAAGTAACTTCACTTACCATCCAATCTTCACTTAGACGGCTTTCTTTAAAAATATGCCATGTCTCTTCATCAATAAAATTGTAACTTTGACAAGGATTTTGATCCTTAAGCTCACCAAAAATACATCTCATCGTCAGTCTTGACTTAAAGGCACGATGTAAGAACCTAGAAGTTTATATTGGAATAAAAGTGTTATATTATAAATAAATTCGAAGCACGTGTTTATTTAAATATAAAGGAAGGAATGTATAGCTAAGAAGCCTACGAGATCGCCGTTATTAAGCGGGTAGGCGATCTCCAACTTCTCTGGCACTTGAACGCCTATCGCCTAGCTTATGCTTGAACGCCTATCGCCTGTGTGTACCTAGTAGCCTGTCGCCTAGAGTACACCTAATCGCCGAAACTACACTTAGTGTGTAGCCAAAATGTTGGATCAACCCTGGTACGTCCCCAAAAGCCACGCGTATCAAGGTGTGGGTTAAACCTTGGATACGCTGGGCAGGCGAAGCTCTATACTTGAGCATAAGAGAATCATCCTTAACGTTACACGCTTGGGCGCACGAGGACTTGAGCTAATCAACTCTTGGAAGTGTGAAGCTACCGACGTCACCAAGCCTTGTGGAGAGAATACCTTGGATGTAACATAGTGGAATGAAGAACCTCCAGGGGGGAGTGGCGAGTGTCATCGGGCATCGCAGGGCGCGAGGCATGCTGCGGGGTGTGTCTTCGCGCGAGAGGTCATCGGTCGAGAGTCTTCGCGCGAGAGGTCATCGGTCGAGAGTCTTCGCGCGAGAGGTCATCGGTCGAGAGTCTTCGCGCGAGAGGTCATAGCGCGACGTTGAGTACACACAGAGAACGTGGGACCCAGATTTCCAGCATGAGACGCGCGGCACGCGAGACACGTAGGCAAAAAGCGTTGGTTCAGAACAGTGACATCAGAATGTTGGCATGCGCAGGAAACACTCGCGGTCGTACTGTTCAGATCAGCCGTTGGCATGCACAAGAGACAACAGTGGTAGTACTGTTCAGAGCAGTGGCTGGCATGCACAAGCGACAAACAGTGGCAGTACTGTTCAGAGCAGTGGCTGGCATGCACAAGCGACAAACAGTGGCAGTACTGTTCAGAGCAGTGGTTGGCATGCACCAGAGACAACCGAGGTCGTACTGTTCAGAGGAACGTACGCCCAGGCTTTTGCAGAAAAGGGGGAGGGCAGCAGTATACGAGGACAGGTATGGTTGGGATCAAAACCCACTGAGAGGAGGAAAAGAGCGTTACAAGTGACCCAAGAGTGAAAGAGCGAGACTATCTTCATCCTCCTCCTTTCTCCCCTTCACGCTGCGTTTTCCAGGCATCCTCAAGCACCAGTTCGACGTTTGCCCTTAGAGCACCTGGGGAATTCTCTGCAAGAGCTTAAGGCATCCTCGAAGCTCGTGGAATTGGAGCTCTTAGTAAGGTTGCGCAAGTCCGGGTAAGGGAAGCTAGACCCCTTTTTCCATACGAGCCATAGCGTAGTCTTTCTGAAGTGAGGGCGACGTGGTCGCCATTTTCGTTTGTACCTGTGTGAAATGCCCTATGTTGTCTGCTTGGGCGACGTGGTCGCCGGTTTTAAACATAATCTTCGAAACACTCTGTTTTTGAACTAGATCGCCGGTTTTGGCGCTGTTTTACGAACTCCTCTGTTTTTGATACTGTTTTGAAACTACTTGAGATTTACATGAGATATTCGAAGATCTGAAGCTTTGAAATGGTTGTTGATGTGATTTGAATGATTTATTTAAATGGTATGATGTGTTGGATGTGGTGAGTGTGAGGTCGAGGCATAGTATTTTCAGGAAAGAAAATACCGTGTAAGATCTTGTAGTAGGTGCATTGATCGGTGATTAAGAACGAGATATCCTGACTCTGCTGAGGTAATGGACTCACGTAGAGGAAGTTACTCAGTTGTTGAGAGTCGAAGGAGGTTCACCTGTATGGGTGGGTTGTTTGAAAGAGAACAAACCGACCTGTTTTGCGTGGATTAACCCTGTCATGCTGTATGGTGATGTGTGAGATTCATTATACGCTTGTGAATGTGAGAGATTTCACGGCGACCCTGTGGATGTGTGAGATTCCACAGTGGGCAATATGACAGGTGCAGATCTCTGAGTCTAATCAATGCACGAGTATTCCGGAATTAGTGTCTTGTGTCTATGTATTGTGAGTCAGTGGAAAACCTGACGTGAGAAATGAGGAACACTGTATGTGGATAGACACTTGCTGCACTGTGTGATATGAACTACTCTTGAGGAATTGTGAAATGTGGGTTTTTACTTGATGGTATGTGGGAAGAATGAGAAAGCTGATGTTTTTACGTGGGTGCCTTAAATTAATTTATCTTGATTTTAAAGTTCATATCTAAATTCTCTTTTAAAACTGTCTAGCTTACCCTGCGTTTTCGTTTGTGGATGTTCTTCTTAAAACTTGTGATGATCGTGTATGATTTACACGGGAGCAGATGACGTTGCAGGAAAGTGAGATCGCCGGTCTGATAGGAGATCGCCTGGCTGATAGGAGATCACCTGATTGACTAGGAGATCGCCCTTTTGTTAGCATATCGCCCGATTTGTCTTTTGTTGTATTTTTGGTTAAGTTTTTTTTGGAAAGATTCACAGTTTATGTATTAAACTCCCGATGAGGAGAAACTCCATTATATATATATGATTATGTTTATTTCAAAATACTTGTGTATCTTCATTTATATTATATAAATATGAAATGTATTTGGTGGGATGTTACACACGAAACTTAAGTCTGATATTGGATATAATCCTTGATCGAAGCGGTTCCACATTAGGAATTTCAAAATTTTTCTGCAAAATAACATCACCAAATTAAAATTAATAAATGAATATTAAAAAGCTTTATATGATAACAATAATAATGTAAAGCTTACCAGAACATCCTCCCACAGCATGTTTCGATTGACCTCTGACACCTTATCCCATGAATTAATCAAAATGGAGAGCCTCTCACGAGAAAGAACTCCAAGATAGCTATTGAAGTCATCTGCATTAGGACTAGAAGCCATTCTAGTGTTGACATCAATGTCAACAGCTGTCTTCTCACCAGCGGCATATTTCTTCGCAAGACGCTTCATTCTAGTAGGTCCTTTGCTGCCTCGTTGGGATTGGGGTTTCTTTGGACTCTGATTGTCACCCATATCTCTGTTAAAAAAATTAGTTAACAAACGTTAGTTAATCTGCATCGAAAGAAAATCATATAAAACAAAAACATAATATTCTAAATGCATATGATCAAAAATATTTCTAAATTTATTACCATAATGGGTTGAATGTTCATATGTAAATTCCTTCACTGTGGTCTTTACAGGTTGCATGTACATGATCAAGTACATCGTCATCTTTATTAATTATCATTGGTGTGAATGAACGGGGGTCACCATTTTCAATAGCATCTATGGCCTCCCCTTTTTTTTCCCGTGTAAAACAACATACCAATGTTTTGACGTAGGATCTTTCACGTAGAAAACTTGAGATGCTTGTTGAACCATTATAAATGGCTCATCTCGATACCCAATCTTTCAAAAGTCCACTAGTGTGAATCCTGATTCATCAATTTTAACCCCACTTTTATTGTCAACCCATTTACACTTGAAAACTGGAACTGAAAACTTAGTATAGTCAAGCTCCCATATCTCCTCTATAAATCCATATTATGCCATTGACCCAAGTACAAGATTTGTATCTTTCGAAGTGGAAAACTGCATTGACTCGGCTTCAAGAGTAGCACCAGAATTTTGAGCGGTACTCTTTTCATCCATAGACTTCGTGTAAAATATACAATTAATCACTTCGTACGCTTTACAAGAAATGACATCAAAATTCAATCCAACAGCCAACCAGGTCAAGGTCTCCGATGCCGTTGAATCCTGTAACACCTCCTCTTTAAACCAAGACATGAATGTTCTATTATGTTCCATCAAGACCCATTTCTGTGCTTGTCTTGGATTATTTGCTTTCACAATGGCTTTATGCTCTTCTATGTAAGGTATAACTTCATTTGTGTTATTCAATATATAAAAATGTGCTTGCAAGACTTCTAACCGAGATTTGCTTACAATATTCACACCGGGTAAACATTTACTTGTAGAACGCCTATGGTGCCATGAATTAGTTGGAAGACCTATTGGATTTGCTTTTGACATGTACTCTGAACAAAATTCAATACTTTCTTCAGCTATGTACCTTTCAATCATTGAAGCTTCTAGACGATAATGATTTATCACATAACCTTTCAAAATTTCCATATACCGCTCAATAGGATACATCCATCTTAAGTACACTGGTCCACACAATCTAACCTCTCTAACCAGATGCACAACCAGATGAACCATGATGTCAAAAAAAGATGGAGGAACACATTCTTATCAACATGCATTACATCTATACAGTGTCTGACTTCTAACCTCGACCAGTACTAAAGATCAAAGAAGATTGATTTTTTCTTCCAAATGTTTTTCACAAATGACTTTTTTTTTTTTACTTACTGAAGGTGTGGTCTATGTTATTTACCTTTTCGTAAACCTTAGCAGCAGTTAGTGGAGTTGGTGGACAACTAGTCTCTTGGTGTCCATTAAAGGCTTTTTTCAACCTCTGATAAGGATGATGACTTCTAAGAAACCTCCGATGCCGAAGATATACTGTCTTCCTTCCATGTTTCAATTGTTGAGAAACAGTGTCTTCTTCGCATATTGAACATGCTTTATGACCCTTAACACTATAACCTGATAAGTTACCATATGCCGGAAAGTCATTGATGGTGCAAAATAACATGGCATGCAGCTTGAAAGTTTCATTAACAAATCCATCAAATACTTCAACACCTTCATCCCACATTATCTTCAAATCGTCGATTAGGGGACTTAGATAAACATCTATGTCACTCCTTGGCTGTTTTGGACCGGATATCATCATAGACAACATCATGTATTTTCACTTCATAACTAGTAAAAAAGGCCATGAACTGTGATTTTTACTCATATTACCAAACGAATTCATTCCATCTGTAGCTAAACCAAGTTGGATATGTCTTGATTCTTTACCAAACTCTGGAAACTCATCATCGAATTTCTTCCACTGAATAGAATCAATTGGATGTCGGTACATGCCATCGCATTTCCCCTCATCTGCATGCCATCTAAGATTCTTAGCATCGTCTGGGTTTGCAAACAAACGCTTCATCCTTGGAATGATGGGAAGATACCACATAACCTTCATTGGGGGTCCATGCTTTTCCATCTCTTCAATAGTATCATCATCTATTTGTTTCAATTTATAACGTGATAACCCACACCTCGAACAACTTTTCAACAATTCAAAATCTTTTCGATATAATATATAATCATTAGGACATGCATGTATCTTTTTATACTCCATACCCATTGGACAAAGAATCTTTTTGGTCTCGTAATTACGATTAGGTAGAGTATTTCCCTCTAGAAGCATATCCTTCAATAGTTGGAGCAATTCCATGAAGCTTTTATCAGTCCATCCATTTATTGCCTTCGAATTCATCAATCTTAACATCGCCGACAACCGTGTGAAGTTAGTTGATCCAGGATACAATGGAGTCTCTGCATCACTTGATATACTTCCATATCCATGCGCTTTTGCAAAAGACTCAGCTCCCATATCACGAATCATGTCCTCCAATCGATCATCATCTACATCATCGTGTACTGCTTCATCCATGGTGGACCCCACATATTCTTCACTTATGGAAACACATGGTAAATTTAATAATTCACCATGCCATGTCCAAGTTGTATAAGATCGAAGAAACCCATCACATAGCAGGTGTTCCCTCATGATATTAACATCCAGTATCCTTCCATTCAAACAGTTAACGCACGAACACCTGATATTTGCTCCATCATGACCACTATTAATCGCGTTACGCTACGCAAATTGTATAAATTCTTCTACTCCTCTTTCGTACTCATCACTTATACGAACAAAATTAATCCAACTTCGATCCATTATATATTCTAGAATATAGTTAGCTAGGATTTTCTAATAAGTGTTCTATCTCATGCATTTGCCGAGGGTCGAACACCCCCGGACTCAATACCAGCACATATTATTGCCGAAGGTCGAAGACCCTCGGACTCAATACAAACATGATACTTCTATTCTAAAGTAACAACTAACATAATATAAATTCTATTATAAACTAACAACTAACATAACAAAACTAACATATATAACAACTAACTACTAAATAATATAAATTTTAGAAAATATAAATTATATAATACAAATTTATATTAAATAATATACAAATTATAATACATAAAAAAATATATTCAAAATACACCAAGAAAAATTCAAAAAATCTAAAACAGAACCAACCTTGTGTGTGAACCAACTTTGGTGGTGATCGAAGTAGCAGATCAGCGCCAGCAACGACGGCGGCAGCGAAAGCGTGGCGGGACAGCGACAGAGCAACGATGGAGATGAGAACACCAATGGAACAGTACCCTCCACCACCAATGCAAGGAGAAAAAGCAAATATAAGGAAAGCGAAAAAACTTTATACGTAGTGAAGATGTAGAGAAGAAAACGATTCAAGAAACTCACAATGGCACAAAGGAATGAAGATTCAGAGAAGAGATGAACTCAGAGAGTACGCCAGCGCAGGAACAGTGAAAACGAAAGGCAAAGTTGAGAAGAAAGTATGAAAGTGTTGTGGTGCGCTTTAGATTTTAGGGTAAAAACGATTTACAAATGCGGCTAATTGTAAAAACGCATTTGTAAATCAATGCGCTTGATTTACAAATGTGACCATAGTAAAAGCCACATTTGTAAATCAAGCGCTTTGATTTACAAATGCGTTTTTATAATTAGCCGCATTTGTAAATCAAATTAATTTTAAAAATGCCATCGCATTTTTTACAAATGCGTTTGAGCACGAAGCCGCAATTAGTAAGGTGTATTCCTTTTATCATTTTGTACTAGTGGTAATCTGTTGCTTTGCTATTGATGCCAAAGGGAGTTTCATAAAGAATGTCCAGCTCTGTCTAGTATTCCTGGTGGTGACTGGTACTCTCATTTTTCCAAAATATGATCCAAAGAGAAAAGTGTGTGATACACAATGCCAATGCCCTCGCAGCTGAGGGGTAGTAAATAGAGGCAATAAATATAAGAAGATTGGCAGAGTGGAGTGCTACAATTACTGCCTACTTACTATATTTCTTCAATTGGTGGTTCGACAAGTACAAAATATCACTAATCCATGCATTTTTATGTCTATTTAGTATTCAATTTATTCACTTAATGGTTTTCTACGCTAGCACATAGATGTAGAAGTGCACTTTATAGTGAAATACAAGTGCAAGCACCATCAATTTAAATAATTTTTTTAAAATTATTTATTATTATAGTAATTTTGGGATTTATTTGATAATTATAATTATTATTTACATAATAATTTTGAAAATTATTGATTATCATGTTGAGCTTTAAACTCGTAAAATTTTCATTTACAAAAATTATAATTATCATGTTTAAGTCTTGGACTTTCTTGATACTTCAATTTTTAAATAAAAAATACTTAAAAATTATTAACTATCATGTTAAGTCTTGGACTTGTTTGATAATTAAAATTTTCATTCACATCATAATTTTAAAAATAATTAATTATCATATTAAATTTCATAATAATTTCAAAATTTATTAAATATCATCTTAAGTGTCAAACTTAATTGATAATTAAAATGTTCAATATAAAAATACTCATTAAGACAATTAAAAGATTTAAAACACTTACAAATATTATACAAAACATTTTTACCAAAAAAATACGTAAACCCTATTTTTTTTTTTAATGGAAATACATATAAGTTAGGTTAATTCTTGTCAAGTCTAAGTAAAAAAATCAAAAATATTTTCTTTATTAATTTTTTTTTTCATTTTTGGGGGAAAATATTTTTTTCAAAAAAGCCACTTTCGATTTGCACATTTCATTAAACGTAAACATCTTAGGATGGACGTCGTAGGGTGTTAGCACCTTCCTTACACATAATCGACTCCTAGACCTAAATTTGGTTTTGAGACCATTTTCTTTTAAAGGTTTTTTCGTAGATTTTTATGATAAACATTCTCATTTTATGTGATAAAAATGTTGCTATTAGTTTATCAAAAAATAGGATTTTGCATTATAGAGTGAAACATTTTGAAATCAAATATCATTTCATCAAAGATTACGTGCAAAAGGAAACTATTGATTTGTACCTACATACGATGAACTTGTTGATATTTTCACAAAATCTCTTTTTGAAAACAAATTTAGTGGCTTAAGAATTCTTTTTGGCATGACCTTTATTGAAGAGTGACTGATGTGAATATCTAATGCATTAGTTCTATAAAAATATTTTATGCATGAGACGGTCTATATGTGTATGTGCATTAGATTGTGATGCAATCCATTTTTGCATGCTCGTGTATAGATCTTTTTCTTCATTGTTTTTTATTTGAATTTCTTCAATTGATGATAATTGATGGTGGAAGCATGAAGAATATTAGAAATTTTCAAGGAGATGGAAATTTTGAGATGAATCTAAGTGAGGTTTAGGCCAACACTTACTTTCTAGAGTGAGGTTAGGCACACACTACTAGGAGGAGTTTAGAAATTTTTCTAGCAAGACAACGCTAGAGAGAACTTTGAACACGTAGAAGTGTCTCAACAATTGGACAACATTTCTATTGCATTACTATGTTTTGATTTTTATTTTTGGGGTGTGGAATTTAGAGTGAAAGAAATCATGAAGTATTGGTGTATGGGGAATTATAATGAAGCTTAAGAGAGGTTAGCTCAACTCCTAAGAGGTTCAATGCTAAAACACTTAGAAATAAGGCTAGTAAGGAGTGAGCTACGAGACTAGTTGAGGCTGAAATTTGGCAACAATTCAATAGTCTATTCAAAGCTAATTTACAAGGGGGCTAGCACTTGTATTTATAGTGCTATGGGCAGCCAAGGTGCAAGCTTTAACCTTAAAAACTCTCTACTCATAGAAGGACAGGTGACTCTCTCTAATTTGAGCAAATCCTCTTAAATTAGAGGTTGACAAGTGTCCTCCTCTAATTGGAGAGAATCCTCTCCATTTCCATGAAGACAAATGGCCTTTTGGCATTTGTGAGAATCCTCTCCATTGAGGGGATGACATGTGGACCTTCATGCCTTCCTTGACACTCCATGCTTTTTATTTGCACTCTAGTAATTTATTTGTGTACCCTAGATGGTCTTGAGTTGCATTGGGTCCAAGGAGGTCCAATTGTAACTCTAGCTAGACTCGTTCTTTTTCTATTTACACCCTACCCTAATTGGCCCAAAACATGGCCCATGAAAATTGACCCAAAACATGGCCCAAATAGAAGCCTAAAATAAAACCTATACTACTCTATACAATGTTTATAAAACTAGAGAAAAATGGAAGAGTAGAAAATAATTAATTCTCCCTGAGATGAGAGTCTTCTGAGCTCCTTTTTTGCTTCCAATCTTAGCCAAATGTTTTGAGGTTGGATGGGTTTTCATCATTCCTTCCCACTTAAGAAGGATTTGTCCTCAAATCATGAATGATGTTTAATGACAACAATCTCTGTTTATTTGTTATTTTCCTCCATGGTCAAATATCCACCTACAATAAACATCAAGCAAACATGAAACAAGTTTCTCTAAAATAAAATTAAAGAAAAATAAACAAACAAAAAATAAGGCCCTTTAATTTTATAAAACTTTTCAAAAATAGGGTCCTTTTCAAAAATATTTTTGTTCACTTTGTGTTGTTCTTTGTCTAAACTAGGAAACAACATCACAAAGTGTTGTTTTTTAGACTTTTGTGAAGAAGAATTAGCATTATCTAATTGAAAAGAAGAGTTCAAAGTATTTAAATTCCCCTTTAAGGATTCGTTCTTGGTTATGTTTGCAAGGGTGTCAAAAAGACTTTTCTTCCTTTTTGGTTTCCTCTTCTTCTTTTTCTGTCAAACCTTCGTTTGTCTTTTCTGTGGAGGAGCAATTTATATCTAGATCTGGTTCAGCTGCAGACACAAATTTTTCTTTAAGCACTTCCTCACAAGGTTTGTTTATAGAAGGTAAAATGTTATGAATATATTTGGTTCAGCTTTAGAGAAAGACTTTTCTATTTTTTCCTTTTCTATTTTTATTTCTCTCATGACCTTTCATACTTGGATTTGGAGGGCTAACCCTCTCTTAAACTCTCTCTTGGAATAGGATGTATTAGGATAATCTTCCTTAAAAGTAGACCTTCTCTTCAGTTGTTGCTCTACTCTAACATAGAAATGAACCAAATTTTTCAAAATCATTGAAAGGTAAAAATTTAACCTTATCCCGAATTTCTAGGTTTAGACCACTATGGAATCTATCAATGATTTTTCTAGGCTCTTCCCTTATTCCTATCCTTAACATAAGTAACTCAATTTTCTAGCTGTATTCTTCTACAGTTCTATCTCTTTGTTGAAGTCTGTGGAGCTTATATAAAAACTTTCTCTCAGAGTTTTGGTAAAGTATTGGTGTATGGAGAAGATAATGAAGCTTAAGAGAGCTTAGGCCAACTCCTAAGAGGTTCCATGCTAAAACACTTAGAAATAAGGCTAGCAAGGAGTGAGCTAAAAGACTAGTTGAGGCTAAAATTTGGTAGCAATTCAATAGTCTATTCAAAGCTAATTTACAAGGGGGATAGAACTTGTACTTATAGTTCTATGGGCAGCCAAGGTGCAAGCTTTAACCCTAAAAAATCTCCACTCATAGAAGGACAAATGAATCTCTCTAATTTGAGCAGATCCTTTTAAATTAGAGGTTGACAAGTGTCCTCCTTTAATTGGAGAGAATCCTCTCCATTTCTTTGAAGACAAATGGCCTTTTGGCATTGGTGGGAATCCTCTCCATTGAGGGGATGACATGTGGACATTCATGCCTTCCTTACCACTCCATGCTTTCTATTTGCAATGGTCTAGAGTTCCATTGAGTCCAAGGAAGCCCAATTGTAACTCTAGCTAGACTCTTTCTTTTACTATTTACACCCTACTCTAATTGGTCAATAAAAATTGGCCCAAAACATGGCCCTAGAAAATGACCCAAATACAAGCCCAAAATAAAGCCTATATACTCTATACAGTGTTTATAGTACTAGAGAAAAATGAAAGAGCATACAACAATTAATTCTCCCTTATATGAGAGTCTTCTGAGCTCCTTTTTCTGTTATTCTTAGCCAAATGTTTCGAGGATGGATGGGTTTTCATCAATTTCTTTACTCAAGTCAAAGTTGAAAATACATGTACAATAGACTTCTATTTATAGGATAAAATCTCTTAAAATCTCTCAAATGAGAGTGTGACAAGTGCCACATCCTTAATGGTGTAGATACTCTCCATTGGGAGAGTGACAAGTGGCTTGTCTTCACTAGAGGAAAATCCTCTACATTGAGGAGAGGACATGTGTACCTTAATCTCATCCTTTCCTGTTTTCCTATTTGCACCCTTTTTTCTATTTTGCACCCTACTCTCTTTTCTATTTACACCATACTCTACTTGGCCCAAAATACAATGCTAAAAAAAATTCTAACTACTTTATACAATTTTTACAAGACTAAGAAGAAGAAAAAGACTCTATGAACTCTCCATTAATGCTTCATCTTCTTCTATCTTCTTACACTACAAAAAATCATGTATGTAGTGGCGGTTATTAAAAACTACCATAATTGTCTGTATAATACAAAATCTTAATAACCGCCACAATTATCTTTGAGTACATTTCATTTTGAATTGTCACAATTCTCCTTCGAAATGTACACCTTCATGTGTTCTCAATCCCTCCATACCATCCCTCACTAGTACAAAATAACTCATTAATGACGGTTAAAATGATATAAAGACAATTCCCTAACCGTCGTTATTACGGGTGTCATTATAAATCAGGTGTTTATAACGACGGTTCTAGAACCATCGTTATAAACCCACATTAACGGCGTGTAAAAGTTAAACATTCTACCAAATGAATAAAAAAAAACACTTATAACGACGATTCTAGACTATAACCGTCGTTATAAGTGCCAATGTAAGGCTTTTAAAGACGGTTCCAGTGGGAACCATCGTTATAAGTGGATTTTTTTAAATTTTTTTTTTATTATATTCACACTCCAATCCCTGCATAAAATATCAATTTCTCAGAACAATGAGACAGGTAATATCATAATTTAAATATGAAAGTGTATAAAAAGTTCTATAACTTTATGAAAAAGTTTTATGTCATTCTAAAGTGTTATATATGGGTTACCTTAAGGTGCATCCAAGTGAGTTTCTTTCTTTCCATTTGCACTTGCCCTTCTCCCCCCCACTCAACATGTTATATCCAGAATAAACACTGAAATAATAAGATTTCATGTTAGAACACATACATTACAAGTTTGTGAGTAATGTCTGAGTAATAAATTTGTGAATGTAATGTAATTATAATGGTTTGATAAATCTCTAATTTATACTAGAAAACATTATGCAAAATTTCAGAAATGTTTGATAAGTGTAAGAATGAGAACTAAAAGCTCAAAATACCTTAAATTATACCTAAATAATACTAAAAAATAAAAAAATGATAGTAAATGGTGGATTTTTGGAATTTTGGTGGGGCCAATCCCCAGAGGAGAATTGGACATGGGCTTCGTTACCTCGTTTCAGACAACTTTCATTTTTTACGCGTCTCCATTCGACTTCTCTATCAAAAGTTAAGGCCGTTTGAAGCTTTTTTATGCTAATTCTTGGCATGAAACCCTAAACCCTAAATCTACAACTCTTCTCTTCAATTTCAGGACTCCTCCATCAAATATAAATGAAACCCTAAAATATTAACTAATCAACACATACATTTATTAAAAAATTTAAAACTCTAAACCATAAAAATACTAACTTTTTGGAGCCAAGTCCACGGCAGCAGTGTGTGGTGGAGGTGCTGGCGGTGTGTGAAGGTCTTGGTGTGCAGAGCTGGATGGCTGGACAAGGAGTCGCAAGGCGGGGCGGGGCGGGGTAGGGCTGAAGCTGGAGGACGGCGCAGGGATTTTAGCGTATTGGAGGAGATGACGAGAATGGGAGAAAAAGAGTGAATGAAGGAAGGGCCAGATCTTTGAGTGTATTGGAGAGTGAGAGGCGAGAATGGGAGAAGAAGAAAGAAAGAATGGAGGAGGGCACGGAGCTTAGAGAGAAAGAGAGATGCGAATGAGAGAAGATGAGTGAATGAGGGCGGGATGGGTTTATTTTTGGTTTTGAACGCGAAACCTATTTATAACAACGGTTCACAAAAGAACTGTCTTTATAAGTCTCACTACACCACTGTTAATGACGGTTCACAAAAGAACCATCTTTATAAGTCTCACAACACCACTATTAACAAAAGTTCACAAAAGAACCGTCGTTATTTTGCATTTCAATGTTAACTTAATAAAAAAAATGCCACCGTATTTTTTCCAACGGCGGGTTTTGGCCAACTGTCGTTATTCACTGTCATTGTTAAGACTTTGTTAATTATGTGGTTGGGTTAAGCTCTTTTTTATATTTTTTTTGGTGTGTCCTTTATATTTTCCAATTTCATATTTTTCTAAACTGATTAAAGTCAAACTAGATTAAAAATTTTTGAAAATTCAATTCATAATTTGTTCATAAGCAAATTGGTTCATAATATGTTCATAATCTGTGTTTTTGTTGATTATTATTTGAGGCCTTTTATAATGGTAGACACTTTTCATTATTTGATTGTTAATAAGCTTGCTTTACATTTACACAAAACTAATTCTATTTTCACTTTGTAGAACTTGTATAATAGAAATAAAGATATGGGGAAGAGAAAAATTATTCCTCACATTGTGGTGCTATGTCTTTGTCAAGAAGAAGAGATAACTTGGTATTTTTTTACTTATATTATGATCTCTGTTTTAATATACTATAATTAGTGATTTTTATACTTATATTATTTTTGTTGAACATATAGAAAATTGAGACTGATAAGAATATTGGACGAGTTGAAATGTGGAAGATCACACATAAGAGGAAAAATGGCACCTATCTGAATGATGAGGCTATGGAGTGTAACATCCCGCCAAATCCTTTTCATATTTATATAATGAAATAAAGGTAAAACAATAATATCGAAGTGAACATATATATATATATATATATATATATATATATATATATATATATATATATATATATATATATATATATATATATATATATATATATATATATATATGTGTGTGTGTGTGTGTGTGTGTGTTCCGGTCGGTCATCGGTAGTCGATGACATCAGCAGCAGTTGACCATGTGGACCATTCACAGAGTAACACGTGGTAGAGGATAGCAGGCGAATCAGGGAGGTGATCACTCAGAATGGTAATCGCCTCTCGCCTGTTATGATGAGTAATCGTCTATCGCCTTGAGGTGAGTAATCGCCTATCGCCTTGAGAATGAGTAGTCGGTCATCGCCGGTATGGTCAGTAATCGCCCAGATTGCACATGATCGCCGTGTGTCAAGGTTGGGAGATCAGGTGGTCAGCAAGTCGCCGAAAGAGCACATCGCCGGGTGTTTGAGAAGACTTGGCATGCACTTGTTGTATGGTCTAAGTACAGAGGATAAGTGGCATATCTGCCACCATGTGTAGTGTGAGCTGCAATGCCCAGGGTTAACCAGCTCGCCATGTTAAGGTTGCGCCCAGAGTAACCTGTATACTAAGCTACTCCCTGTGTGGATAACTTAGTCGCAGGGGCACAGTGGAAGTAACGTTTCAGCTGCAGACACTCCAGATGATGACACGTGTACGACCAGACGTTATCCACGTGTCAAGAGGAATAACCGTCAGGAGAGAGAAAAACTCAGGTATATAAGCGAAACTCTTAACGAATTAAGGGGGGGTTTTTTACAGATTCTCACTGCTCACACATTTGAGAGTTTCAGTCACACACGGGTCTCAAAGAGAGATTCAGATATAGTTTTGGTGTTTCTGTTGCCTGACTTGAGCGTCGGAGCTACAACAGCCGCTAGAGGCGCCGTCTGTGTGTTTTGCAGGCAGCGTTTGGAGTTCCGGCGGTGGTTCTTGGAGCGTTCCTGCAGAACAGAGGGCTAGACGAAGGAGTGACGAGGCAGTCCTCCACGTTCGAGTCAAGCGGCCGGAACAATATGTAATGAAATTTCTTCTCACAGGGAGTTTAATACATATCCAGTCAGTTTCCAAAACTTAAACAAAATACAGCAAAATAGAAAACAGGCGATCTCCTAACAGAAACAGAAAACAGGCGATCTCCTTCCGGCGACCACTCACTGAGGAGCTCTACTTCCTGCAACATCATCTGCTCCCGTGTAAATTATACACGATCATCACAGTTTTAAGAAAACATCCACAAAACAAAAACGCAGGGTAAGCTAGATATTTTAAAGAGAATTTAGATATGAAACTTTAAAATCAAGATAAAACAAATTTAAGACACCCACGTAAAAACCATCAACTTTCTCATTCCCTTCACATGACCATCAAGTAATCACATATTTCACAATTTCCTCAAGAGTCGTTCAATTCACATAATCCATCAAGTGTCTATCAATTTCAATGTTTCTCATTTCTCACGTTAGACTTCCACTGACTCATCACACATAGACACTTGACACTACTTCCGGAAGACACGTGCATTGACTAGACTCAGAGATCTGCACCTGTCATACTGCACCACTGTGAAATCACACACATTCACAGGGTCGCTGTGAAATCACACACATTCACAAGCGTATAAATGAATCTCAATATCATCACTATCCTAGCATGACAGGGTTAATCCCTACAACGGGTCAAGCTCGTTCTCTTTCAAACAACTCACCCATACATATGAACCTCCTTTGACTCTCAACACCTGAATAACTTCATCTATATGATTCCATTATATCAGGAGAGTCAGGATATCTCATGATAAACGAATCATCGGTCAATGCACACTCTACACGATCTTACACGGTATTTTCTTTCGTGAAAATACTATGCCTTGATCCCACATTCACCACATTCCATACATCATACCACACATAAAGAACAATTCCATCATAGAATACTTTGAATCTTTTCTTAAACAACCCCACTCACAAAACAAGCATACCACCGTTCAGGTTTTCGAATAGCATATACATTTTTCATTTCAATCTCAACAAGTTCAAAGCGACACTAAAATAGGGGAGTTCAAAAACAACATTAAAACCGGCGATCACATCCAAAAACAGGGGATTATGCAATAATAGTTGAAAACCGGCGACCACGTCGCCCCATCATCAAAATCATCTAACTTAAGGTTTTCGTTGGAAATAAGGCTAGCTTCCCTTACCTGGACTTGCGTAAAATCTCACTACGAGCTCTAACCCACCGAACTTAAGGATACCCGAACTCTGTTTTAGCGTCCTGATCGGAAACTCGCAGAGAACTTCCCAGGATTCCAAGGGCAGTCGTCGCTCGTCGCACTGGTGCTTGAGGATGCTTGAATCGCAGTGCGAAGGAGAGAAAAGAGAAGGATGAAGGTAAACTCACTCTGTCACTCTTGAACCACAGCAACGTTCTTTGCCTCTCAGAAGTGAGTTTTTGAATCTAAACCAACTTGTCCACAATTGCCGCTGCCACCACCCACTTTGCAGGAAAGCTTGCGTGCACACTTCCTTGAACAGTATGACCACGTGGGTTTCTGTGCATACCAACTCTCTGATGCCAACTATTTTGAAACACCCCTTTTTGTCTACATGTTGCGCATGCAGAGCGTTTTCACTGTGAGCCTGGGTCCCACTTTAACACTCTTAGCAGGGAACCGCGCGATGACTATCCTCCACCCATCGATGCCTGATGTGCCTCTCATACCGGCGACGACCGATGCCTCTCATCCCGGCGATGACCTATACGCCTCTCACACCGGTGATGACTTGTGCGCCTCTCATCCCGGCGATGACTTATGCGCCTCTCATCCCAGCGATGACTTGTGCGATATCGCAACGCCTTGCTGAAGGTTCTTCAACCCACTATGTTACATCCAAGTTATCATCTCCACATGGCTTAGTGACGTTGGTAGCTTCACATTTCCAAGAATAGATCAGCACTACTCCTCGTGCACCCACGCGTGCCACACTTAAGGACGATCTCTTATGCTCAAGCATAGAGTTTCGCATGCACAGCGTATCTAAGGCTTAACCCACACCTCGATACGCGTGGTTTTTGGAACCCACTATGGTTGATCCAGTACCTCGACCAAAATGTCAAAGCTTCCCCCTCTCCAGCTCCACACCAAGCACACCAAAGACTTCCACCTTCAACATGGTGTGCTGGTTAACTTTGGGTATCACAGTCCACCCTACTCATGGTGGCAGATATGCTACCTATCTTCTATATAACTCATCTTCTGTAATTAGACCACATACTAATTACTTACTAAGTCTTCTCGAATACTCGGCGATGTGCCCCTTTTTGGCGATCATGTACACTACAGGCGATTGGCGTTCATGTGTAGTCTAGGCGACAGGCGATTATGTACTAACCAGGCGATCTCATAGTCTTCTAAGCTACACTTTCCTTCCTTTTTATTTTAAATAAAAACATAATTAGAATTCATTTAAAATATATTCCTTTTATTCCAATTTAATTTTACAGGTCCTTACATGGAGATTAGGGTAAAATGTTATTATAATTTCAAAAATATGCATTTTTTTGTTTCCTATAATGTTCATGATATATTGGCTGGTCTGAAATGTTTGTTGTTTTGATGATGAGATATTGTTTGATTGGTTGATTGCTGGTATAAAATGTTTGTTGTTTTGATGATGATATATTTATCATCATATACTATTTTGATTGTAAGTTGTACCGGTACAGGGTTGCACGATCGAGTGGTCATATTGTCCGGCCTGCATCGAAGGTCACATGACTGCCCCATCATGGTAATCTCTGCCGAAAGGTAATAATTGACCGACTGGTCGCGTGACGGACCATAAGTTAACCAAATTAGCAAAGTTAATCCACAATTAAGGGCCACTCAGCACAACCCTAAACAAGGACCAACCCCCTAATCTGGCCCATTTAAGGTAATATAAATAGTGCAGATTCCAAGAACTAGGTATGCCATTATCTACAGTACTCTAACAACCGAGTGTCGAACACTTTCCTGACATAAGCATCAGAGTGCCTTTTCTAGGTACCCTCCAAGACCGAGTGACTGGGAGTGAAAGCATGAGGAGGAAGACGTTAGATCAAGAGAAGGGAGGAACAACTTACCGACCGACCGGAGGTTCTGCAATCGTTCTCTAGGCCCTTATTACCCCCGAACGAGAACAATTGGCGTCCACCATGGGGTCGAGAGAATAGTTGTGAAGAAAAGTTAGTGAATGGTCTCAACGAGAAGTATGGTAAGCGAAAGAATGTCGGAGGTTGAGCAGGCAACAATGCTAATGGCTCTATAGAAGGAGATGGCCGATATGAGGAAGAAGCACGAGAAAAATGAAGAAGAGATCTCGAGTCTCCACAAAGAGAACGAGGAGATGAGGAGGCGTATTGAGAGCGCACCAACTGACAGGCCGACCAACGTCGTAGGGAAGTCCTTCGCTACAACAGCCGGCCCTAAACCTATTGAGGAGCTGAAAGACAAGGCCCACACAATCGAGATGGGTGATGAGTCTCACCCAAACAAATCGTTGATCACAACCGGGACTGTGGGAGTCGGTTGCCGTCACCCATTCACCAACCTCATAATGGAGACTCCACTGCCAGACAAGTGGAAAGGATTCAACAGAGACCGATACGATGGCACGATCGTCCCTGACGAGCATATGGATGCGTACACCACGCATATGAGTCTATACACCGTGGAGGACACAGTCCTCTGCCGGGTGTTCCCCACATCATTGAAGGCAGGAGCGCTGAGTTGGTTCACAAAGCTCCCTCCCAATTCCATCGACTGCTTCGAGACGCTGGTGGCAAAGTTTGACACCCAATTCGCTACTAGTTGGCCGCATCACATGACGTCCGTCGTGTTAGTTGGTATCCGCCAGGAGAAGGGAGAGTCCCTTAGAAAATTTATCAATCGCTTTAGGAAGACGATAATGAGCATTCGAAACTTGAGCCCGGACATTGCTATGCACCATATGCTGACGACCCTCAAACTGGGTCCCTTCGCAGACAATCTATGCAACCTGCTGCTAACCTGGATGAACTCAGGCGCCGAGCCGCCAAGTATATGCAGTTGGAAGAACTGAGGGAATTTAGGAACCAAGCACGGGCGGAGGCCAGCGAAGAGAAGAAGGAAGACAAAGACTGGCAAGGAAAATTCAGGTCTGGATGAGGGGACCTAAGGAGAGACAATCGGGGACCCCGCTTCTCCCGATATACACCACTCAACATCAACTGCAGCAAGATCCTACAAGAAGCTCTAAGTACTGAGATAATGTCGCTGCCAAGAAGGGCTTTGACCCCTGATAACGCTGACCGAAGCAAGAAGTGTCAGTATCATCAAAATACCGGCCACACGACCGAGAGCTATCAGGCCTTGAAGGACAAGATTGAATAACTCATTCAGGCGAGGCACCTACGAAGGTTCATTTACACAGAGTGAAGCAGGAGGCGCTCCCCATGCAAGGAAGAATCCTTGTGAAAACGGGATAGAACTCCCCCCGGACCAGTGCTAGGAGAGGCGTTCGTGAAGTGATAAACACTATCACGGGAGGATTCGCAGGAGGTGGCAAGTCAAACAGTGCTAGGAGAAAGCACCTTCGTGCAGTTCACCAGGTGAACTCTATCTCCATCCGACCGAGGATGCCCTCGATAACGTTCACCGATGAAGATTTCAAGGGTATCGACCTTTCTCAAGATGATTCGATGGTGATATCTGTCGACATAGACAGGTTTACCATCATGAAGACCCTTGTCGACCAAGGAAGCTTGGTCGACATCCTGTACTGGAAGACTTTCAAAGCTATGAAGATCCCAAATGAAGAAATGATATCGTATGACGACCATGTCATTGGCTTCTCAGGAGAGCGTGTGGGCACGAAGGCATATATCAAGCTATATACCACCTTCGGCTCTGAAGAGGTCAGCAAAACGATAAAAATCAGGTATCTAGTCATCGACGCCAATACCTCATACAACATTTTGCTCGACTGATCATCCCTAAATAGGTTGGGGGCGATCGTGTCGACCCCCCACCTCGCAATGAAGTACCCATCACTGTCGGGCGATATCCTGACAATCCACGTAGACCAGACATTAGCAAGGGAATGCTACGCTGAAAGCCTGAGGGTGGAACCCACTCGGTAGGTCGTACAAGGTAGTCGATCACCCAAGCATAAGACTCCTTGGGCAAGGCCAGCAGAGCATGCGGTCGCTCTAGTCGATCTTTACCCCCGGGAGATCAAGCTGCGATTGGAAGCCAAAGACGAACTACGAAACGTCCCTCTCCTGGACGATGACCACTACACGAAGCTCAGAACGGTGATGGTCGCCGCTGACACCGAAGTTATTCACTAGGCCCTAAAGAAGAATATTGATCTTTTCGCATGGAAGGCCACAGACCTACCGGGCGTCGATCCTGAAATCATTACGCACAGTGATGGAGATCAAGTAGAAGAGGAAACTGAGGTTCAAGCCCAAAAAGCTCAAGGACAAACTAGCTCAAATTCCTTCATACCTCAAAGGATCACAAGGAGCAAGGCTAAAGTTTTGGGTAAAGAGCATCAAATGCTATCTCTTTTTGTAATTACCCTTGTATAAATTTTGTAAATAATATAGAAATAGTCTTAGGACAATGCCAAAAGAGGAAAACCAAAAGATACCTCTCATTGTAAGGCATTATAGGCGCATTTTTAGGAAAAAGTGGAAAAAAGTGACTATTCCTACTCCTTTCTCTCTTAGGCGCTAGAAGGAGCTAGAAGAGTGACTTTTCTCACTCGTTCTCCCTTGTAACATGACTGGTCCTCCTTATTATAAATAGGAGTGCTTGGTTCCTTGTAATACAAGTTGAATTTTGAAGTAAACAAAATATCCTAAATTTGGGTTAGAGAGAGTTGTGTGAGACTTGTTCTCTTCTTCTCTTCCATGTCTTATCTTGTGAGTTTTGGGAGCTCTCAAGTGGCGGCACTCCTCACTCATCTTGGAAGAACCACCCTCCAAGTGGAGTGAAGCATCTCCCATGGCTACAACCACATAAGTCCATCTTCTTCTTTCATCTTCCATAATTACCCATTTGTGTTCTACTTGTTTGTTTTCAATTCTATTCGGTTCATTAGATTCCTTGAGTTGCCCTCTTTCATTTGCTGCACTTAATATCCATTTTAATCGGTTTAAACATGTTATATGTTCCTGTGTTTGGTTCGGTTTCCATAGATACCCATTTTCATGTTGAATTATTGAACTTCCATTAGTGGGTTTTATTCCTTATTGTGTTTCTATTGCTAGTTTTAATTCTTGTTGTGTTCTTGTTTAAATTCTTGTATTCTTGTGTTGTTCTTGTGTTCTTATTGAGTATATGTTGCTGTTCTTGGGGTTTACCCATTTCGGTTTAGTCTTTGTTCATCATAAAAGTCACCTATTCATGTGTTTTTCTCTTGGACCTTTAGAAATGAACCTTCACATCTACTTAGCACTTGCTAAGTTAATGTTTAGTGGGGATTTTCTGTAGGTGATTCACCCTAATTGCTCTAAGAATCTTGATCCAATTCTTAATAAAGTGTTACAAAATAAATTAATATAAAATCAACTCACATCATGTGGTATCATGAGCTATGGTGTGTTTTTGTGTTTTGAGTTGAAGTAGCACTTTAATTTTGGGCAATTTTTTTTCCAGCACCTATAATTTCATGTTTTCTGTTTTTCCAGCACCTTGTATTCATACTTTTATATGGTTTGAATATGTTTTTATTTGTGCCTTTTCATTGATCATACCTTTCGCTTTGAGTCTTATGTTCATAGTGTTCTAGGTATCCTAATCTTGCCTATAGTTGCTTGCTTTTGATTTTGAAAGTTTGTTCTTCTCTTGAATTTGTTTTAGTACTTGTTGATTAGAGGTTCCAAACATTTGATTTCAAGTGTTCAATTGTCTTGAATCCATCATAAAATTTTTTTGTGCAAATTAATTAATGTTTCAACTTCAATATGATGCATATTATGGTTCTTTCACTACATAAGTTCCATTTTGTATAAAAAAAAATAAAAACAGTACCGAAACAGAGACAAAACAGAACCTCCTCTGCTTTAAAACATCAAAAACAGTTTGGTACTTGCATCTATTCATTCTTTTGCACATTAATTTCCATACAAAAGTTGGATTCATAGTGATTGACAAATTGTTGTCTACATTGTGGAACTTTTGATCCATTTACTTTGACAAGATTATAAGTTTTACTTTCTTTCTTGATTATAAAGTTTAGTGAGTATTCTTTGAGTCTTATTTTGTGCATTTTCTTGCTTGTCTTCTATTCATTAAGTTGTGTCCTATATCTTGTATTCCTTTTGCTAAACCCTTTCTTGCTTTGTCCTTTTTTTTCTTGCTTGTCTTTTATTGTTTCTTCAAGGTTTGTGGTGGTTATTTTTGGGTGAGTGTTGAGTGCTTTGGCATCTTTTACTTGAGGCTATTCCAATCCACAAGAGAAGCTTGGTTGAGGAAAGTATCATTTCTTGGAGTGGTTTAAGTGCCTTTAAGTTTACATAACCGCAACACTACTTGTTCTAGTTTTCTAACCTTGTTTTCTTTAATTGTTTGTTCATTGTGTTTGCTGTCTTGTTTTTAAAATGGCTAATTTTTCAAGTGGTGAATCTTCCAAACCACATTCTCCACAAAAAGCATTCATTCTTGGTGAACTAAAGGAAGCAAAAAGGTCACTTGCACTAAAAGATGAAGCTATAAGACAATTGGAAGAAAGATTGCAAAGACTTGAAGTAAATCATGATAGGTTCAACCATTCTACAGATGAAAGGCGCCATTACCATAGACATTCTTCAAGGAGCTCTTCCCATTCTCTCAGCCATGCAGAAGAAACCGAATGGAGAAGACATCAACATCATCACTATCATAGAGAAAGAAGGCACCATGAAGCCAAGCCTTATTTGCCTTTTGTAAAATTACCTAGTTTTAGTGGTGAGGGTGATCCTAATGTATATTTGGGGTGGGAAGCAAAGGTTAAACAAATCTTTCATGTACATGAGGTCCAAGAAGACCAAAGGGTTAAACTAGCTTCTTTAGAATTTTTAGACTATGCCATGCAATGGTGGCATAAAACTCTTATGGACATTGGGCTAAACAAGAGGCCTCCCGTGGTTTCTTGGAACAATTTAAAAGAGTGTATGTGCGCTAGATTTCTTCCACCACACTTTAGGAAAGACCTATTTTTGAAGCTCCAAAGGCTTCACCAAGGCACACTAAGTGTGGATGCTTATTTCAAGGAGTTAGAAATGCTTTTTCTTAAAGTAGATATGCATGAAAGTGAGGAAGCTAAGATGGCTAGATTTGTGAGTAGTCTTAAAAGGGATATTCAAGATGTTGTAGAACTTTATGAGTATTCATCTTTGGAAAATTTGGTTCACCTTGCCATCAAGGTTGAATCTCAACTTGCAAAGAAAAATGCTTTCAAAAATTCTGATAATGATTACAACAACTCTTGGAAAAATAAAAACAAATCTTTTTCAAAGTTTCCTTCTAAAGATTCATCTTTCAAACCTAAGGATTCTAAGCCTTCCATTTCTAATAATAAATCTCCAACCAAATTGTCTAGTAAGAAATGTTTTAAATGCTTAGGATATGGTCACATAGCTTCTAATTGCCCTTCTAAAAGAAATATGATGATGCATGATGGGGTAGTAGTTAGTGAGCATGATTCCGCTTCTTCTAGATATTCAACACCGCCTAGATCATCAAGTGAGTATGAGAGTGAGAGTTCACTTGAAGGTGACTTGTTAGTAGTGAGACGAATGCTTGGTCAAGTTTTAAAACCTTTTGATGAAAGCCAAAGAGAAAATATTTTCCATACAAGATGTCTCATTAATAACAAGTTATGTTCTTTGATTGTGGATGGTGGTAGTTGCGCTAATGTGGCTAGCACAAGAGTGGTAGATAAGCTTGGATTGTCTACTATCTCTCATGCAAAGCCCTATAAATTACAATGGTTAAGTGAGGTAGGCGAAATCATTGTTAACAAACAAGTCCTCATTGCATTTTCTATTGGTAAATATAAAGATGAGGTCTTGTGTGATGTTGTACAAATGGAAGCAACACATGTTCTTTTGGGTAGGCCATGGCAATATGATAGAAAATTTTTTCATGATGGCTTTACAAACAAACTTTCTTTTGACTTCGAAGGGCACAAGGTCATATTAAAGTCTCTCTCTCCAAAAGAAGTCCATGAGGACCAAGTTAAAATGAAGAAAAATAGAGAGATTGAAAAATTAAAAAAAAAGTTTCAAAGAAAAGTCTTCTTATTTCTAGCCAAGAGGTCAACAAGGTAATAGTTTCTCAAAAGCCTATTTTTTTAGCTATGCCTAGAACTCTTGAGTTGGAAACGACTCAGGTTAGTCCAACATGTTTGGATAATTTGGTAAAGGAATTTGATGATGTGTTTCAAGATCCTCCTAAAGGCTTACCACCTCTAAGAGGGATTAAACACCAAATTGATTTTATTCCCTGGGCTTCCTTACCAAATCGTCCAGCATATAGGACCAACCTAACCGAAACAAAAGAAATCCAACAAGTTGAGGAATTACTTGCTAAGGGGTGGGTGCAAGATAGTATGAGCCCATGTGCTATGCCTGTGATACTTGTCCCTAAAAAGGATGGGTCATGGAGGATGTGTACGGATTGTAGGGCCATAAACAACGTTACCATCAAATATAGGCATCCCATTCCTAGGCTAGATGACTTGTTGGATGAATTGCATGGATCAAAAATTTTTACCAAAATTGATCTTAAAAGTGGTTATAACCAAATCCGGATTAAACCGGGGGATGAATGGAAAACTGCCTTTAAGACCAAATTTGGCTTGTATAAGTGGTTAGTTATGCCATTTGGTTTGACTAATGCACCAAGTACATTCAAGCGACTCATGCATCATGTTTTAAGACCATTCATTAGCAAGTTTGTTGTAGTTGATTTTGATGACATACTCATATATAGCTTGTCTTTGGATGACCATGAGATGCATGTTAGGAAAGTTCTTGAAACCCTTAGGAAGGAATATTTGTATGCTAACCTTGCTAAATGTATGTTTGCGCTTGATCATATAGAATTCCTAGGGTTTGTTGTAAGTTATAAAGAGGTGCATGTAGATCAATCAAAGGTTGTAACAATTCAACATTGGCCAACACCCACCAATGTGAATGAAGTACGAAGCTTTCATGGCCTTGCTTCTTTTTATAGAAGGTTTGTGAAAGACTTTAGTACAATTGCCGCACCTCTCAATGCTATAGTAAAGAAGGATGTGGTTTTTAAGTGGGGAGAAGAGCAACAAAAAGCTTTTGAAACTTTAAAGGAAAATTGACTAAAGCTCCCATCTTAGCCCTTCCTAACTTTGCTAAAACATTTGAGATAGAATGTGATGCCTCTAATATAGGCATTGGGGCTGTTCTCCTTCAAGAGGGCCACCCCATAACTTATTTTAGTGAGAAATTGAAAAGAAGTCATCTCAACTATTCCACTTATGATAAAGAGTTATATGCACTTGTTAGACCTTTGCACAATTGGCAACACTATCTTTTTCCTAAAGAGTTTGTGACACATAGTGATCATGAATCTCTTAAATATTTGAAAGGCCAAAGCAAGCTTAATAAGAGGCATGCTAAATGGGTGGAATTCATTGATCAATTTCCTTATGTGATCAAACACAAACAAGGTAAAATAAATGTGGTTGCCGATGCACTTTCAAGAAGATATACCTTGTTAAATCTTTTAGAAGTTCAATTTCTTGGTTTTGATCACATAAAAGAACTTTATCATGATGACCTTGATTTTTCTCTCATCTATCAAGAGTGTTCTAAAGGTGGACACAAAGATTTTTTCATACAAGATGGATTCTTTTTTTAAGGCAAACGACTTTGTGTTCCACATGGATCTATTAGACAATCTCTTGTTAGAGAGGCACATGAGGGTGGATTAACAGGGCATTTTGGGGTAGCCAAAACATTAGATACATTGCATGAGTATTTCTTTTGGCCACACATGCGAAAATTTGTACATAGCTTTTCTGATAAGTGTATAGCATGCAGAAAGGCTAAGTCTAAAGTGCAATCCCATGGCTTGTATACCCCTCTTCCAATTCCTACAATGCCTTGGGTAGATATTTCAATGGATTTTATCTTAGGTCTTCCCAAGACATCAAAAGGAATGGATTCTATCTTTGTGGTTGTGGATAGATTTTCTAAAATGGCTCATTTTATACCATGCCACAAAGTAGATGATGCTTGTTATATTGCAAATCTCTTCTTTAAGGAAGTTGTTAGATTACATGGCATTCCTAGAAGCATTGTTTCTGATAGAGATTCTAAGTTCTTAAGCCACTTTTGGAGGACCTTATGGGGCAAACTTGGCACAAAACTCTTGTTTTCTACTACTTGCCACCCCCAAACGGATGGTCAAACTGAGGTGGTTAATAGAACTTCGGGTCAAATGTTGAGATGCTTTATTTCTGGGAATCATAGGGTATGGGAGAATTTACTACCTCACATTGAGTTTGCTTATAATAGAGTAGTAAATTCTACCACATCCCATTCTCCTTTTGAGGTTGTTTATGGTTTCAATCCTTTAACACCTCTAGATCTTCTTCCAATTCCTGTACTTGATGATGTTTTATGCAAGGATGGTTTTGAAAAAGCTTCTATTATAAAAGACTTGCATAATCACATCAAGCTACAAATTGAGAAGAAAGTTGGCAAGTATGTTGAAAATGCCAACAAAAGGAGAAAGGCATTAATCTTTGAACCTAGTGATTGAGTTTGGCTTCATTTGAGAAAGGATAGATTCCCCACTCAAAGGAAGTCAAATCTTATGCCTCGTGGAGATGGTCCTTTTCAGGTCATAAAGAGGATTAATGATAATGCCTATGAGTTAGATATGCCTGATACTTTTCTTGGTAGTCATACTTTTAATATCAGTGATCTAACTCCCTTTTCTGCAGGTCTTCAAAATTTGTAGATGAATTCTCTCCAAACCGGGAAGCATGATGGAGATCAAGTAGAAGAGGAAAGTGAGGTTCAAGTCCAAGAAGCTCAAGGACAAACTAGCTCAAATTCCTTCATACCTCAAAGGATCACAAGGAGCAAGGCTAAAGTTTTGGGTAAAGAGCATCAAATGCTATCCCTTTTTGTAATTACCCTTGGATAAATTTTGTAAATAATATAAAAATAGTCTTAGGACAATGCCAAAAGAGGAAAACCAAAAGATACCTCTCATTGTAAGGCATTATAGGCACATTTTTAGCAAAAAATGGAAGAAAGTGACTCTTCCTACTCCTTTCTCTCTTAGGCGCTAGAAGGAGCTAGAAGAGTGACTTTTCCCACTCCTTCTCCCTTGTAACATGACCGGTCCTCCTTATTATGAATAGGAGTGCTTGGTTCCTTGTAATACAAGTTGAATTTTGAAGTAAAGAAATTATCCTAAATTTGGGTTAGAGAGAATTGTGTGAGACTTGTTCTCTTCTTCTCTTCCATGTCTTATCTTGTGAGTTTTGGGAGCTCTCAAGTGGCGGCACTCCTCACTCATCTTGCAAGAACCACCCTCCAAGTGGCGTGAAGCATCTCCCATGGCTACAACCACATAAGCTCATCTTCTTCTTTCATCTTCCATAATTACCCATCTGTGTTCTACTTGTTTGTTTTCAATTCTATTCGGTTCATTTGATTCCTTGAGTTGTCCTCTTTCATTTGCTGCACTTAATCTCCATTTTAATCGGTTCAAACATGTTATATGTTCCTGTGTTTGGTTCGGTTTCCATAGATACCCATTTTCATGTTGAATTCTTGAACTTCCATTAGTGGGTTTTGTTCCTTGTTGTGTTTCTATTGTTAGTTTCAATTCTTGTTATGTTCTTGTTTAAATTCTTGTATTCTTGTGTTGTTCTTGTGTTCTTATTGAGTATATGTTGCTGTTCTTGGGGTTTACCCATTTTGGTTTAGTCTTTGTTCATCATAAAAGTCACCTATTCATGTATTTTTCTCTTAGACCTTTAGAAATGAACCTTCAGATCTACTTAGCACTTGCTAAGTTAATGTCCAGTGGGGATTTTCTCTAGGTGACTCACCCTAATTGCTCTAAGAATCTTGATCCAATTCTTAATAAAGTGTTACAAAATAAATGAATATAAAATCAAGTCACATCACTTGATGGGGAAAGGTTAAAAGAATTTGTGTGTTAAAGGAAAGATTTGGTAACAATTTTTCAACAAGAGTTTGCTCCCAAAACATGGTTCCAAAAATCATGTCACTGAGTATGGAAGGTTTGTCATCTACCATCTTTTTGTTGGCATTATGTTTAACCTTCCTCATTTGTTGCTTTTAAACCTTCTAGGAGTCATAAAAAAGGTGGGAGAAGGGATGGTAAATATTCTCTACATTGCTCTGGTGAACTGTCTACTCTAGCATCAAGGGTGCTTATCAAAAGTTCTATAAAGTAGATGATTTACCCCACCCTTAAAGGTAACCCCCTGGACATTGTCTACTACTTTCTTCTCCTCATCTTTGTTCTTCTCCTAAACCTTCGACACCTAAAAGCTTATCCCCCATACAATCCCAACCCTTACCATCACATAACCAAACACAAATACCTATACCCATAACTTCTACCTCAAACTCACCAGACTCTTACCTATGCTATTCAAACTCTATCACATTTGAATAGTTAGCTCAACCCCTAGATAATATTCCTCACCCCACACTCTTCGGGTCTAAGGAAATGAAAAACTTTACTTTATATCTTCCTCAGAAGAACCATCTACCTTCCCCTACTATAAACTTTAACTTTTTTCCATCACAATCAACAACCTCTTATCCTTTTTTAAACCTTCCACTCAATAGAGACTATCAACCTAAACCTAAATATAACCATCCATACAAACCTACATCTTATTGTAAGGATCTAGAAACTTTAATTGGAATAAAAGTGTTATATTTAAATAATTTCAGAAGATGTTATTATTTAAAATACAAAGAGCTGGTAATAGAAGTTTCGTAGTAGTCGGACCTCGGATGTCGCCCAAGGTTTGGGGTCAGCTGGTAGAGGTCGGTCGGCTGACCATTATATTAACCAAGTAGTCAGGTGCGATGACTTTATCGTGAGGTAATCATGTGGGTGTGCTCGAGGAAGACATGTGGATCAAGAAGAGTAAAGGAAGAAAAGTGTAGCTTAGAAGTCTACGAGATCGCCGTTGTTGAAGACGGAGGCGATCTCCGACTTCTCTGGTACATAATCGCCTATCGCCTAGAGTACACATGACCGCCAATCGCCTATGGTGTACATGATCGCCGAAAGTGCACTTAGTATGTGGTCAATATACTGGATCAACCATAGTGGGTTCCAAAAACCACGCGTATCAAGGTGTGGGTTAAGCCTTAGATACATTGTGCATGCGAAGCTCTATGCTTGAGCATAAGAAATCGTCCTTAGTGTTGCATGCATGGGCGCACGAGGAGTAGTGCTGATCTATTCTTGGAAATGTGAAGCTACCGACGTCACCAATCCATGTGGAGGTGATACCTTAGACGTAACATAGTGGGATGAAGAACCTTCAGCAAGGCGTGGCGATGTGTCATAAGTCATCGCCGGGATGAGAGACTCGCGGGCATCGCCAGGCGAGAGACACGCGGGCATCGCCAGGGCGAGAGACAGACGGTCATCGCCAGGATGAGGGACACATCGGTCGTCTTCCAGGGAGAGACATCGGTCATCCGCCAGGATAGGACATCGGTGGATAGTCATCACGCGAGAAGTCATCGGTGCAAGGTTATCGCGCGATGTCGTGTTTCACACAGATAAGGTGGGACCCAGGCTCCCAGCATGAGACGTCCTGCATGCGCGACACGTAGACAGAAAGGGTGTTTCAGAATAGTTAGCGTCAGAGAGTTGGTATGCACAGAAACCCACGTGGTCATACTGTTCAAGGAAGTGTGCACGCAAACTTTCCTGCAGAGTGGGCGGGGGGTGTAACATCCCTCCAAAACCTTTTCCTATTTATATAATAGAATAAAGTGTAGATATTAAATTTATAAAATCAACATATGTATTAGATATTGAAAATACATCATCCCGTACATCGTATTCAAAAAGAGACGTCCCTCTTATAGGGTTTTAATACATTCCATCAATTGTTTCGAAATAAAAACCAAATACAGCATGAAAAGGACAAAACAGGCGATCTCCTATCAGAAGACCTAAAACAGCCGATCTGCTATCAGAACAGAAAACAGGCGATCGCCACGTAGAGACAGAAACAGGCGATCTCCTCCCGGCGACCACTCACTGAGGAGATCTACTCCCTGGAAGATCATCTGCTCCCGTGTAAAATACACGATCACCACAGTTTTAAGAGAAAACAGCCACATAACAATACAAAGGGTAAGCTAGATATTTTAAAACTTTAAATTATGAACTGGACAACCAACATAGATCAGCCTTTTTAAACATTCACAAAAGTCCATCACTTTCTCATTCATATCACACAGCCATCAAGTAATCACATATTTCACAATTTCCTCAAGAGTCGTTCAATTCACATAATTCCATCAAGTGTCTATCAATTTTCAAAGTTTCTCATTTCTCACGTCAGACTTCCACTGACTCATCACACATGACACTTGACACTACTTCCGGAAGACTCGTGCGTTGAACTTAGCATCCAGAGACCTGCACCTGTCATACTACATCACCCACACAGGGTCGCTGTGAAACTCACACAACCATGCGCATAAATGAATCTCAATATCTTCACTCTCCTAGTATGACAGGGTTAATTCATATAACAGGCCGAGCTCGTTCTTTTTCACACGACTCACCCATTCATATGAACCTCCTTCGACTCTCACCAACTGAATAACTTCCTCTATGTGATTCCATTATCTCAGCAGAGTCAAGATCGCCTCATTCACAGGATACTCACAGATCAATACACCCTCATAAATCTCCACACGGTATTTTCTTTCCTGAAAATACTATGCTTTGATCACTCTTTCACATTCATCCAATGCATCATTCAACACGTAAAATCACAATACCATCATATAACATTTTGAATCTTTTCTCAAACAATCCCAATCACAGTAACAAGCATACCACCGATCAGGTTTTCGAATAGCATATACATTTTTCATTTCAATCTCTACAAGTTCAAAGCGACATTAAACAGGGGAGTTCGAAATCTGTATTTAAAACCGGCGATCACGTCGCCCAAACACATAAGAACAGAACATCATGAAAAAGGGGTTTAAAACCGGCGACCACGTTGCCCAAACACATAGAACAGAGCATCACGAAAAAGAATATGAAACCGGCTACCACGTCGCCCTCACTTCAGAAACAGCAAATCTACGACTTTTATTGAAAATAAAGCTAGCTTCCCTTACCTGGGCTTGCGTAAAACCTCACTTCGAGCTCTAACCCACCGAACTTAAGGATGCTCGAACTCTGCCTAAGCGTTCTGATCTGGAGAACTTGCAGAGCACCTCTCAGGTGCTCTATGGCAGTCGTCGATAGCTAAGCCGGAACGTGATAAGGCCTGAATGGCAGAGTGAAGGAGAGAAAAGAGAAGGATGAAGGTAACTCACTCACTCACTATGTCACTCTTGAACCACAGCACCTTCTTTGCCTCTCAGAAGTGAGTTTTTAAATCTAACTCAACTTGCCCAGAATGCCGCTACCACCACCCACTCTGCAGGAAAGGTTGCGTGCACACTTCCTTGAACAGTGTGGCCACGTGGGTTTTGGGTCACTTTCCATACCAACTCTCTGGAGCCACTGTTCTGAAGTACGCTCACTGACTACGTGTCGTGCATTCAAGACGCTCATGCTGGGAGCCTGGGTCCCACTTCATCTGCGTGAAACACGACATCGCACGATAACCTTCCACCGATGACCGCTCGCGCGATGACTTCCCACCGATGTCTCATCCTGGAGGACGACCGATGTGTCCCTCATCCTGGCGATGACCGTCTGTCTCCCATACCGGCGATGACTGATTGCCTCATCCCGGTGATGACTGATTCCTCATCCTGGCAGACAACCGATGTCTCACCTTGGAGGACCACCGATGTGTCTCCCATCCTGGTTGATGACCGATGTTCCTCTCATCATGTTGGCGATCTCTTATCGTCCTTGTGTGTGACGTGAACACATCGCCTTACTCTGCTCACCGATGTCACCTCGTCACACCTCGCTAAAGGTTCTTCATCCCACTATGTTATGTCCAAGGTATCACCTCTACATGGCTTGGTGACGTCGGTAGCTTCACATTTTCCAAGAATAGATCAGCACTACTCCTCGTGCGCCCATGCATGCAACACTAAGGACGATTTCTTATGCTCCAGTATAGAGCTGCGCATGCACAGTGTATCTAAAACTTAACCCACACCTTGATACGCGTGGTTTTTGGAACCCACTATGGTTGATCCAGCATCTTAACCACATACTAAGTGCACTCCCGTCGATCACGTACACCCTAGGCGATTGGCGATCATGTCTCCTCTAGGCGACAGGTGATTATGTGCCAGAGAAGTCGGAGATCGCCTCCGTCTTCAACAACGGCGATCTCGTAGATTTCAAAGTTACACTTATCGTCCTTTACTCTTCTTGATCCCCATGTCTTCCTCGAGCACACCCACGTGATTACCTCACGATAAGGTCATCGCACCTGACTACTTTGTTAATACAATAGTCAGCCGACCGACCTCTACCAGCTGACCCCAGATCTTGGGTGACGTCCGAGGTCCGACTACTACGAAACTTCTATTACCAGCTCTTTGTATTTTAAATAATAATAACTTCTGAAATTATTTAAATATAACACTTTTATTCCAATTAAAGTTTCTAGGTCCTTACAATCTCCCCAACAAGAAAAATTTTCGTCCTCGAAAATTGAATTACAAGGAAAAGAGGTAGGGATAGGCTTCTCTCATGGTTTCTTCTAACTCCCAAGTTGAATCTTCTGATCTGCCATTTCATTGGTTGAAGTAGAGACTTACAGACCAGAAAACCTTTCTCAAATACTTGATCCTTAAAACTTCTAATTCCTCTTGTCTTAGATGTCCTTCCTTGGCATGAACTGATCTGCAATGACTTGGGTTGACCTCAACATTATTATTCTGTCTAGAAACTGCAGAGATGGGGTTTCTTCCAGGATTTTCATTTCAGTTCAGAAACAACCGGTTTGTAGCTTGACTTCACATTAGGCACTATTTCTTGTCAAACCGATGGTGAAGCAGCAAAAGCTTGAGGGAGCACGGTTTCTTTCTTCAGGCGCCCCTCTGGTTCGTTTCTTCTTTGGTTACTAATAGCAGATCAGGAAAAACCCACCCTTTTAGCAGATGGTTGGGATTTCAGAGCTGCTAACTCAGGAATTCCAATGGATACATCCGTATTAGCATTGCATGGGATCTCAAGGTGCTCAGTATTCAACACGCAGATCATAACTCCCTCACTGTGTTCAGGGTGAGGACTTGTTTCCACAGCTGTCAATGCAGCATTGTTTCTAGGATCAGAAACGAAACGTTGACCACCACAACTGCCCATTTAAAGGATTAGCTGCAAATCCCATCCCATTAGAAACACAAGGCACGGAAAGTTCCGCTTCCACATCCAACTTTCTGAAATTTACTACATCGCTAGGAGAACTCAACATCATCATGACACGGCTTACCTTCATTCTTATCCACAGCCATTACCTCCTTCCCTTCTACATTCACAGGCCGAACTGCATCCTCATTTGCCAAGTTCAGGAGGCTTACTGCTTCGGAAGCCTTTTATCTTAACCCACCATTTCCATAATCATCTTTCAAATCACGATCAACAAAACAGCATCCATTCTGCGTGAAGCTTACGCTAGAGCCATCTCATGCTGTTTCATCGACATAAACATCTTCCAAGCTTCAAATAAAAAGAAAATTCATTCTTTCATTCTCGGAACTTAACTCTGGTACTTCCCATGAATACACATGCTTAAGTCTTTAAACCCCCAACATACTGCTTATTTATTCTCCATAACTTATATGTAGCTGAAACTAAACCTTGGTACAACTAAATGTAACTTACACTTGCTTCTTTAATTCCATCTACTCAGCTGGAGCCATTATGTAGGGAGCCATGGACACTGGTCCAGCTCCAGGTACCAAAACAATAGATAATTCCATCTCTCTCTTAGGAGGTAGTCTAGGTATTTCTTCTGGAACTATTTCTTCTGGAACTACATCCATGAAATCCCTCACCACATGTATACAGCCCATATCTTCATCATTCTTCACTCCCCCTTGAGTTAGGATCACAAGGCACGTCGCCCCTTCTATCAACCCCAACCATACACACTGAGCAGATATCATATCTGACTCTCACAGGCCTGGAAGCACCACGTTCTGCCTACTGCAATCTATGAGAATGTGATTGGCAGATAGCCAATCCATTCCCAGGATAACATCTAGATCCTGAAGAGGTAGACAGATCAAATTCACCTTGAACTTGCGTCCCTCTACTATCACTGGACATTCAGAGCAAACTGGGGAGGTTAAAACCTGTTTTGATGCAGGTGTAGAGACCAACCGTTCAAACGGCAGCTCCTCCACTAGAAGGCCCAGTTCGGTTGCACACCGATTTGACACAAAAGAGTGTGTCGCTCCAGAATCAAACAAAACTCTAACGTATCTACCAGCTATAAACAAGTACCTTGTACTAGGTTACCTGACTGAGATGCCTTCGCTCCAGACATGGCAAACACTCTCCCTGCTGCCTGAGGTCTGCTGCCTTCATTCCTCAACTGTTGGGAACCAACGGATTGAGTCATCCTTTTTCTGTTAGGACAATCTCTAGAAATGTGCCCCATCTCTTGGCATGTGAAACACCTGGGTCTCCATGTTTGTTGTTGCTGAAACTGGGGCGGCGCTGCTCCTGCCCTATGCTGTGGAGGTCTCGCATAAGGCTTATTCTGCTGCTGCTGCACCTTTACCTTGCCACTGGAGGAACCCCCTGGGTGGGACTTGATCACCCGCGAATCACCCTTTTCCAGAGTCTCTACCATCTTCGCCTTCTCCACTAAGGCGTGGAATTCCCTGATGCACATCGGGGCTATGGTCCTCTTCAGCCCATGCCTCAGTCCTTCTTCAAATTTCCTACACCTCCAAGCCTCGGAGGTAGCTTGGGTATAAAACCAGGCGAGGTACTCAAACCGAGCGGCATAAGCATTCACTGACATCTCCCCCTGCTCCAACCTGAGGAATTCAACTTCCTTGGCAAACCTTGCACTATCTGGGAAGTATTTCCCCAGAAACTTCACCCTGAAGCTCTCCCAGTCCATCACTTCCTCTCGGGCCTCCATCATCTGCTGAGTTCCCATCCACCAGAACTCAGCTTCTCCAGACAGAAGATATGTGGCGAATACCAGCTTCTTATCTTCAGGGCAGGAGGTCGCCCTGAAGATTTTCTCTAACCCCCTGACCCACTGATCTGCTTGATCAGGGGTAGCATTCCCACTGAACTTAGGTGGGCTGTGCCTGAGGAACTCGGTCAGTCCCATCTGCTCCTGAGGTTGACTAACGTGGGAGGCTGTTTCAGCCGACCGAGCAGTCTCCCAGTGGTGCATTGCAGCTTGGTGATTCTGAGCCATTGCTGCATTCTGTTGTTGGATGGCAGTTGCCATCATCTCAATAGCCCTGGCGATCTGGCCCATTTCCGAAGAAGGTTGGGGAGAGGTAGGAGGTCTACGAGTCATCTTCCTTCGTTCTCAGATTTTGAAACCGCTAGTTTCTATATTCCCTACAACTATAAGAATGAAATCGATAAGAAATCAATTCATTCAAGGGGTAACAGCTAGACCTTACAAAGGTCAGCATCTCAAAGTCATCTAGAATTTGAGTTTATCAGCCGATCATGATACTTATAACATCAAGCATAACACCAGAACAGCTACTGGTATAAAACCATCAATCCAAACAATCACTTTCAATCAATTACTAAAAACACTCAATAAAATGAAATAATTCACACCCGAATTCAATATATGCTAAACATCAAACCTTTAGAATTAAGATTGAGAATCATCTCGATCCAGTTATGAGTGTGCACCCTCACTACTTTATCAAGATCCTTTCATTCTTAATACTAAAATTTTCAGTTAGAGCATATATTCACTAAAGCACACACAAAATTTCAATACAAAAACGTTTGAAAACCTTTCACTATAGTTTTCATTTAAAACTCAAATAAATTTTATGAGCAGAAGAAACACAATGGATCCACAGCCCTCTGGTTATCCTAAGGATGAACTGCTCTGATACCATTAATGTAACATCCCTCCAAAACCTTTTCCTATTTATATAATAGAATAAAGCGTAGATATTAAATTTATAAAATCAACATATGTATTAGATATTGAAAATACATCATCCCGTACATCGTATTCAAAAAGAGACGTCCCTCTTATAGGGTTTTAATACATTCCATCAATTGTTTCGAAATAAAAACCAAATACAGCATGAAAAGGAAAAAACAGGCGATCTCCTATCAGAAGACCCAAAACAGCCGATCTGCTATCAGAACAGAAAACAGGCGATCACCACGTAGAGACAGAAACAGGCGATCTCCTCCCAGTGACCACTCACTGAGGAGATCTACTCCCTGGAAGATCATCTGCTCCCGTGTAAAATACACGATCATCACAGTTTTAAGAGAAAACAGCCACATAACAATACAAAGGGTAAGCTAGATATTTTTAAACTTTAAATTATGAACTGGACAACCAACATAGATCAACCTTTTTAAACATTCACAAAAGTCCATCACTTTCTCATTCATATCACACAGCCATCAAGTAATCACATATTTCACAATTTCCTCAAGAGTCGTTCAATTCACATAATTCCATCAAGTGTCTATCAATTTTCAAAGTTTCTCATTTCTCACGTCAGACTTCCACTGACTCATCACACATGACACTTGACACTACTTCCGGAAGACTCGTGCGTTGAACTTAGCATCCAGAGACCTGCACCTGTCATACTATATCACCCACACAGGGTCGCTGTGAAACTCACACAGCCATGCGCATAAATGAATCTCAATATCTTCACTCTCCTAGTATGACAGGGTTAATTCATATAACAGGCCAAGCTCGTTCTTTTTCACACGACTCACCCATTCATATGAACCTCCTTCGACTCTCACCAACTGAATAACTTCCTCTATGTGATTCCATTATCTCAGCAGAGTCAGGATTGCCTCATTCACAGGATACTCACAGATCAATACACCCTCATAAATCTCCACATGGTATTTTCTTTCCTGAAAATACTATGCTTTGATCACTCTTTCACATTCATCCAATGCATCATTCAACACGTAAAAGCACAATACCATCATATAACATTTTGAATCTTTTCTCAAACAATCCCAATCACAGTAACAAGCATACCACTGATCAGGTTTTCGAATAGCATATACATTTTTCATTTCAATCTCTACAAGTTCAAAGCGACATTAAACAGGGGAGTTCGAAATCTGTATTTAAAACCGGCGATCACGTCGCCCAAACACATAAGAACAGAACATCATGAAAAAGGGGTTTAAAACCGGCGACCACGTTGCCCAAACACATAGAACAGAGTATCACGAAAAAGAATATGAAACCGGCGACCACGTCGCCCTCACTTCAGAAACAGCAAATCTACGGCTTTTATTGAAAATAAAGCTAGCTTCCCTTACCTGGGCTTGCGTAAAACCTCACTTCGAGCTCTAACCCACCGAACTTAAGGATGCTTGAACTCTGCCTAAGCGTTCTGATATGGAGAACTTGCAGAGCACCTCTCAGGTGCTCTATGGCAGTCGTCGATAGCTAAGCAGGAACGTGATAAGGCCTGAATGGCAGAGTGAAGGAGAGAAAAGAGAAGGATGAAGGTAACTCACTCACTCACTCTGTCACTCTTGAACCACAGCACCTTCTTTGCCTCTCAGAAGTGAGTTTTTAAATCTAACTCAACTTGCCCAGAATGCCGCTGCCACCACCCACTCTGCAGGAAAGGTTGCGTGCACACTTCCTTGAACAGTGTGGCCACGTGGGTTTTGGGTCACTTTCCATACCAACTCTCTGGAGCCACTATTCTGAAGTACGCTCACTGACTACGTGTCGCGCATTCAAGACGCTCATGCTGGGAGCCTGGGTCCCACTTCATCTGCGTGAAACACGACATCGCGCGATAACCTTCCACCGATGACCGCTCGCACGATGACTACCCACCGATGTCTCATCCTGGAGGACGACCGATGTGTCCCTCATCCTGGCGATGACCGTCTGTCTCCCATACCGGCGATGACTGATTGCCTCATCCCGGTGATGACTGATTCCTCATCCTGGCAGACAACCGATGTCTCACCTTGGAGGACCACCGATGTGTCTCCCATCCTGGTTGATGACCGATGTTCCTCTCATCATGTTGGCGATCTCTTATCGTCCTTGTGTGTGACGAGAACACATCGCCTTACTCTGCTCACCGATGTCACCTCGTCACACCTCGCTGAAGGTTCTTCATCCCACTATGTTACGTCCAAGGTATCACCTCTACATGGCTTGGTGACGTCGGTAGCTTCACATTTTCCAAGAATAGATCAGCACTACTCCTCGTGCGCCCATGCATGCAACACTAAGGACGATTTCTTATGCTCCAGTATAGAGCTTCGCATGCACAGTGTATCTAAAACTTAACCCACACCTTGATACGCGTGGTTTTTGGAACCCACTATGGTTGATCCAGCATCTTGATCACATACTAAGTGCACTCCCGTCGATCACGTACACCCTAGGCGATTGGCGATCATGTCTCCTCTAGGCGACAGGCGATTATGTGCCAAAGAAGTCGGAGATCGCCTCCGTCTTCAACAACGGCGATCTCGTAGATTTCAAAGTTACACTTATCTTCCTTTACTCTTCTTGATCCCCATGTCTTCCTCGAGCACACCCACGTGATTACCTCACGATAAGGTCATCACACCTGACTACTTTGTTAATACAATAGTCAGCCGACCGACCTCTACCAGCTGACCCTAGATCTTGGGTGACGTCCGAGGTCCGACTACTACGAAACTTCTATTACCAGCTCTTTGTATTTTAAATAATAATAACTTCTGAAATTATTTAAATATAACACTTTTATTCCAATTAAAGTTTCTAGGTCCTTACAGGGGGCAGCGACATTTCTGGGCAAGTTGGCTTAGATTCAAAACTCACTCCTGAGAGGCAGTGAATGTTGCTGTGGTTCGAGAGTGATTGAGTGAGTTAACTTTGGTTCCCTGTTTCTTCCCTCTCCTTCTCCCTGCGTTCATACGTCCTAGCGAACCAGTTGAAGATCGGTGACTACCCTGGATTCCTGACATTGTACTCTGCAAGTTTTCTGCTCAAAGCCCTAAAACAGAGTAAGTCGTTTTGCTCTGTTCTTTGAGTCGAGTCTGAATTTGAGAGGGTCATCTCTGCATAGGTTGTGCATGTAAGGACCTGTAAAATTAAATTGGAATAAAAGGAATATATTTTAAATGAATTCTAAGTATGTTTTTATTTAAAATAAAAAGGAAGGAAAGTGTAGCTTAGAAGACTATGAGATCGCCTGGTTAGTACATAATCGCCTGTCGCCTAGACTACACATGAACGCCAATCGCCTGTAGTGTACATGATCGCCAAAAAGGGGCACATCGCCGAGTATTCGAGAAGACTTAGTAAGTAATTAGTATGTGATTTAATTACAGAAGATGAGTTATATAGAAGATAGGTAGCATATCTGCCACCATGAGTAGGGTGGACTGTGATACCCAAAGTTAACCAGCACACCATGTTGAAGGTGGAAGTCTTTGGTGTGCTTGGTGTGGAGCTGGAGAGGGGGAAGCTTTGACATTTTGGTCGAGGTACTGGATCAACCATAGTGGGTTCCAAAAACCACGCGTATCGAGGTGTGGGTTAAGCCTTAGATACGCTGTGCATGCGAAACTCTATGCTTGAGCATAAGAGATCGTCCTTAAGTGTGGCACGCGTGGGTGCACGAGGAGTAGTGCTGATCTATTCTTGGAAATGTGAAGCTACCAACGTCACTAAGCCATGTGGAGATGATAACTTGGATGTAACATAGTGGGTTGAAGAACCTTCAGCAAGGCGTGGCGATGTGGCACAAGTCATCGCCGGGATGAGAGGCGCACAAGTCATCGCCGGGATGAGAGGCGCATAAGTCATCGCCGGGATGAGAGGCGCACAAATCATCGCCGGTGTGAGAGGCAAATAGGTCATCGTCGGGATGAGATGCATCGATCGTCGCCGGTATGAGAGGCACATCAAGCATCGGTGGGTGGAGGATAGTCATCGCGCGGTTCCCTGCTAAGAGTGTTAAAGTGGGACCCAGGCTCACAGTGAAAACGCTCTGCATGCGCAACACGTAGACAAAAAGGGGTGTTTCAAAATAGTTGGCATCAGAGAGTTGGTATGCGCAGAGACACACGTGGCCATACTGTTCAAGGAAGTGTGCACGCAAGCTTTCCTGCAGAGTGGGTGGTGGCAGTGGCAATTGTGGACAAGTTGGTTTAGATTCAAAAACTCACTTCTGAGAGGCAAAGAACGTTGTTGTGGTTCAAGAGTGACAGAGTGAGTTTACCTTCATCCTTCTCTTTTCTCTCCTTCGCGCTGTGATTCATGCATCCTCAAGCACCAGTACGACGAGCGACGACTGCCCTTGGACTCCTGGGAAGTTCTCTGCGAGTTTTCCGATCAGGACGCTAAAACAGAGTTCGAGTATCCTTAAGTTCGGTGGGTTAGAGCTCGTAGTGAGATTTTACGCAAGTCCAGGTAAGGGAAGCTAGCCTTATTTCCAACGAAAACCTTAAGTTAGATGATTTTGATGATGGGGCGACGTGGTCGCCGGTTTTCAACTGTTATTGCATAATCCCCTGTTTTTGGATGTGATCGCCGGTTTTAATGTTGTTTTTGAATTCCCCTGTTTTAGTGTCGCTTTGAACTTGTTGAGATTGAAATGAAAAATGTATATGCTATTCGAAAACCTGAACGGTGGTATGCTTGTTTTTGGTGAGTGGGGTTGTTTAAGAAAAGATTCAAAGTATTCTATGATGGAATTGTTCTTTATGTGTGGTATGATGTATGGAATGTGGTGAATGTGGGATCAAGGCATAGTATTTTCAGGAAAGAAAATACCGTGTACGATCGTGTAGAGTGTGCATTGACTGGTGATTCGTTTATTATGAGATATCCTGACTCTCCTGATATAATGGAATCATATAGATGAAGTTATTCAGGCGTTAAGAGTCGAAGGAGGTTCATATGTATGGGTGAGTTGTTTGAAAGAGAACGAGCTTGACCCGTTGTATGGATTAACCCTGTCATGCTAGGATAGTGATGATATTGAGATTCATTTATACGCTTGTGAATGTGTGTGATTTCACAGTGACCCTGTGAATGTGTGTGATTTCACAGTGGTGCAGTATGACAGGTGCAGATCTCTGAGTCTAGTCAATGCACGTGTCTTCCGGAAGTAGTGTCGAGTGTCTATGTGTGATGAGTCAGTGGAAGTCTGACGTGAGAAATGAGAAACATTGAAATTGATAGACACTTGATGAATTATGTGAATTGAACGACTCTTGAGGAAATTGTGAAATATGTGATTACTTGATGGTCATGTGAAGGGAATGAGAAAGTTGATGGTTTTTACGTGGGTGTCTTAAATTTGTTTTATCTTGATTTTAAAGTTTCATATCTAAATTCTCTTTAAAATATCTAGCTTACCCTGCGTTTTTGTTTTGTGGATGTTTTCTTAAACCTGTGATGATCGTGTATAATTTACACGGGAGCAGATGATGTTGCAGGAAGTAGAGCTCCTCAGTGAGTGGTCGCCGGAAGGAGATCGCCTGTTTTCTGTTTCTGTTAGGAGATCGCCTGTTTTCTATTTTGCTGTATTTTGTTTAAGTTTTGGAAACTGACTCGATATGTATTAAACTCCCTGTGAGGAGAAATTTCATTACATATATATATATATATATATATATATATATATATATATGTTCACTTCGATATTATTGTTTTACCTTTATTTCATTATATAAATATGAAAAGGATTTGGCGGGATGTTACAGTGCATACGACTCTTTTAACTTCAGAAATCATCTTTGTTAACGCAGAAAATGGGTAATCTCGTTAGTTTTGTGATCGGGACTCTATGGTGCAGGTTAAGGCATCTTTGAGCTTCGGTGGGTTTTGGAGCTCTTGGTGATTTTGCGCAAGTCCAGGTAAGGGAAGCTAGCATTTTCGTTTATAAAAACTTTAGGCGAGTAGGTTCTGAAGTGAGGGCGACGTGGTCGCCGGTTTCATATTCTTTTTCACGATGCTCTGTTTTTATGTGTGGGGCGACGTGATCGCCGGTTTTAATGTTGTTTTCGAAATCCCCTGTTTTAGTGTTGCTTTGAACTTGTTTGAGATTGATATGTGAAATGCATGTGATATTGGAAAATCTGAACCTTGGTACGATTATTGTTGTGGTTGGAATCGTTCATTTAAGTGTTGTATGGTGCATTGGGTGAATTAATGATATCGAGCTGTCCTGTGTGGACTTCACTAGCTGTCCTGTGTGGACTTCACTAGCTGTCCTGTGTGGACTTCACTAGCTGTCCTGTGTGGACTTCACTAGCTGTCCTGTGTGGACTTTACAGTGGTGTGGTATGTGTCTATGTGTGGTGAGTCAGTGGAAGTCTGACGTGAGAAAGAGAAATATTGAAATTTGATAGACACTTGATGGTTTATGTGAAACAAATAACACTTGATGAAATTGTGAAGTGTGTGAAATGAATGGGAAAATTGATGGATTTTACGTGGGTATTTTAAATCTGTTTTATATTGATTTTAAAGTTTCGTACTTCAAGTTTTAGAATAGCTAGCTTACCCTGTGTTTTGTTCTGTGGCTGTTTTTCTTAAAACTGTGATGATCGTGTATTTTACACGGGAGCAGATGATGTTGCAGGTAGTCGAGCTCCTCAGTGAGCAGTTGGAGGAAGAGATCGCCTGTTTTCTTTTTATGCTGTATTTTGGTTTTATTTCGAAACAGTTGATGGAATGTATTAAAACCCCTATAAGAGGGACGTTTCTTTTTGAGATACAATGTATGGGATGATGTATTTTCAATATATATACATATGTTGATTTTTATAAATTAATGTCTACGCTTATTTTATTATATAAATATGAAAAGACTTTGAGGGGTGTTACACTTATACCTTCTCATCCTACGAGACCATAACATGTAATAACTAAATTTCTCAACCTTCCTCAACCTTCCAACCCTCATGATAATTTCTTAACCTTCCAAACAATGTCATTTTGTCAATTTAAACCCTTCAACATGGCAATGATTAGTTCATCCACAAACCTTCCTAAACTTCCTGACCCAACCAAACCCCACTCAACAACCTCTAGGTTGGCCAAGACTAGTAAACCATGTGGTTCCCTAAGGTTCTGACCTATAAATCAAAAGTTGATTTTTTATCCCCTTTGGGTGACGAGTACAGTGCTCCAATAGATGACTTGTTGAAGATTGGCAACATCATGATTCAACCTTTTATAAATAATCACATGTTTGTCATTCCTGCTACCCTAAAGACGTATAAATACACTAAGTTCAAAATGCATCCATATATCATTTCTCTGTGTCTGCCTACAGGAAGCTTAAGGAGCCAAAAACCTTTTCTCTTAAGAAGCCCAAATCTACTCCCATGGTTTGAAATAATAGTTGGCTCTAGAAGGGAAGATTGAATAGAGCCTGAACTAAATTCAAGTACCTGAAAAATTATCAAGGCAAATACAATATTTAAAATATAAAAGACAGAGAGAGAGAAGTACACACAAAATTTATACTGGTTCACCCAAGACTTAGGCTACGTCTAGTCCTCTTAAGCAACCCACTTAAGAGCTTTTACTATCATAAGTATTTGACATCTTTCTAGGTAGACAATTATTCTCCATCTCTCTAGTATAAGCATTTTGTACCTCTCCAGGTACAAGTATTCTATACCTTTCCATGTAACCAGACTTAATATTCCCCTGAGACCAATACCTCTCAACAAGTGAGAAACACTCTCAAACTGAGACCAAAAATGAAAGCTCATAGGGTTATCTTCACACATTAAAGGATTTACAATATAAGTTCTTTACACAACAAGTATGAAATACAATCACAGTAAGACTATTCGCACTACAAATTTTGATTGTGTTGTATATTTGTGATATTGTATTTCTTCTTCATCTTCAAGGTCTTTGTATAGCATTTAAATTATGACCGTTGAAGCTTTGATTTCTTCTCTTGTTCACCTAGTCGTTAGATGCTCAGTATGGAAGCTCTTCAATATGATTGATTCTTCCACATGTTGGACTTTAAATATGTTTTAAATATGTTTTGGCTTTTGATTTTTGGGAACAACTATTTGGGAAGATTTTTTCCATGCTTTGTGTGTTAATCTCTAAACTTTAAAATCAACACAAAACTAAGATTCTAAAATCACTTGTTTTGATTCCCTTCACTCAGCTCACTAGGTGGATGCTTATTTTGTGTCATAGTTCAAGAGCTTGAAGGATTCCTCCTATGTGTACTACATTTGGTGTGCTTCTGATGTCTCAACATATTAGCTAGCAACTCATGATTCAAGCGTGTCCAGCCAGTTTCTATACTACCAATACATTATATATTCTACTATTCTATTACACATAATCATAAATAGTTAAATTAGTTACAATTTAATCAAATAGTTAAAAGCACGGTGATAACAGTTCTCATTTTATTCTCTGTTTGAATTTTCAACTTGTGTAGGTGTTCTCATGGTATCAAGCATGTTGTTTATTAATTCTCCACTTTCTGTTGTAGAGGAGTCAGCTTCGTCTAACTTTATTGAAGTCAGTGGTTGATTAGTATTTTCAACATCTTCAACTCCTTGAAATTGTGCAAACTGGTGTGCCTATTTTTCTTCAGATCATTGGCTATGTTTCAACTTTCTCATTTCCAGTTCTCACCGCCACATTGAAGCTTGGTATTGCAACATGGTTGTTCCCTTCTTGGAGCAGTGAAGTCCCCAGTCCAGGCTATAAACCTCCTCAATTCATTAGATGTCATCAAAGGGAAATGAACCATTAGTTGGTGTTGATGTTTATACTGGGAAAACAAAAAGAATGTTTTAAAACTTACAATGTAACCGTATGTTTTGCAACCAGTTGTTATTGTGTATGGTCTAATGTAGCTTGCAATTCTGACTAGAGCTGAACAGTTTCTGGTATGATCTGCTTAACTACAGGTTATGTTCTTCTTGGTAAAATTATCCTTCTTATTGGAACTTGATGTTGATCATTCGGATTAGTGTAATGAGTCAGGATATAGAACTTGTTGATGGGGGTCTGATCATACATACTGGATAGCTTGGCACTCTTACTCCAGATTCCTTACATAGTTCTTAAACGAAACTGGGAAAACCTAGAGACTTGACAGTACCTCTAGTAGTAATCTGTGATATCACATCTTTACGAATTTCTTCTTAAATCAGTTAAGCCACGTTTGTAGTGATTTCTTGAACTATGCAGTAGAGTAACTAAGCTTTGTCCAAAGTCATATCAGAAGCATGAGTCATGGGAGAGATATTAGAAAACATTAAGCTTGCCCAAATTTTTACAAGTGTACTTATGCTTGATCTCTATATTTTTCCTTGGAAGGCCAGTTCTTCCTCTTACAAATGTCTATCCATGGATGCAAAGACTTTCTGTTGTTGTAACTAAAGGGACATCTTTTCTTCTTCTGTTAAGCTCTCTTTTTGATAGATTAGTCAGCTCTAGGTTAATGTGAAAGTGCCTTCTTATAGTTGATGATAGAAACCCATCTAGCCACAACACCCATAGAATAAAGAGGATAAAGACCTAGAGCTTATTAAGGATTAACACATATAGGACAAATTGGACTTTTGTCTATCTTTTATAGGTCCAATAAAGAAAAAAACTCTAGGATGAGAAAATGTACGGAGTATTTTAGATAAGACATCCAAACCATGAAAGAATACTAGAGTCTTGGTCAGAGGACTATAATAACATTGGAACTTAGTTGAATTCAGCAAGACCAAGTCAATATCTTTGTAAGTCAAACTTTAGTTTAAATAATTTTATAAAGTAGTTTAGGATTTTATTTTGGCCATGTATTGGGCCTTGGTTTAATTTTGGCCTGATATTTGGGCTAATAGAAGAATGGGTACGCATAGCAATAAAGTGGGGGCGTATTGTAAAATGGCTCACAACTTGACACGGGAAGTATGGGTGTGGCATGAGAAGTAAGAATGTTTATATGGTTCTTCCTCAATTGAGAGGATTTCCACAAATTAATAGGTGACATTTGGCAACCTCTCTTTTGAGAGGAATCTCTCAAATTAGAGGAAGACACTTGAGAGGATCATGAGCATGGAACATGTGATGCCACTTGTCACCTTGCCAATGGAGAGTTTTTAGGTTAAAATTCTTATTTTAGACATCCAAGTCTCCTATAAATAAGAGTGCACCTCTCTACTAATTTTTTAACTTGGAATTATTAATGAAATGTTGCTCATTTTTTCCCATTCTACTTATTCCTAAGTTCTTCCTATGTTAGTCTCCTTCAAGACTGATGGAGGACCATCTGAAAGGATACATGTTGGGCCATTAACAAGGGCCATGGCTAGGAGAATGGAAGAAGAAGGAATACAAAAGACTCTTCTTTTATGGAGAGTAAATTTTTAACTATTTTTCTAAATTTTCCTAGTCTTGTAAATTTTGTAAAGAGTAGTGTAGGATTCATTTGGGCCTTATTTGGGCTTGTATTTGGGCCATGTATTGGGCCTATTTTTTGGGCCATGTATTAGGCCTAGTAGAATAGGATGTAAATAGGATAGAAAAATCTAGATAGATTCACGTTTGGGCTTCTTTTGGCCCAAAATAAAACCTAGACAATTTAGGATTTTGGATAACATTCTAAGGAGGCCTGGATGGCACTTACATGGCAAGTGAAGAGTGAATGCCCAGCTCGACTAGCACATGCAAAGCATGAGTGACACATGGTTGCACCTCATTTGAGAGGATTCCTCTCCACTTACAAACCACCACTTATCTCACTATTAATGGAGAGGATTTGCTCCAATTATAGAGTGACATTTGTCAAGATTTAAGAGGAAAGCATAATTAGATTTTTGGTACCATTTTAGGCTATAAGTAGAGGTGCTTAGACATGTAATTTTTAGATTTGAATTGATAATGAAATGCTGCCCAAATTACTAGCTCATTTGTCTTCAAATTCTCACTCTCAAGTTTGCACTTCTATTAGTGTTTTGCTTGAATCTTCTTAGAAGTTGGCCACACCTCTTCTAAGCTTATACTTCTCCTCTTCATTTCATCTTCTCCACACTTCAATTCAGCCATTAATGTCACTTTCAAGTCCATTCTTCCGCAACATACAAAACTACAACAAAGAAGAAGCCAAAACAAGTTAGTTTTGTATCAAAGAGTTATCTTACACTCTTTCCTAATGAGTTAACCTCATCTCTCACTCTCACAAATTCCTGACTCTATTTCAAACCATTGAAACTCCTCTTGAGTTTCTTAGAATGCTTCCGCTCCTCAATTCTCCTTTATCTTCCATCCAAAGAAGAAATCAAAAGGAAGATTACTAGAAGAGAGTGTTTTCCATCATTTGGTATTCAAAGCTATGGTTTTAAGATCTTTTTTTTTTCAAATTTTCGTCTTGTTCATATGTTTCCTTTTTTTTATTAAAGCTTTCATGATTTTTTCATATGTTTCCTTGATTGTTTTGAACTTGTTTACTGTTTTATTTTGTGTTTTATCTCTTTTATTCTGTTCAAATTCATTGTTCTTTCTTAAACCTCTATGTTTCTGCTTTTAGACACTCTTGTGTTCATATCCATGTGTTCTTTTGAATTTTTTTAGTCTTCTTCAAATTTTGTGTCATGATTAGTCCAAAATTGTTATAAACTCCATTAGTTAAACTTTTTGATTTTTTTTTTTGAATTTTCAAATTTCTTCATAATTTTGAAGTTTTGAGTTTTTTTTATTTTGCTATTTGAGTTCTTAAATTGCTATTAGATTATTAGTAATTTTCTTAGAGTTAGATTTTCATTATCATCTTATTAAAATTTCATTTCAGAATATCAATCTGCTTACTTTTCTCTTTTGCTTCATTTTTGGCGCGAATCTGAAAAGAAAATCACATGAGGAGTGAAATGGCGTTCATGATTCGTTGATGCTGTAAACGGTGAACTTTAAGGTTGATTAGCGATTCTGGAAAGAAAATGGACTGAATCGTTGGTGATTCAGTGGACGTGTTGAAGAGGAACGTGTCAACCTTCGTGTATTTGGAATGCAATTCTTCAATCGTCAATATTCATCGGTGTTGTTTTGTTGTTCTTCATTGAATCCATTGCTATTCAATTTTTTGGAGATTATGGAAATAAGTTCGGTGGATGAATTGTTCTGAAACTGCGCAAACGTGAGTGATGTAGAAGATCGGTGGAAGATCTGTTTTGAGCAGCTCACACAATTTCATTATTGATTTACAATAACTGAAGCAGGATGATCGAATTTTGTTGGCGTGAAGATTCAAGCTGATTCAGTTATTTGAACTGAACAATCTGTGAAAGCAATTTGACGGTGTAGATGAAATCAGTAGTGGCGCAAATCATCAAGCAGTTGGTGTGTAAGCATTTGATACTTTGAATTGATCAAATTGACACTGGAACTATACAACTCGTAGTCATTTTCAGAAGATTGAATTGTTGCACATTTATTCCAAGCGTTGGAAGTTTCTAGAACTTAAAGATTAATAGAACAGTGAAGCAGTATCAAGCAGCAACGTAGAATCATTTTTTCAAGCAGCTGGTGCTCATGGTGGAAGGTACTATTTGAAATAATAATTTCATTCAATTTTGATTAATACGGTGAAGTTGGCACACAATTGAAGCAACAGTTCTGAACCGCTAGAATTATTTGAAGCAAGCGGCGCCTTCAAATTTTCAAGAGCTGAACAACAAATAGAAGTGCAGAATTTGGTTTGATAAAAATTGATGCTAAGCAATACTGAAGTGATGGTTTGACTTGTGCAGATTCTCGGTTGATTGGAATTGGATAAATTCGCAGTTGTGTACAACGAGAATTGAATAGCAGAAGTTTAATTAGAAACTGAATTATACTTGCAGTGCTGATTCATTAAGTGTTTAATTTTGAAATCAGCATAAGCATTACTTGAATTCAGAGGTGTGGTGCTGTTCCAATTCAAGTGTTGGAGTTGAACTGCTGCAACAAGCAATGCCATACAATTTCAGAACACGCTGGTGAATTGTTAATGTGGTGCAACTGGATAAAGTTTTGAAAAGAAAGTCTAGTGCAGAATCCGTGAAGACTAAATTAGAAATTGGTTGCAGCTGGAAACAATTGAGACTCGTGAAATTAACATGATTTCATATTCAGAAAATTAGAATTGGTATTGTAGATACAATTGATTTTAGAAGGGCTTGAATAGAGTCTGAAGTCAATTTGTGTTTTTATCAGTCACTATGAAAAGTACATTATAAGAGATAAGAGATAGAGAAAAGTATAGACAAAGATTTATACTTGTTCACCCCAAACACTAAGTCTACGTCTAGGTATAAGAGACAAGAGTCTTAAGTATTATACACCTCTCTAGGTAACAAGTATTCTTTGCCTTTCCAGGTACATAACTATTATCCACCTCTCCAAATACACAAGTATTCTCCACCTCTCCAGGCAACAAGTATTGAACACCTCTCTAGGCAAAAAGTCTTAATCTCCCCTTGAGACTAAGACCTCTTAACATGTGAGAAAAACACTATCGACAAAAGAACAAACAGTGCAAATTCACAAGGTAAACTTCACAAAGTGAAGAATTTACAATATAGGGCTCACTCCCCAAACTATGAGGGCTCTAAATAGCATATAAGAAATATTTGCTCAGAACAGTAATACAATGAAAGCTAAATCGTTTGTAATGATCTTTGTATGCTTCGTATGTGTTCTTCATTTTCAATGTATTTATATAGAGTTTCAGATTGTGATCGTTGAGCTTTTGTTCATCTCTTTGTTCAGATAGTCGTTAGATGCTAGACAAATAATTATTAACTCTTGATTGGTTCTTCTACATCTTGGACTTTAAATGAGATTGATTTGTTTCTTCTTTAAGTCCCAATGTGAACATTGAATCATCGATAATCTAATCTATAGGTATCCTTCATTTTTGTTCGTTGTTCATCAACTTCATCACGTTGGACGCTGAATATGGCAACTTATATTCTTTGCGTATTAGAGAATTTGAAACAATTTGAATTAATTCTTTATGATCTTTTGATGTGAACGTTAAGCCTTTCAAGTTTGTGACTTGAATCTTCAATCATATCTTTGCCACAAATGCTTTCATTGTAATTACCTTGGACGTTGAGTATGGAAAGATTTGTATTGTTCTTCGCATTATAAGTTTTCTCAATTTCTTTCTCTTCTAGGACCATTTATCTAATGTTCCTTGGATTTTGTTCTCCATAGCGTAAATTATGCTCTTCACTTGGTCACGTACTCGTTCTTCACACAACTTCTTTAATTAGCTCTTCTCTAACATTGTACTAACTCTTCGTCATATTAGACTCTGACTAAGGAAAGTTTTCTTTGTGTCTTAAAGTCTTGTTCTTACTTGTTCTCTTTTCAATTTAATCCCTTTCGATATTCTCTTTTTCTTGTTATGTGTGACACCTTGAATGTCATCAGAGCCTTCCCATGAATTGCACTCTACAATAACTTCATTGTGCTCTTTGGACGTTTAATAAGGAAATTTGTACTTGTTCTTCTCTACATCTTGATGGTTCCTAAAATCATATTAGGAAACCTTTGTGATTATTTGTGATATTAATATTTCAACATTTCAGAGCAATTATGTCACTAAATAACAATTTCTTAATATCTTATGATATGAAATGAATTATCAATACATTACTTTCTTAGATATTTATTCAAACACATAATGAATATATTCAAGTTAATTATCCAAATTAAAAATATTTCATTATCAATTATAATTTTTGTTGAATATATTGCACAAAATGTATTTTGAAAAATCTTTTCAAACACAAATTTAAATCTCCATTAAATATAGCTGTGTTTTCACAAAATATCCTTCACAAAGATATATTAATTAAGCTCATCGTGCTTCATAGAATGTTTTCAAAACATAGACAATTTAGTCTCAAAATATATTCGTTAAAGCTTGTTTGAAAACATTTTGAATTCTAATTAAAGAACTATGTTTTGATTAAACTGATTTGTATAACCTAGCATAATCAAAACATGTTTAGAACACATTGAATAGTCATTTAAGCACATGTAAAAGTGAAATGATTAATTTTGGAAACTTCCCTGATACTTGTTTGTCCAACGTATGATCTTCGTTTGTCACATTCATTTGAATATCATCTGGTATGTGTAAGGCTCACACTTTACTATGTGTAATGCGTTGATCAACATCATTTGACACATTTGCCTTTGTGCACTTTGTGTTTAGGCTCCATCTAAAACTTGAGTATGATGCTTGAGCCATTGAGTTCTTTGTATATTTCATTTACTACTTTCTGCAAAGTCCTTTAGTGATTCATTTATTTAACTCTTCATTTGTCATTCGTTTTGTTGGTCTTGCTAACCATGAGTAACTCTTTCTATGTTCATCGTCTAGTATACTTTTGTACTATCATCATCTTGTGCTCTCACTCTTATCTTGTAATCACATTGTTCAACTTTAGTTGGTGTTATCAATAGATATTGCATATGCTCTTTATCAACATTTGGTGTCATCTTTTGAAGTTTTCTTTTAACACTCATTTTGTTTGACATTTGTGTTCATAGATCCATCATTGCATCTTTGTATTTATGTATTTCCTATCTCATGTATGGTCTGATGTATCGTTTCTCTTATGTAGTACATGAGTGAACATGGTTATACATATAACATATCTTATAGTATTTTGTTATCATAAAAAAACTCTTAGACTCTAAATCTAATGGGTGATAGATCATATGACACTTTACAATCTCCCTTTTTTTGTGATGACAAAAATTATAAGTGAATAATGTCTTGTTTTATTTCTTTGATCACAGTTTCAAGTAAATCAGACAATTATGCACAAAAGTGAATAACTATTTCAAAAACCAATAAACAAACATTTATTAACACATAGATAGTAACAAAATATTAAACAAAACATAGTACACTAGGTAAACCTATATTCTATTCCTAGACATTTTATTCTTCTCCTCTCTCACTTTTTTGTCAACAACAAAAATAATGAGAAAAGACATCACTGTCGTGCAGGATTTATTTACGAAAAAGGTTGAGTCTGGTCAGAGATTTATTTTCCAATTAAGGCTAGATTCAGTTCTTGAGAGACAGTTCTTGATGGGCGTGCCTCTATTTCTTGTACAAGAAAGATATTGTCCTTTCTATTTCTTCTCAGATATTCTTCTAGTTTGACAATGCTTTAATTGATGTAGTGGTGCAAAACTAGAAAAGATCTCTTGATCATCTCTCGGGTATGGCATAGTAGCCATTCTTCAATGTGATCTCGTTCAGATTTTCCTACGTCTTTAAATAGGGTTTTAGAGTTTTTTCAAATTTTCCATTGAAGCCTTCTTTGAACCTTTTTACATCTTGATAATATAGGAACTTTGAACCTTTTTACATATTTTTGGATTATAAGATGAATAAGAACAATTTATTCCCAAGTTTGTGCTAATTTTAGGAATCTAGGGAAAGATGGAGATAAAAGGGCTAAAGGAGAATGGATAAGTTAAAGACAAGATGAAAAGACAAAATTGGAGCATTGAAAACTGACCCAAACTTGCCCAAGAAAGATTACGCCATAGGAACTTGCCCAAGATTCACCCAAGGCTTGTTTAAGTGAGTTCACTCTAGTGAAGTTGGGCTTTTTCTCATGAAACTTGCTTAAGCAAGCAATGTCTCACTTGAGCAAGATGTCACTTAACCTACATCAAATTAGGTTAAATAGGAGGCATGAGGAAAAACCCTAGGCATCAAAGGGAATATAATCAGAGATAGAAAACCCTATAGGAGGCAACCGTCAAGGAGAAACACCATAGATCTTATTTTCTTACTTTCCATGCTTGTAAAGGCCAATATGAGTGGCTAAGTCTTCCCTTTAGGATTGGGAGTAATTTTTTCAAACTCTTATGTATTGAGGTGATATTTATTTATAATATTTTGTTCTTGATTGATATGGATATTATCACTTTATTCTTAAAGTTTGAATCTTTATTCATGATTTTGATCCTTAGATTTGACTGGTAAGTACTTCTAAGCATCTTACCTAAATGATAATGCTTAACATATTTGAATGCTAGGAATATATTTGAAATTTTAATTGCTTTATAAAATTTGTTCATAATGATAAGAATTTTTTTTATAAATATGCGAGGAACCTATATTTAGGAAATAGTCTTAATAATTTCGTATGTAAGGAATCGATATGAATGATTTTTATATGTGCATCAATGTCAATCAATATGGAATATTATATGTTTTAATTCATTGAAAATACAGACGAGTGAGAAAAATTAACCCCAATCCCAATTTTCTCAATTGAATCATCTAAACCATTTACTTTGTTTTTATTTAATTTCTTACAAATTCATGATACAAACAACCTTTCAAACACTTTGACACCTATTTTTATATTTAGAGAGTATTATACTTGAGATTTTAGAACTGTGCCTTGTAAGTTCGATATTCATCCTTAGGGACAATTTATTAGTTCTGACTCAGTACACTTGCCGAATTAAAGAGTAATCAATGCCACTACTAGATATATTGATAATTTGAATTGAAATAAATCAATGCTAGCAGAATTTGGAATTGCATTGAATAAAAAAAAAACACAAGTAGGTGGTACATTTGGTGCTTTTATTGTTGAATTCAGCTGACACATTTGATACATGACGTAAGCAAGATTGAATTGAGGTTTAAAGTCATTTGGTGAGAAACTTGCATTTGTTTCAAAGTGGGGTCCACTATATGGTCAATTCTTTTATTTTAATTTTTTTAATCCATTCTAGTGCTATTCTTCAGATGTTTCCTTTTGACTGTCTAATTTCTTTGATAGCCTTTAATTTCTTGTTTGTCTTAAATTTTAGATAATCTTTGAGTTTGTAATTTCTAATCTCCCTTGAGTTTTACTTTTCAAAAATGGAGCTTTTATTGCTTTTATTATTGACCTCTTGAAGTGAAATACAACTCGACAATTTTTTCTTTGTGGGAATTGAGCTAACTTATAGTTAGCATCCTTAGAGAACACAAAGTAATGTAGGACCATCCAAACCACCATACATAAGAATAAAAGACAGATGAACTAGTCTATATCAATGATAGAATAAACCTGTATAGGATTTGTATTTTAATTTCTGTAGACTATTTTATAGATGAAACAAAGATACTCTAGAAACCCTAACTTGTCACACAAGTAAGGGCTTCTAGAGCTCCTTAGAAGAGTACTGATGTGAGTCTCTTATGAACCTTTCTTAGTTTGGGTTCAGTTGATATAGGTTTCATTGTATTCATGACACTTTCAAGAATTAGAATCAAAATTCTAAAGAACAATTAATAGAGTTTCTACTCAAGAAAACAAAGGTTCATACTAAAAACACATGAATAGGTAACTTGTGGTGTAAGATAACAATGGAATATGAATGGGTAATTCACGAACAGCAACCAAAGTGCAGTAACAACACAAAAATAGTACAAAGAAACAAGAATTAAAACAAGAACACAACAAGAATTGAAACTAGTAATAGAAACACAATAAGAACAAAACCAACTAATGGAAATTCAAGAAAACATCATGAATATGGGTATTCATGGAAGCTGAATAGAAAACAGGTTGGTATAACATGTTTGCACTGATTAAAATGGAAGAACAATACATCAAATGAAAGAGGACATCACAAGGAAGAGAATGAACCGATTAAAATTGAAAACAAACAAGTAGAACAAAAATGGGTATTTTTAGAAGATGAATAGAAATGACTTATGTGGTTGTAGCCTTTTGGAGATGTGTTCACGCAACTTGGAGGATGGATCTTCCAAGATGAGTGGGTGGTGTCGCCACTTGAGAGTCTCCAAAGCTCACAAGATAAGACATGGAGGAGAAGAAGAGACAAGTCTCACAAACTCACTCTCTCTCAATTTCAAGATAGTTTCTTTTCTTTTAACTTTCAACTTGTATTATTAAGAACCAAGCACTCCTATTTATAATAAGGGGGGCTGGATATGTTACAAGGGAGAAGGAGTGGGAAGAGTCACTCTTCTAGCTCCTTCTTAGCGCCTAAGTCTAGAAGGAGTAGGAAGAGTCACTTCTTCCACTCTTTTTACTCAAAACCGTCCCAAACAATGCCTTACACTAGAGGTTTCTTTGGTTTCCCTCTTTGGCATATTCCTAAAGCTAATTCTATATTTATTTACAAATATTTACTGATCCTGCCGCGGACTTGAACGTGGAGGATATGCCTCGTCACTCCTTCGTCTAGCCTTCTGCAACTGCACGTTCTGCAAGAACGCTCCAAGAACCTTCGACGGAACTCCAAACGATGCCTGCAAAACACACAGACGGCGCCTCTAGCGGCCGTTGTAGCTCCGACACTCAAGTCAGGCAACAGGAACACCAAAAACTCTCACTGAATCTCTTTGTGAGACTCGTGTGTGCTCTAATCCACTTTCTCTTTCTATGGCTCAATTCTGTTATCACTGTGCGACGTGTATAAACGTTCCCACAATGACCCAGAAACTGTGTAGTAAATCTGTGTAAACTTGTAATCTCAAAAACTTGTGTACCTTACATGACGTGGAGTGTTTTTATACTTGGGTCGCGCCTCTCTCTCAGATGGTGACACGCGGAGGCATGCAACTGGCATCTACCGTACTCGTGTCACACTTGGAGGGCTTTTGCGCTTTTCTCTGTGCGGCTAAGTTATCCTCTTGTGGAGTAACTTAGCGCGCTTCTTCTCTCTGAGTGAGTCGCATGCTCCCAGGAGAGCACCAGGTGTGGCTGGTCTGAGCACACTCACCAGGCGCATCCTGCCTGCATGGCCTCGCCGCACGTCCTCTGTGTGAGTGCATGCTCCCAGGAGAGCACCAGGTGGGGCTGTTCTAAGCACACTCACCAGGCGCATCCTGCCCGCATGGTCTCACCGCACGTCCTTTGAGTGGGCATCATGCGAGGTGCATGCGTAACGCTCTCGCTGGGAACCTGGGTCCCAGCTTAACACGTGTTGGCAAGAACCCCGATGACCGATCGCGCTCTGCACGAACTAACGATCGATCGAGCTCTATATGCACTGATGACCGATGACCGTGCGGTGCCTCATTACTTTCCCCCGATGACCGTGCGGTGCCTCATTACTTTCCACCGATGACCGGGCGGTGCCTCATTATTTCACACTCTGCTTCCAGGCGCTTATCTAGGCACTGATCTGGGGGTGGTGGCCACTTGGTAACTGACTACCGATCACCGTTCTAAGTGATCTCCTCCCTGATTCACCTACACTCTTCTACCACGTGTCACCCTGTGAATGGTCCACGTGGTCAACTGCTGCTGACGTCATAGACTATCGATGACCGACCGGATCATTTACAAATGCTTATACATGGGTAATTATAAAAAGAGAAAACAATTGATGTTTTTTACCCAAATCTCTAGTCTTGCTCCTTGTGATCCTTTGAGGTATGAAGGATTTTGAGCTATCTTGTCCTTGAGGTTCTTGGCTTTTCTCCTCACTTTCCTTTTTTATTTGATCTCCATCATGCTCCCCGGGTTGGAGAGAATTCGTCCATGAATTTTGAAGACCTGTAGAAAAGGGAGTTAGATCACTGATATTAAAAGTAGGACTACCAAGAAAAGTATCAGGCATATCTAACTCATAGGCATTATCATTAATCCTCTTGAGGACCTGAAGAAGACCATCTCCTCGGGGCATAAGCTTTGACTTTCTTTGAGTTGGGAATCTATCCTTTCTCAAATGAAGCTAAACCCAATCACCAAGTTCAAAGATTAATGCCTTTCTCCTTTTGTTTGCATTTTCAACATACTTGCCAACTTTCTTCTCAATTTGTAGCTTGATGTCATTATGCAAGTCTTTTATAAAAGAAGCTTTTTCAAATTCATCCTTGCATAAAACATCATCAAGTACAGGAAGTGGAAGAAGATCTAGAGGTGTTAAAGGATTAAAACCATAAACTACCTCAAAAGGAGAATGGGATGTGGTAGAATTTACTACTCTATTATAAGAAAATTCAATGTGAGGTAGTAAATTCTCCCACACCCTAGGATTTCCAGAAATAAAGCATTTAAGCATTTGACCCAGAGTTCTATTAACCACCTCAGTTTGACCATCAGTTTGGGGGTGGCAAGTAGTAGAAAATAAGAGTTTTGTGCCAAGCTTGCCCCATAAGGTCCTCCAAAAGTGGCTTAAGAACTTAGAATCCCTATAAAAAATAATGCTTCTAGGAATCCCATGCAATCTAACAATTTCTTTAAACAATAGATTGGCAATATAACAAGCATCATCAACTTTGTGGCATGGTATAAAATGAGCCATTTTTGAAAATCTATCCACAACCACAAAGATGGAATCCATACCTTTTGATGTCTTGGGAAGACCTAAGAAAAAATCCATAGAAATATCTACCCAAGGCGTTGTAGGAATTGGAAGAGGGGTATACAAGCCATGGGGATGCACTTTAGACTTAGCCTTTCTACATGCTAGACACTTATCACAAAAGCTATGTACGGATTTTTGCATGTGTGGCCAAAAGAAATGCTCATGCAATGTATCTAAAGTTTTGGCTACCCCAAAATGTCCCATTAAACCTCCCTCATGTGCTTCTCTAACAAGAGATTGTCTAATAGACCCATGTGGAACACAAAGTCGTTTTCCTTTAAAAAGGAATCCATCTTGTATGAAAAAATCTTTGTGACCACCTTTAGAACAACACTCTTGATAGATGCTAGAAAAATCAAGGTCATCATGATAAAGATCCTTTATGTGATCAAAACCAAGAAATTGAACATCTAAAAGATTTAACAAGGTATATCTTCTTGAAAGTGCATCGGCTACCACATTTATTTTACCTTGTGTTTGATCACATAAGGAAATTGCTCAATGAATTCCACCCATTTAGCATGCCTCTTATTGAGCTTGCTTTGGCCTTTCAAATATTTAAGAGATTCATGATCACTATGTATCACAAACTCTTTAGGAAAAAGATAGTGTTGCCAATTGTGCAAAGCTCTAACAAGTGCATATAACTCTTTATCATAAGTGGAATAGTTGAGATGACTTCCTTTCAATTTCTCACTAAAATAAGCTATGGGGTGGCCCTCTTGAAGGAGAACAGCCCCAATGCCTATATTTGAAGCATCACATTCAATCTCAAATGTTTTAGAAAAGTTAAGAAGGGCTAAGATGGGAGCTTTAGTTAATTTTTCTTTCAAAGTATCAAAAGCTTTTTGTTGCTCTTCTCCCCACTTAAAAACCCCATCCTTCTTTACTATAGCATTGAGTGGTGCGGCAATTGTACTAAATGTAACATCCCTAAATTTCTACTCATATATATATATATATATATATATATATATATATATATATATATATATATATATAAATAAAACAGATAATATGAAATTAACATATACATACATCTATCTCATAAATGTATTTCAAAATAAACATCCCTCTTCGCAGGGATTTTAATACATACATCAAAGTTTTAAAAATAAACAAAATACAGCATTCAAATTATCTATCCCTTTTCTCCAAAAACTCACTGAGGAGCTCTATCACCTGCAACCTTGTCTGCTCCCGTGTAAATTAACACGATCATCACAGATTAAAGAAAACAAAACACAGGGTAAGCTAGCTATTTTTAAAACTTCAACTATGAAACTTTATATCAACATAAACCATCAATATTCACACATTTCATAAATTCATCAAGTGTCTACCACGTTAATACTCCACATTACTCTTGTCAGATTTCTACTGACTCACAATACATAGACACTTGACTCTACTTCCGGAAGACTCATGCGTTGACTCAGACTCAGAGATTTGCACCTGTCATACTATATCACTGTGAATCCACACAGCTATGCGCATAAATAATCTCAATATCATCTCTCTCCTAGTATGACAGGGTTAATTCATATAACAGGTCGAGTTAGTTATCTTTCAAACAACTTACCCATTCATATGAACCTCCCTCGACTCTCACCACCTGAATAACTTCATCTATATGATTCCATTATCTCAGGAGAGTCAGGATATCTCTTCTAGACGAATCCCTAGTCAATGCACATTCTACACGATCTTAACATGGTATTTTCTTTCCTGAAAATACTATGCCTTGATCACACTTTCACATCATTCCATATATCATACAACACATCCATGAACGATTCAATCATATCATATTTTAAACCTTTTCTAAACAATCCAAATCACAAAATCAAATCATACCAAAGTTTAGAATTTCAAAGATCATATACATTTCACAACATCTACTATATTTAAAATTTCACATTTCAATCCCAAACAATTTCCGATCTACACAAAAACAAGACATCGTGCAAGAAAATTTGAAACTGGTGACCACGTCACCCCAACTTCAGATCTTCTAGCCTAAGGTTTTATTGAAAAATAAAACTAGCTTCCCTTACCTGGATTTGAGCAGATGCTCACTAAGGTTCCAAAGCCACCAAAAACTTAAGGATGCCCTAACTCTGTTTTAAGGCTTTGATCGGAAAACTTGCAGAGTAAAACGCCAGGAGTCCAGGGGCAGTCGCCGATCGTAGAACTGGTACGTGTGGAAGTCCGAAACGTAGAGGGAAGGAGAGGAAAGGAAAAGGAAACCAAAAATAAACTTAATCCCTTAGAGATTTTTGATCGAACATGTCTTGTAGTCTTCGCTGCCGTTACCCACTCTGAGAGAACTTTTGCGTGCAAGTTTCCTCTGACAGGATGGCCACGTGGTGTCTCTGCGCGCACCAAAACTCTGGGTCACCTGCCCTACCAAATCTTTGGCGCCAACTGCTCTGGGCACCTTCACAATCCACGTGTCACGCATGCATAACGCTCTCTTGCGGGGAGCCTGGGTCCCAGCTTAACACGTGTAGCAGGGAACCCCGATGACCATGCACCGATGACTGATCCCACAATGACTATCCACTCATGACTGATCGCGCGATGACCATCCACCGATGACTGATCATGCTCTGCTTCCAGGCGCTTTACTGACCACTGGTCCTCTCTCCATCTTTAAATCTCTGCACGTGACTAACTGCTAACTGGCTTAGGCTTTAGCGCGATCTCACTGCAATCCTTCCAACTTGGTTTGTGACTTGATCGCGACTAACTGTAACCTTAGCATTGCCTTTAACAACTTTATGCATAGCTTCATGCTGGATGACTGATGTGTCTCTCATACTGGCGATGACCGATGTGTCTCTCATCCTGATGATCTCTCATCATGGTCGATGACCGATGTGTCTCTCATCCTGGCGATCTCTCATTATGGTTGATGACCGATGTGTCTCTCATCCTGGCGATCTCTCATCGCCCTTGTGTGTGACGAGGACACATCGCCTCACTCTGGTCACCGATGTCACATCGTCACACCCTGCTGAGGGTTCATCGACTCACTACTCCATGTCTGTGGTATCACCCCCACATGGCTTGGTGACGTCGGTAGTTTCTCCTGCCCGAGGACAGTTCGGTACAAACCTCTCACTTGCCAATGCATGTAACACTAAGGGTAAATCTCTTATGCCAAAGCATAGAGTTTCGCAGTTATCCCGCATGCATGGTGTATCCAAGGTTCAAATCACACCTTGATACATGTGATTTCTGGAACCCACTATGGTCCACCGACCGACCTCTACCATACTGACCTCAGACCTCTTGGGCGACGTCCGAGGTCTGACTACTATGAATTTTCTATTATATGTTCTTTTCATTTCAGATAATAAAGTATTCAGAAAGCATTTAAAATATACCACTTCTACTCTAAATTAATTTTCTAGATCCTTACACTAAAGTCTTTCACAAACCTTCTATAAAAATAAGCAAGTCCATGAAAGCTTCGTACCTCATTCACATTGGTGGGTGTAGGCCAATGTTGAATTGCTACAACCTTAGATTGATCAACATGCACCCCTTTATAACTTACAACAAACCCTAGGAATTCTATATGATCAAGCCCAAACATACATTTAGCAAGGTTAGCATACAAATGTTCCTTCCTAAGGGTTTCAAGAACTTCCCTAACATGCAACTCATGTTGTTCCAAAGACAAGCTATATATGAGAATATCATCAAAATAAACTACAACAAACTTACCAATGAATGCTCTTAAGACATGATGCATAAGTCGCATGAAGGTACTAGGAGCATTAGTCAAACCAAATGGCATAACTAACCACTCATATAAACCAAATTTGGTCTTAAAAGCGGTTTTCCATTCATCACCTTTTTTAATTCGAATTTGATTATAGCCGCTTTTGAGATCAATTTTGGTAAATATTTTAGACCCATACAATTCATCCAACAAGTCATCTAGCCAAGGAATGGGATGCCTATATTTGATGGTAATGTTGTTTATGGCCCTACAATCCGTACACATCCTCCATGACCCATCCTTTTTAGGGACAAGTATCATAGGCATAGCACATGGGCTCATACTATCTTGCACCCATCCTTTAGCAAGTAATTCCACTACTTGTTTTTGGATTTCTTTAGTTTGTGTTGGGTTGGTCCTATAAGCCGGACGATTTAGTAAGGAAGCCCCAGGTATAAAATCAATTTGGTGTTCAATCCCTCTTATAGGTGGTAAGCCTTTTGGAGGATCTTGAAACACATCTTGGAATTCCTTAACCCAATTATCCAAACATGTTGGACTAACCTTAGCCGAATCACAATCAAGAGATCTAGGCATAGCTAAAAAAATAGGCTTTTGAGAAACAATTACCTTGTTGACCTCTTGGCTTAAAATAAGAAGGCTCTTCTTAGAAACCTTTTTTTCATTTTAATTCTCTCTATTTTTCTTCATTGTAACTTGGTCCTCATGGACTTCTTTTGGAGAGAGTGACTTTAATATGACCTTGTGCCCATGGAAGTCAAAAGAAAGTTTGTTGGTAAAGCCATCATGAAAAACTTTTCTATCATATTGTCATGGCCTACCTAAAAGTACATGTGTTGCTTCCATAGGTACAACATCACACAAGACCTCATCTTTATATTTACCAATAGAGAAAGCTATGAGGACTTGTTTGTTAACAATGATTTCTCCTACTTCACTCAACCATTTCAATTTATAAGGCTTTGCATGAGAGATAGTAAATAATCCAACTTTATCTACCACCCTTGTGCTAGCCACATTAGCACAACTACCACCATCCACAATCAATGAACAAAATTTGTTATTAATGAGACACCTTGTATGGAAAAATTTTTCTGTTTGGCTTTCATCAAAAGGTTTTAAAACTTGGCCAAGCATGCGTATCACTACTAACAAGTCACCTTCAAGTGGACTTTCACTATCACATTCATTAGATGAACTAGGTGGTGTAGAATGTCTAGAAGAAGCCGAATCATGCTCACTAACTACTATGCCATCATGCATCATCATATTTCTTTTAGAAGGGCAATTAGAAGCTATGTGACCATATCTTAAACATTTAAAGCATTTCTTACTAGACGATTTTGTTGGAGATTTATTAGTTGAAGTGGAAGGCTTTGAATCCTTAGATTTGAAAGATGAATCTTTAGAAGGAAACTTTGAAAAATATTTGTTTTTATTTTTCCAAGAGTTGTTGTAATAGCCATCATGATGAGTAGTTTTGAAAGCAAGTTTCTTTGCAATTTGGGTTTTAATCTTCATGGCAAGGTGAACCAAGTTTTTTAAAGAAGAGTACTCATAAAGTTCAACAAAATCTTGAATGTCCCTTCTAAGACCACTTACAAATCTAGCCATCTTAGCTTCATCACTTTCATGTATATCAACTTTAAGCATAAGCGTTTCTAGCTCTTTAAAATAAGCATCCACACTTAGCGTGCCTTGGTGAAGCCTTTGGAGCTTCAACAATAGGTCTTTCCTAAAGTGTGGTGGAACAAATCTAGCACGCATACACTCTTTCAAATTGTTCCAAGAAACCACGGGAGGTCTCTTGTTTAGCCCAATGTCCATAAGAGTTTTATGCCACCATTGCATGGCATAGTCTAGAAATTCTAAAGTAGCTAGTTTTACCCTTTGGTCTTCTTGGACCTCATGTACATGAAAAATTTGTTCAACCTTTGCTTCCCACCCCAAATATACATTTGGATCACCTTCACCACTAAAGCTAGGTAATTTTACAAAAGGCATATAAGGCTTTGCCACATGTTGGTGCCTTTCTTCATAATGATGATGCCTCCTCCATTCGGTTTCCTCTTCATGTACATGATAGTTGGAAGAAGTTCTTGATGAATGCCTTGAAGAATGGCGTCTTCTATGGTGTGTATGGCTGGACCTTTCATTAGTCACTTCAAGCCTTTGCAATCTTTCTTCCAATTGTCTTATAGCTTCATCTTTTTGTGCAAGTGACCTTTTGGCTTCTTTTAGTTCACCAAGAATGAAAGCTTTTTGTGGAGAGTGTGGTTTGGAAGATTCACCACTTGAATATTGAGCCATTGTCAAAACAGTATAGCAAACACAAATAACAAACAATTAAAGAAACAATGTTAGAAAACAAAGAAAATATGGTGTGGTTTTGGACAAAAAATAAAGGCACTCAAAATCACTCCAAGAAAATTATACTTCCCTCAACTAAGCTTCTCTTGTGGAATGGAGTAACCTCAAATGAAAGATGCCAAAGCACTCAACTACTCATCCAAAAATTACCACCACAAAACTTGAAGAACAATAAAAGACAAGCAAGAAAAGGTACAAAACAAGAAAGGGTAGTGTAAAAGGAATACAAGATATATGACAAAACTTAAGGTATGAAAGACAAGAAATAAAAGGCACACAATAAGACTCAAAGAATACTCACTAAACTTTATAATCAAGAAAGAAAGTATAACTCATAAACTTGTCAAAGTAAAAGGATCAAAAGTTCCACAAAGTAGACAACAATTTGCCAATCACTATGAATCCAACTTTTTTGTAGAAATCAATGTGCAAAATAATGAATAGATGCAAGTACCAAACTTTTTTTGATGTTTTAGAAACAGAGATGGTTCTGTTTTCCTCTATTTCGGTACTGTTTTGCTATTTTTTTTATACAAAATGGAACTTAGGTAGTGAAAGAACCATAAAATGCATCATATGGAAGTTGAAACATCAATCAATTTGCACAAAAATTTTACGATGGATTCAAGACAATTGAACACTTGAAATCAAATGTTTGAAACCTCTAATCAACAAGTACTAAAACAAATTCAAGAGAAACACAAACTTTCAAAATCAAAAGCAATCAAATATAGACAAGATTTGGACACCTAGAACACTATGAACATAAAACTCAAAACAAGAGGTATGAACAATGAAAAGGTACAAACTATCGACATATTCAAACAAACAAAGCATGAATATAGGGCTGGAAAAAAATTCTGCACGAAATATATGTGCTGGAAAACAGAATGCACAAAGTTAAAGTGCTAGAAAAACAAATTGTTCAAAGAGAAAGTGTCTATTCAACTCACAATCAACACCATGGCTCTAGATACCACATGATGTGAGTCTCTCATGAACCTTTCTTGGTTTGGGTTGAGTTGATATAGGTTTCATTGTATTCATGACACTTTGAAGAATTAGGATCAAAATTCTAAAGAACAATTAATAGAGTTTCTACTCAAGAAAACAAAGGTTCATACTAAAAACACATGAATAGGTAACTTGTAGTGTAAGATAACAATGGAATGTGAATGAGTAATTCAAGAACAGCAACCAAAGTGCAGTAACAACACAAAAACAGTACAAAGAAACAAGAATTAAAACAAGAACACAACAAGAATTGAAACTAGTAATAGAAACACAACAAGAACAAAACCAACTAATGGAAATTCAAGAAAACATCATGAATATGGGTATTCATGGAAGCCGAATAGAAAAGAGGTTGGTATAACATGTTTGCACCGGTTAAAATGGAAGAACAATACATCAAATGAAAGAGGACATCACAAGGAAGAGAATGAATCGATTGAAATTGAAAACAAACAAGTAGAACAAAAATGAGTATTTTTAGAAGATGAATAGAAATGACTTATGTGGTTGTAGCCTTTTGGAGATGTGTTCACGCCACTTGGAGGATGGCTCTTCCAAGATGAGTGGGTGGTGCCGCCACTTGAGAGTCTCCAAAGCTCACAAGATAAGACATGGAGGAGAAGAAGAGACAAGTCTCACAAACTCACTCTCTCTCAATTTCAAGATAGTTTCTTTTCTTCTAACTTTCAACTTGTATTATTAAGAACCAAGCACTCCTATTTATATTAAGGAGGACTGGACATGTTACAAGGGAGAAGGAGTGGGAAGAGTCACTCTTCTAGCTCCTTCTTAGCGCTTAAGTTTAGAAGGAGTAGGAAGAGTCACTTCCTCCACTCTTTTTACTCAAAACCGTCCCAAACAATGCCTTACACTAGAGGTTTCTTTGGTTTCCCTCTTTGGCATACTCCTAAAGCTAATTCTATATTTATTTACAAATATTTACAAATGTTTATACATGGGTAATTATAAAAAGAGAAAACAATTGATGTTCTTTACCCAAATCTCTAGCCTTCCTCCTTGTGATCCTTTGAGGTATGAAGGATTTTGAGCTATCTTGTCCTTGAGGTTCTTGGCTTTTCTCCTCACTTTTCTTTTCTATTTGATCTTCATCAAGTACACAAGGCCTCCTTAAGCCATCACTCTCATTATAGTTAAGTCTACTTAACTACAATTATGGTAGCTTAAGGAGCAAGCTACCTTCATCTATAAATACTCCAAATCCCTCTCACATACTTAGATTTGCAAATATTGAATGAATAGTTCTGAACTTGAACATTCATTCTCTTCCAAATCTCTCTTGCTAGTGAGCCTATTAGGCATAGTGAACATAGGGAAGGTTGGCAAAACCACTTTCCTCTCCATTGCACCTTCAATTTCACAAACCCTAGCACATTCTCTTCAATTCGATGCATTCTCTTCACATTAATTTCACTTCCACTCTGCTCCTTCCATCAACCAAGAGCTTGGATTGCATCAAGTGCATCACAGCACACCAAAGATCCTTTGGTCAAGCTAAGTTCCTTTTCACAATTTTTTTTTCTATCATGAGTTGTTCTTCAGAGTTCATGTTTGTTCTTGGTTATTATTCCATGATTCTTTAATCTCCACTGTTTATAATCACTTTTCATCTATTATAATTTGTTTCTACCATTTAAAAACCATTTTTCACCGATTAATCTCAGTCAAACATTCATCAAACACTTTCCAATGCGATTCGCTGCACAACCTCCATTTGTTAGGTTGTTTTTCTTAATTCTAGCTTGTTTTTCAATTTTTTCCTTGTATTCTACCATTTTTTTTCATTTTCCACAGTTTATAATTGATTTACATTGTCTAAAACATCAATTCCACTAATTTAAAGTTATTGAAACCTTCATCAAATAGTTTCTGGTTAGTTTTGCTACTCAACCTCACTGTTTTTAACTGTTTTGCATTGTTCTTGTTGATTAATATGTGTTGTCTTTCATTTCATTGGTTTATCTTGAGTTTTGTATGGTTTATTTTCAGTCAAAATCCATCAAACACTTTTCGCAAGCTAACCTATCCAAACAGTTCATGTTCTTGTTGTTTTCTTTCAATTCAGTTTGTGTTTCTTGTTGTTTGATGTGTTTAATTCAGTGTTTGTGTGTGTTTAGGTGTTGTTTAGGGTTTATACTCCTTGCATGTTAATTTTCAAGTCTAAATATTGATTCAATTTGTCCAAATTATTCATGTGTTGCTGTTGTATGTTATGTGTTTGATCATTTGCTCCAGTGCACATAACCTGTTTGATAAAAGTCCTTTTCTATTTTGTTGAGTCTTTGTTTTGGTATATGTAGTGTTTACCTAATTCCCTTGGTGTTTTAGCTTGAAAATTTTACAATATCTTGTTTCATACGTTACCTATCTCCAGTTAAAATTTTAGCTTAAAATTCACGGTAGAAAAATTACTATAAATCTTACAATATTCTCAGCCAATGCTAAACCTAGCTTGCCTACTTGCTTCACTTTGCTTGCGGTTTTTTTCAACTTGTTGCATTTATTTCTCTGTGAATACAAAACCAAATGGCTTCAAATTTCTTGCATATTGTCCCTCATTAGTGTAGAATATACCATAAAAATTTTAGATTCCAAAACTTTGTGCAAAAGTACATATAAATTCTGGAGTAGTCTCTGCTAGTCCTCCCTAGAATTTTTTGTTTTTCATCTTTTCTAGTGCTTTTCTTAGATCTTTTTTGGTTGTCCTTCCTTTCTTGGTTGCCTTAATTTTTTTCTTGTCGTTTATTGACTCTCTATTCTTGTTTCTCACATTTTATCCCCTTGGAGTTTAGTTTTTCAAATTTTTAGCTTTTTTTGCTTTATTCTTTTGCTTCCTTTATTACACAAATTTGGTGAGTTGGTGGTGTTTGAAGTGGTGCATCAAGACTCTCTACCATTAAAAGAAAGAGGGATCCAAGAGAAGCATTTTAGGACTACTTCATTTCACAGAGGAAAATCCAAACACTTCTTTGAGAGCTTTTCCAAACACCTTATGTTCCTCCTTGTAACTTTATATAGTATCACAAAACTTTGAGTCCTTTAAAAGTTTGCTAGAGTAATTGATTTTATTTTTTCTTTGTTTGGGAAAATGCTCCAATAGTAATCCCACTAAACTTTGTAATAATTTTTATGCATTAGTGTGATAATGTCAGTGAGCTCTCAGTGTTCATTACACTATCACCATAGGACTCGCCTAACATTACATTTTCACTTTTTCTTGCTATCGTATTGTTTCTTCCTTTCTTATTTTACTTGCTTATTATGTCTCTGTGATACTTTAGGGGTTTTTCTTTTCTTGCGATTAGATAACCTTTATTTGGTTTTAAGAACTCTTGCATTCCCATACTCATGGCCGTTTCTAAAATGGTTTTCAAGTTCTTTGAGGGAACTTGTGATACAACCCAAGTAGCTACAAAGACGACCAAGGAAGCAAAAGACGAAGCACAAGGTGAACAATCATCTCAGCAAACAATTCAAGACCCCACCAAGGATCATAGGGACCTCACTAGAGGAGCTAGGCATAAACCAACACACCAGCTATTCTTTCTTTTGGTCTTCTTATAAGATACAAATATGTTGTAAATAATTTGGGCTCACTTTAGGGGCCCAATGTCTTTGGTCATGCATTTGGGATGGAGTCCTTCTTCTCCTATGAGCCTCTTCACGGCCATTGTCATTGGATGAAGCTCTTGTGGAATGCCTTGGGGAATGGTGTCCATCATGAATAGAAGGGGATGGCCGAGATTGTTGCAACGCCATTGCTTGCAACCTTTCTTCCAAGCGTCTAATAGTTCTTTGTGCCTCATGTAATTCACCAATGAGTGAGGCCTTGGAAGGAGAGGGCTGTTTGTAGGATGCATCACTAGAAAATCCTGCCATTGTAATTAAAAAAAATAAAAACAGCAAAGGTACCAAAACAGCAAACAAGTTAAGAATTAAAATTGCAAAAACAGCAACTGTGGTAATGAATCTGCCAAAGAGAATGGAGGAAGAAAAATGTCACTCTCAAAGAAAATAAGGTCCTTTCACCAAGCTGATCTTGAAGCCTTGGAAACCTCAAATGAAAAATGTCACAGCAAGCACACCAATCTTTGAAGGCAACACCACAAAACCAAAGAAAGAAGAAAGACAATCAAGAAAAGGTATAAAGAAGGAAAGGCAATGCAAAAGGAATACAAGATTGATGACAAACACAAAGAATAGAGAACAAAAGACAAGCAAGAAAATAAGGAACTCAATGAGAAAGTAGGCACACAAAAGAATACTTAAAGAAAGGCACTAGAGTAGATGAAGAAAACAAAAATTAGCTACTGGAAAAAAAAATTTCTATGCAAACTGTGCGTGAGATTCATTGATTAATCTGGAAAGATATACAGCGAACTGGACTATCAAATTTTAACCACACAAACTTCAAGATGTTAACTCAAAAATGGCACTGGAATTATGTAAAAACAGTAAGCCAATTGAGAGAAATAAATTTTTCAAAATCGCTGCCCGATTACCGTATTTTTTTCGGCAGGAATGTACACTTTTCGTATTTTATTTATCATATTTTGTGTACGTTGAATTTTATTGTACTTCTTTTTTCTATTCTTTTCTAACACTTTGAGGATCACAAATCCAGAATTTCAGAAATTTCCAGTGAGTAAATCAATTGCAATAAGCAAAAACAGTAAGCACTTGTTTTCAGAAACAGAGGAATCCTAAGAGGAATGAAAAACAGAATTATGAACTAGCAAAGACATAATGGAAATTGTGTAATAGAACTTGTATAGGTCTAAACTACAAGTATGAACTCAATCTAAAACAGAAAATGCACAAAGGATCAAGCAATAAACTCAAAAACAGAATGTAAACCAAAGCAAGAAACAATGAAAGCAATAAAAGTACTACTAGAAGTAATGACAATTATGGAATAACATGACTTAAGACAAAACTTGACATGATTACAAAATTAAAAGACATATCACAAGATATAACAAGTGAAAGGAAGCTTAAGGTCAGCTCTAGGAAGGAGAATGCCATTCCAAAAGAGCAACCAAACTCATATGAACAATGAGTGCCATAAACCTTTTCACAAACACTTGGTGGAACAAAAGAAAAACAGCAAGAAAACTCAAAGCAAGCCTAAAAACAGAATTGAAAACACAAGATGATAGAGCTCTTGAATTAAAGTGCAACACAACTCAAAAATTAAACAAGAACACACCTAAACTCTAGATACCACATGATGTGAATTCAAGAACATAATATGAAAAGTTCTTGACATTCTTAGGAGACATCTTGAGTTGGTCATATGAGAGGCACTTTCTCTTAGAATTGGATCAATGTTCTAAGACAAGAACTCACCAAAACTAATGCCAAAACACAATCTCAATTAGACGTTCCATCTATTGTCAAATTGAACCGATTGAAATACAAGAAAAAGGAAAAGAAACAGAACATAGGTGCTGGAAAATGAAAAATGCTGGACAGATTTGAAATAGGAACAAAAAACACCGAATAGAATTGCAAGATAAGAACAAAATAGGAAATGGAATGGAGAATGGATTAGAAGACTTATGAAGATGAGACTTGGAGATGATCTCGCCACTTGAAGGTTGGATTGCTTCAAGATAAGAGTGTGATGCTGCCACTTGAGTTCCAAGAGCTCTCAAGATGAAGCAAGGAAGAAGAGACACACAAGTGCTCACAAATGCTCTCAAAAAATGAGTAGAATTTTCTTACTAATAATTTCCAATCTGCCTATACAAGGGGCAGCACCTCTATTTATATTTTTTAGGTGCTGAAATGCAAGCTAAAAGAAACCAAAATTCCCCCCAAATTCAAATGAAAAATGGCGCCTAACAAGACATGAGGAAGGTGTGATTTCTTTTCTCACTTTGGCACCTCCTATTTTAACTTCTACACCTATTTACTCACGCACCCCCCTCCTAATGCTCCTAACTAAAAAAAACCTAAAGATGCTTTCACACAAGAGGTTTCTCATGTTTTCCTCTAAGCACCTTCACATAATGAAATTGCAAAAAGGGAAAATAAACGTCCCCTAGCTCCTAATATTTTGAACATGCTTCTTGTGATCCTTTGAGGTTGACTTTGATCTCCATGAACGTCCTCAACCTCTTCTTCTTCATGATGTTTGGCCTCCATGTCCTCTTGAGCTTGATCTCCATCACACTTTAGGGGCCCAAATAGCAAATATAGGCTAGAATAAGGTGCCTTTAGCATAGTAGGGGGTGTAGTTAGCATTTTAGCTTGTTCTTGGCCCTTTTGGAAGGCATTTTGACCTAGTTTCTAGAAGGACAAGCCTAGGATGCGGGTTTGACTTAGTGAAACCCTAAGGCTGCCCATTTTTTTGCTTTTCCCATCCTACCCCTTTAGCTTGTTCTCCAAGGCTCCTTCACCTATAAATAGGAGGCCTACCTAGTGTATTTTTTAAGTTGAAATTGAATAGTAAAGAAACTATACACAATTTTTGTGTAAGTAGTGAGCGAATGAGTCTCCTCCATTGTGGTCTTATCTGGTGGGTGATGATGCTCTCAAGTGGCGGCCTCCTTCCACTCATCTTGGTGATTGCATCCCATCAAGTGGCGTGATCCTTCCAAAGCTCCATCTCCATAAGTTCTTCCTTTATTAACTCTTCCATTTCCATTCCATTTCTTTGTTACATTTTACTCTTCTTTGTTATCTTTGTATTCTCGGTTTAGGAGACTCATTTATGAGTCAGGAGCATCATTTGGAATGGCTTGTACACCATTGATGTATTCCTTTTCTCCTTTCTAAATTCTAAGTTTCGGCTTTTGCATCATAATCACCATATCCATGTCTTTTTTCTCTTTGCCTTATGGAAATGAACCTTCACATCTACTTAACCACTTGGTTAAGTTAATGTCCAGTGGGGATTTTCCTTAGGTTCTCACCTTAATCATCTTAAAAATCCAATCCTAAGAAAAGTGTCACCAAAAAAATGCTAAATCATAAAATCAACTCACGTCAACTTGTGTTGAGAACTACCTAGGGTAAGCTCTGGTTAGAAAAGTCTTAGTACTAAAGAAGTTCATTGTGACTCACCTCACTTTCCTGGGAGTGAACTTGGGGAAAACTTACACTTGAACCCTTGATTTATTTCACAAAACTAAACATATTTTATCACTCAAAGTTGAATTTCTAAAAATCTTTGTGAAAACAATTGCTTTTCAACAATAGGTGATCATAGCAAAACCCATCATACTAACAAAAATAATTTTTATTTTGTTGATCCTCTTGTATTTACATATCCAGCAAAAAGTTTAAAAACTTTCTATTCCTCTTACTGACATAGAAAAATATTCTTTTTCTCAAGGAAAATGTTTAATGGTCAGAAAACTACTTGATAACCATTCTAGTAATCTAGAACAATCACAACAGGAAAATCTATTCCACATAAGATGTGCAGTTTTTGACAAAATTTATTCTTTAGTTGTGGATAATGAGTCCTATTCTAACTGTTGTAGTAAAAGAGTGATCCTCAAGTTAAATCTTCCAACCAGAACCTTATAAATTACAATCGATTAATGAGGATAGTGGTATTCTTATGAGTAGCCAAGTAAATATTCCAATAACCTTGAGGTCTTATCAAGAAACAATTTTATGTGATATTATCCCAATGGATGATGGACACCTTTTACTTGGCCACCCATGGCTATCTAATTATAAAGTTATTCAAGACGGAAAATCAAATAAAACTAGTTTTCGTCACGTAGGGAAAAGAATCACCCTTTGTCCTCTCACCCTACTCAAGTCAAAGGAGATCAAATTTTTTTACAAAACCTTATTGACAATGCAAAGAGAGAGAAGGAGAAATTATGAGAGATAAAGAAAATAGAAAGAGAAAGAGAGGAGAAAGAAACAAAAGACAAGATAAAGAATTTTTCTAAAAAGTTGACAAAAGAAGAATCTCCATCCCTAAAAACTCAAAACGAGTTACCTAAAATTATAGAGACACTAACAATAGAACCTCCTATAAATCTAGGATATGATAAGCAAGAAATAGAGATGTCTTATAAAGAGTTATCAAAATTTTCATTTTCTTTTTGTCAATTCTTTTTTCAAAAAAAAAAATTGTTTTCTTTTTCTTTTCCATTCATTCCTTTTCCTTTTCTTTACTCCTCCCCTTCCATTGTGTCATTATTTTTTCCTTTTTATTTTTCTTTAATTTTTTTCTATTTTTCTTTCAAAAAAGAACCTCATCCCTTTCCAAAATTAAATTATTAAAATTGTGTACTTCAATCTCCATACCTCTTGGTGCTAGGACATTGCAATGTTCCTTAGGATTTACCTGTGTTGGCAGTGAATCCTTTTTCTTGATGTTCTGTTAGTTGCTTGGCCAACTGCCTCATTTGTGTTTCCAAATATTTTATGGAAGCTTCAATGTTGTTTTGGTTCATCAAGGAGGCTTGCATGAATTTTTCTAGTGAATCCTCCAGTTTTCATGTTCTTTCATATAGTAAAGGATAACGTTGTTGTTGTTGCTGGTAGGGTTGGTTGTTGTTGGAGGAAACATTGTCCTATTTCCATCCAAAGTTCTATATTGGATTGTTCCTCTAGCTTTTCCTTCCTTGGTTGCTTATATATTGAACTTCCTTTATTGTTATGGGGTTATAGGAACATTGACCAGGAAAATTATTTTCTCCAAATACCTCATATGTCCTTGGGTGCTTAGGAGATTGAGAAGGATTGATAGCGTGCAATTGATGAGGCAACTTTGACATTTGCTTTGTTAAGGCTTCAATCTGTTGGGTCAATATTTTGTTTTGAGCTAGGAGTGCATCAGTTGTGTTTAATTCTAGCATTCCTTTCTTCTAACCAACATGTGTGGCCTTTTGCACTTGATAATATGTTGAAGGCAAAGCATCTATTATTTTGGTTTAATGTGAGTTGAATTTTAGATGTTTCCTTTTAAGGTGACACTTTACTTGAGATTGAGATTTTAGCACAATTATGGTGAGAACCCTAAGAAGATCCCCACTGGACACGAACCTAACCAAGTGGTTAAGTAAGTGTGAAGGTTCACTTCACAAGGGCAAAGAGAAAAACACAAGAACATGGGTGACAATGATGCAAAGGTAAAAATTAAAGAACATAAAGGAAACAACAAAATGATTTAACCGAATGGAAGAGATGGAATTAAACAAGAACATATAACAAAGAGAATTGATGGAAAGGAAGATGAAAGACAAAGATGAAGGAAAAGGAAGCTTGTGGACGATGGAATGAGAGGATGAACACGCCACTTGGATGGTGGATTCTCCAAGATAAGTGTAGAGGGCCGCCACTTGAGAGTTCTCAACTCACTCAAGATAAAACCTTAAAGCTAGAGGACTCAAGCCTCACTAACACCTCACACAATTTGTGCAGAGTAACTTTTCTATTCCAATTCAACATGTAAGATACAATGGGTAGGCCTCCTATTTATAGGTGAAGGAGCCTTGGAAAACAAGCAAGAGGGATAGGATGGGAAAAGGGAAAAAATGGGCAGCCTTAGGGTTTGACTAAGTCAAACCCGCATCCTAGGCTTGACCTTCTAGAAACTAGGTCAAAATGCCTTCCAAAAGGGCTAGAAACAAGTTAAAATGATAACTACACCCCCTATTATGCTAAAGGCACCTTATTCTAGCCTATCTTTGCTATTTGGACCCCTAAAGTGAGCCCAAATTATTTACATAACTTTTCTCTTGTGGAAAGACCAGAAGGAAGAACTTCTGATATTCTGGTATATAGCTGGTTCTTCTTCTGCTGATGTTTTCTTAAGGTTTGGTGGGGTCCGACTTTGTATACCGAGATGACTGACCTTTTTGTGATTTTCTTTATGTTTCCTTAGTCATCTACTGATTTTTGTGGTTTGTATCATGGTTTCTTTCTTTGCATCAACCATCACCATGGTTCCTCCTAGTGCTACATCGAATATAATTTTGGTGTAAGGCCTTAGACCATTGTGAAATATATTTAGTTGGCCTATGTCTTCAAATCCATGGTTAAGACATTTTCTTAATAGCATCTTGAGAGCTCTCTAGATTCACATAAGGGTTCATCTAGTTTTTGCCTTATTGAGGAAATGTCAGATTTAGTTTTTATAAACCGAGAGTGTGGAAAAACTTGTTTAGAAATTTTTCTTCAATATCACTCCAACTATTTAAGTTGTCGATAGGGTAGGATTTAAGCCACTCGTCTGCCTTTCCAAATAATGAGAAAGGGAATAGTCTTATGTAGAGTGATTTCATGTCCCTTTCTTCAAATCCCATAGTTCCTACCAATTTATAGAAAGTGGATAAATGAGTATATGGGTCCTCATGATCCATTCCTGTGAAATAATGGCTACTAATTAAGCTTAAGAATCTTGGCTTCATTTCCAATGATCTGGTTGTAGCAGGCATGGGTATGCTTAAGAAGCATCTTGGTCCTTGTTGCAAAGCACAATGTCCTAACGTTCTTCTTAAAGGATTAACAATCCTCCTTCCTTCATTATTTCTATTTTTAGCCATTTCTTCAGATTGGGTTGTATGAGATTGAGAGTTGGTTGAGGTTGGATCTGATCCTTTTTCTTGATCTCCTTGGTTTTTCTTTTAGCTTTCTTCTTTTTGATCTCAAGAGTTTTTCAATATCCTACTGAAAAAACAATTCTTCTGAAGAGGACTTGCCTCTTGTTAGCATGCAAGTATATTCTTTCCCAAGGCTATATATATTAAACAAAGAAAATAAAATTAAAACAAAAATTGGTTAGAGTGTTAGAAGGTAGTCTAATATAAACAGTTAAAGTTACATCTACGGTTAGAAAGTTAGCTTATTCACAAATTTTACAATATGTACTTCTTCAAAATGAAATATAACTACCTGATAAATCAATTAATTTCCTGGCAATGGCGCCAGAAAGACTTGATGGTAGCGGAATTAAAATACTTTTCTCGACAAGCAGACCGAGTCAACTGTAGTAATGTTGAGGGTTGTCCTATCCACAGGGAATTAATATTTACCACACTAGTAATAACTCTCAAGGTGAAGATACAAGTTGGTTTTCATATATTTATATAAATAATTATACTAATCCTACTATAATATTTAGCGAGAGGTTAAGCTTTTGACAAACAATAGAAGCAAAATGATAACAATATAACACAAGTGTTGGGATTGAAAGAACTTTATGAATCTCTTTTATTATTGTTATTTATAAATACTATGTTTGTTCAAGCTTTATGTTCCTTATGGCCAAACCAAGTTGATTCCTCGCACGAGGTTATCTAGAACTATTAATTATTCCAATTAATTCTTTGCATTTTTATATCTTATTTCTGCATTAAGATGGAATAGTTCACCATATTCCTAGTTATGCGCTATGCAACAATTGAGATAGATGGCTAATTTGATAGGGTTCAGACACATGAACTCACCTTCTAGCCTCATTCATGCTCCAAGGGCATTAATGGTCGTTCCCAACCATTAAGCATTAACATAGTATCAAACACATAAAACTCAATTCTCAAATAAAAACACGTATTCATAAACAACAATAACTTAAGAAACATCATATTGCTTTTCAATCCCAAAAGGATAAGTTTAGCAACACATAGTAAAATCTTACAGTGAATGCTCAAGAATGAGAAGCTAAAGAACAAAAACATGAATCCCTGGATGTTGTTTGCCAGCTTAGGTTTTTGATCCCTTTCTTCATAGTTTTTTCTTGCCTTCATCCCTGAGGCTTGATCTGATGATCTGATATGTCTCTAAAACCAGCCTCCCTTGAGCCTAGGCACTTTGAGCCTTTAGTTTTAAGCTCCTATGCTCTTTAGCTCTTTTTCCTCCTTTCCTATTGATAATTTAAATGACACCTTTGTTAGGAAAGATGGCTTTAAACTAGAGGGGGGGTGAATTGTTTAAAGAGGTTTTTGCAAACTTTTTGCAAGCTAGAATGAATATCTTTCAGAAATCAGTTGATTAAGCAATTCAATTTGCCAAAACAGCAAGTAAAACAGCACTGCCAGGAAAACAATCGGTTGTTTCTGCGAAACAATCGGTTGTTTATATCAGCAAACAACAAACAAACTGAATTTAAAAAGTAAGGGATAGAGAGATTGTACACAATTGTTTATACTGGTTCACTCCAACCCAGAGCTACATCCAGTCTTCTCAGAACCCTGAGGAAATCCACTAAGCAATCACACCTTGATCACTTACACAACAAGCAAGACAATGACCTTGAAAACCTCAAGACACACACTCTCCTTGGCCAACACTAAGATTGCTGATCTTGAACACCTCAAGAACACATAGCCAATCTCAGCAACAATACACAGAAGAAATGTTTCAGCAGTTTACACAGATTACACTTGTTACAGATGAAGATCTGAAATCAATACAAGTAGAATCATATTCCAACACCTTGAACCTTGAACAATCTCTTTAGCTCTTAAGCAATCTCAGCACTTTTTGAAAACTCTCTTAGAAGAACTTTGTCAAAAGCATTCACTTATAAAAGAGATTTTCTGAATTTATATAAAAAGAAGTTTGTTACCAAATCTTAACAAACCCATAAAAGCTTTCAAAAAGATTGGTCAAAGCATTTAATGACTGGAGCGTATTCAGTTTCAAATCATTTAAAGCTCAATCAAAGAAAACAGTTTTTCTGTTAAGGTTTCAAAACAAACAATCGGTTGTTTCCTCGAATCAATCAGTTGTTTTGTCACTTAACAGTTTTCTTCATTCAAAAACAGTTTTCAAACTTTCTCAAAACATCTAAGTGTAAACAATCGGTTGTTTCGACAGAACAATCGGTTGTTTCAACTTAGTTTGAAAAACACTTTACTTTGTTTAAGGATTGAGATGCTAAGTGCTTTGAGATTTAATCTAAGGGTGGATTACAACATAAACTACCCAGAACAAAACAATAAACCAGCACAGCAGCATCAAGCAAAGCAGAGGCTTCATCATCCTTCAAAAGATTTGGATTCTTCAAAACCTTGAACACCACTTGGTTCAACAACCTCAAGGTCTTTATTTATAGACTTTTAGAAAGAAGCTTCACTAGATTCACCATATTAAGTTTTTCTTTCAGTGCAGGCCAATCCGCACAGTGGATTTGCTTTCTTCATGTTGGAGTAATCTTTGGGCTTCAAGCCCATTTCTAGGTTTCATAGGGTTCATATGTGCAGGGATTTGCTTCAAGTTAAGCCCAAGATATCCCTTTCTTAGCCATGAAGTCTTCTCGAGGTTAAGATCGATTGTAAGTCAATCCTTTTTCTCCTAATTTTGGCTTAGATGGGCTTCAAGCCCTTCTTTAGTGAATCTGAGCTTTCTTCAAGGTAAGTATTTTAAGCTCTCTTCCTTTATGATTTCACGCAGCCTTTCATGCACTAAAATCTCTTTGTGTCTTATGGCCTCTATCCGCTGAACGCATGGTATCAACACTTAGCGTTTTGAGTGGTTTCTTGAAGCTTGTTTTCTTACCACAATCCATTGAGCCATTCTTCATGCACTAGGAAGATTGATCTTATCTGATCTTTATTATTTATTTTGTTTCCTTTTTCTGCAAGATTGCTCCAATTTCTTCTCCTACTCTTCTTTTTAGAGTTTAACTTGATTTGGTGGGATTTTGCATGCTTTTTAGATTACTCTCATATTATACATAATGCATGCAAATCTTACTATGGATTTTACAAAATTTAACCCTTATCAGGAAGTAGTGAACTTGAATGACATTGTGTTTATAAGTAACTGAGTAAGAAGGTAAAAATTTTAATCAATCCCAACACTTTTATCAATCTAAGAACATATCCTTTTGACACCAATTTTTAACGTCATAAACTTTACTTTCATTTTAATTCACCATATCCTTTGCACACCTTCACATGATTATTTTCATGCTTTATAATGAAAGACACATTTGTTGTGATTAAAACTAGTCATTGAGGATACGACTGTTAGAATTAATGGCCTAAACAAGAGGAGGGTGAATTGTTTATCAAAAAATTTTCGCAAATACTGGCTAAGAATGAAGATTTATAAAGAATTATAGAAAGAGCAATCAGAGAAGCCAAGAAATCAAAGCTTTTAAAAATTGTTTGCAAAAAAACAATCGGTTGAAATTACGATTTAACCGGTTGTTTATAGCAGCAGAGATATAAACCACATCAAACAGTTTGTAATTGAGAGAGAGAGAGAAGATTGCACAATCAATTATATTGGTTCACTCCTTACTAGAGCTACATCCAGTCCCTAGAAAACCACTAGGTATTCCACTAGGTAATCAACAACAGACGTGATCTTGACCACACAAGAACACACACCCTCTTTGACTTTCCACACACATAGTCAGAACAACCCTCTAACTTTACAGATTTACTGTTTTACAAGAATTCAAATTGGAAATAATGACAAGAATAAAAGGAACAGATTACACCTGGTTTACAGGAAATCACAGAGCTCCTAGTCCACTTCTCAAACCAATTGCACAGCTCAAGGCAATGTAGCAAAGTTTGAATGAAATCCTTCACAAAACATTTACTTAATCTCTCTTTCTGTATTTTAAAACAAGGAGGGTAATTCAGTTTTATAGCTCTTCAACCTAGCCGTTTTAGGCAGTTAAACACGAGCCAAAACAGTTTCAAATTAACTGAAAACAGATTTAACAGGTTTTTGGAAAGCTGTTAAGAAATTCAAAAATCAACCAGTTGAAATGTCAATTTAACCAGTTGAATTGGTTTTGACAGTTAGTCAACCAAGTCAAAAACAGTTTGAAAACCGTCCAAACAAGTTGGGTGAAAAACAACCGATTAAACCGAGAAATCAATAGGTTGTTTTTCACTTAGCTTAGAAAAACACTTTCCATATTCAAAACCAAATTGATTTAGTTCTGCTTTTGATTAAGAGTGGATCTAACCAATTCTAAACACCTAGAACTAAACTCCAAACACAGCAGCACAGTCTTCAAGCTATCTTCACGGATTTGGAGGCATCAAAGCTTCATTTTCAACATTCTCCCCCTATTTGATGAAGACAAATTCCTGGGTTGCTTTGGGATGATCTGCTTAGAATTTGGCATAACCTGCAATCACAAACAAATGCGGAAACAAGGTATAATCAATTCTAGATATATCAAGCCTTACAAAACCAGTTTCCACTAGGTGATTTCCAAAGAGGAAGATCAACCAAATCAGTGTGAAAACCAGTTACACACACATAAGTGCAGCAGCAGATAAATAATCGTTTACGACACAGGAATAACCGGTTAAAAATATCAGAGTGCAGCAGATTAACATCTATCCAATGCAGTTATCAAACCGAATAAGTGTAGGAATTAGATGATTACAACCTCAAAGCCACTTCTCCCCCTATTTGTCTTCACAAATAGAGTTCAGGAAGTATAAAAACAGCAAGGATTTAAGGCATAGTTTGTAAATCAAGGATGCCTAACTCATTCCTTAAAGAGAAGAACCTGCAAAACAACTAAAAAAAATGCAGTACCAGAGTATCCAGACTCGCTTGCACCACTAAACCAGTTTTCACTAAGTGATTTTCACAAAGAAAATCATCAAAATCAGTGTGAAAAACCAATGTAAGTGAGATGCAAAATTAGAGTTTCTGCACAGCTTTAAACCAACAATTAAAACAGATATAAACCAGCATACAAACAACATACAAACCAGCATATTCTCCCCCTGTTTGTCTTCACAAATAGAATCATAGGAGGGATAAAAACCTGTCTTTTGCATCAAAGTTCTCCAGCATTGAAAACCAGTATGAATCAGTGCATATAACAACACCATTTTAGTAAAAAAATATGTGATACTATATCAAAATTGCAGTAGAAATCTGTAGTGTATCAAAGCTAAGGCAACAGCAAAATAAACCAAAAAACCAATGTGCGTAGTAGTACTATTTCAACAACAAATCATAGAGCCCAGAAACCACTATTTCTCCCCCTTTCTTTTCTTCATCCAGCAGTTCTCATCTTGGTCCCCAATATTAGAAGCTATCTGCTTTGTTGCAGCAAGTTCAACCTCACTAAAGTGCACACCATATGCAGTGCCAGCAATATAGCACTTCAGAAAGTTCATCTTCAAGTGTTTCTCACCTTCTTAGGCAGATCATCCTGTTGCAGAATTTCAACTGGTTGTTTCTCATAATCAACCTATTGTATTTCTGGAAAGGATTTCAGCTTGTGCAAAAAGGTGTTCTTATCATCTTCTTCAGTAATGCTAACAGTTGCAACAAGATAACCAACAGGTATTTCCAAATTTATGTTTGACAATGTAGGACTCTTAGCATTTGCATCCCAAGAAAGGTATCCATTCTTGATTGAGATATCTTGTAAAGTTTGATCAAGAGGTGGATTTGGTAGAAATATTCTCTATTCTGCTAAGAGCAAACCTTCCAATCATTTCAAAGATACATTTTCATTCACCACCTCCAAGCAAGGTGAAGACTTCAAATGTAATCACATTCATAAATATTCATCAACACCATGACCACCAATGTGATTTACATAGGTTATAAATTTTTGACTTGTCAAAAATTTGAGTAAGGTGTATGCTCTTGAACCATAATAATAAGCATCACTTTGATTAGTCTTCATCATAGCACCTAAACTTGAAAGGTCCTGCAAAACAAAATTTATGCATATACAAAGCAAGCATAGCAACAGGATAACAAGGCACACACAAACCAGTTTTTTGCATAAGCCATAAGCATAAAGACCAGTAAAAGCAGTGTGTAAATCAGTGCAGAATTAATGCAAATCAGTGTGTGCACAGAGTTATAGCAGCAGCAAGATAAATCAGAATAAAGCACCGTAGTTCTGCGTATACAACATTAGCAAAAAAACCAGAAAAAGTTAAGTGCTTTCAAGTGCAGAGCCGTAACAACATAATGCATCACATTTAAAGCTATCATCAATACAACCAAAACACACATAAACTTCTCCCTCTATTTGTCCTTACAAATAGACAATGAGAAGGGTTGTACAAAGCAAAAACTAGAAGGATAATACAATAGTCCAACAGTACAGACAATGTAAGGCATTTCAAGAATAGAAAATGATATAGAGCTTTCAACGAAACAACTGGATATATTCTTTTATGATCCGATTTTGAGGCACACTCAATGTATATTTGACCAAAAGCAAGATTTAAAAAATATAGGTTTAACCATGCCTAAGCAAATTTGGCTGCTTTATGCAGAGGTGCCAGTGGCAAAACAATCGGTTGTTTTACTGTGTCAACAAAGAGAACATTTTTTAGAGCAAAAAAAATATACCTTTTAAATTGCTGAAAAATGCAATATGCAATTTGTTCATACCTTTGCACAGAGAACCCCAATAGATTCACCCAAAAAGAAGACTTTGAGATGTTCATATGGTCACAAGGCTCACTTACCTACATTGAGAAATGAAAACACACATACTCTCTTTATTCTTGAAGTTTCTCTTTTGACCAACCACTATGCATGTGCCAAGGATGTCTCTTGACATTCAAAGAACCCTGCTAGATGTACACATTTGAAAAGTTCAGGCACTAGAATTGACTTTAAATCTTTTTCCCTTGATACTTCATTCTTTACACCCAATATAATTCTTGGCTTTCAAGGATACCTACAAGAAAAGGTTAAGCAAGATTCGGTCCCCTTATAAATTTAGGTCCATGAGTGTTAGTATTGTTGTTAGGAACCTGAGGATTCTTAGGAACCCACTTTAAAAAGCCTTTGGAAACAAGAATTTTTCAAACTTTGCAAAACCTGATAGAATAACCCTTTCTCATACAGTAGAAACAAGAAACAACCGGTTGTTTCGACTTTTTAGTCGGTTGTTTTTCTACGAGAGTTGAAAAAGGTTTTGAAATCCCATTTTCTTACCCTGTGGATAAAAGCCAAGTCTAGATTTTCCAAAAACACAGTTCAGAGATGCAAGCACAATTTCAAAATTGGACTTCCCTTTAGAAAGCTTATCCATAGTTTTTATGAGATAGTGAATCTTCTTTTGAAGAGACTCACAATTTTCACAAACACTAGAATCACACTTGCAAGAAGAATTTTGATAAATCATCTCTAAATTTTCAAAATCAGTTTTCGAATTATTTAATTCTTCTTCCAAGACTTTGACTCTATTTTCCAACCAGTTGTTTTTACTTTTCAACTGATTATTCAAAAGGGTCAATCTAGAAGCTTCTTCATGAGTCTCTTTAAAAGCCTCAAGAAGTTGATGATAATTTTCAGTATTTATGGAAGAGTTTGAACTTACACTATTTGATGCAGACTCCTCTTTTGCCATCAGACACATGTTGGTTTTTGAAACTTCAGAGGATGATCCAGAGAAGGACATGTCATTGTCCAGCCAAGCATTTCTTGAATATTTATGAGTTCTTTTAAGAGTGTCCCACATATCTTTAGCTGAAACACACTTTGAAACTCTAAGAAGCTCATTAGAATCAAGAGCAAATGCAATAATATTTTAAGCAACACAATCAAGATGATCTTTTTCATTTTCATCCTTGGCCAATTGAGACAAAGATTTTTCAAAAAAAAACTTTATTAGTTTTAAGAATAGGTATGAAAGAACTGTTTGTGATGACATCCCATATTTTCCTATCTATAGATTCAACAAAAAAATTTCATTCTAATACACCACATTTGATAGTTCACACCACAGAATAGAGGTAGTTTATTAAAGAAGCACCTTCCCCAAAAGCGAACTTGTCAGCCATTAAAACAGATTTGAAAAACAGAACTTGAGAAAATTTCAAGAACCTAGCTCTTGATGCCAATTGTTATAATTAATGGCCTAAACAAGAGGGGGTTGAATTGTTTATCAAAAGACTTTCGCAAATACTAACTAAGAATGAAGATTTACGACGAATTACAGAAAGAGCAATCAGAGAAGCCAAGAAATCAAAGCTTTTAAAAACTGTTTGCAGAAAAACAATCGATTGAAATTACGATTTAATCAATTGTTTATAGCAGCAAAGACATAAATCACATCAAACAGTTTGTAATTGAGAGAGAGAGAGAGAGAAGATTGCACAATCAATTATACTAGTTCACTCCTTACCAGAGCTACATCCAGTCCCCAGAAAACCACTGGGTATTCCACTAGGTAATCAACAACAAATTACAACACACCAAAACCTCAAAGAGGTGATCAGCCCTTTGATTTTACAGATTTACTATTTTACAAGAATTCAAATTGGAAACAATTACAAGAATAAAAGGAACAGATTACACATGGTTTACAGGAAATCACAGAGCTCATAATCAACTTCTCAAACCAATTGCACAGCTCAAGGCAATGTAGCAAAGCTTGAATGAAATCCTTCACAAAACTTTTACTTAATCTCTCTTTTTGTATTTTAAAATAAGGAGGGTAATCTAGTTTTATAGCTCTTCAAACTAGCCGTTTTAGGTAGTTAAACACGAGCCAAAACAGTTTCAAATTAACTAAAAACAAATTTAACTGCTTTTTGAAAAGTTGTTAAGAAATTCAAAAATCAACCAGTTGAATTATCGATTTAACCGGTTGAATTGGTTTTGAAAATTAGTCAAAAAAGTCAAAAATAGTTTGAAAACCCTCCAAACAAGCTGGGTGAAAAACAATTTATTAAACTGAGAAATCAACAAGTTGTTTTTCACTTAGCTTAGAAAAACACTTTTCATATTCAAAACCAAATTGATTCAGTTGTGCTTTTGATTAAAAGTTGATACAAACCAAGACAACAAGAAGATGACCAAGGATGCACACTATGAAAGGTCATCTCAACATTCAAGTGAAGACCTCTCCAGAGGGAGAAATGGACAAAGGCCCAAGCATCTCAAGTTCTTCCTACTGGTCTTCTTAAGAATAAAACAAGTTGTAAATAATTTGGGCTCACTTTGAGGGTCAAATAGCAAATATGGGCTATAATAAGGTGCCTTTAGCATAATAGGGGGTATAGTTATCATTTTAGCTTGTTCCTAGCCCTTTTGGAAGGTATTTTGACCTAGTTTCTAGAAGGACAAGCCTAAAAAGCGGGTTTGACTTAGTCAAACCCTAAGGCTGCCCATTTTTTCCCTTTTCCCATCCTACCCCTTTAGCTTATTCTCCAAGGCTCCTTCACCTATAAGTAGGAGGACTACCTAGTGTATTTTTTCATGTTGAATTTGAATAGAAAAGTTACTCTACACAAATTGTGTGAGGTGTGTGAGGCTTGAGTCCTCTAGCTTTAAGGTCTTATCTTGAGTGAGTTGAGAGCTCTCAAGTGGCGGCCCTCTACACTTATCTTGGAGAATCCACCATCCAAGTGGCGTATTCATCCTCTCATTCCATCATCCATAAGCTTCCTTTTCCTTCATCTTTGTTTTTCATCTTCCATTCCATCAATTCTCTTTGTTATATGTTCTTGTTTAAGTCCATCTCTTCCATTTGGTCAAATCATTTTGTTGTTTCCTTTATGTTCTTTAATTTCTGCCTTTGCATCATTGTCACCCATATTCTTGTGTATTTCTCATTGTCCTTGTGAAGTGAACCTTCACACTTACTTAACCACTTGGTTAAGTTCGTGTCCAGTGGGAATCTTCTTAGGGTTCTCACCATAATTGTGCTAAAATCTCAATCTTAAGAAAACATTTAAAATCAACTCACATCTAGATTGATTTAGTTGTCCTTTTGATTAAAAGTGGATCTAACAAATTTTAAACACCTAAAACTAAACCCTAAACACAACAACACAGTCTTCAAGCTATCTTCACGGATTTAGAGGCATCAAAGCTTCATTTTCAACAACGACGAGCCCCTTATCACTTGTACTACAGTTGACTCGATCCACTTGTCGAGAAATAACCTCATCACCTTCTATATGTTCTCTCTATTTACAGGTCCAAAGGGTATAACAAATTTGATTTTTTTTCTGGGCATACACCTCTTTTGGACTGTCTAATCAATACAAACTGAGTTGATAAAATGAACACCCAATAGAGTTTAATGATGCAATAACAAAAAATAAAACTAAAATGAATAAAATAAGATAGAAATATTATCACATGATGTTGTCTTGCCATGTTTTTCCTTGACAATGGTGCCAATTTGATGTAACATTTCCTCACGTTACATTTTCAAATAAAACTAAGTTTCCATTAATGTAATATAGGGTCGACATTGGTCAGTCCAAGGAAATTATGTTATATGGGAGCCATTGTATGTTATTCTTTCTTTAACAAATTAACATAAGAGAATTAGAGTTGAAATTGGAATGAAAAATGGACTGAAAAGTAAAATAGAGTGAAGAATACACCATCTACAGATAATTGTATAACAAACAGTCTATGAACATATAAGATGTAAAGAACAGAAATATAAATGGCGGAATCTAAAAGATATGAATATGAATTACAATTTATAATAAAGTATAGAATAAATTGGGCAAAAAAATCTAAGTACAACAGTTAGACCATCTAGTCAGCAATGACTTACTAGATCGTCTAATGGTTCTACTTAGTGAGAGTGAGAAAGAAAAAGAGAATCTAAGAGTAAATTCCATAAAAGTAAATGGCAGAAATGTAAATTGTCGGAAACATAAATTGCAGAAAACATAAAGTACAAAAACTTAAAAAATGAGAATGTAAAATAGAGCATGACTGGAAATATAAATTGGGATTGAATTAATCACGAAACAAAAACGAATTTAGAGCAAAAAATGGAAATTTGAAGTGCAGAAATGTAAAAAAATAAGAATTAACATGAATTACAAACAAGAAAATTTGAAATTCAATACTAGAACATAAAATAGAGAATAAAAAAGATGGTTCAGTAATCTTCAACTGCAAACACAAGAGTCCCAAATCTGGATTTCTTGTTACTGAAGAAAACACAATCAATTGATTTGTATGTTCTTAAAAAAATACTTTTAACAGAAAATAGAATTCTAAAATGAATTTGAAGGAGAAAAAATTAAAATAGAGCATCGTCATACGTGATTCTAATTCATTATTACCCAATTCTAAAACTAAATTCACTTCAAAAGATAAAGTGTAGAATGTAAAGAGTAGAAAGAAGAAGGATTGGGAGAGAATGGATGGGAAAAATGAAGAACTTTAATATAATTGGAAACGACAAAACTGTTAACAGAAAACTAAAATTTGAAAACTAAACTACAACTACTATTGCGCCTAAGTGTTTCTAATCTACTAATTATATGTTTTTCTTCGGCTAATATTTATACAGAGAGTTTCAAAGCTTTACAAATGGGTTGACCTTGAATTGGACCCATAAAACTGATCTATAACTAACTATGTTCACTATCTTTAGCTTCTTTTCCTTTGACTGCCTAATGTTGCATTGATCGTCTAATGCCTATTTTGCATATTTTCACTCTTTCAACTTGAGTTTTTTCCACTCTTCATAGTATAAGTATCTTCATTAAAGCTCCTTATTTCAAAGACCAATTTGAAAATGTTTCTTCAAAAGATTAGAAACAACTATAAGACGATTCAAGAAAAATATAGGCAAAAAAATGCAGTTTTTATTATGTTTTTGTACAAAAACTCTAATTTTCTACAGAAAATACTAATAAAAAAAAGAATAGAATATAAGAACTGAAGAAACCTCAAGGAGATGCAATTAGCCTAGAAAATACGAGAGAAAATAAAGAGTTATCAATAGTGTAATTGAGACATTACACAACATAAAAGGAAAGACAAAAGATGGAGTTAAAGCATGATAGGATTTGGTTGACATGGGCATACATTCTAAGTTACATCCACAATTTTTTGGAAAATGCATTTACTTGCCTCCATCTTATCATACTCTTTCTAAAAAGGAAAAGTAAAGTTTTTGTCAGTGTTTACATAGTCTAAAAGTGTCATAGGTACTATTCAAATGTTAAGAACCTTGTGTTTATGCAAGATTAGAAGTTCGTTTGTTTAAAGTCCCACGATTTTCATGTGCTTTTGTACCAACTTTTTTCAGTGGCTATTCACAATATCTTACCTAGTTTTGTTAGAACTGTTATAACAAGATTGTGTTTATTTTTCAATACCATTTATAAGAAATTAATTGACCATCAAAAGTTAGATGAGTTGCAAAATGAAGCAATCACAATCTTGTCTCAATTGAAAATGTATTTTGCACCTTAATTTTTGGATATCATGGTACATTTGATAGTTTAGTTTGGGGAAAGAGATTTAGTTATGTGGACTGTTTTATTTTCGATGGACGTACCCTATTGAGAGATACATGAAGTTCTTAAAAGGATGTGTGAAGAATTAATATCATCCATAAGTTTCAATTGTTGAGAGATACATTGCAAAAGAAGTCATTGAGATTTGGTCGGGGTATATAACAAAATGTGAATCAATAAGAATTCGTAAGAATCGACACCATGGGAGATGTGAGGTAAGGGTACTCGAAATATAAAGATTAGAAATATAAGTTGAAAAGCAGTGGACCAAGCATTCTTGTACATATTGAACAATACTGATGAGGTAATCCCTTACATTGAACAACAGATTAATAAAGTCAAGGCGACACACCACCTAAATGAATGAAAAATGGCCATTAAATGAACATAACAAGAGCTTATTAGCTTGGTTTAAGAGAATGGTATGTGGTGAGCCTAATGCTTCATAAACACTGTTAAGACTAACTCATGGGCCTAATAACGATGTCATCACATTTTATGGGTACGACATTAACAAGTTTTATTTCTATTCAAAGTTAGAAGATGAGAAAAGTAGTACAAAATAGTGGGGTTACCATTCAAGCTAAGGTTATGCATTTTGCTAGTTCTAAAGAAAAAAATCCCATTTCAACATTTATTAGTTATTTCGTAGTCTTGCAAGACATAGGAGAAATGGTTTATATGGCATTTAGAGTGTCAGTGTTCAAGTGTAAATTGGTAGATAGTAATACGGGTGTGAGGACGAGTGATTACGGGTGCCTCGGGTAATTGTGGGACGAATTTCAAAGGAGAGGATGCATGTGGATCCTTGTTCTAGTAAGGAATTGAGCTCAAACGCTACTAAGTTTATGAGCTATTTATGACTCATATCTCGACGTCATGTTTCTATTGTCATTCCATCATGGGATGAGGTTCAAGACATAGAGAAAAACCTCATGTGGCAACATATTCAAGTATTTGAGCATTTTATGGGAACTCCTTTATAAGTTCAATTTTTTTATTAACCTACCTAATAAATTGATTAATGTTTCATATGTTATTAGTACAACAAAATTTTGACATTCTCGACACTAAGGTGGTAAGGAAGATCTTATCTGCCATTTCCACCAAATGAAGGGACTTCAAAACTTTCTTGACACAAGAGTATGTGTTAGGAAAGTTAAAATATGTAAATCCCTTATTTGAAGGACCAAATTAGTGATGAGGACTGAATGCAGTTTTGTATCAGTCGATTGAACTCCTCTTAGCAGGTTAGTTGTTTACAATTCTTATAATTACATAAATAGTTACAATTTTTTGTTATATCATTTTCTTTTTCATATTGTGGTAAAAAATTAGCTTCCAAAGAACGATAGAAACTGAATGATGCACCCCATTTAGTGGAGGGCTACACAATGTTGGAGCAAAAACTCATAAAGGCTCGAGCAGAGGCAACAAGGCTTGAACATGTTGACCTTGTATCTCCACCTCCCTATTATGAGATGTGGAAGGTTGCTCACATGAAATCAGATGGGTAGATAACTTCACAGTTTACACGGATTGTTGCAAATAAATCGTAAGTACAAATATACATAGTACCATTCTCATATACATAGGTTAAGTGATTAAGCTTATACTTAATTATTGTTTGCATATTTCCTGGATTCTTTAGTTAGCCGGCCACTTAGGGATCATTTTTTTCCCATAGTTGGGATGATATTTTGATAACAATGACAAGAAGACCTGAGCACTTAAGATATGTGTGCAGTATTGTTGGTTCTTATGGACTCCATGATTACTTTGGTCCACCACCATGGATAACTGTTGACTCTTGAAATCGAGAGGCCTTGCATAAGTTGGAGATTCAGTTTGAAGAAAAAACTAAATCAAATCTAATAATCCCTACAACAAGAGTTTGAGGAGAAGTTAGAATCCTTTACTCATTCTCAGCAAAACATTCAAGGAACACCTTGTATAGATCCTGAGGTTGTTCAAGTGAGCAATAAAGGGAGTTGTGTTGTTGTAGATCCCTTAGCAAATCATACTCACGTTGATGTACAAAACTAGTGTAACATAGATGTTGAAGATAACCCCCTACATCTAGTGGCAATCTGTCAACAAATAGAAGAAGGACTAACTGATACAAACTCACAAAGACTCCAAAACCAAGTCCACAAGAACATGACCAAGAATGCCAACTATAAAGGGTCATCTCAACTAGCAAATAAGGACTTCATTCGTAGGAGGAATGGACAAGGGCCAAAACATTTGAAGTTCTTCCTATTAGTCTTCTTTAATATTTAGAAAAATGTTGTAAATAAATTGGGCCCAAATGAGGGGTCCAAATAGTATAAATAAGGTAGAATAAAGTGCCTTTAGCATAGTAGGGGGTGTGGGTAGCATTCTTGCTTGTTCCTAGCCCGTTTGAAGGCATTTTGACTTAATTTCTAGAAGGATAAGCCTAGAATACGGGATTGACTTAGTCAAACCCTATGGCTGTCCACTTTTTTCCTTTTCCCATTCTACCCTTTAAGCTTGCTTTCCAAGGCTCCTAAATCTATAAATAGGGAGGCCTACCTCATGTATTGACAAGTTGAAAATTAGAGTAAAGTTACTATACACAAATTCTTGTGTGAATTGTGAGTGAGTGAGCTCCTCCAAAATTGGTCTTATCTTGTGAGTTTTAAGAGCTCTCAAGTGGCGGCATCCTTCACTTATCTTGGAGTCATTTCACCATCCAAGTGGCGTGCAACCATTCTCAATTCCATTTCTCATAAGCTTCCTTTTTCTTCATCTTTTCCTTCCATTATCATTCCATCTATTCATAAACATGTTCTTATTTTGCTTCATTATGTCTATTCGGTCTTTATATGTTGCTCTTGTTTTCCTTATGTAATTCCACACCATAACTTGTCATCATCATCACCTTATAATTGTGTTTTCCTTTTGCCTTTGTGAAATGAACCTTCACATCTACTTAACCACTTGGTTAAGTTAATGTCCAGTGGGGATTTTCCTTAGGTTCTCACCATACTTGTCTCATAAAATCCAATCCTAAGTAAAGTGTCACAATAAAAATGAACAATCATAAAATCAACTCACATCGTGTGGTATTCAGAGCTATGGTTTTGTTTATCTTTTTCAGTTGATTTGGCACTTTATTTTGTGCAGAATTTTTTTTTAGGTTCCTTGTTGAGTTAGCTATTCTGTTTTTGTTTTAATGTGAGTCTTTCTTGTTGTTTTAATTGGTGCAAATTTAATTGTGTTTGAGTCATTTTGATTTTTGAATTCATACAAGTTTTGTCAAGTCATGTTTCTCCTACAATGTCATCAATTCTATGTAGTCCTTTTATTGCTAATTTTGGTTGATTGATTTTATTTGAGTGCAGTTTTATAATTATGTTTTGAGCCTTTGGTGCGTCTTAACTTTTAGATTTGAGTTCATGCTAGTGTGATAGATCCATACAAGTTCAAATACATCAATTCCATTGTGTCTTTGTAGTTTCTCAATGTTGTTTTTCATTCCAAAATAGGTTTCCTCTATTTTACTGAATCTATGCTGACTGTTTTCGTTTATGCAAATTAAATTTGTTGGAGAAAAATTCTGAAACTCTGGATTTGAGTAGTTTGAAGTGTTAAGAAAAAGTGAAAAAAAAGAAGTGTAGCAAAATACAAAATACAAAAAAAATGATAAATGAAATATAGAGAGAGTACAAAATTCTGGCGCTGGAAAAACGGTGAAGTGGCAGTAATTTTCGGAAATTTATCACAATTATTTGGCACACCGTTTTGATACAATTCCAGCGCCTACTTTGAGCTAAGACATTGAGCTTTCTGTGATTTAAATTTCACATTCAAATTTGCATTATTCATCTCAGCATAATTTTTTCAAGTCACACAAAGTTTTACACATATTCCAGTAGTACTGTTTTTTGGTTTTCTTCATCCAATTCTAGTACCATTCTCTAGGTTCTCTTTGTGTACTACCTTGTTTTGAGTGCCTTATTTTCTTTGCTTGTCATTTTCATTCAATATTCTTTTCTAAAGTTTTGTCATATCTCTCTTTCCATCTTTGATTTAGCTTTTCTTGTTTAAGTTTTTCTTGCTTGTCTTCTTGTTTCCTTCAAGTTTTGTTTCAGTTTCATCTTGCTTGAGAGGCTTTGTCCTTTTTTATTTGAGGGTTTTCATCAATCAAGAAAGACCTTTGAGGAGTGGAAACAATTTCTTGAGTGCTTTGAGTGTTTCTCCTCCAAACCGCAAGCTTGAGCTTGTTTTTCCACTAACTTTGCTTTCCTAATTGTTTGTTCTTTGTGTTTTTGTGTTTGATTGTTGTGATGGCTCCTATTTTAAGTGTTGCATCTTCCAAACTGCATGCCTATCACAAAGCTCACCTTTTGGGAGAACTTGTGGAGGTCAAGAAGCAACTTGTCCACAAAGATGAAACACTTAGCCAATTTGCCAAAAGATTGCAAAGACTAGAAGAAGCTCATGCAAGGCAAAATCAACATTATGAGGACAAATGAAGTTTGCACAATTTTGCCAAAAGGCACCATAAACACCAACCACAACCACAACATTCATTTAATTTTGTCAAGTTACCTAGTTTTAGTGGGTCCAATTACCCTTCTTTGTATTTAGATTGGGAAGCTAAGGTTGAACATCTCTTTCATGTGTATAAGGTCACCGAGGACCAAAAAGTTAGGTTAGCTTCCTTAGTTTTCTTAGACTATGCCAACCAATGGTGGCACAAACTTGTAATGGACATTGGGCTAAACAAGAGGCCAACTGTGGTCTCTTAGTATGATTTAAAGGCATGCATGTGCGCGAGGTTTGTTCCTCCTCCTTATAGGAAGGAAAATTTGTTGAAGTTCCAAAGGCTTCATCAAGGACATAGGATGGTAGATGAATATTTTAAAGATTTCGAAACATCTTTGACTAAAATGAATATGCATGATAATGAAGAGTCAAAGATAAAAAGGTTTGTAAGTGGTTTGCGAAAAGAAATTACAGATCTTGTAGAATTAAGTGAGTACTCCTCTTTAACGAAAGTGGTTCACCTAGCCATCAAGGTAGAATCACACCTTTTGAAGAAAACAACTTTCAAACATACTCACAGTGATGGTTTCTACAAATCTTCTTGGAAGGATACAAACAAAATTTCTACAAATATTTCTCCTTCCAATTTTTCAAACAAACCCACTTCTACCCACAAAGTTTCTAAACATACTCCTTCTACATCTCCACCTAAGTCACCCACCAAAACTTCAAAAATAAAATGTTTTAAATGTTTAAGTTTTGGGCACATAGCTGCCAATTGTCCAGATAAACAAACCATAATTTTACACAAGGTAAAACCAGACCAACTAAAAACAAAATCCAAAAGTAAAAATGAAAGCGAAAAAGAAGGCCAAGATACCATGGGTCTCATCCCTTCACCTCCAAGGTGTTTTCCTTCCTTCTCTTTTTCATTACCTAAAAATTATAAATACTTGATATTTTTGCTTAGGAAGTTTAGGGATGATATTCCAAACCCTCCTAAAGGTTCTCACCTTATAAGAGGATTTTTCACAAAACATTTCATCCCCAAATATTCTTTTCAAACATGTCTTGTAGCTAGAATTCCCACATATGATCTCCTTGACATTAATCACCATAAGTTTGCTTCACCCCTACCATATCCATCTAATGTGAACAAACTTACTGTGTTCTATGCAGGACTACTAAATTCGTGCACAAATTCTTTCGAACCTGGGGAGCATGATACAAACCCACAAAGACTCCAAAACCAAGTCCACAAAGAATGCCAACTATAAAGTGTCATCTCAACAAGCAAATAAGGACTTCATTCGTAGGAGGAATGGATAAGGGCCAAAACATTTGAAGTTCTTCCTATTAGTCTTCTTTAATATTTAGAAAAATGTTGTAAATAAATTGGGCTCAAATGAGGGGTCCAAATAATAGAAATAAGGTAGAATAAAGTGCCTTTAGCATAGTAGGGGGTGTGGGTAGCATTCTTGCTTGTTCCTAGCCCGCTTAAAGGCATTTTGACCTAATTTCTAGAAGGATAAGCCTAGAATACGGGATTGACTTAGTCAAACCCTATGGCTAACCACTTTTTTCCTTTTCCCATTCTACCCTTTAAGCTTGTTTTCCAAGGCTCCTAAATCTATAAATAGGGAGGCCTACCTCATGTATTGACAAGTTGAAAATTAGAGTAAAGTTACTATACACAAATTCTTGTGTGAATTGTGAGTGAGTGAGCTCCTCCAAAATTGGTCTTATCTTGTGAGTTTTAAGAGCTCTCAAGTGGCGGCATCCTTCACTTATCTTGGAGTCATTTAACCATCCAAGTGGCGTGCAACCATTCTCAATTCCATTTCTCATAAGCTTTCTTTTCCTTCATCTTTTCCTTCCATTATCATTCAATCTATTCATAAACATGTTATTATTTTGCTTCATTATGTCTATTCGATCTTTATATGTTGCTCTTGTTTTCCTTATGTAATTCCACACCATAACTTGTCATCATCATCACCTTATAATTGTGTTTTCCTTTTGCCTTTTTGAAATGAACCTTCACATCTACTTAACCACTTGGTTAAGTTAATGTCCAATGGGGATTTTTCTTAGGTTCTCACCATACTTGTCTCATAAAATCCAATCCTAAGTAAAGTGTCACCATAAAAATGAACAATCATAAAATCAACTCACATCACTAACCCTTTGTGGTGTCCCTCTATAGTCTGATTAGACACAAGTAGTGGTTGATGAAGCTCGGGATGTTGTTGCTCGTAGGCTTTAGGCTATACATTTGGTCATGTGAGTTTTAGCACAGACACATGCATTACATTATGTTATTTTTTTGTTCAAATATTATTGTTATAATTTTTATCAATGTTGAATTAACCTTTTTCCTTTGTTTAGGATTTTGTTCATCATGATAAGTAGGTTATCAGAGAACCTATTATTCATGATGATGACTTGGAAGAAGTTGGATGATCTCATATCTCAACTTCTTACCATATTACCTAAGTTTAGGAGGAAACCATTGTAGATACAATAGGACAACATGGTATTTAGAGTCAATACTACTATTGTTCATTTATACATTTCCTTACCAAACGCATTGGAGGTTGTTGAGGAACCTTCATGTTAAACATTTCTGTGATACAACTATGGACCATATAAGTCATATTATGTTGTATGTTTCATATTATAACAATTACATTTAACTTATAATTCATTATATTAGGTACATGGACAAATTGAGTGTGGAGTAAGTAAAATCACAAATATATGGATTTTTTTAGCCACAACCTATCTAAAAATATGGGAGCACAAATGTCTAAATTCAGTCATACTTGCAAACATGGATAAGTGACTCACATATGAATATTTACTTAGCTCCATACATTGAAGGATTAGTTTTGTAAGTTGTATATATTTTTAAAATTTTGGTAATATATAACTAATTGTTTGTCATTAGCTATAGGTTTCATTGGCAATTAATTGTAATTATACCTAAGAATTACGTAATATTATGGTTTTGTTTGTTAAAACTAAAACCCAACTAGAAAATGAATAGCTTATTACAAAGATGAATTTAACATTTTTCATTATATAACTAACTATTTCTCATTAGCTATACGTCCCATTGGCAATTAATTATAATTATACGTAAGAATTACATAATAATATAATAATATGATTTTATTTTCTAAAAAGAAAACTCAACCAGAAAATGAATAGCTTATTACAAGGATATATTTAACATTATGTAACATATGTTCTTAGCACACTAGCGCAGAAAAGTAAATCAAATGCGGTTATTTTTCATTTATAAATGCGGTTACAGGACCGCATTTGCTCAGCACGCATTCGTAAATCGTAGATATACAAATGCGGTCAAAGGACCGCATTTATAAATTAGATTTACAAATGCGGTCATTTCATATAACCGCATCTGTATATTAACCTGAATGAGGGGATGCGGAGCCATCGTTGTATGAGAAGCCTTGTATGAGAAGCCTTCGTTGGTGGCAGCGGCAGCAGCAGAGAGCGGTGGCGGCAGCAGCAGTGGCAGCAGCAGCGGTGGCGGCAGCAGATAGCGCTCAAGCTACAGAGGGAAAAAAAACAAGAACCAGTGCGTGCATGGCAATGAAAGAGTGAACGAAAACGTGAAAGAAAACCAAAACGAAAACAAAAGCCAAAACCAATCGGTGCAATGAACTTAAAAACGAAAACGAAGGAGAATATTACCAAATGTGAAAGAGAAGAAGGCCAACGAGAATGAATGCACGAGCGAACGGGAACCAGCAGCGCAACAGCAAAACGAAAACGAAAAGCGGTGAAGAGAAACTGTTTAGCGCGTTCAAAATTTTAGGGTAAAAATTATTTACAAATGCGGTCATTTGGTAAGACCGCATTTGTAAATCAAAGCGCATTGATTTACAAATGCGGTCATTGTTAAGACCGCATTTGTAAATCAATGCGCTTCGATTTACAAATGCGGTCTTACCAAATGACCGCATTTGTAAATCAATATAATTACAAAAATGCCACCACTTTTTTAACGAATGCGTTTTGACGCTGGACCGCGTTAAATAATGAGCAGTCTTTTGTTATTTTTGTACTAGTGGCATTGTCTCAATCATGTGTTGCTAGTAGAAAAGTTTTCTTTGAATCATTAGAATATAATCCTAAAATCCTTCCATTAGTTTGAACTACGAACTTGGTCACTAGTGATAGATCTTAACTAAATTTGAAGGGTTAAAGCCTAAATATTAGATAAAATAATTTAATTAAAAAATTTGTCGTCACTAGGCACTAATATAAACATTTGTAAAAGCAAAAACAACTGAGACACTAATTATACACGAGAAGGAACTAGAGGATACTGTTTACGTTTTATACATGTAGATTAATTTAGTTAAAAATAACGGGAAGACTAATAGTATTTATACATACAATTTGTGACTCCTCCCGCTACACCTAAGCTTTGTCTCTATTTATAGCGTATAACAGGAACTGACAACGTGGTTGTACTCTCCGGAACCTTATTGTTAAATATAAAAAGTTTGGGGAAATGTTCATTAAGTAATACTGGAAACCCACATTGTAGAAATACCACAACCAGCCATACAACATATATATAGTTTGTGTATTGTGAAAAGCAAAAGTCTCATATTTTATAGCATTTCGGTATCACATTGATTAGGAGTTAAAGTAAAAGACATTTTAAATATATTTTATTTTATTATCTTAATCTACCGAGATGTTTTTTAAGAACCAAACCGTGATAAAGCTCTAAGTTTCAATATAGACAATATCTCGATTATAGTGATTGACCTTAATGATATCATCTCAACAAACATATATTACTCTAATTATTATCCAAGGACAATAATTAATGTTTTAATTAATTAAGCTCTAACCATTGAAACAAACAAGCTCATATTAACGAGTTTTAATCGGTTGTGCTAATCAATCTTATTAAATTATTTTAAATCCAAGTTCGATCTTCTTAAAGTCGGATTTTCGAGTTTGAGGATCATGTGTACTACTCGATCCTATGTTTACGGAACAATTATTATCCATCAAATGTTATGGATATTAACCACATTTAGTTACCTTATAATATGTTGATACTGGAAAAGTAACCATGTCACCAACCAATAATCCATTAGATATGTTCACAAATATCAACATTATTCTTTATAACCGAATACATTTAGTTATACGCATCATGGACTTATAAGTCTAACAATATCCTAAATATCCTTGAGAAAGTATTTCTCAAGACACTTGATATTTTACATTTACTTATTACTCGAATATATATGTATATATATTGACTTGAACATTGTAGAGTCTTTTATAGGTGAACTTCCACTCGATTTTACTATCAAAGCTCGATAATTCTTCTAAAAAAGATTGACTCATTTACTCAACTCGAAATCACAACTTTGACGACTTTGTTTTAAGTCAAGTAAAAACGTCTAATTTATCATCTTTCAAAAGATTTATATATCAATATACTCTTTTTTTGGGTTCGAATAATGTTAAAACATGAGACTGGAATTTTGAACCTTTTTAGACACATTTTAGTTCAAACTTCTGCCAATTTCTTTTATGCATGTGCAATAAAGAGATTTAGGTTATTTTATAGCATATTTTCTTTAATATTTTTTTTATCCTTTTATTAATGTAAATCATTATTCACTTTTGTGCTATATGGCCATGTCACTATCATTATTCCCACTTCAAGAATTTTAAATAATACGTTTCTCATATTTAAAATACTCTAATGCTTTTATTATTAAAAAAAATAGGAAATTTTATCCAGATTCCTAAAAGCACTTTAGAAATCCCAAATGAATTTCTTGAAAGTTTGTATCTTCTTTTACTCCGTTTACTTTGTCTGTGTGATTATGTTGAAATCTTTACATAATTTTATCTCTTTGTCTCTTTTTTGTGTTTTCTTTTCTTCAAATGATATAGAAACTCTTTCTTTCTGTTGAAACCTCTCTTTCAAATTACACTTTTTAAATAACAAAATTATAACTTAAAATAACCTTCATTGATTTTAATTTAATTTAAAACTTAACCATTACATTCATGATTTCTTATTAAAGTCAGTCTATAATTAAGTTAATTAATATTAACTTAAAAGAATCTAACGCTATATATCCGGACAGATCATAAGTTTTAATGAGTTTTGCCCGAAATTCTTGCTAAATAATCCTACCAACGACTCCACTGTCCAGTAGTACCGACTATAAATATTATATTTTTGAATGTATCTTTGAAACTTAGTTCGAATGTTTTATATAGTCGATTGTTTATTGAATAATCATATTGTAATATTCTTAAATTTTTAGTTTAATTAAGATTGCAGTGTTTGAAATTTAGGACAATTTGTGTTTTAAGTTTAATTTTTGTTACTTCTTTAAAAATTGAGAAAATTATGTAATTTCAACCTTTGAACAATAAATTTGAGAACTAAAATAAGCTTTTTGGAATTTTAGTATTTAAAATTACTTTTAATACTTCTAATTTAGTGTTTAGAAACTAAAATCATATATTTTAAATTTTGACGAAATAAAAGATCTTTTCAAAAACCAAAATCAGAATTATCCCAAAATTTCAAAAAGGTTAAAATTATAATTAAACCTAAAATTTTTATCGTAATAACTACTTTCAATATATTAAAGTTTTTAATTAACTATTAATGTTTTATATCGTGATAGTGATAAAAATTATTCGTTGTCAGAAATAATTGATAAGTTGTATCATGAACCTTACAATGATATACTTAATGTAACGCCCCTAAAATCTTATTCATATTTATATCATAAAATAAACATAAAACAATAATATCAAAATTAGCATATGTATATATAATAAAATACATCCATCCCATACATTGTATTTCAAAATAATATCCCTTCTCTAGGGAATTTTAATACATAACCATCCAGTATTTCAAAATAAAACAAAATACAGCATAAGAACAGGCGATCTCCTTATCCAACCACTTACTGAGGAGCTCTACTACCTGCAACATCATCTGCTCCCGTGTAAATTACACACGATCATCACAGTTTTAAGAAAAAAACCAAACACAACACCAAAAACATAGGGTAAGCTAGCTATTCAAAAAAAAAAACTTGAACTTGAAATACGAAACTTTAAAATCACAAAAATCAGCTTTTCAACACCCACATAAAATCCATCACTTTCTCATTCATATCACACAACCATCAAGTGTCTATCAACAATTTTCAATATTCATCTTTCTCACGTCAGAAATCCACTGACTCACAACAACATAGACACTTGACTCTACTTCCGGAAGACTCGTGCGTTGAACTTAGCATCCAGAGACCTGCACCTGTCATACCACACCATTGTGAAATCCACACAGGGTCGCTGTGAAATCCACACAGCCATGCGCATACATAATCTCAATATCATCACTCTCCCGGTATGACAGGGTTAATTCATATAACAGGTCAAGTTAGTTATCTTTCAAACAACTTACCCATACATATGAACCTCCTTCGACTCTCACCACCTGAATAACTTCATCTATGTGATTCCATTATATTAGTAGAGTCAGGATCGTCTCATTCACAGGATACTCACAGATCAATACACCTCATAACCAATCTCAACACGGTATTTCCTTTCCTGAAAATACTATGTCTTGATCACAATTTCACATTCATCCAGTACATCATACCACACGTAAAAACACAATTCCATCATATAATATTTTGAATCTTTTCTTAAACAATCCCAATCACAGAAACAATCATACCAAAGTTCAGATTTTCGAAAATCATATACAGTTCACATTTCAATATCAAACAATTTCAATCCGTCACTAAAATAGGGGATTTCGAAATTTACATTAAACCCGACGATCACGTCGCCCCACATATAAAAACAGAGCATCGTGCAAGAAAGTTTGAAACCAGCGACCACGTCGCCCCAACTTCAGAATCTTCTAGCCTAAGGTTTTTATTGAACAAAATGCTAGCTTCCCTTACCTGGACTTGCGTAAAATCTCACTACAAGCTCTAACCCACCGAACTTAAGGATACCCGAACTCTGTTTTAAGGCTTGATTGGAAACTTGTAGAGAACCTTCCCAGGTGCTCTATGGCAGTCGCCGGTAGCCAAGCTGGGACGTGAGAAGGCCTGAATCGCAGAGTGAAGGAGAGGAAGGAAAAAGATGAAGACTAACTCACTCTATCACTTTCGAACCACAGCAACGTTCTCTGCCTCTCAGGAAGTGAGTTTTGAATCTAAACCAACTTGCCCAGCTATGCCGCTGCCACCGCCCACTCTGCAGGAAAGTTTGCGTGCACATTTCCTCTAACAGAATTGCCACGTGATGTCTCTGTGCGTACCAAACTTTGGGTTACCTGCCTTACCAACTCTTTGATGCCAACTATTCTGAAACACCCCTTTCCGTCTACGTGTCGCGCATGCAGAACGCTCCTACTGGGAGCCTGGGTCCCACCTTACCTGTGTGAAACACGACATCGCGCGATAACCATCCACCGATGACTGCTCACGCGATGACCATGCCCCTCATACCGGCGATGACTGATGCCTCTCATACCGGCGATGACTGATGCCTCTCATACCGGCGATGACTGATGCCTCTCACACCGGCGATGACTGATGCCTCTCATACCGATGATGACTGATGCCTCTCATACCGGCGATGACTGATGCCTCTCATACCGGCGATGACTGATTCCTCACCCTGGAAGACGACCGATGTCCGATTCTCTCCATCTGGCAGACAACCGATGTCTCATTCAGGAAGACGACCGATGTGTCTCCCATCCTGGTTGATGACCGATGTTCCTTTCATCCTGTTGGCGATCTCTTATCGCCCTTATGTGTGACGAGGACACATCGCCTCACTCTGTTCACCGATGTCACATCGTCACACCCAGCTGAGGGCTCGTCCTCCCATTCCTCTAAGTCTGTGGTATCACTCCCACATGACTCGGTGACGTCGGTAGCTTCTCCTGCCCGAGGACAGGTCGGTACCAACTCCTCGCGCGCCAATGCATGCAACACTAAGGACAATCTCTTATGCCCCAGCATAGAGTTTCGCATACATAGCGTATCTAAGGTGCAAATCACACCTTAATACGTGTGATTTTTGGAACCCCCTATGGTCCCCCGACCGACCTCTACTAGCTGACCTCAGACCTTGGGCGACGTCCGAGGTCTGACCACCATGAAACTTCTATTACAAGCTCTTTTCATTTTAAATAATAACATCTTCAGAAATTATTTAAATATAACACTTTTATTCCAATTAAATTTTTTCTAGGTCTTTACATTCTCCCCAACAAGAAAAATTTTCATCCTCGAAAATTGAATTACTAAGGAAAGAGGTAGGGATAGGCTTCTCTCATGGTTTCTTCTAATTCCCAAGTTGAATCACCCGATCTGTCATCCCACACCACTTTCACCATGTTGATGGTCTTGCCTTTGAGTTGTTTACTCTGCCGATCGTCAATCCTAACTGGTTTTGCTTCAAAAGACAAGTCATTCTTGATCTGCACATCGTCCACTTCCATCACGTGACTAGGGTCTGCCATGTACTTCCTCAGCTGTGATACATGAAAGACATTATGCAGGTTTGCTAATCGGGGAGGTAGGGCGATCTCATAAGCCACTGGACCGATCCTCCTTAGGATCTGATATGGCCCAACAAACTTAGGGGACAGCTTCTTTGATCTGATAGCTCGTCCTACACCCTTGGTCGGGGTCACTTTCATAAACACATGATCTCCAACTGCAAACTTCAAAGGTTTTCTCCTCTGATCTGCATAAGATTTCTGTCGACTTTGAGAAGCTTTCATTCTGTCTTTTATCTGTTTCACCTTCTCGGTCGTCTGTTGAATCAACTCTGGTCCAACCAAGACTGCTTCGCCCTCCTGGTACCAACATAAAGAAGTTCTGCATTTCCTCCCATACAAGGCTTCATATGGTGTCATCCCAATACTGGCGTGGTAACTGTTATTATAAGTGAACTCCACCAGCGGCAACATCTCATCCCAGCTTCCCAATTGATCCAAGACATACGTCCTCAGCAGATCTTCCAAGGACTGGATCGTTCTCTCCGACTGTCCATCTGTTTGAGGATGATATGCCGAGCTCATCCTCAACCTAGTTCCCAGAGAATCTTGTAAGGTCTACCAAAACCGTGAAGTGAACCTGGGATCTCTATCCGAAACAATGCTGGAAGGCACTCCATGCAACCTCACAATTTCCTTGATGTACAACTGAGCCAACTTGGCCATGGATATCCTCAAATTAACTGGAAGAAAGTGAGCACTCTTCGTTAGCCGATCAACTATGACCCAGATTGCATCATGACCCCTTACCGATCTAGGTAAGTGGGTAACAAAATCCATTGCAATGCTGTCCCATTTCCACTCAGGAATATCCAATTGCTGTAACAAACCGCCAGGTCTTTGGTGTTCTACCTTCGCCTTCTGACATGTCAAGCAGGTAGTAACATACTGGGCGATGTCTTTCTTCATGCCCAACCACCAAAATGACTCCTTCAAGTCATGGTACATCTTATTCATTCCTGGATGTAGGCTAAGACAGCTCTTATGACCTTCTTCTAGGATCATCTTCTTCAGCTCTTCATTTGCAGGTATGCAAATTCTGCCATTCAATCTCAAGATCCCATCATCTCCCATTACAAAGTCTTTAGCCTGATCGATGCCTAGTAATTCCACAATACTCTTCAGACTAGGGTCCTCTAATTGCTTATCCTTTATCATTCCAATGAAATTATTAGTTATAGTTAACTTACTACAACTAATGTGGTTAACATGAAATTCCACTCCCAAGTTTAAATCTCTAAACTGCTCGATCAGCTTCTGCTCTTCAATCATCATGATTGATACTTGCATTGATTTTCTACTCAAAGCATCTGCCACTACATTGGCCTTCCCTGGATGATACATGAGTTGGAAATCATAGTCCTTTAGAAACTCCATCCATCTTCTTTGTCTCATATTTAGTTCCTTCTGATCAAACAGTTATTTCAGGCTTTTATGATCACTAAACACCTGAAACCGAGCTCCATACAAATAATGCCTCCAAATCTTCAAGGCAAACACCACAGCTGCCAACTCCAAGTCATGAGTAGGATAGTTCCTCTCATGAATTTTGAGTTGCCTTGAAGCATATGCAACTACTCTTTTCTCTTGCATCAAAACACATCCCAAGCCCTGATGTGAAGCATCACAGTAGACGTCCAAAGGTCTTCCTACATCTGGGATCACCAGCACCGGAGCACTAGTCAATCTTTCCTTTAATTCCATGAAACTCTTCTCACATCGGTCGGTCCAAGCAAAAGGTTGATCTTTGCGAGTCAACTGAGTCAAAGGAGCCACTACCTTGGAAAAATCCTCAATGAACCGCCGATAGTAGCCAGCTAGACCCACAAAACTCCTTATCTTTGTGACTGTCTTAGGACATTCCCACTGAAGCACTGCCTCTACCTTGGCTGGATCCACTGAGATCCCCCGAGCAGATATCACATCTGACTCTTGGAGATTTGAAAACACCACTTTCTGCCTACCACAATCTATGAGAATGTGATTGGCAGATAGCCAATCCATTCCTAGGATAACATCCAGATCCTGAAGAGGTAGACAGATCAAATTTACTTTGAACCTGCGTCCCTCTACTATCACTGGACATTCAGAGCAAACTGTGGAGGTCATAACCTGTCCTGATGCAGGTGTAGAGACCAACAGTTCAAACGGCAGCTCCTTCACTAGAAGGCCCAACCCGGCTACACACCGACTTGACACAAAAGAGTGTGTCGCTCCAGAATCAAACAAGGCTTTTACACTTCTACCAGCTATAAAACAAACACTTTGCACCAAGTTACCTGACTGAGACGCCTCAGCTCCTGACATGGCAAACACTCTCCCTGCTGCCTGAGGTCTGCTGCCTTCATTCCTCAACTGCTGAGAGCCACTGGATTGAGTCATCCTATTCCTGTTAGGACACTCTCTAGAAACATGTCCTGTCTTTTGGCAGGTGAAGCATCTTCGCTCTGAATTCCCCTTGGGGCATACATTGGACGTGTGTGGTCCACCACAATGGAAACATTTAGGCTTCCATGGTTGTTGCTGCTGAAACTGGGGCGGTGCTGCTCCTGCCCTATGCTGTGGAGGTCTCGCATAAGGCTTATTCTGCTACTGCTGCACCTTGGCCTTCCCACTAGAAGAACCCCCTGGGTGTGACCTGACCACCCGAGAATCACCCTTTTCCAGAGTCTCCACCATCTTCGCCTTCTCCACTAAGGCGTGAAATTCCCTGATGCACATAGGGGCTATGGTCCTCTTCAGCCCATGCTTCAGTCCTTCTTCAAACTTCCTACACCTCCAAGCCTCCGAGGTAGCTTGGGTATAGAATCGGGCGAGGTATTCAAACCGAGCAGCATAAGCGTTCACGGACATCTCTCTCTGCTCCAACCTTAGAAATTCTGCTTCCTTCGCAAACCTTGCACTATCTGGAAAATATTTCTCCAGGAATCTCACCCTGAAGCTCTCCCAGTCTAATACTTCCTCTCGGGCTTCCATCATCTGTTGAGTTCCCATCCACCAGAACTCGACTTCTCCAGATAGCAGGTATGTAGCAAACATCAACTTCTTATCCTCAGGGCAGGAGGTCGCCTTGAAGATTTTCTCTAACCCCCTGACCCATTGATCTGCTTGGTCGGGAGTAGCATTCCCACTGAACTTAGGTGGGCTGTGCCTGAGGAACTCGGTCAGTCCCATCTGCTCCTGAGGCTGACCGACGTGGGGAGCTGTTGCAGCCGATCAAGCAGTCTCCCAATGCTGCATTGCAGCTTGATGATTCTGAGCCATCGCCGCATTCTGCTGCTGGATAGCACTTGCCATCATCTCAATGGCCCTGGCGATCTGGCTCATTTCTGCAGAAGGTTGGGGAGGGGTAGGCGGTCTAGGAGCCATTTTCTGTGTAGGATTAGGAAACTATTATTCTCTAATCATATTCCTATAAAATGAACTTGATAGAGAATCAATTCATTTAGAAGACTACATCTAGGTCTTACAAAGGTCAGCATCTCAAAATCATCTAGAATTTTGAGTTTATCAGCAAGATCATGATACTTATAATATCAAGCATAACACCAGAACAGCTACTGGTATGAAACCATCAATCCAAACAACCACTTTCAATCAATTACAAAAACACTCAATAAAATGAAATAAATCACACCAGAATTCAATACATACTAAACATCAAACCTTTAGAATTAAGGTTGAGAATCATCTCGATCCAGTTATGAGTGTGCACCCTCACTACTTTATCAAGATCCTTTCAATCTTAATACTAAAATTTTCAGTTAGAGCATATATTTACTAAAGCACACACAAAATTTCAATAAGAAAAACATTTAAAAACCTTTCACTATAGCTTTAATTCAAAACTCCAATAAATTTTTGTAAGCAGAAGAAACACAATGGATCCACTACCCTCAGATCATCCTAAGGACGAACTGCTCTGATACCATTAATGTAACGCCCCTAAAATCTTATTCATATTTATATCATAAAATAAACATAAAACAATAATATCAAAATTAGCATATGTATATATAATAAAATACATCCATCCCATACATTGTATTTCAAAATAATATCCCTTCTCTAGGGAATTTTAATACATAACCATCCAGTGTTTCAAAATAAAACAAAATACAGCATAAGAACAGGCGATCTCCTTGTCCAACCACTCACTGAGGAGCTCTACTACCTGCAACATCATCTGCTCCCGCGTAAATTACACACGATCATCACAGTTTTAAGAAAAAAACCAAACACAACACCAAAAACATAGGGTAAGCTAGCTATTCAAAAAAAAAAACTTGAACTTGAAATACGAAACTTTAAAATCACATAAATCAGCTTTTCAACACCCACATAAAATCCATCACTTTCTCATTCATATCACACAACCATCAAGTGTCTATCAACAATTTTCAATATTCATCTTTCTCACGTCAGAAATCCACTGACTCACAACAACATAGACACTTGACTCTACTTCCGGAAGACTCGTGCGTTGAACTTAGCATCCAGAGACCTGCACCTGTCATACCACACCACTGTGAAATCCACACAGCCATGCGCATACATAATCTCAATATCATCACTCTCCCGGTATGACAGGGTTAATTCATATAACAGGTCAAGTTAGTTATCTTTCAAACAACTTACCCATACATATGAACCTCCTTCGACTCTCACCACCTGAATAACTTCATCTATGTGATTCCATTATATTAGTAGAGTCAGGATCGTCTCATTCACAGGATACTCACAGATCAATACACCTCATAACCAATCTCAACACGGTATTTCCTTTCCTGAAAATACTATGTCTTGATCACAATTTCACATTCATCCAGTACATCATACCACACGTAAAAGCACAATTCCATCATATAATATTTTGAATCTTTTCTTAAACAATCCCAATCACAGAAACAATCATACCAAAGTTCAGATTTTCGAAAATCATATACAGTTCACATTTCAATATCAAACAATTTCAATCCGTCACTAAAATAGGGGATTTCGAAATTTGCATTAAACCCGACGATCACGTCGCCCCACATATAAAAACAGAGCATCGTGCAAGAAAGTTTGAAACCAGCGACCACGTCGCCCCAACTTCAGAATCTTCTAGCCTAAGGTTTTTATTGAACAAAATGCTAGCTTCCCTTACCTGGACTTGCGTAAAATCTCACTACAAGCTCTAACCCACCGAACTTAAGGATACCCGAACTCTGTTTTAAGGCTTGATTGGAAACTTGCAGAGAACCTTCCCAGGTGCTCTATGGCAGTCGCCGGTAGCCAAGCTGGGACGTGAGAAGGCCTGAATCGCAGAGTGAAGGAGAGGAAGGAAAAAGATGAAGACTAACTCACTCTATCACTTTCGAACCACAGCAACGTTCTCTGCCTCTCAGGAAGTGAGTTTTGAATCTAAACCAACTTGCCCAGCAATGCCGCTGCCACCGCCCACTCTGCAGGAAAGTTTGCGTGCACATTTCCTCTAACAGAATTGCCACGTGATGTCTCTGTGCGTACCAAACTTTGGGTTACCTGCCTTACCAACTCTCTGATGCCAACTATTCTGAAACACCCCTTTCTGTCTACGTGTCGCGCATGCAGAACGTTCCTACTGGGAGCCTGGGTCCCACCTTATCTGTGTGAGACACGACATCGCGCGATAACCATCCACCGATGACTGCTCGCGCGATGACCATGCCCCTCATACCGGCGATGACTGATGCCTTTCATACCGGCGATGGCTGATGCCTCTCATACCGGCGATGACTGATGCCTCTCATACCGGTGATGACTGATTCCTCACCCTGGAAGACGACCGATGTCCGATTCTCTCCATCTGGCAGACAACTGATGTCTCATTCAGGAAGACGACCGATGTGTCTCCCATCCTGGTTGATGACCGATGTTCCTCTCATCCTGTTGGCGATCTCTTATCGCCCTTGTGTGTGACGAGGACACATCGCCTCACTCTGTTCACCGATGTCACATCGTCACGCCCAGCTGAGGGCTCGTCCTCCCATTCCTCTAAGTCTGTGGTATCACTCCCACATGACTCGGTGACGTCGGTAGCTTCTCCTGCCCGAGGACAGGTCGGTACCAACTCCTCGCGCGCCAATGCATGCAACACTAAGGACAATCTCTTATGTCCCAGCATAGAGTTTCGCATACATAGCGTATCTAAGGTGCAAATCACACCTTAATACGTGTGATTTTTGGAACCCCTTATGGTCCCCCGACCGACCTCTACTAGCTGACCTCAGACCTTGGGCGACGTCCGAGGTCTGACCACCATGAAACTTCTATTACAAGCTCTTTTCATTTTAAATAATAACATCTTCAGAAATTATTTAAATATAATATTTTTATTCCAATTAAATTTTTTCTAGGTCTTTACACTTAATTTTAGTGTATTATGTTAATTTTTATCTATTTTATATTTAATAAAATACTTTGAATTTTTTAATTTCAAACCTAAAAATATAGTTTAATATGTTTTTTATTTATGTATTTTTATGTGAAATTGATTTTTATTTCTAGTTCAAAATTTAAATATTCAGTATATTTAAGAAAATTATTGAAATAAGTCCTTGATAAAAAAATTTACATAAAAAAAATTTACAAGACAAACAAATTTTTAATGTGAAATAAAATACTAAAATATTTCACTAATATAAATATTATAATATAATTTATGTTAAAAATTTATTTATTATCTAAATAAAATTGGTAGTGACTTATTTTAGTAATTTACTTCCTCTACAAATATAAATATTTAGAAGGTTTAAAATTTGGATTAGAAAAAAAATCAATTTTATCACACATAAAAGAAAAGTATTTTTAACCTCTAAAAATATAAAATTATTTTTCCTTGTTTGTTTAGCACGCGAAGTTCGTTTTGGAGTGACAGTAAAGTACACAAAGAAAGTCTCAAATGCAATGCAAAAAGCACATGCAGCCATAAAAATAATGTTGACAAGATGGAAAGCTCGTTTAGAAGAAGCAGAAGCTGCCTTAATTGTTGCCAAATATTTGGTGAGCTTGTCAACTTGAGACGTTATCCATAATTGTGAACCGTTGGATATCCACGTGTAACGACTTAGTTCAACCGTTAATAACCTCCATTAACGGCTACATTAACGAACAACACGTTTCTCAAATTCAATTTCCTTTCACTACGATTTGTAGTATTTCTTTGAAAGAGACAACGTCGTCCTCATACGGCTACATTAACCTACCTATGTTACCCTAAAGATCAAAGTGGGTCCACCCATGTGCTTTTGCCCCCTTAGTAAACCCTTCCACCAAACACGTAAATGATGTTAATTAGTTTAAAAAGTGACTTATTTGTTGCATTTAACTCTTGAAATACATGCTTATGTTTTCTTTGTGCTATTTGATTTTTTTAAGATAATACTCAAAAAAAGATATAGAATTTAGTACTATTTAGATATGTGTAATATTGAATCAAACCATTTTATGTTGTTAAATCAATTAAAAAAAGCAAAAAAAAATTATCAAAGGAAAATAAAAATCGTGAACATAAACGGTAGTAATTTTGTATTGTTTAAAAAGAAAATATTCACTTTATATTATCTATGTTTAACATATCTATTTAACGTATTAATCATTACTTTTTCCAACAGATATTTATATTAAATTTTATTTTACTAATTGAAATTTATTAACTTTAGTTTTTAATTGTATATGGCATATAATTGACTTGATCGAGACCGTGATTAATGAAATAATACAATTTAAAATATAATAATAGTTTAATTAACTTAAATTCATTTATATAAAAATTTAATTACAAATTCAGATTTATAGATTACCAATAAAGATAATTGTGGTTTTTATATACTTCTTAATTATTATTCTTGCACGAATCTCGTAGGCATGTATAGTAAAAAAAAGAAGAATTATATATTTATTAATTCTACTAATATGCACTTAAACAACTTCAATTTGCATACAGCATTGGAATTTTTCTTATACATACATAGATTACATTTAATGAATGAATGTATTTGTCAGCACAATAAACTTATGTTTCTAATCGTATTACTCAATTGCTGATAAAAGAAATTGGTATTACGTACTCAATTTATTTGCATACTCGGGACAAACATATTAAAAGGTAAAAGTAAATATAATAACAAAACTATTTTTCTTTTAAATATTAATTTTTAAAATTGTGTCCAACAGAACGTACACGATAGTCTATAACTTACATGTGAAACTAATAACAATAATTAGTGTATTGATCGGTATCGGACAAACCATATCACTCAATATATTAAAGGTGCTCAATAAATGTCAAAAATGACGATTATGGAAATCCCTACGAATTATTATTATGTCTTACCAAATTCAGGTGACGTCAATATACCAATATATCTCCCTATAAATCAGGGATCATGTTATAAATCAGTTAGCAACTGATATTTGATTGATTCAGTCCATCACAACAAAGACTCATGACTAAATACTATAAATAAACCCTTTACAAAGGTGTAAGGTGGCTTTAATCAACTTTACAATTTACACTCTTCACATAGAGTACTCACTTGAATGTCGGAGTACCTTTTTCAGGTCCACCCCGATCGAACACCGATAACAAAAGTAGGAGACTTGAAGGAAGGAGCAAGGAAGCTACCGACAAACAATTATACTGTAGTGGCCAAACCTCGGTCGTCGAGAACAGATAGTAAAGGGTAAACCACGTCAACTGGGTCCCACAGCATGGGCCAAAGCCACGTGGAGTGGACCCCGCAGGCAGCTTGGATTAGCGGGTGGTCGGTCATCAGCGTGTCCCCTCAGAGAAGGGTGATCAGTCATCGGTGTGTCCCCTCAGAGAAGGGTGATCAGTCATCGGTGTGTCCCCTCAGAGAAGGGTGATCAGTCGTCGGTGTGTTCCCTCAGAGAAGAGTGATCAGTGTGTCCCCTCAGAGAAGGGTGATCAATCATCGGTGTGTTCCCTCAGAGAAGAGTGATCAGTGTGTCCCCTCAGAGAAGGGTGATCAGTCATCGGTGTGTTCCCTCAGGGAAGGGTGATTACCAGAAGGGATTGATGTGTCCTTGTTGAACCGCAGGCTGATCAGTCCTCGGCCCTATAGAGGTCGGCCTAGTAGGGCCAATAGTGGGTCCCAGGAACCACACGTGTCAAGAGATAAATTGGGCCCTAGATACGCCATGCATGCGGGATATATGCGAAACGCTAAGCTTTGGCATAAGAGATTTATCCTTAGAGTTGCATGTAATGGCACGTGAAGGGTTTAAGGGCACGTGAGAGATTAGTTTAAATCATAAGGATAGACCCCGCAATGTTAGGGTTAACAGTATGTTGTGATATTCGTTCATAAAGACAATTGCTTGAAGATAGAAGGTTACCGCCATACACGCCCAAAAGATTAAGAAATAAAAGATATTGTTCCTAGTAATATGTTATTGATATGCAGGTGGCGGCAGTAGCACTCCAAATATACAAAGATACGCTGTTAAAGATTACGCACATATAACAGCATTCTCTCACTCACTGAATATTTTCTTTCTAAAGATAATGTTCCACGCAGGGAAAGTTGGTTACTAGAGTTAACCTAATGACACCCTATAAAAGGGGCTTAAGGCTCCAGGGGAAGGTACGCAGTTTTTGAGACTATCACTATTTTACTATACACTTGGTGTTTTTTGCCCTAGTTTTGACTTGAGCGTCGGAGTGCACACGGCTGTAAGGGCGCCTCTCTTTCTTTCTTTGCAGGTAAGTCATTCTAACAGTGAAGGAGGAAGAAGAAGGTGCTGACGATCGTAGAGTTTGACCGACAGCGGGTCAACCGGCAAGAACATATACAACTAGTTCCAGGTACTATCTAGGCCCCTCTTTGTCCATATAGGTACAATTAGAATTACAATAAAATAGTTCTATAATTATAATAGTAATTTAATTATATAATTATAATATTTATATAACACACTCACTTATGCATAAAATGTGAAAAATAACGGTTATTTTAGCAATAAAACGGTGGCTCTTGGACAGCTGTGTTTAAACACGTAGTCTATGCATAGACGACGACTATTTGATCGTCGTGTTAATGGCACACATAAACGATGGTTATTACCCCAATCGTCGTTTTAGACCTTCCCCTACACTGCCAAAATATCGTACATGCAAGAGGTATAAAACGACGGTTACGGTAATAACTGTTGTTTTATACCCTTTCCCAAGAGGTATAAACGACGCTTATGCTCATAACTGCCATTTATTATGAATTTTTTTTAATTCGTTCTGTTTTATGCATTTTCCCATCTAAATTAACTTGTTCAAAAAACCCAGCTAGACAGATACATAAATTCAGAAAATCAAATTATATATATTAATAAAAATGTATTACAAACACTAATACATATTCATATCTATCTATCTGATTCTTATACTATTTATTAGCTATCCAAGAGTTATAGAAATTAAGGAAATATGTGGCCCAAGCATGTCTCACATAATTTATGTCGGTCGAAGGCAGTGGTTGCTCCTCCGTAAATAATTGCATTACAAAATAAGGTTCACATTAGTGTTAAGATACATATACTTTAAAGAATTATAAAGAATAATTTAAATATTATTACCTGCTTCCAATCACTTTTAGTGCCTAGTCTTACAATGGTAACCATCCATGCATACCGTAATAGCCACACTCATAGCCTCTCGATTGTCTATTACATTATAATTCAATAGAAATTAAAAGTTAATATTGATAAATAATGAAAAGAGGAAGACAAAAATTACAAACCTTTAGGTTCAACCATGCCTGCTTTTGATAATTTGCACTCGGTCGACCTTGGATTATGCTATATTCAAGCCATGCCCTGATTAATTTGCCGTGATTGGTATAGAATGGTGGTTCCTCCCACAACCACCATTTTAGACTAAGGCGCTTCAGTCTAAAATGGCGGTTTCACCCACAACCGTCGTTTTACACTCGTTTTAATTTAAAAAATGCCACCGCATTTTGATGGACAACATTTGACAGTAAAAGCGATGTGTATTTGGTGTTGTAAATGATTTTTTTTGCACTAGTGACTTCTTCTCATGGTTTCTTCTTACTTACACTAGCCCACCAATTTCTACTCTATAACATTGATGCTTTGTTTGGATTATAGGAGTGAATTTGAGGAATGGACTTGAGGAAAAATGTGGTGAAAATGAGATTGTTTGGATTAAGGTAAATAGAGTGAAAAGTAAAGAGAAAAGAAGGGAAAAAATTTCATGAAAGTTTGGGAATGATATGATGAATGTGATTGAAATTTTAAATTTTTTAATTGTTAAAAAAGTAAGATTACAAATTCGCCTTTGTGTTTAAAAATGATTGAAAAAATATGATTTATTTATTTGTGCATTTAAGTTGTTTATAACTGAAACATTATTTTTGATACTGTCTAATAAATGACTTCGAAAAATACAAATTATGTAACATTGTCAGAACTTGCAAAATTGTTATATATTAAATAGATTAGGTACAATCCATCGTATGAATGGAAGAAAAAAGATTGATATTTGAATAATGTCCCAAAAAATAATAACAATCATACAATTAAATATATACATTCAAAAGAGTCACAAAAGTCATTAATTTGATGTTACAAGTTGTCAATTCTTTCATGGACATTGTAAAACGTGAGTTGATATTAAGGTTCATAGTTCCGCTTCATTATCAGGTTCAATGTGTTCATTCAATAAATTTGTACAAAAGCCACTATTGGGGTCACCACTTACGTAAACATGGGTCACTATTTAATATCATAGACCTATAATTGATTATCAAACAAGGATAATTGGTTATACTCTAGAAAACACAATGTGTTCATTCAACAAAATTATACAAAAACTCTTATTATGGTCACCACTTACGTAAACATGAGTCACCATTTACAACAAACGCACACTACAATTTTGATTATATTTTTTGAAAGGACATGTCTATTATGCATGTGTCCTCTTATGTAGTTGGATTATCTGTTCAGTAGGTTCTTATGTATTGGTATTGTGCAAAGCTATTCATAAGTCTTGTAACAATGTTGTTGTTTTATATGTTGTTTTCTGTACTGGGCAAGAATTCGGTCCTCGATTCTGGGTTGGTCATAGCTTGGTTCTCAGGTGAGGTTGATGTCAGCTCGACTATTGGGCCCTGGGTAAGGGTTGTGAGATTGGCCTAGTGTTAATTAATGAGCTCGAAAGATACAATAAGGTTGCCATATGAGAAGGGTCCATCGTATGTGCTTATAAATAAATATGTGCAAGTAGTTATGATATGCGCGTGCTCGTTATTTATTGCGTGCGTATGTTTTCTGCTGCATGTTATTTACACACTAATGCCTATTAACAATTGTTGTTAACCCTAAAAGATAAGGACGTGCATTTAAAACAGAATGTTGACCTGTGGTTATCACTTGAAGATCATTGGTGGCTGTGACAAGTGATTTTTCTGTTAGAGATAAAAGATTAATGTGCTTATTTTCAGTTAAGATTTTATTCTCTCAAGCGAGAACGGTTGCATGTGTGGTTATAAAAGGGGCCTAAAAACCCCAAATGAAGGTATGATGTTTTTGTACACTAGATTGAAAATTGTTTACTTTTTGTGAGCCCTCATTGACTTGATCGTCGGAGTGTAATCAACAGGTAAGGCACCCTCTGTCACAACGGAGCCACATTCTAGTGTAACAAGTGGACGCACATCAGAATTCAAGGAGGTAGATCCGAAAGAAGACGTTAAACCCAAGTCAACCGGCGAAAGAGTCAACTTGCGAGAGCATTTTCTTTTTTGGAATCTGTTCTGTAGGTGGTGTTAAGGGCACGTATGTAAGTGTTTCATGTAGGGGGTGTTGTCATAGGCATTTTGACTTTGTATAAGGGTTGGAGTATCTTTCAAATACTTCATTTATTTATTTGAGTTTTTGTAAAAAAAAAAAACCTTTTAATATCAACATGGACTCATAATCGATTATGACACAGATAATCGATTCTTCTATAGGTAAATCGAATTTTTCTTGTAATGACATAATCGATTATGTTTGGAAAAATAACACGTAATTGATTAAGGTGTAGGGATAATCGATTATCCTTTAAGAAATAACCTATAATCACATTGATCATCTGAATGACTTCAATAATCAATTATGAGTGTCTTTTCTCTCAATGTTATGCAGAGGGTCATGTGACTTTGTTCACAGAAAATGAAGGACACCAACATAAATGACTACGAGTCTACACAACTTTATGCTCATTTCTTTAACCATATGCATGTATCCTCTTTTTGACTTTGCTCATCTTTCCTTGCCTTCAAATCAACGCAAATCATTGGATTCGAATATAATAAATCATCGCAAATTCACCCGAATGCTAACTCAATGTGAAAGAGAATATACAACATAGTTAATACCGTTTTTAATTTTAGTTTGTGTATGCGGGTGGGTAGTGTTTTATAATCTAAAGGCATGATTGCACCTTCCATAGACGTTTTTGGAAAAGGAAAATAAAAATAAACAAAGGTTTATTATTTACTAATTTAAAAACATACTTAATGAAAAAAGTAAAATATTATCAAATTAAATTTAGGCATCATGATTTTATTTTTGAAATAAGAGTATCTTGGGGCGTGGATTAGCAAAAATGATTAAAAATTCATACAAATTTCTACATATGTATCAAATCTCCTATATAATGTCCTTTCTCATTTTTGTGTACAATTTTTCTTAGGAATCTTTTACTATATAGACTAGTTAAATAATTGCAATCAGGTAAAATTACTTATATGCTACTATGTTCCTTTCATTCTCTACCACTTTTTTCAAGCAAAACAAGCAAATAATAGTGTGTATTTTGTTTCATCAAATTTATCATAACTTAATTTTTCTTTGAATGATCTTACAGACATATTTAGACCCATTTAGAATGTGTTGTTTATAATTCCAAGCATTTGGAAAAAGGAAAGAAGCTCTTTAGAAAAATTGGCTTAGACCATCTTCCCAATTTGCAATAACAAAAAAGTCTTATACAATTAGACTTTTAAGTATAGGTCTAATATTCAAGCACGAATAATTATCATTTTCAATAATATGTTTATGACATTGGAAATCTTCAATAAGATATTGTCCAGACCATGGAGGGTGATGAATACCTGATAGATACCTCAAATTCAAACATCACATTTGTCTTATTCTTTGAAGAAAGTGAGGCACAAACCTCTCTCTTTCTCATGCCCTCATGGATCAACAATATTCTTTTATATTGCCCAGTGGAATAATTTTACTTGGGAGCAATTAAGAACCCGGTTACTTCTCTATAAATACCACACTAGCCATTGCAAATACATCACACCCTATTTCACAGTTAGCTACCACCTACCAAAGAAACCAAAAAAGATTGCAGTGATTTGTGAATTCTGATAACATGGCTCTTACACTTCAACGTGCTTTATTTTATCTACTTACCCTTGTAGCTATACTCTCAATATTCCTAGTAGCCCCTTCCTCTTGTTTCAACCCCAAAAAGCTCCTTAACGCTTCATATTATTCTCCATCTGGTTCAGATTGGTCACCTGCAGTGGCCACTTGGTATGGACCTGCTAATGGAGATGGAAGTGAAGGTAATAAATAGTTATTAGCAGTTTATTTCAATGATTAGTATATATTAATAAGACGTCTTTTTTGTCAAATAATGCTTAAATTATGATTGAAATAGTTTATTTCTACGATTATTATATGTTTTGTACTTATATATATATATATATATATATATATATATATATATATATATATATATATATATATATATGCATGTATGTAGGTGGAGCTTGTGGATACGGCAACGCTGTTGGGCAACCTCCATTCTCTTCATTAATATCTGCAGGAAGCCCTCTGATATATGACTCCGGCAAAGGGTGTGGTTCTTGTTATGAGGTGAGAACATTACGTCTTTCACAAGAGGAAGGCTATCACAATTCTAACACTATTTCATGACTATTCGGGACAAGTGAAATGATGTGTGATGAGCCAACTTACAGTTTTATAAGTTTAAGTAAACTACACCAACTAAATTACAGAGTGAAATTTTTTATTATTAAATTGTTAATATTACTTAATTCAAATATATTAAAAAAATGGTTTTAGTATTAATAAGATATAAAAAAATAAGAAAAACATAATTTTAAAGGAGAAATCATATTAAATATGACTAGTCGTATGTTTTTTACCAGAGATTATTGTTTTCAATAAAATTAAGAAAAAAATTATATCTACTAAAAATTTATTAGTTTTTATCTTAACTATCGTAAAAGTGATACTGTGACAATGCTAAGTTCTCAATTTTGAAATAGAATGTGATCATGTAAAGGAGAATCATATTCACAAGACTATGTCCATGAAAGAACATTATTTTAAGTAGTGCGGTTTTTGTTCTATTTTCAGGTGAAATGCACAGGGAATTCTGCATGCTCAGGCAATCCCGTGAAAGTAGTGATCACTGATGAGTGTGCTGGATGTGGCTCAGATGCTCAATATCATTTTGATTTGAGTGGCAGTTCTTTTGGAGCAATGGCAAATTCAGGTCAAGATGAGAATCTACGCAATGCAGGAAAAATAAACATTCAACATAGAAGGTATGCTCTCCAAATTCTAATAATTAATTCCATTTTTAGACAAGCAGACTAATTAATTCTCAGTATCATTATACTTTTCTATAAATATTTCAACATTCTTGACTTTCACTTATATTCTTTTGACATTTATTTGGTTTATATTTTTGTCATTACCATATTTTCTTTTCAACCTTTAGGTTACAATATTGTAACTAACAAATTAGAGACGGATTTTTGCTGCAGAATTGAATGCAACTATCATGGTAGGTCTATAGCTTTCCACGTGGACTCTGGCTCAAACCAAGAATATTTTGCTGCCTTGGTTGAATTTGAGGATGGGGATGGTGACCTTGCCAAGGTTGAACTGAAGGAAGCACATGATGATTCAAATTCATGGGATTCAATGCAACAATCATGGGGCGCAGTTTGGAAACTTGACAAAGGCTCTCCACTGAAGGCACCATTCTCTATCAGGCTAACCACTCTTGAGTCTGGCAAGACCATTGTGGCCAGTAATGTGATCCCTGCAGAATGGACTCCTGGTCAGACATATAGATCAATTGTGAATTTTGAAACCTAAAGATTTATGTGACCATCATTTTGTAGCTATCCTACTTATCATATTATATATATAACCCAAGACATGTATCTAATCAAATGTCATCCTATTAGTGGACTTTTGATTGTCTTCTATAATCCATTATGAATGAAATTGTGCTTGCGACTAGCATCTTAATTATTATGGGTTGATATATCTTATTTATCTATGGTGAGATGAACCCTATATCAAATTCATCAGTGAATAAATAGACCAATTAATTAGATAAATTAAAAAAAAAAACTTTGAAAACAACATTGTATGATACAAGTCATAGTAATTTGTCTCCATGAACTAAGTGGTTAAAATTCAAATTATCATAATATCACTTTAGATGTAAAATAAACTAGGTTAAAGAGGGGAATACTTATATTATATAAGCCAACAATAGCAAATCATGTTAGAATCTAAAATATTTGGTAGTTAAAATATTAATTTTTTTTATCAATAAGAAGTAATTAAATTAAACACAGACCTACTTAAGGGGTGGTCCAACCCCCATACAGAGTAAGAGAAACAAAGAGTACCTTTCCACATAGACAACAAGAAATCCAAATGAAACCTTCTACTGTCTATCCCAATACCACCAACTACAGAGAAGTTGAAAGATTAAGGACCAACCTCACTGCCTTTATACTAACATTAAATCGAATGCATACATACTAAGTATTCTAGGCACAGTCAGAGAACGAGAAACTCACTAATGGTACCTTTGTAGAGATCCAAGACCAAACCTTAATTTGTGTCAGGGAAAAAACTTCAGTATGGTCAACCACTCCTCCTTTAAATAAACAATTATTCATGTGTCTCCAAATCTCGCTAACCAACGTGATCCACACATTATACCCATAATAAGATTAACTAAAGTAGACCCATCTAGAATTTTGAAATGTTCGAAATGTGACCCCGGGACAAGAAGATCAATCAAACTCACTCCTAACCACTTGTAAGAAAGATTCCAAACTAGCCAAACGACTCTGCATCCAAGTCCCAACTTTCATGACAATATAATGATCTTAGCGTTGCGAATCAATTGCATGGGTTTGGAGAATGCCAGAGCTTCATAGTGGACCGCGACGACGTCGTGCTCTGGTTTGGTCGTAGAAGCTCGAAACCACCGTCTTCAGGGGCGAGATACGTCAAGACTCGCGCTGTGGATGCGACGGAGAGGCCGCAGACTCGTTTGAGTGAATTCTGAAGCTCTTTTCGAGTAACGATTGATCGGTATGAAAGAAGGATGAATCAGAACCCGCAATCGAGTGAAGGAAGAGGCGAAGATGACACCGCTCTCTTTGATTTCCTCGCCTCCTTAATGGATTACACTCCCACAGTAACTTTCCTTTATCTCTGTTCTTCCAATTTCCCATTTCGCATAATTTAATCACTGTCCTTCTTTGTTTAGATACCTGATGAATTGGTGGAGCATTACTTGGCCAAGAGCGGTTTTCAGTGTCCTGACGTTCAATTGTGGGTTCCTCCTCTTATCTCCATTCACTGTCAATTTTTCTTTATGTTCAATCCCACAAAATAAGGGTTCATGGAATTCGATTTAGGTAAAGTGTTTTTTTTTTTTTTTTGGAGGAAACGCGTTATTGATTACAATCGTTTCTGCTGGGTTTCTCTTGCCTTATGTGGCAGCTATTGAAACATCTTGTATTTATTTTTAATCCATTCTTAGTTCTTGCATTTCTTCTTCATATACTACTCTGAGCTTGATTGGAAACACTTATCATTTTTTCAGGACTAGATTGGTAGCTGTTTGATACAATCCAAGTAGTCAAGATGACCAATGACTCGGGAGACAATTCACACGGTGAACAGTCATCTCAACAATCAAGTCAAGGTCCCACCAAATATCAGACAGACCTCACTAGAAGAAGAACTTGGCATAGACCACAATATCAACTCTTCTTTCTTCTGGTCTTCTTAAAAGACAAAAACATGTTTGTAAATAATTTGGACTCACTTTTGGGACCAAAATAGCAAGCTAGAGTAGGTTCACATAGCATAAAAGGACTGTACTTAGTGAAATGAACTTGTACCAAGCCCACTTTTTCAAGACTAGGTACCTAGAATTAGGGTTTTTAACCTACCTTCTAGAAGCTATGCCTAAAGGTGAGATTTTGACTGTGGTCAACATCCTAGGCAACCCCCCTCTCCCTTGCCATTTCTACCATTCACCCATCTTGCCCACCAAGGCACCCCTTCCCATAAATAGAGTGTCTTGCCTCATGTATTGACAACTTGAATTTGAAGTATAGAATCTCTGTAGGAGTGATTTTTTTAGACTTGTGAGCTCTCGTGTTGGGTCTTATCTTGGGTGGGTAATATCTCAAGTGGCGGCTCAAGTTATCTGGGTCTTATCTTGAGTGGGTAATATCTCAAGTGGCGGCTCTTGCATCACTCATCTTGGAGTCCCTCTACTTCAAGTGGCGTGACTTCATTTCTTTCCATAAGCTCTCTTCATCCCTTCCTCTTTTACGCTTTATTTTGCGCCACCTCCCTTCCATATATGTCTTCTTCTTCTCTTTAATTTGTTATTTACTTTGTTCTTTTTCTTTATTTGTTCCTTGTCTCTCTTTTTCCTGTATCATTTGTCACCTTATAATTGTTTTTTCTCTTTGTCCTTCTAAAGTGAACCTTCACACTTACTTAACACTTAGTTAAGTTTGTGTCCAATGAGGATCTTTTTAGGGTTCTCACCTTGCATTTCTAAAAATAAAAAGTCATAAATAAGAGCAACCAATGAAATGTGCAATCCTAAAATCAACTCATATCATGTTGTATTTAGAGCATGGTTATTTTGTGCTTATTTGATTTGAGTTGATTTCGGCCCTTTAAATTCTAGCACATTTAAATTATTTTTTTTACCTTCAAGCAATTTAAATTTCGTCTTTACATTCTTGTCATCTATAATTCCGCAATTTTATTTATTAAGCACTTTAAATTCTGCTTTTGAATTCTATTTTGTGTCAATTTTTTTCTTTTCCTTACATCTTTTGCTTGAGTCTTATATTCTTAGTGTTCTAGGAGTCTTAAATCCTTTCTACTTATTTTGCTTTTAATTGTGAAGAACTAAAAGCAACTAGAAATTTGTTTGAGTATAAGTTGATTTAGTATTCCAAACAAAGAATTCAAGTGCTCATATGAATTGAATCCCAATCTATATGTGAAAATTGAAAGTGAATTAAAATATGCATGCCAAGATTATGGACATTTTGAATCCATAAAAACAAAAACAAAGAAAAAAAGAAAAAGTTAGTGCAATTCACTTTTCAAGTGCAAAATTACTAAAAAAAGAATTCTTTTTATGTGGAAAATTGTTTTCATATTTGTGGAATTTTATCCTTCTTGCTTTTACAATTTCTAAGAAAATTAAAACTTCATAGTGAAAAGTTTAAGTTTCTTTAAGTTTTCATTCGTGCTTTTCTTGTTTGTCTTCTCTAAGTTTTATCACTATCTTTTTCCCATTTGGTTTAGCTTTCTTTCTTTTAAGCTTTTCTTGCTTGTCTTTCAAGTTTTCTTAAGTTTTGTTGTGGGGATCTTTGGTGAGCAAGTGTAAGAGCTTTGTCATCTTTCACTTGAGGTGTTGCTACCAAGTGTAGACCTTTGTTTTTTAGAGTGCAAATCTTTCTTGAGTGCATTACAATTCTTCCCTCCTTTACTAAAAAGCCGAGTGATACAAGTGAGGAGTGGATAAGATTGTTAATTTCACTAATTTTTTATTTCCTTTTTGTAAAAATTATGGCTCATTTGTCTTCAGAAGAATCTTCAAAACCACAATCTCCTCAAAAGGCATATCTTTTGGGAGAGCTTGCGAACACCAAGAGGAGATGAGGCAATTAGTGGAACGGTTACAAAGATTAGAAGCGGCCCAAGAGAGACAAACTAGAGAAAGGAGATGGGAACCAAGAAGAGCCTCTAAAAGTTACATGCACTATGGGAGTTAAGAAGAAGACCAAGATTGGAGAGTGCATAACTTTGAAGAGAGATGCCATCAACACCCACCACCAAAGCCTTCTTTTCCTTTTGTAAAGTTACCTAGTTTTAGTGGGGATAGTGAGCCAAATGTATATTTAGGATGGGAAGCTAAAGTAGAACAAATATTTAATGTGTATGAGGTCGAAGAAGACTAAAAAGTTAATTCAACTTCCCTAGAATTCGTAAATTATGCCATGTAGTGGTGGCATCAAGTTCTAATGGACATTGGTTTGAACAAGAGGTCAATCGTGGTCTTTTGGTATGATTTAAAGGAATGCATGCGCGCGCAGTTTGTTCCTCCTCACTATAGAAAGGAACTCTTGTTGAAGCTCCAACGACTTCAACAAGGACCTAGGAGTCTAGATGAATACTTCAAAGATTTAGAAGTAACTTTGACTAAGATTAATATGCATGAAACTGAAGAGTCAAATATTGCTAGATTTGTGAGTGGATTAAAAAGAGAAATTCAAAATGTTGTAGAACTATATAACTATACATCTTTGGAAAAATTGGTTCACCTAACCATCAAGGTTGAATCACAACTTTTTAAGAAAGCATCTTTCAAACATACTCATAATATATGGCTTCTATGACTCATCTTGGAAGGGTAAAAATAAATTTTCAAAACAAGATAATCCTTCCAAAGAATCTAGCCCACAAACTTCTAAAAATCCTTCTCCTTCTAGGACTAAATCGCCAACCAAAACCTCAAGTACCAAATATTTTAAATGTTTAGATTTTGGGCACATAGCTGCCAATTGTCCAAACAAAAAAACCATGATGGTTAAGGGGGGGCAAGTAGTAAGTGACCATATGATGTGAGTTGATTTTAGATTGATTCATTTAGGTGGCACTTTTGAGTTAAGATTGAGATTAATTAGTAATTAAGGTGAGAAACCTAAGGAAAATTCCCACTGGACATTAACTTAACAAGTGTTAAGTAGATGTGAAGGTTCATTTCCAAAGATCAAAAGGAAAACACAAATATGGTGAAGATGATGACAAGTAATAAGGTGCGCAAACAAAAAGATAGCAAAGGAAACCAAAAACAAGGACAATGACCGAATTGAAAATTGAAGAGGAAATGGAATGGAAAAGACGAGTGAAAGGAAACTTAGGAGTGGTGGAATTGTGAATGAGCACGCCACTTGGATGGTGAATTGAATCCAAGATAAGTGCAGATGCCTCCACTTGAGAGCTTCACAACACTCACAAGATAAGACCAATTTAGGAGGAGCTCACTCACTCACTAATCACACAAGAATTTGTGTATAGTAACTTTACTCTAATTTTCAACTTTTTAATACCTGAGGTAGGCCTCCCTATTTATAGATTTCGGAGCCTTGGAAAGCAAGCTTAAAGGGTAGAATGGGAAAAGGGAAAAGTGGTCAGCCATAGGGTTTGACTAAGTCAATCCCGTATTCTAGGCTTATCCTTCTAGAAATTATGTCAAAATGCTTTCAAATGGGCTAGGAACAAGCTAGAATGCTACCCACACCCCCTACTATGCTAAAGGTACTTTATTCTAGCTTATTTATACTATTTGGACCCCTACAAATGAGCCCAAATTATTTACAATATTTTCTAAATATTTAAGAAGACTAGCAGGAAGAATTTGAGATGCTCTGGCTCATGGCTTCTTCTTCTATTGATATTGTCTTGATGTTTGGTGAGCCTTAGCTTTGTATTTTGAGATGACTACCCTTTTTGGATTTTGCTTGTAGTGTCTTTAGTCATCTTTGGGTTTCTATCACCGTAGTGATCAATCTTCTAGGTCTAACTCCCCTTCCCCATAAAAAATCCCTAGTAAAAATGAATGTGAGATACATTGTGAAGGTGACTTATTGGTGGTAAGGCGAAATTTGGGAACAATTCCAAAACCTTTGGATGAAACCCAAAGAGAAAATATTTTCCACACCCACTGCCTTATCAACCACAAGTTATGTTCCATGATCATAGATGAGGGTAGTTGTGCTAATGTGGCAAGTACAAGAGTAGTGGAGAAGCTTGGATTACCCACTATCTCTCATACAAAGCCCTATAAACTACAATGGTTTAGTGAAGAGAGTGAACTCATGGTTAATAAACAAGTCCTCATAACTTTTTTCTATAGGAAAGTATAAAGATGAGGTTTTATGTGATGTTGTGCAAATGGAAGCAACACATATTCTATTGGGAAGACCTTGACAATATGATAGACAAGTTTTACATGATGGCCATACCAATAAAATGTCTTTCAACTTCCAAGGGCATAAGGTTATCTTAAAACCCCTTTCTCCCAAAGAAGTTCATGAGAACCAAATAAAAATGAAAAACAAATGAGAAAATGAAAAAGATAAAGAAAGAAAAGATAAATCGGGTCACAATATCTCACCTTACACTGCAAAAACAATCATGTTAACTCGTGCCGGAATGCAAACTGAACCTCCAAGGTGTTCTTCTTCCTTGTCTTTTTAATTACCTAATAAATCTAAATACTTGACATCTTGGACAAAGAAGTTTTGGGATGCAACTCAAACACCTCCTAAAGATTCTCACCTTCTAAGAGGATTATCTTCAAAAGGACATTTCATCCCCAAACTTTCTTTCCAAAAATGGCTTGTATCTAGAACTTACCCATATGAACTCCCAAAGCTTTATGAACATAAGTTTACTTCACATACCCCACATCACAATATTTTATATGTGAACAAACTGACTATGTTATTTGTAGGAGTTCTAAATTTGATGTCGAATTCTCTCCAACTTGGGGGGCATGATACAATTCAAGAAGCCAAGAGGATGACCAATGACTCAAGAGACAATTCACACTATGAGCAGTCATCTCAACAATCTAGTCAAGACCCCACCAAATATCAGATGGACCTCACTAAAAGAAGAACTTGCCATAAACCATAACATCAACTGTTCTTTCTTCTGGTCTTCTTAAAAGACAAAAGCATGTTTGTAAATAATATGGGCTCACTTTTGGGGTCCAAATAGCAAAATAGGCTAGAGTAGGTTCACATAGCATAAAGGGAGTGTACTTAGCAAAATGGGCTTGTAGCAAGCCCACGTTTTCAAGACAAGACACCTAAAATTAGGGTTTTTAACCTACCTTCTAGAAGCTACGCCTAAAGGTGCGGTTTTGACCATGGTCAACACCCTAGGTAGCCCCTCTCCCTTGCTATTTCTACCCTTCCCCCATCTTCCCCACCAAGGCACCCCTTCCTATAAATAGGGTGTCTTGCCTCATGTATTGACAACTTGAATTTGAAGTAAAGAAACTCTACAAGAATGATTTTCTGAGACTTGTAAGCTCTCATGTTAGGTCTTATCTTGGGTGGATAATATCTCAAGTGGCGGCTCAAGTTATCTGGGTCTTATCTTGAGTGGGTAATATCTCAAGTGGCGGCTCTTGCATCACTCATCTTGGAGTCCCTCTGCTCCAAGTGGCGAGACTTCATTTCTGCCCATAAGCTCTCTTCATCCCTTCCTCTTTTACTCTTTATTTTGCGCCACCTCCCTTCCATATATGTCTTTTTCTTCTTTTCAATTTGTTCTTTACTTTGTTCTTTTTCTTTATTTGTTCCTTGTCTCTCTTTTCGTTGTATCATTTGTCACCTTATAATTATCTTTTCTCTTAGTCCTTCTAAAGTGAACCTTCAACTTACTTAACCACTTGGTTAAGTTCGTGTCCAAAGAGGATCTTCTTAGGGTTCTCACCTTGCATTTCTAAAAATAAAAAATCATAAAGAAGAGCAACCAATAAAATGTGCAATTATAAAATCAACTCACATGACTGTTGCCACTCAAAAGTTTGTTACTTAAGCTACACTTCAATATGTTCCTTTACTTGTGGTTTTGGTTGAATCTTTACCTTCTAGCTTTTATTTTATTTATTTTTAACCTTGATTTACGGCATCACAACTACCTATTCATGTGTTAGTTAAATTTAGACATATTCTTATGTTGAAGTTGATTTTTGGTTTCCTAAAAATATTGAACTTGTTGCAAATGTTAGTTCATGCATGTGAGAGGAGTTGAGGAGTGTCTTAACGGTGTTTATTTAATGAGTGTGTCTGATGCAAACCAAGCCCACAAGGTGATGATCAAGGATGCTAAAGAATATAAAGAGAAGTCACCTCAAAGTAGAGACCTCACCAGATGGAGAATGGGACAAAGACCAGAGCACCTAAAGTTCTTCCTGCTGGTCTTCTTAATGATTAGAAAAAATTGTAAATAATTTGGGCTCACTTTGGGGGTCCAAATAGCAAATATAGACTAGAATAAGGTGCCTTTAGTATAATAGGGGGTGTAGTTAGCATTTTAGGATGTTATTGGCCCTTTTGGAAGGCTTTTTAACCTAGTTTCTAGAAGGACAAGCCAAGGATGCGGGTTTGACTTAGTCAAACCCTAAGGCTGCCCATTTTTTCACTCTTCCCATCCTACCCCTTATGCTTGCTCTCCAAGGCTCCTTCACCTATAAATAAGGAGGCCTACCTCATGTATTTTCATGTTGAAATTAGAGTAAAGTTACTATACACAATTTGTGTTAGAGTTTGTGAGCAATTGTCTCCTTACACCATTGTCTTATCTTGTGAGATTTAGAGAGCTCTCAAGTGGCGGCATTCTTCACTCATCTTGGAGTAAACCACCATCCAAGTGGCGTGATCACTTCTCTAGCTTCATTCTCCTAAGTTTCCTTTCACTCATCTTTTTCCATTCCATTTCCATTCCAAATTTCAATTCTAAAATCTATGTCTTGTTCTTGTTTTAATGTTTTGTTTCCTATTCGGTTTCCTTCATTATGTTTATTTTCCTCTCTTTAATTTCAGCACCTTTACTTGTCATCATCTTCACCTTATAATTGTGTTTTCCTTTTGCCTTTGTGAAATGAACCTTCACATCTACTTAACCACTTGGTTAAGTTAATGTCCAGTGGGGATTTTCCTTAGGTTCTCACCTTAATCATCCTAAAATCTCAATCCTAATTAAAGTGCCACCATAAAATGCTAAATCATAAAATCAACTCACATCATGTGGTTATCAGAGCTTAGGTTCTTATGCTTAATTTTTTGAGTTGATTTGGCACTTTACATTCAAGCAATTTAAATTCTAGCACCTTTAAATTCAAGTACCTTTAATTTCTTGTCATTTATTTTCTTGCCTTTATTTTCCAGCCCTTTATTTAGTGCAGATTTTTTTTCCAGCACCTTATATTCATAGCATTTTTCGTTTTGAATATGTTCCTTCTTATACCTTTCTTTGATCTTGCTTTTTACTTTGAGTCTTATGTTCATTAGTGCTCTAGGTGTCCTTGTTTTTGCTTCTACTTACTTGCTTTTAATTTTGAAAGTTTGCAAAGTCTTTAGATATTTGTTTTAGTAGAGGTTGATTTAGAGTTCCAAACATAAGATTTCAAGTGTTCAATTATATTGAATCCACCACCAAAAGTTTTGTGCAAATTGAATGTTCTTCAAAATTGTTCATGATGCATCCTATGGATCTTTCTTTCCATATTTCCATTTAGTATAAAAAAAAAAAACAGAAACTAAAAAATAGCAAGCAATTTTAAAACTGCACCTATATCTTTCAATTGCACATAAAATTCCTTTTCCAAACTTGGATTCAACTTGATTGGCAAATTGTTATCAACTTTGTGGAATTTTTTATCCTTTTGCTTTTACAAGTTCTAAAGAAAACATAAAACTTCTTGGTTAAAAGTTTAGTAAGTTTCTTAGAGTCTTCTTTTGTGCTTTTCTTGCTTGTCTTCCTTTCTTAAGTTTTGTCATAATCTCTTTTCCACCTTTGGTTTAGCTCTTTCTTGTTTACACCTTTTCTTGCTTGTCTTTTCTTCTTTTCCCTCAAAGTTTTGTGGTGTTTTTTTTGCTTTGGATTGAGTGTTGAAGGCTTTGACCTTTTTCACTTGAGAATTTCTCATCCACAAGAAAGAACATGGTTAAGGGAAGAAAAAAAAAATTCGGAGTGGTTTAGTGTTTTTCTTCATATTGCCGCAAGACTTCTTGTCTTACTAACTTGTTTTCTTTAATTGTTTGTTCTTTGTGTTTTGTGGTTTTTGTTTTGTTATGGATCATCTTTCAAGTGGTGAATCATCTAAGCCCCATTCTCCTCAAAAGGCTTTCCTTATTGGAGAATTGAAGGAGGCTAAGCGCACCATTGCACAAAAAGAGGAAGAGATGAGGCAAATGGAGGAAAGACTCCAAAGGCTAGAATTGGCCTATGAAAGACCACACCGAGAAAGAAGACATCATCAAAGGCATGAATCAAGAAGTTACCAAACCTATGGTAGCCATGAAGAAGAAGACGAATGGAGGGTGCACAATTTTGAAGAAAGGCGCCGAAATGTGGCAAAGCCTTATTTACCCTTTGTAAAATTGCCTAGTTTTAGTGGGGAAGGTGATCCCAATGTGTATTTAGGTTGGGAGGCTAAAGTAGAACAAATTTTTAATGTACATGAGGTCCAAGATGACCAAAGAGTTAGGTTAGCCTCCTTAGAATTTTTGGATTATGCCATGCAATGGTGGCACAAGACTGTAATGGATATTGGGCTAAATAAGAGGCCAGCCGTGGTCTCTTGGGAGGATTTGAAGTTATGCATGCGCGCTAGATTTGTGCCTCCACACTATAGGAAAGAGCTCTTGTTGAAGTTCCAAAGGCTTCAACAAGGAACACAAAGTGTGGATGCTTATTTTAAAGAACTTGAAACCATATTAATTAAAATTAACATGCATGAAAGTGAGGAGTCCAAAATGGCTCGCTTTGTAAGTGGCTTAAGAAGATACATACAAGATGTAGTAGAACTTTATGAATACTCCTCTTTAGAAAAATTGGTTCACCTTGCCATCAAGGTAGAATCCCAAATTTCAAAGAAAAAATATTTCAAAAATTCTCATAATGATAGCTTCTACCACTCATCTTGGAAAAACAAAGACAAATCTTCTTCAACTTTTCCCTCCAATTTTCTAAAGGAGTCAACTTACAAACTGAGGGATTCTTAACCCTCAACTTCAACCCCTAAATCTCCTACCAAAACCTCAAGTAAAAAGTGTTTTAAATGTTTAGGTTTTGGGCACATAGCGGCCTATTGTCCAACAAAGCGAACAATGATAGTTAAGGGGGGGCAAGTAGTAAGTGACCATAGTGATGCATCTTCTAGGTCTAACTCCCCTTCCCCATCAAAATCCCCTTGTGAAAATGAATGTGAAATACCTTGTGAAGGTGACTTGTTAGTCATAAGGTGAATGCTGGGTACAATTCCAAAACCTTTGGATGACACCCAAAGAGAAAATATTTTCCACACCCGCTGCCTTATCAACAACAAGTTATGTTCCATGATAATTGATGGGGGTAGTTGTGCTAATGTGGCAAGTACAAGAGTGGTGGACAAGCTTGGACTACCCACCATCTCTCATACAAAGCCCTACAAGCTTCAATGGCTTAGTCAAGAGGGTGAAATCATGCTTAATCAACAAGTCCTCATAACTTTTGCTATAGGCAAGTACAAAGATGAGGTTTTATGTGATGTTGTGCCCATGGAAGCAACCCATATTCTATTGGGAAGGCCTTGGCAATATGATAGACATGTTCTATATGATGGCCTAACCAACAAAATGATTTTTACCTTCCAAGGGCATAAGGTTACCTTAAAACCCCTCTCTCCCAAAGAAGGTTCATGAGGACCAAATCAAAATGAAAACCAAAAGAGAAAATGAAGAGGAGAAAGCAAGAAAAGATAACCCGAGTCACAAAGTTTCCTCTTATACAACTAAATCAATCATGTTGACTCGACCCATGCTACAAACTGCACCTTCAAGGTGTCCTTCTTCCTTATCTTTTTCATTATCAACGGTTTCTATCTACACACCATCTTTGTTAAAGAATGTTAGGAATGACTTTCCATCCCCTCCTAAAGGTTTCCACCTTCTAAGAGGATTTTCTTCACATAACTTTGTCATTTCCAAACACTCTTTTCAATCTTGATCTATATATCGTATCCCTTCTTTTGAACTCCCCAAGCTTCAAGACTATATGTCAAGTTCACATCTTACTTCTTGCCCTATTTTTTATGTGAACACACTGACTATGTTATATGCAGGGGTTCTGAATTCGTGGTCGAATTCTCTCTAACCTGGGGGGCATGTTGCAAACCAAGCCCACAAGGTGATGATCAAGGATGCTAAAGAATATAAAGAGAAGTCACCTCAAAGTAGAGACCTCACCAGATGGAGAATGGGACAAAGACCAGAGCACCTAAAGTTCTTCCTGCTGGTCTTCTTAATGATTAGAAAAAATTGTAAATAATTTGGGCTCACTTTGGGGGTCCAAATAGCAAATATAGGCTAGAATAAGGTGCATTTAGTATAATAGGGGGTGTAGTTAGCATTTTAGGATGTTATTGGCCCTTTTGGAAGGCTTTTTAACCTAGTTTCTAGAAGGACAAGCCAATGATGCGGGTTTGACTTAGTCAAACCCTAAGGCTGCCCATTTTTTCACTCTTCCCATCCTACCCCTTATGCTTGCTCTCCAAGGCTCCTTCACCTATAAATAAGAAGGCCTACCTCATGTATTTTCATGTTGAAATTAGAGTAAAGTTACTATACACAATTTGTGTTAGAGTTTGTGAGCAATTGTCTCCTTACACCATTGTCTTATCTTGTGAGATTTAGAGAGCTCTCAAGTGGCGGCATTCTTCACTCATCTTGGAGTAAACCACCATCCAAGTGGCGTGATCACTTCTCTAGCTTCATTCTCCTAAGTTTCCTTTCACTCATCTTTTTCCATTCCATTTCCATTCCAAATTTCAATTCTGAAATCTATGTCTTGTTCTTGTTTTAATGTTTTGTTTCCTATTCGATTTCCTTCATTATGTTTATTTTCCTCTCTTTAATTTCAGCACCTTTACTTGTCATCATCTTCACCTTATAATTGTGTTTTCCTTTTGCCTTTGTGAAATGAACCTTCACATCTAGTTAACCACTTGGTTAAGTTAATGTCCAGTGGAGATTTTCCTTAGGTTCTCACCTTAATCATCCTAAAATCTCAATCCTAATTAAAGTGCCACCATAAAATGCTAAAGCATAAAATCAACTCACATCAGTGTCTGAGGTATTATATAGGAAATGCATATCCACATGCATTTGAATGAGATTCTTTACACTTTTGCACAATTTTTTTGTGATTTTATCTCTCCTTAATTAAGTTAGGACAAACCTCTTAAATGGTGTGTCAGTATCAATGTCTATATGCTACATATGTAGAAACTACAATGAGAGGACAAATGTGAATCAAAAAGCTTAATATTATGTAAGTACCCTCTTCGACCTCCTTGTGCAGCGTAAGTAACTCTCAAATAATCATTTAGTTTTTGGGGTGTAAAAAGCCTTATTCCATTTTTATCTACTTCCACCATACTGTATTAATAGTGTCAACACGCAGGTTTGTTGAGATTATGGCTCCAGTGTTTTCATGAAGTGCATGGAGCTGTGTTTGGTATATGATTCAGGTTCAATGTGGTTACTTTACTCTATTTTATTTTTCAAACATCTCTACGTATAAGCTATTGAGAATAATTCTTGCATATCAAAATCACTTCATACCAATAAAAATTATCAACATAACATTGATTTGTTGTGTCTAAATTTCTGTAGCCAATTGTCAATGCTAGAATTACTCAATTGTTGATGGTTTATGTTAAGTTTATGATTGAAACACACTACTGATTGCATAATGAATTTGTGCATGGATGGGGTCTTGATTTTTCTTTTAGAAAATGCGTTGAGGTGAGTCTGTTACTTGATTAGTTCATTTTATATAAAAATGATACCAATGGTAAACTGATACTTCCTATGTTATAGCCTGCCTATGAGAAAATTGGAGTTGTTGATGCTTAGTGGATTGTTCACCAAGGTATTTTCCCTCACTAGGAAATCAGGTAATTATTTTTTCATGATTATTCCTATCATATTTAATGTTGATTATTCCCTCAAATGTAGCTATATATATATATATATATATATATATATATATATATATATATATATATATATATATATATATATATATATATATATATATATATATTACTTATTTGCTTTCCTTTGTGCTTGTCAAGGAGAAGCACAAAATACTAGGAAACCTACATGGCGAGCTGTATGTTATGCACCTTTCAATGAATAACATTATTGGTTAAAATTTATCAAAAATCTTCAAACTTCTGCTAATAATTACAAATAATGTCTAATGTTACTAAGATTTCTTTGCATATAATGTGTACTGGTTTTGGTATGATTCAGGTAGGAAGTACAGTACTTTCATTGTAAATAAAGTACATTATTTTCAGCTCAGACTCATCATCACAAGTAAAGTTGAATAGATGATATAAAAATATTATTTATCAAATTAGATCCTTTATCCGTGTTTCTTATATTTTGTTTCATTTGATTTCATGTTACTCTCTAGTCACATATGTATGCAGATTCATAGTCTCCTATATTTTAGACCTTTAAGTGCAATGTCTTCATAGGACATAACTGACCAACATTTTTTTAATACTTTTTTTTGTCCGTGTTACTGATTTTCTTAGTTTTACCAATATAGAATCTCACAAATTTCTCCCTTTTTTTCATTTACAACATATGTTTAGTGTGGCCTTTGTGATATGCTTGGTAAAGCTAGGTTGAAAGCGACTAAACCTAACTGGACTGGTGAACAAGTATGGATTGGTCTCTTGGACTATTAGGATTCTAAAAAGTTCAAAGAAAAATCATTCCAAAATAAATTGAATAGGTCACAACAATTGGTAAGTGAATAAGTTATATATTGCATGAGTTGATAAACTTACTTTATTTTTTTAATTTTTTTGTAGATTCTTGAAATTCATTCCAATTCCAATTGATGTTTGCAACTATGTTCCAGATCTTCAATTGTGAGTTTGGAATTTGGTGTTCATAAATTTGGTGTTGTTTGTAAATTTATTTCTTAATTACAATGAATACGTGTTATGCTTAATTCAGTTTTGATATGGATTTCAATTAGTGAGCACATGTTATAATTCAATTTCAATATTCATTCCAGTTTGTAATTTAGTGTTATTTGTAAATTTATTTTTTTATTACAGTGAATTAGAGGTATTGATACAACTCAATTAGACAATGAGATAAACAAGGATACAACAGACACTTCACAATTAAGTTAGTCATCTCAACATCCAAGACAAGACCCTACCAAACTTCAGAAGGACCTCAGCAGAAGAAGAACTGGACATAGGTCAGAGCATCAGATTGGGGTGTACTTAGCATAAATTGGGCTTGTGCTAAGCTCACCTTTCATGACAAGTGCTTCTAGGTTTACAATTTCTTTGACCTACCTTCTAGAAGGTTTCTCACAAATGACATCCTTACCCCTATATCTTGTTCTCAAGAGACACTCTCTGATACAATCCAAGTAGCCAAGAAGATGACCAAGGACCCGAGAGACAATTCATACTGTGAGGTTTTGACCATGGTCAACACCCTATGTTGACCATGGTCAATATTACAGTGAATTAGAGGTATTGATACAACTCAATTAGACAATGAGATAAACAAGGATACAACAGACACTTCACAATTAAGTTAGTCATCTCAACATCCAAGACAAGACCCTACCAAACTTCAGAAGGACCTCAGCAGAAGAAGAACTGGACATAGGTCAGAGCATCAGATTGGGGTGTACTTAGCATAAATTGGGCTTGTGCTAAGCTCACCTTTCATGACAAGTGCTTCTAGGTTTACAATTTCTTTGACCTACCTTCTAGAAGGTTTCTCACAAATGACATCCTTACCCCTATATCTTGTTCTCAAGAGACACTCTCTGATACAATCCAAGTAGCCAAGAAGATGACCAAGGACCCGAGAGACAATTCATACTGTGAGGTTTTGACCATGGTCAACACCCTAGGCAACCCCTCTCCCTTGCCATTTCTACCCTTCCCCTAAAACTTTTATTCAAGCATACTTTTATTATTATTAATGTTGGAAGCATTATGCGGTAGCCAAGACTCGAACCCAAGTCCCATATTAATATTGGAAGCAAACTGCAATAGGCAGGACTCGAACCCAAGTCCCTTCAATAACCAAAGAAGCATTAACCACTAAGCCAGACAAGTTCTTCTGTCTTATTACGATTTTTATTATACCTATTATTATTAATAATAGTTATATTAATATTAATATTACTAATATTACTAATATTATACTAATATTACTAATATTATATTCATATTATTAATATTATATTTATATTATTAATATTATATTAATATTTTAATATTTATTAATATTAAAATATTAATAATTTTAATAAAATATTAATAATATTAATAAAATATAAATAATATTAATAATAATAAGAATATAATATTGATAATAATATTAATAATAATATTAATATTGATCCGGTCGGTCATCGGTAGTCGATGACGTCAGTAGCAGGCATGTGGACCATTCACAGGGTGACACGTGGAATAAGATAGCAGGTGAATCGGGGAGGAGATCACTCAGAACGGTGATCGGTGGTCAGTTGCTAAGTGACCACCACTAGCAGATCAGTGCCTAGATGAGCGCCTGGAAGGAGAGCGCGAGAAGTAAAGAAGCACAGATCAGTCATCGGGGTTTCTTGTTAACACGCAGTTAAGCTGGGACCCAGGCTCCCAACTAGAGCGTTACGCAAGAAGCACTGATTCGTCATCGGTGCATGGTCATCGGGGTTTCTTGTTAACACGCAGTTAAGCTGGGACCCAGGCTCCCAGCGAGAGCGTTACGCATGCACCTCGCATGATTCCAAACCAGAAGAAGAAGAGTTGCTCGCCAGTAGGGTCGTGCATGAGGATTTCATAAGAGAGCTAGTAAGCTGGTCAGTCATCAGTGACTCTCTTAACCCATTACGTGCATGGCACTGTGCAGTGAGACCATGCATGCAGGATGCAGCGCCTGGTGAGTGTTGTAGTGGCCAGACCTCGGACGTCGGCCAAGAGCTGAGAGGTCAGTCTGGTGGCCCCAATAGGACATGGAGAACTGATGACGTCACCGAGCCACGTCAGCTGGGTCCTACAGTGTGGGCCAGAGCTATGTGGGGGTGATACCACAGACGTGGAGCAGTGGGTCGATGAGCCCTCTGTAGGGTCGATCACCAGAGCGAGGCAATGTGTCCTCGTCACACAACAGGGCGATGAGAGACACATCGGTCATCGGTCAGGATGAGAGACACATCGGTCAACAAGGTGTAACGAGGTGACATCGGCCAGGGTGATTCGAACAACGTGACCAGAACAGTTGAGATTGATTCCCCGAAGGGACCAGTGATCAGTAAAGTCCCCAGAGCCAGGGAGAGGCCTTAGTCACGAAACGTCCATGCGTGAGGCTGGGAAGGCACAGTTAGGTGCAGAGCCCTGTTGGGACGAGAACCCATCAGGGTTAGGGTTTCCCAGAGAGGTAGCATGCATGACACGTAGACCGTGAAGGTGTTCCCAGAGCAGTTGACGCCAGAGATTAGGTAGGGCAGGTGGCCCCCGAGCTTGAGTGCGCACAGAGGTGCCCACGTGGCCATCCTGTCAGACTTTGCACTCAAGTAGGAGAAACCTGCACGCAAGATTGCCCTGAGAGTGGGTGATGGCAGTGCAGGAGTACTCAAGTGAGCCCTAGATGTAGCCAGTAAACCTCAAGCGTATATGAGGGGAGAGAAACACTGAACCAGGTACGCAATACGCAATTTCAAACTAGAAATTACACAGAGAGATTTTTGGTGTTTTTTTACCTAGAACTGATTTGAGCGTTGGAGCTAAAACGGCCTCCAAGGGTGCCCCTTCTATCTTTGCAGGAACACTTCGCTTCGTTCAGTGAAGCTTAATCCTAGAAAAGGAGAGACGGGTGCAGTAACGTCGTAGAGTCAACCAACGAGAGAGTCAACCGGCGGGAACAAATATTAATATTAATAATAATATAATATTAATAATATATTAATATTATAATAATATTAATATTAATAATAATATTAATATTAATAATATTAATATTAATATTAATAACAATATTAATATGAATAACAATATTAATAACAATATTAATAATAATATTAATAATAATATTAGTAACAATATTAATAACAATAACAATATTAATAATAACAATATTAATAACAATATTAGTAACAATATTAATAATAACAATATTAGTAACAATATTAATAACAATATTAGTAACAATATTAATAATAATATTAATAATAATATTAATAATAATATTAATAATAATATTAAAAAATATTAAAAATAATAAGTATAATAAAAATCATAATACAAAAGAATTTGTCTGGTGTAGTGGTTAAAGTTTCTTTGGTCATTGAAGGTACTTGGTTTCGATTCCCACGCATTGCAGATTTTATTTTGTTTGTGGTTTACATACGGAAAAATCCGTATGTAATGTCTCCCGCTTTATGGCGCCAAAATTACATGTAATGGCATCACTCATCTTGGAGTCCCTCTACTCCAAGTGGCATGACTTCATTTCTTCCCATAAGCTCTCTTCATATCTACCCTTTTTCTAATTTTCTTTTGCACCTTCCATTTCCCCTTCCTCTATGTTCATTCATGTTATCTTTAAATTGTTGGTTCTCTTTATCTTGTTATCTTAATTTCTGCCCCTTTTTACATCATCAACACCATATTATTGTCCTTTTCTATTTGCCCTTCTCACTACAAGAAATAAGAAAATTAATGTAGGTCTTTGAGAGACACAAACATGAAAAAGCCCACGCAAAATAGCTTTTAGCGTAGGTTACGCTTCAAATATAAAATGGAGGTTTAATTACCTTATTCGTCCCTATATTTGGTGTAAATAGTCAATTTAGTATAGTAGTTTTTAAAAAAACCAATTCGGTCCCTATATTTTATAAAATGTATTCAAATTGGTCATTTCCGTTAAATTTCAGCTGATGGCGTCAGCGGTTGCTGATGTGGCACAGAGAGAATGCTTATGTGGCAGAAAAAGTGTTTATGTGGTAGAGAGAGAGTGTTTATGTGGAAGAGAGAATGTTTATGTGGAAGAGAGAGAATGTTTATAGAAAGAGAGAAATAAGATTAATAGTTATTATTATTCTTATTATTATTATTACTACTATTATTATTAATATTATTATTTTACCATTATTATTATTAATAATATTATTATTACCATTATTATTATTATTATATTTACTGTTATAATATTATTAATAAAAATAAAACAAAAATAATAATCATAACAAAATAATAATAATAATAGCAATAATGAGAATAATAATAATAATAAAAATAATAAAATAATAATAATAATAATAACAATAAGAATAATAATAATAATAGTAATAATAATAATAATTATTATTATATAATTATATAATAATAAAAACAGTAATAATAATAAAAAATAATATTGATAATAATATTAATATATTAATAATAATAACAATAATATAATAGGAATAATAATAAAATATTAATAATAAAAAAATAATAATAATAAGGAATAATAATAATAATGATAGTAATAATAATAAATAATAATAATAAATAACAATAACAATAATAATCACTATAATAATAATATTCTTATTATTTTATTATTATTAATATTATTATTTTTGGTAATTATTATTATTATTATTATTTCTTATTATTGCTATTATTTTTTTATATGATTATTCTTTTTGTTGTTATTATTATTATTATTATTATAACAGTAATATATAATAATAATAATAAAAATAATAATAAGAATAATTACTATTATTATAATAATATAGTAATAAATAATAATATAATCACAATAATAATAATAGGTAATTAAACCTACTAATAATATAAAAACATAATAGTAATAAATAATAATAATAATAACAATAATAATAATATTTTTATTATTATTATTAACATTATTTTTCTTACTATTATTAATAATAATAATAAAATAATAAAATTATTATTATTATTAATATTATTCTTCTTATTCTGCTTTATTATTATTATTCCTATTATTCTTGTTCTTATTATTATTTTTATTATTATTATTAATATTTTTATTATTATTATTATATTATAATACTTTATTATTATTACTGTTATTATTATTAGTATTATTGTTATTATTGTAATAATAATTATTATTATTACTTATTAATATTAATATTATTTTTACTATTATTATTATTCTTATTGTTATTATTATTATTAATATTTTTATAATAATTATAATAATAATAATTTTATATATTGTTTATTATATATTAATATTTTTATTAGTATTATTATTATTATTCTTATTATTGTTATTATTATTATTGTTATTATTATTATTATTATTATTATTATATTATTATTTTTGTTATGATTATTATTTTTTATTATTATTAATAATATCATAATAGTAAATATAATAATAGTAATAAGAATAAGATTAATAATAATAATAGTTATAATAATAATAAATAATAATAATAATCGTATTAATATAATAATTATTTTTTTTATTATTATTATTATTATAACAGTAAATATAATAATAATAATAATAAAAATAATAATAATAGTAATAATAATATTAATAATAATAACAGTACTAATAATAATAATTATTGATCTCGCTGCAGACTTGAGCGTGGGGAGAATGCCTCGTCACTCCTTCGTTTGGCTTTCTAACTGTTGCGCGTTCTGCAAGGAGGCTCCAGGAACCTTCGACGGGACTCCGAACGGTGCCTGCAAAACACACAGACGGCGCCTCTAGCAGCCGTTGCAGCTCCGACGCTCAAGTCAGGCAACGGGAACACCAAAAAAAGTCTCTCTCAGATCTCTCTGTGTGAGACCGTGTGTATGTGCCCTCAGTCCTCTTTGATTCGAAAACTGAGTGCTCTAGGTTTAGTGTTGTGTATTCTGAGGTAAAGATTGCCTACCTGGTTTGGTGTTCTTCTTCCTCATATAAACCCGCATAGCCCCTACGGGCTACCTCTAGGGCCACTTAATTACTCTGCACTGTCGTTTCCACTCCCCAGGGCTACCTTGCGTGCCAGCCTTCTTCACTTGAGTGCCAAGTCTGACAGGGGAGGCCGCGTGGGTACCTCTGCACCCCTCGACTTCTGTGCCTATCTGCCCTACCTATTCTCTGGGAACATCTTCACCATCCACGTGGCAGACATGCAACCCCACTGGGAGACTCTAACCTTGATGGGTTCTCGTCCCAGCAGGATTCTGCACTTAACTGCGTCTTCTCATCTTCATGCGTGGTCGTCTCGCGACTAAGGCCATTCACTGCCTCTGGGCGCTTTACTGATCATCGATTGCGTTGTTCACATCGCGCGGCCGATGTCACCTCAACACACACCGATGACCGATGTGCTTCTTCACGTCCTCGTGCTCTGCTTATGGAATCAGGCGAGGTCCTTGAGTAACGTTCTCGCTGGGAGCCTGGGTCCCAGTTTAACACGTGTTGACAAGGAACCCCCGACGACTGATCACTCTGCATGCACCGATGACTGATCGCTCTGCATGCACCGATGACTGATCACAATGCGTGCACCGATGACTGATCACTCTGCACGCACCGATGACTGATCGGTGCTTCGTCACTTCTCGCGCTCTGCTTCCAGGCGCTCAAGTAGGAACCGATCTTCTGGTGGTGGTCACTCGGTAGCTGACCACTGATTGCTGTTCTCGAACGATCTCCACCCTGGTTCATCTGCTTTCTCGTGCCACGCGTCACTCTGCGACTGACCCATGTCGTCATCAGCTGCTGACGTCATCGACTACCGATGACCGACCGGATCACAAGCCCCCCAGTCTCGAGCTGTGAACTTGTTCTCAGCGAAGAGACTAAGTGGTCTTCGTTGCCAAAGAGAAGAAGGAGCTCGAAGCTGATGTACCTGAGACCATGGCTGTTGGTGCCGAGGTTTTGATAGATGGGTTCCATGGGCTTGCAGCAGGTTCACTGCGTCCTGCCAGACTCGGACTCTACCCAATCTAGTCTCCACCATTCAGTGGCCGATGGCAGGCTCATTCCTCCTCCTTGAGCTTCTTCCTTTGCCACTTCTCCTTTTGTGTAATTTTTCTTGCTGCTACAAACTTGTATATAAATCTTTTATGCATAAGTTCATGTTGGATGACTGACCTGATGGCGTCTAAATGCTTCGGCTGATCGTCCAAGAGCTTGTTTGGGCAAGCTTTCATACTAAGAGCTTTTCTACCGACCACCGACTAGCATGTTAGCGCACCACCGATCAGTCATCGCGCTTCAGGCTTCGCATTACTTCCGTGTCACTCCAGCGCTAAGTGCATAGAGGACCCGACCTCTGAAGATGATGCTTGTGTTTTGGGGAAGAGGACTGCTTCTTGATTGACCCCTCTTGCCTCAGCCTCGCTGTAGGAAGTTGAGGTGAGGTCTTTCTCCTCTCACCCCAGCCTCGTTGTAACAAGTCGAGGTGAGGACCTTTTATCTCGCCTTAGCCTCGCTGTATAAAGTCGAGGTGAGGACTTTTTATCTCGCCTCAGCCTCGCTGTATAAAGTCGAGGTGAGGACTTTCTCTATTGCCTTAACCTTGCTGTATGAAGCAGAGGATAAGGACTTGGTTCTCTTGCCTCAACCTTGCTGTAAGAAGCAGAGGAAGAGGACTTTCTCTCGCCTCAGCCTTACTGTAAAAAGCAGAGGAAGAGGACTTTCTCTCGCCTCAGCCTTGCTGTAAAAAGCAGAGGAAGAGGACTTTCTCTCGCCTCAACCTTGCTGTAAAAAGCAGAGGAAGAGGGCTTTCTCGGCCTACACCCCGCTGTACAAAGTCGAGGGTGAGGACTTCCTTTCGCCTGCACCCCGCTGTACAAAGTCGAGGGTGAGGACTTTCTCTCGCCTCAACCTTGCTGTAAAAAGCAGAGGTAGAGGACTTTTCTCTGCCTGCACCCCGCTGTATAAAGTCGAGGGTGAGGACTTCCTCTCGCCTCAACCTTGCTGTAAAAAGCAGAGGTAAAGGACTTTTTCTGCCTGCACCCCGCTGTATAAAGTCGAGGGTGAGGACTTTCTCTACTGAGTGGGTGCATGCTCCCAGGGGAGCACCAGGGGTGGCTGTCTAAGCGCACTCGCCAGGCGCATCCCTGCCTGCATGTTATCACCGCACGCCCTTTGAGTGGGCAACTCCTCTTCTTCTGGTTTGGAATCATGCGGGGTGCATGCGTAACGCTCTCGCTGGGAGCCTGGGTCCCAGCTTAACACTTGTTAACAAGACCCCGATGACCAACCTTCTTCTGGAATCATGCGAGGTGCATGCGTAATGCTCTCGCTGGGAACCTGGGTCCCGGCTTAACACGTCTTAGCAAGACCCCGATGACCAACCTTCTTCTGGAATCATGCGAGGTGCATGCGTAACGCTCTCGCTGGGAACCTGGGTCCCAGCTTAACACGTGTTAGCAAGACCCCGATGACCAACCTTCTTCTGGAATCATGCGAGGTGCATGCGTAACGCTCTCGCTGGGAACCTGGGTCCCAGCTTAACACGTGTTAGCACGACCCCGATGACCAATGCACCGACCGAGTACTTACTCCCGACATGCACCGACGGCTGATCTTACTTTGGGTGCACCGATGACTGATCGCGCTCTGCTTCTTGGTGCTTAAACGCAAAGATGATGTCTTGTTACGGGGAAGAAGAGTTTTTCTTGTTGACCCCTCTTGCTTGCCCCGAGGTCATCGACCTTCGGGTCTGATTCCTCTTGGACGTTTCTCGAAATCTTCCCTTTCCCTCTCTTGGTTTTACTAGAACTCCCGAGTTCCCAAACTTTGGCCACCTGCACTCACTCCTGGGGTGAGGAGAACATAGGTCAATGGTCCGTACTCGCGCCTGGGGCGAGCAGGCTCCAACCGATCACTTGCACTTTCATCCGGGGCGAGTAGGACTTGAAACTGGGAAACATGTGCACACTTGACATACTGAAATCTTTTTTATTGGGTGGCCTCGTTAAAAACCCTCATCGGGAAAAGAGTGCCCCCTGATCTGTTCAACTATTTATAGTATATACATTGGGAGCGCGAGAACACATCTACTTTACAACTTAACTGAAGTAGAATCTCAAGTGTGTAGCGTTCCATGTCCTGGGGATAGGTGCTCCATCCAGAGTCTCCAGCCGATAAGCTCCATTCTCCAACGCCTCAACTACTCTATATGGACCCGTCCACTTTGGAGATAACTTGTTCTCCATCTCATTCTGGTGTGCTTTCCTCATCACCAGATCGCCCTCCTGGAAACGCCTGGGCTTCACCTTGGAATTGTGCCTCCGTTCCACTCTTCTTTTGACAGCTTCAGCACTAACCCTGGCTCCCTCTCGCACTTCGTCCAGGAGGTCCAGATTCACCTTTCGCTCCTGATTGGACTCTTCGACGATAAAGTTCAGGAATCTAGGGGAGCTCTCCTGTATCTCCACGGGGATCATAGCATCCGTCCCATAGACAACACTAAAGGGTGTCTCTTGGGTGCTAGACTGTGGGGTGGTATGGTAGGACCATACAATTCTGGGAACCTCTTCTGCCCAATTCCCCTTGGCTTTCTCTAATCTTCGCTTCAGTCCCCTAAGCAGCACTCGGTTGGCTGACTCCACTTACCCGTTGGTCTGCGGGTGTTCTACTGAGGCGAACACTTGCTGTATCTTCAGTTCTTCGCACATCTTTCTTAATTGATGACTGGTGAACTGAGTGCCGTTGTCGGATACCAGCCTCTTAGGTACTCCGAAACGACAGACAATATTCTTCCAGACAAAATGCTCGACCTTCTGAGCGGTGATGTGGGCCACTGGTTCCGCCTCCACCCATTTTGTGAAATACTCGATGGCCACTATGAGGAACTTCATCTGCCTGATCGCCAGAGGAAAGGGTCCCAGGATGTCGATTCCCCACGTGTGAAATGACCACGGGCTATGGATGGACTTCAACTCCTCCGGGGGCGCCTTATGCCAGTCTGCATGAAGTTGGCATTGTTTGCACCGCTGAGCGTACTTCACACAGTCTTCCTTCAGCGTTGGCCAGTAATACCCTGCGCGGAGGATTCTACTTGCCAAAGCGCGACCACCGATGTGGCTTCTGCACACCACTTCGTGCAACTCTGACATGAGTCTGGTGCATTGCTCTCCATGCACGCACATTTGTACTGGGTGGGAAAAGCCAAATCTAAACAAGTTCCCATCGATTAGAGTAAACTTACTCGAGCTCTTCTTTATCTTCTTTGCCTCTGTTGGGTCCAGTGGGAGCACACCATCCTCTAGGTACAACTGGTACGGCGTTATCCACGTATCGGGCCCCTTGACAGCGCAGACTTCCATCGCCTCATCGGTCCTTGCCGGTCGCGCCCTCACCCTCGGTGCTTTCAGCGTTTCTTGAGTCAGGGACCGATGACTGATCGCCAGAAGCTCCACCGACTTGGATACTTGAATTATTTGATTATCAGATACAAACGCTCGTGGTACCTTTAAAGTCTCTTGAATGACGGTCCTCTGTTTTCCCCCCTTGCCTGAGCTGGCCAGCTTGGCAAGCAGATCTGCTCTGGCATTTTGCTCGCGGGGCACATGCACCAACTCGAACTCATCAAAGGACGTCTTCATGAGCTGGACGTACTCCAGGTAGGCTGCCATCTGAGGATCTTTTGCCTGGAACTCCCCTGTAACTTGCCCAGTGACTAGCAACGAATCACTCTTAGCCACCAGACTTCTTGCTCCCATTTCTTTTGCCAGCAACATTCCTGCGATCAGGGCTTCATACTCTGCCTGATTGTTGCTAGTCTTGAAGGCAAAGCGAAGGGATTGTTCGATCAGCACCCCGTTCGGGCCTTCCAGAATGACTCCAGCGCCGCTTCCCTGTTGATTGGAGGAGCCATCCACTGATAAGACCCATCGGAAAACTACGCCTTCTGCAGGTGTCGCGACCGGCGACAGTTCAACCACGAAGTCGGCGAACACCTGCCCCTTGATCGGTCCTCGGGGCTCGTACTGGATGTCGAATTCTGAGAGTTCCACAGCCTACTTGACCATCCTCCCTGCTACGTCTGGCTTCTTCAACACGTTCTGGATGGGCAAGTCTGTCATGACCACTATGGTGAAGCTGTGGAAATAGTGTCTGAGCCTTCTAACTGAAAAAACTACCGCCAGTGCTGCCTTCTCTAGGGTCTGATACCTCGTTTCCGGGCCTCGCAGTACCTTACTTACAAAATACACATGTTTCTGGACCTGATCCTGCTCTTGTACCAGGACCGAGCTGACCGCCCTCTCTGTCACAGCAAAATACAGGCGAAGAGGGGTGCCCATTTGTGGTTTACACAATACTGGTGGGCTCGCCAGATACTCCTTCAGCTTCAAGAAGGCTTCTTCGCATTCCGGTGTCCACACGAATCTACTGTTGCGCTTGAGACATTGGAAAAACGGATGACCCTTCTCTCCTCCAGCAGACATGAACCGTGACAAGGCGGCCAACCGACCAGTGAGCTGCTGCACCTCCTTCACCGTCGTTGGGCTCCTCATTGCCACGATTGCGGCGCACTTCTCCGGGTTCGCCTCAATTCCACGCTCCGTTAGGAGGAAACCTAAGAACTTCCCAGCCTCCACACCGAAGATGCATTTCCCAGGGTTGAGCTTCAACCCATACTTGGCGATGGTGGTGAAAAGTTCCTCCAGATCAACTACATGGTGCACTTTCTCCCGCGACGTGACCACCATGTCATCTACGTATGCATGCACGTTCCTTCCAAGCATGGGCGAGAGCACCCTATCCATAAGCCTCTAATAGGTAGCTCCTGCGTTCTTCAACCCGAATGGCATTACCTTGTAGCAGTAGCAAGATCGTTCTGTCATGAAAGCAGTCTTGCACTCGTCCATGGGGTGCATCCTTATCTGGTTGTAGCCTGAGAAGGCGTCCAGAAAGCTGAGGAGCTTCCCCCCTGACGCGCTGTCCACCAATGCATCTATACTAGGGAGAGGGTAGGAGTCCTTGGGGCAGGCCTTATTGAGATTAGTGAAGTCCACACACATCCTCCACTTGCCATTTGACTTTTGCACCAGTACCACGTTTGCCAGCCACTCGGGGTACTGGATCTCTCTGATATGTCCAGCAGCAAGGAGCTTCTGCGTCTCGTCATGGATCACCTTCCTCTTCTCTTCATTGAAACTCTTTCGCCTTTGGCGCACTGGCCACGCCTTGAGGTCCATTGACAGGCGGTGGCAAATGAAATCAGGGTCGATTCCCGGCATGTCAGAAGCTGACCACGCAAAAGCGCCCATGTGCTTCTCAATCACACAGGCGATCTGTGATCGGTCTTCCGCAGTGAGCGATTCCCCCAACTTAAACCTTTTTCCCCTTATCTCCACCTCTTTCCATCCCTCAGCTGGATGGGACCTCCTTTCATGGGCGACGACCGCCCTGGCGATGTCTAACTCGCGAGGATCGATCACGCTTCCTGCTTCCGCTTCGACTTGAGCTACCTGAGAGCCCATCAGCGTAGCATCTTCCATTACCTGATCTGGCTGTGTCCCACGAACCACCGATCTCTCCTGGAGCACGCTTGCTGGTGGTGTTGTAGTGACATGGCAGATGCTTCTCTTCTGCTTGAGGCTGTTCTCATAACAGCGCCTAGCCTCAGCCTGATCTGACTTGATGGTAATGACAGCCCCTTCCACCGACGAGAGCTTCAACTTCATGTGCCTCGTCGATGGCACTGCGCCCAACCTGTTGAGCGTGGGTCTTCCCAACAAGATATTGTATGCAGATGGGGCATTCACCACCAAGAATTTTATCTTCTCTATGCGGGACGCCACTCCATCAGTGAATGTCGTCCTCAGCTCTATGTAGCCCCGCACCTCGACCTGGTCTCCCGCGAAACCATATAGACACCCATCATATGGCCTCAACTGATCGGGGGACAGTTGTAACTTGTTGAACGTCGGCCAGAACATGACGTCCGCTGAGCTTCCTTGGTCTACGAGCGCCCTGTGCACTCGTCTTCCCGCTGTCACCAGGGTGATGACCACCGGGTCGTTGTTGTGGGGTATTACATCTTGCAAATCAGCCCTTGTGAAGGTAATGTCCATCTCGGGAAAATGGCCTTCATCCACCGAGTCCACGGCCATCACCGACCGTGCATACCTTCTTCTCTGCGACCTGGAACACCCTCCACCGGAAAAACCTCCCGCAATGGTCATCACCTCCCCATGCACAGGGATTTCGTGTTGCTGATCACCTGCTTGAGACCCCGAAGCACGATCACCCTGCGCTCCCCGTAGGTAATCGGTCAGGAGGCCTGACTTCACCAACTCAGCGAGTTGACGTCCCAACTCCAGGCAGGTGCGGAGTGTGTGTCCATAAGCATGATGGAACTCACACCACTCATCCTTCTTCCTTCCAAGTACCTTGTTAGTTTTCTCTGGTACTCAGAGCCTTGCAGCCATGGCAGGGATGGCGATCAGCTCTGCCAACTCTACAACGAAATCGTACCTAGGGGGTGCGTCGTGCTCCCTTGCACGCCCCTTGACCTGGTCTTTCCTGGGTGTATAGGGACGAGGCCTCCCTTGCACCCTCTTTCCTTCCTTGGCCTCATACACCCGCGCCTGTTGCTGTTGCTTCCCATGACCCCCGCGTGGCTTAGATCGTGCAACACTGCTTCTCTTCTCAGAGACCTCTGTCTCCGCTACTATGTGCGCCACCGCTCGTCGCCGAATCTCAGCAAAGGTGGCAGGGTGGCTTCTGATGAGCGATTCACTGAAAGGGCCAGGTAGCACGCCTTTCTTGAATGCATGCACCAGCATGCTCTCATCCTTGCTGGGCAATCTCACCACCCGCGCACCAAAGCGGTTGAGGAAGTCCTTCAGCGATTCCCCCTGGTTCTGACGCACGTCGAACAGGTCGTAAGCTACCACCGGCGGCGCTCTGTTGACTATATACTGCTCCGTGAACAGCTTTAAGAACTGATGGAAGGAGGTGATGTGGCCCTCCGGCAGGCTCACGAACCACTCCATAGCCACTCCGCTCAGCGTGCTCATAAACATTTTGCAGTACACTACGTCTGAACCTCCAGACAGCATCATCTGAGTGTGGAAGGCTGTCAAATGTGCCTCTGGGTCTTCCACCCCCGTGAACGACGCCTTCACTCCCACCAGGTTGGGGGGCACCACCGTGTTCATGATCTCGGGGGAGAAGGGCATAGGAAATGCTCTAGGGGGCGATGGCGGCATCAACGTCCTATCTTCGGATACGCGCTCATTCTGCGCCTGCAACTCCCTACGCAACTCCTCGTTGACGCGGTTCAATTCTTCATTCCTGCTATGCGATGCAGTCAGCTCTGCATGCATCTTCTCTTGCTCAACTCTCGACGCCGCGACGTTGTCCTGCAACGCGCGCATCATCTCCATGACCTGCGCCATGGTCACAGTTCCTTCACCAGCAGGTGGTGGAGGTGTCGTTTGTCTGGTTCTTCTACTCATCTGTGCGATTTCTATCCTCGTTCTTGTGTATGGGGGCTTCGTTTTACTTCGGGCCCCACGGTGGGCGCCAAATGATCTCGCCGCGGACTCGAGCGTGGAGAGAATGCCTCGTCACTCCTTCGTTTGGCTTTCTAACTGCTGCGCGCTCTGCAAGGAGGCTCCAGGAACCTTCGACGGGACTCCGAACGGTGCCTGCAAAACACACAGACGGCGCCTCTAGCGGCCGTTGTAGCTCCGACGCTCAAGTCAGGCAACGGGAACACCAAAAAAAGTCTCTCTCAGATCTCTCTGTGTGAGACCGTGTGTATGTGCCCTCAGTCCTCTTTGATTTGAAAACTGAGTGCTCTAGGTTTAGTGTTGTGTATTCTGAGGTAAAGATTGCCTACCTGGTTTGGTGTTCTTCTTCCTCATATAAACCCGCGTAGCCCCTACGGGCTACCTCTAGGGCCACTTAATTACTCTGCACTGTCGTTTCCACTCCCCAGGGCTACCTTGCGTGCCAGCCTTCTTCACTTGAGTGCCAAGTCTGACAGGGGAGGCCGCGTGGGTACCTCTGCACCCCTCGACTTCTGTGCCTATCTGCCCTACCTATTCTCTGGGAACATCTTCACCATCCACGTGGCAGACATGCAACCCCACTGGGAGACTCTAACCTTGATGGGTTCTCGTCCCAGCAGGATTCTGCACTTAACTGCGTCTTCTCATCTTCATGCGTGGTCGTCTCGCGACTAAGGCCATTCACTGCCTCTGGGCGCTTTACTGATCTTTGGTTGCGTTGTTCACATCGCGCGGCCGATGTTGTAAGAACCTAGAAGTTTATATTGGAATAAAAGTGTTATATTATAAATAAATTCGAAGCACGTGTTTATTTAAATATAAAGGAAGGAAATGTATAGCTGAGAAGCCTACGAGATCGCCGTTATTAAGCGGGTAGGCGATCTCCAACTTCTCTGGCACTTGAACGCCTATCGCCTAGCTTATGCTTGAACGCCTATCGCCTAGTTTATGCTTGAACGCCTATCGCCTAGCTTATGCTTGAACGCCTATCGCCTGTGTGTACCTAGTAGCCTGTCGCCTAGAGTACACCTAATCGCCGAAACTACACTTAGTGTGTAGCCAAAATGTTGGATTAACCCTGGTACGTCCCAAAAGCCACGCGTATCAAGGTGTGGGTTAAACCTTGGATACGCTGGGCAGGCGAAGCTCTATACTTGAGCATAAGAGAATCATCCTTAACGTTACACGCTTGGGCGCACGAGGACTGGTGCTAATCAACTCTTGGAAGTGTGAAGCTACCGACGTCACCAAGCCTTGTGGAGAGAATACCTTGGATGTAACATAGTGGAATGAAGAACCTCCAGGAAGGCGTGGCGATGTGTCATCGAGCATCGCCAGGGCGCAAGGCATGCAGGATCGCCTGGGCGCGAGGGGCATGCGGGCATCATCAGGGGGAGAGGTCATCGGTTGTTAACCTTCGCGCGAGAGGTCATCGGTTGTTAACCTTCGCGCGAGAGGCCATCGGTTGTTAACCTTCGCGCGAGAGGTCATCGGTTGTTAGCCTTCGCGCGAGAGGTCATCGGTTGTTAGCCTTCGCGCGAGAGGTCATCGGTTGTTAGCCTTCGCGCGAGAGGTCATCGGTTGTTAGCCTTCGCGCGAGAGGTCATCGGTTGTTAGCCTTCGCGCGAGAGGTCATCGGTTGTTAGCCTTCGCGCGAGAGGTCATCGGTGGATAATCTTCGCGCCTGTGGTCATCGGTGAAAAGGTCATCGCGCTACGTTAAGTTATACACAGAGAACGTGGGACCCAGACATCCAGCATGAGACGTTCTGCACGCGCGCCACGTAGACGAAAAGGGTGGTCCAGAATAGTGACATCAGAATGTTGACATGCGCGGGAGACACTCGCGGTCGTACTGTTCAGAGCAGTGGCTGGCATGCACAAGCGACAACAGTGGCAGTACTGTTCAGAGCAGTGGTTGGCATGCACCAGAGGCAACAGTGGTCGTGCTGTTCAGGGAAGCGTGCACGCAAACTTCCCTGCAGAGTAGGTGGTGGCAGCTGCTTTTGGAGGGATAAGTTGGTTTAAGTCACTGAAATCCACTACTGAAGGGGAAGAAACGTTGCAGCCTTCGAAGAGAGAAAGAGTGAGTTACCTCCCTTCTCCTCCAGATATATCCTTCGCGCTGCGGTTCTAGCACCTTCACACGAGAGTACGACGAGCGACGGCCACCATTAGAGCACCTGGGCAGTCCTCTGCAAGTCCTTCAACCAGACGCAAAAACAGAGCCAAGGCGTTCTTCAAGCTTTGTTGGGTTTCGGAACTCTAAGTGTTTGCGCAAGTCCAGGTAAGGGAAGCTAGCCTTCATCTTTAATACGAACCATCGTTTAGCCTTTTCTGAAGGGTGGGCGACGTGGTCGCCGTTTTCGCTTTCGTCTTCATGAAACGCTTTGTGTTATGTGTTTGGGCGACGTGGTCGCCGGTTTTAAACATAGCCTTTGAAATACCATGTTTTTGAACTAGATCGCCGGTTTTGGCGCTGTTTTGCGAAATCTCTGTTTTTGATGCTGTTTTGAAACTACTTGAGATTTACATGAGATATTCGAAGATCTGAAGCTTTGAAATGGTTGTTGATGTGATTTGAATGATTTATTTAAATGGTATGATGTGTTGGATGTAGTGAGTGTGAGGTCGAGGCATAGTATTTTCAGGAAAGAAAATACCGTGTAAGATCTTGTAGTAGGTGCATTGATCGGTGATTAAGAACGAGATATCCTGATTCTGCTGAGGTAATGGACTCACGTAGAGGAAGTTACTCAGTTGTTGAGAGTCGAAGGAGGTTCACCTGTATGGGTGGGTTGTTTGAAAGAGAACAAACCGACCTGTTTTGCGTGGATTAACCCTGTCATGCTGTATGGTGATGTGTGAGATTCATTATACGCTGATGAATGTGAGAGATTTCACGGCGACCCTGTGGATGTGTGAGATTCCACAGTGGGCAATATGACAGGTGCAGATCTCTGAGTCTAATCAATGCACGAGTATTCCGGAATTAGTGTCTTGTGTCTATGTATTGTGAGTCAGTGGAAAACCTGACGTGAGAAATGAGGAACACTGTATGTGGATAGACACTTGCTGCACTGTGTGATATGAACTACTCTTGAGGAATTGTGAAATGTGGGTTTTTACTTGATGGTATGTGGGAAGAATGAGAAAGCTGATGTTTTTACGTGGGTGCCTTAAATTAATTTATCTTGATTTTAAAGTTCATATCTAAATTCTCTTTTAAAACTGTCTAGCTTACCCTGCGTTTTCGTTTGTGGATGTTCTTCTTAAAACTTGTGATGATCGTGTATGATTTACACGGGAGCAGATGACGTTGCAGGAAAGTGAGATCGCCGGTCTGATAGGAGATCACCTGATTGACTAGGAGATCGCCCTTTTGTTAGCATATCGCCCGATTTGTCTTTTGTTGTATTTTTGGTTAAGTTTTTTTTTTGGAAAGATTCACAGTTTATGTATTAAACTCCCGATGAGGAGAAACTCCATTATATATATATATGATTATGTTTATTTCAAAATACTTGTTTATCTTCATTTATATTATATAAATATGAAATGTATTTGGTGGGATGTTACAGATGTCACCTCAACACACACCGATGACCGATGTGCTTCTTCACGTCCTCGTGCTCTGCTTATGGAATCAGGCGAGGTCCTTTAGTAACGTTCTCGCTGGGAGCCTGGGTCCTAGTTTAACACGTGTTGACAAGGAACCCCCGACGACTGATCACTCTGCATGCACCGATGACTGATCGCTCTGCATGCACCGATGACTGATCACAATGCGTGCACCGATGACTGATCACTCTGCACGCACCGATGACTGATCGATGCTTCGTCACTTCTCGCGCTCTGCTTCCAAGCGCTCAAGTAGGAACCGATCTTCTGGTGGTGGTCACTCGGTAGCTGACCACTGATTGCTGTTCTCGAACGATCTCCACCCTGGTTCATCTGCTTTCTCGTGCCACGTCTCACTCTGCGACTGACCCACGTCGTCATCAGCTGTTGACGTCATCGACTACCGATGACCGACCGGATCAATTATTATTATTATTATAACAATAATGGTAATAAATAATAATAATAATAATATAGTAATAATAAGGTAATTAAACCTACTAATAATAAAAAAAAAATAATAGTAAAAATAATAATAAAAATTATAATATTATTGTTATTATTAATATTAATATTGTTATTATTATTAATATTAAGAATAATAAAAGTTATTATTATTAATAATATTATTCTTATTATTCTTCTTCTTATTATTATTATTCTTACTATTATTCTTGTTCTTATTATTATTATTATTAATATTTTTATTATTATTACTGTTATTATTATTAGTATTATTGTTATTATTATAATAATTATTATTATTACTTATTAATATTAATGTTAGTATTACTATTATTATTATTATTATTCTTATTGTTATTATTATTAATATTTTATAATTATTATAATAATAAGGATTTTATTATTATTGTTATTATTATTATTAATATTTTTATTATTTGTATTATTATTATTATTCTTATTATTGCTATTATTATTATTGTTATTATTATTACTATTACTATTATTAATTTTGTTATGATTATTATTATTATTTATTATTATTATTATTATTAATATTATAATGGTAAATATAATAATAATAATAGTTATAATAATTATAATAGTAATAGTAATAATAATAATAATAAAAAAATAATAATAGTAGTAGCAATAATATTAATAATAATAATAATAACAATAGTAGTAATAATAATAATAATAATAATAATAATAATAATAATAATAATAATAATAATAATAATAATAATAATAATAATAATAATAATAATAATAATAATAACTTTCAATCCTACCTCTCTCTTCACATAAACATTCTCTTTCTTTCACATAAACACTTTCTCTCTGCCACATAAGCATTTTTTCTGTCCATAAGCATTCTCTCTCTGTCACATCAGCAACCACTGATGCCATCAGGTGAAATTTAACGGAAAGGACCAATTTGAATATATTTAAAAAATATAGGGACCAAATTGATTTTTTTTAAAACCATTATACTAAGTTGACTATTGACCCCAAATGTAGGGACGAAAAAGGTAATTAAACCTAAAATGGAAGCTAATACGCTTGATGCTAATACTGTTGCGTGGGATTTACGTAATTTGAGTGGGTTAAACCTACACAAAATTGAAGCAATTTGAGTGGATTAAACCTACACAATGTGGAAGCAATTTGCGTGGGCTAAACCTACACAATGTAGAAGCAATTTGCATGGGCTAAACCTACACAATGTAGGCGCATTTTGCGTAGGCTAAACCTACACAATGTGGACACATGTTACATCCTTGGTATGTGGTGGCCACCACAAAGTTTGCGTTTAAATTAAATTAGTGTGGGTATAGCCTACACTTCTTGGACACTAATTAAATTAAATTAAAAATAATTTAAAATGTTAGTGTGAGTTAGACCCACGCAAATTGTGAAATAAAATATATATATATATATATATATATATATATATATATATATATTTCAAAATCAAATTTGAACCTTTTTTAAAAATTAATATCAGATTAAATTTGAATCAATTTTCAATGAATCTAAATCCAATTTATAAGAATGTAATACATGTAAATGATTGTAATAAAGAAATAAATTTATGAACAACACCAAAATTACAAAAGACACCAATTTTCAAATTGAAATTGAATTATAACATGTGGTCACTAATTGAAATAAAAATCATAATAAATTAAGTACGATAATACGAATGTCCTATAATTAAAATCCAAAATCATAACATGACATATGAAGAAAAATTGAAACATAGATGCATGGAGGATGAACTCAAGGCACTGGTTGCTCATCAAATTGTTCATCATAGTACGGGTGGACTTAACTCGTGCCAGTTGATGTGTCAGGTTGATGTCGTTCCATTGTGACTAATTTATGCTCTAACATTTGTATTCTATCCATCAACATAGCTACATTTTGATTTGTTTGATTAGCTATTTGATTTGCTTCCATGACCTTTCGACGGAGTTGTTCATTCTCAGTTATGTAGTCAATGGAAGAAAGTAATATGTTAGGTTGAGTCATCGATGACACACTATGTCGAATGTTGGCAGACAAGTTTGCAGTGCCATAACATCGACCTCTGCTCTTACCTCCAACAACATCCTTCCAACATTGAAGCTTTGTTGCTGATTGGATGTCAGAGGTAGATCCTTCAGAGCTATTGGTTTGGATGGCTTTCAGTCGCTCATGGTAGGTTTCCTAGTGCATTTTTAGGAGTTCTTAGTGTAACAATAGTAAGTTATAAATATAAAATATGTAAGCAAAAGTAAACCAACAACTTACGTAAGTTTGTTTGGCACGAGTATCTACCCAAGCACCATCCTTCTTAGTGCGTGTTGCCATGAATAATTCATCTGGCTCAACAGGTCGACCATATTTACGTTCCTGAAATAAATGAAAATAGTTAACAATATTAAATATTGTGTACTAAATTGAATAAGATGTAACGAAATATACATAATTAATGTACTTAGCAGTCCCAATGCAATGTCCACATGTGATTTACGACCAGTGGATGCAATGTCCCACCTCGAGTTGATGACCGATTTAATTTATTTTGAATTGATTTTTGTTTGAACTTTTCGGAATTCCAATAGGTCAAAAGACCAATCCATGCCTCCTCACCAATCCAAGTAGGTCTAGTCCCTTTAACTTGAGCTTTCCCAAGCATATCAGAGAGGCGTTTCCTAACCTTTGACTCGTAGATTTTTTTGATTTGCCAATCATCATGTGGGGCCCAAACGACTTGATTCTATAAAAACAAACAATACAATTACACATATTTTATGATATTCATAAATAGTTATGAGAGATAATTAAAATGCAAAGTTTAGGTTACATTAAATTCAATCCACCATTTAAGTTGGACTTCCTCAAGTGCTTCATCGTAGTGATAATAGGGACCCCTAAATTGTGATTTTATTGCATGACCAATTGCCTCAACAACATAATGGTTAGGTGTCCACCTATAAAGATTGGAAATCAACAAGTTAACAATTAACATACAAAAGAAGAATAATAAATTTGAATATGAAAGTAAACTTACCCTTTACCCATTGGTCGTATGATTACCCTCCCACTACCATCACGGTGGACCTCCGCATCTTGGATATTGTGGTGCGTAAGAGGCGAGGTGGGTTGCACTGGCATAGTAGGGGAGGATTGCATTGGCATCTGCACTGGTTGAGGAGGAACCTGGACTGATGGAGCAGTGGAAAATTGCAATGGGGGAGAATATGTGGACTGAGGAGCCAAAATGGGTTCAGAGAAAGATTGGACTGCTGGAGCAATGGGAGACTATACTTGTATACCAGGGACAATATAAGGAGATGAGGGAACATGGAGGTGCGATAATGGAGACAATGAAGAAATAAAGTTGTGACGGTGCGAAACCTGTTCCCCAACTCCAATATGAGGAATTATATGGGTGGAATGATGAATAGACTAAGAAGCTATAGATTGTCTGGACGAAGAGAGGGTGGGGGAAGAAGGGGTGGACGAAGAAGGGGTGGACAAAGAAGGGGTGGATGACTGAGAAAAGCGGGATAGGGGTGACAAGCCAGAGTAAGGGATGGATCCTAATTCTATGGCAAGACATCCATGCAAACTTGTAGGAACTCCATGCCTAACATTATTATGTCTAATGATAGCACCACCCCTACCTCTAGTCCTAGGCATTTTTCCTACAAAAATAAAATTACACGATTAATGAAACTGGACACTTTGTCATATAGGTTGTCATATAATTTACAACACTACTATACATTAGTCGTCAGTGTTATGAAAGTCCCCATCGGCAGAGTCATTGTCATCATGTTCTCCATCATCTTCACTAGATTCAATTATGTCATCATTGTCATCACCATCATCATCATCGTCACTTATTGGTTCAATAAGATCATCATTGACCAATCCTAAAACTGATGGGTCACCTAAGCCTTGTAATTGTTCTATTGTTGTGATTGGTAAGACATTAGGCATTTCATCAAGTTGGTAAGGCAAATCATCTTCTATGTTCTCAACTTCAACATGACCTCGGGGTTTTGTTGTTATTGCCACACACCAACCACGTAAGTTTCTGCAAATGTTTGGATAAGGAACATAGTAAACTTGTCTTACATTTTGTGGAAGGATGAAGGGATCATATGGAATATATCTTCCATACATCTTGATTTCTACAATGCTATATTCTGAATGAACTTTGGTCCCTATATCTTGTGTTGGATCAAACCATTGACAGTAGAAAAGGGGAATCTTATTACTTAATCTAAGATATTGTATTTCATAAATATGTTTGATGACGCCAAAGAAGTCATCTTGTCCTCCTTCCGTCATACCTTTTACATGAACCCCATAGTTTGCGGTTTTCTTACCTTTATTCCATGTCTTTGTATGGAACTTGTACCCATTAACAAAGTACATATTCCACGATGTTACAGATGAATCAGGTCCCTAAGCTAATGCCTTCATGTTTAGGTCGATCACTCCATTTCTCTCATCAACAACCTATGAATTAGTTATAGACACAATTTACATGTAAATTCATTATAGTAAAGGTTTATAATCAACCGATAATAACATAAAACTTACATAGTTCCTAAACCACTCTGGAAAATACTTATGTATACAAATTGATGCTTCTTCATCGTTGTTGGAGTGAACTTGTAAGAACAATCTTCACAAAAATATGTGATCAGTCACACCGGTGTAATTCAAACCTGATGAGTAAAAATTAATGTGGTATTTAACTTACTCAAGTATTGGTTTGACCTCATTGCAGTTGATGAGGATATGTACGTGAGCATAACGATATTCATTATTAGTTAACCAATATTGTTTGCACGATTCAGTTGGGCGATCACTTTTGGCAAAAATTGAGAATGATGATTCTACTCCCTCATTTGTCGTAGTTCGAGGATCATTTCTCAAACTTGTATTTGACAACAAACTTGCATGTTTGAAATAATGGGAACAAAAATAAGTTATTTCATGGTGTAAGTAGAATGCGCATATTGATCCTTCTACCCTTGCCAAATTAGCCACTGCTCGTTTTGCATCGCCCATCATCCTACAACAAACAACAACAGGTTTTAAACATTATACAATGCTTAGGAACATTGAAATTGAGTATAAGGTTGTTACCTTTCAAAAGGATACATCCATCTGTATTGAACAGGACCACCAATTATTGCCTCCCTTCAAAGATGAATAACGAGGTGTTCCATTCAAAGAAGCCAGGTGGGAAGATTCTTTCTAGTTTACAAATAATGATTGGTATGTTTGCTTTCATCTGAATTAAATCATCCATCCTCAAAGAGTTAGAACATAAATCTCTAAAAAATTTACTTATTTCAGCAATGGCATTCCAGACAAATTCTAGTAATGAATGAAATGCAATTGGTAGTAAACACTCCATGAAAACATGACAATAATGACTTTTCATGCCATGCATACTCCTTTTATCAATATTTGCACACCTTGTAATTCTTATAATTAATTTTCTCTCATAATGCTTTTAATATACCTATTTGAATGTCTTCTCTCTTTTCTTTAGTTTCATGCTCAATCACAGATTCCTCTTCTCTTATTTTACAAAACAACTAAAAAATAATAACTTTTCATAAAATTCAGAAAAATACATCAAAGTGTGAAACAAAAGCTTCCTCAAACACCAAATGAGAAACACCTCCTTGAATACCTGTTAGAACTGAACTTTCAAAATCCAAATATTATAGTGAAAACCTGAGCCTAAGACAAAACAAAAATAAAGAAATAAAAAAGCAATACCGGAACGAGCTTCAGCCACAAAACTTTTAACTGGAAGAGAACTTCAAGGATTCAATTTAGGCTGCTGCAAATTGAAAAAAGAGGATTTGGGATTGAGAAATTGAAAAAGATTAGGATGGAATGTTGCTTGGAGAGAGTTGGATGTAAATAATTAAAGAAAAGTAAAAGGATTTGAATTGATATGACATTATATTTGTACTGGATTTAACTCTTAAAATATAACACTGTATAACCATTCATTATCAATCTTCTGAGAATACTATTTGCAACAGATGTGAACAGAATTACATATCTACAAAACAAAGGGATGGATATTGAATCATCTCCAAAGTCCAAACTACTTTTAAAATGTTGAATCACCACAACTCCTTATTAACACCTCTTTCAATCTAATTCCACCAAAACATACACTTCAATAATAATTACAATTCTTTCAACTTCAAAACAAAATATCGATAATAAGACATTAAAAAGACCAGAAGTTGCTAAAAAAGATTGTATTTGAAATGCTTCAAAGATACTGTGGAGAATTGGCACTTGATGAAAATATAGGCATGTGAGAATTGGTGCCACAGTAATTTCCAACTTGGGCTTTGTCTTTTTGGCCTCGTACAATACTTTAATTAATTTTTTCTTATAATACTTTAATTCTTATAATTAATTTTCTCTCGTAATGCTTTTAATATACCCATTTGAATGTCTTCTCTCTTTTCTTTAGTTTCATGCTCAATCAAAGATTCCTCTTCTCTTATTTTACAAAACAACTAAAAAATAATAACTTTTCATAAAATTCAGAAAAATACCTCAAAGTGTGAAACAAAAGCGTCCTCAAACACCCAAATGAGAAACACCTCCTTGAATACCCGTTAGAACTAAACTTTCAAAATCCAAATATTATTGTGAAAACATAAACCTAAGACAAAACAAAAACAAAAAAAAAAAAGAAAAGTAATACCGGAACGACCTTCAGCCACAGAACTTTTAACTGGAAGGAAACTTCTAGGATTCAATTTGGGCTCCTACAAATTGAAAAAAGAGGATTTGGGATTGAGAAATTGAAAAAATTAGGAAATTAGAAACTGACCCATAGCTTTGTGCTTTTGAAAGTGTTTTTGGAGGGTAAAGAAATATTAGGAAAAAATAGAAACTGACACTTTGGAATTTGGCAGATTTAAATTTTTGGGTGCTACAAATTTTGGACTCATTCAACACAATCCAAAATTCACTTTAGTCATTTAAATTATATATTTTTAAAATACATGTAAATAAATATAATAAAATAAATAGTATTATATATACAAAATAAAATAGTATTATTTACAGGTATATTTCAATATAATAATAATAATACAATGAATGATTTGTTATATGTATCATAATATTATATGTGGTAAATCTGATATGATATAATTTAATCTTGTCATAATATTAATGGGTGATAACTATTTATAGTTAAGGAACAAATAATACTGGATTTATATCTATACATATATATATTGATATATAATATTATTATAAATATATTATTATGAACTTACATTTATATTCTAATTCATTATATTTTCTTGTGTTCATTCCTTTGTTTAAGATTAGAAGGTAATTCCTAAATGCATAAAATGGAATTTCATAATAAATATCTAAAATTCATTGTCAGTTAAATGTTTTGCATTTTTTATTTTAATTGTTTTATGTATATTATGTATTTATATTTATTTAAATGAAATACAGATAATATATTAACCGCACATGTAATATTGACATTTTATACTCAATATTATCTATAGTTTAAGATTAGAATACACAATATCCTGCAAATCTATCTTCGAGAATAGTATATCCATAGATACAAACACAACATAGCGAAAAATTTCATTCATGAGAAATAATTGAATGAAGTTGTTATTCGTCCAATGTCTTCAAGAATAGTATATCCATAAATACAAATGTAACATAAGTGAAAGATTCCGTTCATGAGAATTAATTGAATGAAATACTTATAATTGTTCTCCTCGATTGAATGAGGTCAGACCTTGGTAGTGGGCTCCGAGTTGAATCACCTTTGCTTATTGTTGTTGCTTTGAGATGCTAGTAATCTGTAACGAGGGGACTCCACCTGTTGACAAGACTCTGACCATCAAGTCAGTAAGAGCATTCAACTATGAATATCTATATAAAATCTTTGAGCGTGGGGTTACTAGAAAAACTTACCTTTGCTTAGGGTCTAAAGCCCTTTTTTAGTTTCCATAACAGCTTCATCAAGCAAGAATATTACATATACCTTTATTTTGCGGGTATATTCAACATTATCTCAATGATTTTTATTCATCATTATCTCTAATAGTTTTTATTTACATAAAAATATATATACGCTTAACCAATTCTGTTGTTCTTTATATCACTTTGTTTGAGTTATCTTTTTAGCATGGATTGCCAATTATCTGGCCCGACCTCATGACACATTATTGGGCTTATTATTCATCCCAGGTCAAGCTAGGTACTTCCCAAGTGAGCTTGTCTGACCGGGTTACCACGCTTAAGTGCTCGGGTCGAGGACCTGTGTAACGCCCCTCAAATTTTATTCATATTTATCTAATAAAATAAACGTAAAACAATAATATCAAAATTAACATATGTATATATATAATAAAATACATCCATCCCATACATTGTATCTCAAAAGAACATCCCTTGTCTAGGGTTTTAATACATATCCATCAAAAGTTTCAAAATAATCGAAACAAAGCATTAAAACCTAAATCTATCCCATCCTCCAGCACGCTCACTGAGGAGGTCTGTCACCTGTCACCTTGTCTGCTCCCGTGTAAATACACACGATCATCACAGGTTTAAGAAAACAAAACACAAAACAAAACACAGGGTAAGCTAGATATTTTCAAAACTTTAAATGTGAAACTTTACATCAACATAAACCATCAAATATTTACACATTTCACAATTTCATCAAGTGTCATTCATTTCACATAACCATCAAGTGTCTACCGAAAAATTCAATATTCCTCTTTCTCATGTCACACTTCTACTGACTCATAACACGTAGACACTTGACTCTACTTCCGGAAGACTCGTGCGTTGAACTTAGCATCCAGAGACCTGCACCTGTCATACTATATCACTGTGAATCCACACAGTGTCGCTGTGAATCCACACAGCTATGCGCATAAATAATCTCAATATCATCACTCTCCTAGTATGACAGGGTTAATCCATATAACAGGTCAAGTCAGTTATCTTTCAAACGACTTACCCATACATATGAACCTCCTTCGACTCTCACCACCTGAATAATTTCATCTATGTGATTCCATTATCTCAGTAGACTCAGGATCGTCTCATTCACAGGATACTCACAGATCAATACACCCTCATAACAGTCTCAACACGGTACTTCCTTTCCTGAAAATACTATGTCTTGACCACAATTTCACAGCATCCAGCATCTCATACGACACCTCCATGGTCAATTCAAACATATCTCAATCAAATCATACCAAAGTTGAGAATTTCGAAAATCATATACATTTCACATTTCAATCTCAAACCAATCCAAATTTACACAAAACAGGGGATTGTGAAATAAACGTTAAAACTGGTGACCACGTCACCCCAACCTCAGAATCTTCTAGCCTAAGGTTTTTATTGAAATTAAAGCTAGCTTCCCTTACCTGGACTTGAGTCGATCTCACTAAGAGCTCCAAACCCACCGAGAACTCAAGGATGCCTTAACCTGCACAAAACAAAACACAGGGTAAGCTAGATATTTTCAAAACTTTAAATATGAAACTTTACATCAACATAAACCATCAAATATTTACACATTTCACAATTTCATCAAGTGTCATTCATTTCACATAACCATCAAGTGTCTACCAAAAATTTCAATATTCCTCCTTCTCATGTCAGACTTCTACTGACTCATAACACGTAGACACTTGACTCTACTTCCGGAAGACTCGTGCATTGAACTTAGCATCCAGAGACCTGCACCTGTCATACTATATCACTGTGAATCCACACAGTGTCGCTGTGAATCCACACAGCTATGTGCATAAATAATCTCAATATCATCACTCTCCTAGTATGACAGGGTTAATCCATATAACAGGTCAAGTCAGTTATCTTTCAAACGACTTACCCATACATATGAACCTCCTTTGACTCTCACCACCTGAATAATTTCATCTATGTGATTCCATTATCTCAGTAGAGTCAGGATCGTCTCATTCACAGGATACTCACAGATCAATACACCCTCATAACAGTCTCAACATGGTATTTCCTTTCCTGAAAATACTTGACCACAATTTCACAGCATCTAGCATCTCATACGACACCTCCATGGTCAATTCAAACATATCTCAATCAAATCATACCAAAGTTGAGAATTTCGAAAATCATATACATTTCACATTTCAATCTCAAACCAATCCAGATTTACACAAAACAGGGGATTGTGAAATAAACGTTAAAACTGGTGACCACGTCACCCCAACCTCAGAATCTTCTAGCCTAAGGTTTTTATTGAAATTAAAGCTAGCTTCCCTTACCTGGACTTGAGTCGATCTCACTAAGAGCTCCAAACCCACCGAGAACTCAAGGATGCCTTAACCTGCACAAAACTAACTATAACACTCATATTCTGAGTTAACAGAGACTAACTCTGAAGCCAAAAGAGTCGCACGCAAAGCCTATGCAGAGGCAACTCTCTCAAGTTCAGAAGCGACTTCAAAAACAGAGCACGACGAACTTACTCTGTTTTAAGGCTTTGATCGGAAACTTGCAAAGATACTTGCCCGGAGCCCAGGGGCAGTCGCCGATCGTTAAACGGGTGCTTGATGGTGTCAGAAACTTCAAATGGTAGCGAAGATGCCCGAACGTGGAGAGAAGGAGAGAAAGGAAACAGGGAACCAAAACTCAACTTACTCGATTTCTCTCTACCCAAACAACGTTCGAACATTGCCTATCAGAAGTGGATTTTGAAATTAAACCACCTTGCCCAGGAAAGCCGCTGCCACCACCCACTCTGACGGAAAACTTTTGCGTGCAAGTTTCCTCTGACAGGATGGCCACGTGGACACCTTTGTATGCCCAAAACTCTGGAGCCACCTGCCCTACTTACTCTCTGTTGCCAACTGCTCTGGGGACCCTTACTGTCTACGTGTCGCGCCTGCAGAACGCCTTCGCTGGAAGCCTGGGTCCCAACTTATCTGCGTATAACAGGACCCCCCGATGACCAGGAACCAATGACTGATCTCGCGATGACTATCCACCGATGACTCATCCTGGAAGACGACCGATGTCTCTCCCTGGAAGATGACCGGTGTCTCTCCCTGGCAGACGACTGATGTCTCATCCTGGCAGACGACCGATGTCTCTCCCTGGAAGACGACTGGTGTCTCTCCCTGGCAGACGACCGATCTCTACCATACTGACCTCAGACCTCTTGGGCGACGTCCGATGTCTGACTACTATGAATTTTCTATTACAAGCTTTATTCATTTCAAATAAATTTCTAGATGTTTACATTCTCCCCAACAAGAAAAATTTTCGTCCCCGAAAATTGACTTACCAGGAAAAGAGGTAGGGATAGGCTTCTCTAATGGTTTCTTCTACTTCCCAAGTTGAATCACCAGATCTGTCATCCCACACCACCTTTACCATATTGATAGTCTTGCCCCTGAGCTGCTTACTCTGTTGATCTTCAATCCTAACTGGTTTTGCGTCAAAAGACAAGTTATCCTTGATCTGCACATCGTCCACTTCCAACACGTGACTAGGGTCTGGAATATACTTCCACAGCTGTGATACGTGAAAGACATTATGCAGATTTGCTAATTGGGGAGGTAGAGCAATCTCGTAAGCCACTGGACCTATCCTCCTCAAGATCTGATATGGTCCAACGAACTTAGGAGATAGCTTCTTTGATTTGATAGCTCGTCCTACACCCTTGGTCGGTGTTACTCTCATAAACACATGGTCTCCAGTTGCAAACTCCAAAGGTTTTCTCCTCTGATCTGCATAGGATTTCTGCCGACCTTGAGACGCTCTCATTCTATCTTTTATCTGTTTCACCTTCTCGGTCGTCTGCTGAATCAACTCTGGCCCAACCAAAACTGATTCACCCTCCTGATACCAACATAAAGGAGTTCTGCATTTCCTCCCATACAAGGCTTCATATGGTGCCATCCCAATACTGGCGTGATAACTGTTATTATAAGTAAACTCCACCAGAGGCAACATCTCATCCCAGCTTCCCAATTGATCCAAGACACATGTCCTCAACAGATCTTCTAAGGACTGTATTGTTCTCTCAGACTGCCCATTTGTTTGAGGATGATATGCTGAGCTCATTCTCAACTTAGTTCCCAAAGAATCTTGTAAGGTTTTCCAAAACCGTGAAGTAAACCTGAGATCTCTATCCGAAACAATGCTGGAAGGCACTCCATGCAACCTCACAATTTCTCTGATGTACAACTGTTCCAAGTTGGCCATAGATATCCTCAGATTAACTGGAAGAAAGTGAGCACTCTTTGTCAGCCGATCAACTATGACCCAGATTGCATCATGACCCCTTACCGATCTAGGTAAATGGGTAACAAAATCCATGGCAATGCTGTCCCATTTCCATTCAGGAATATCCAATTGCTGCAACAAACCACCAGGTCTTTGGTGTTCTACCTTCGCCTTCTGACATGTCAAGCAGGTAGCAACATACCGAGCTATTTCCTTCTTCATGCCCGACCACCAAAATGACTCCTTTAAATCTTGGTACATCTTATTCATACCTGGATGTAAACTAAGATAACTCTTGTGGCCTTCTTCTAGGATCATCTTCTTCAACTCTTCATTTGCGGGTATGCAAATTCTGCCATTAAATCTCAAGATTCCATCGTCTCCCATCACAAAGCTTTTAGCCTGATCGGTGCCTAGTAATTCCACAATACGCTTCAGACTAGGATCCTCTAATTGCTTATCCTTTATCATTCCAATGAAATCATTAGTTATAGTTAACTTACTACAACTAATATGATTAACATGAAATTCTACTCCAAAGTTTAAATCTCTAAACTGCTCGATCAACTTCTGCTCTTCAATCATCATGGTTGATACTTGTATTGATTTCCTACTCAAAGCATCTGCCACTACATTGGCCTTCCCTGGATGAAACATCAGTTGGAAATCATAATTCTTTAGAAACTCCATCCATCTTCTTTGTCTCATATTTAACTCCTTCTGATCAAACAGATATTTCAGGCTTTTATGGTCACTAAACACCTGAAACCGAGCTCCATACAAATAATGCCTCCAAATCTTCAAGGTAAACACCACAGCCGCCAACTCTAAGTCATGAGTAGGATAGTTTCTCTCATGAACTTTGAGTTGCCTTGAAGCATATGCAACTACTCTTTTCTCTTGCATCAAAACACATCCCAAACCCTAATGTGAAGCATCATAGTAAACCTCAAAAGGTTTTCCTATATCCGGGATCACTAACACCGGAGCACTAGTCAATCTCTTCTTTATCTTCATGAAACTCTGCTCACATTTGTCAGTCCAAGCAAAAGGTTGATCTTTGCGAGTTAACTGAGTCAAAGGAGCTACTACCCTGGAAAAATCTTCAATGAACCTCCGATAGTAGCCTGCTAAACCCACAAAACTCCTTACCTCAGTGACTGTCTTAGGACGTTCCCACTGAAGCACTGCCTCTATTTTGGCTGGATCCACTGAGCAAATATTACATGTCCTAAGAAGTTGACTTCCTTCAGCCAGAACTCACACTTAGAGAACTTAGCATATAATTGCTTCTCCTTCAGAATCTCCAACACTGTCTTCAGATGTCTTTCATGTTCTTCCTCGGACCTTGAATAAATAAGTATGTCGTCTATAAAGACTACAACAAACTTATCCAAGAAAGGACGAAAAATTCTATTCATGTAGTCCATGAACAGAGCTGGAGCATTTGTTACTCCAAACGGCATCACCACATACTCATAGTGTCCATAACGAGACCTAAATGCCGTCTTCTGAACATCTTCAGCCTTTACCAAAATTTGGTGGTATCCTGTTCTCAGATCAATCTTTGAGAACACTGAGGCTCCATGCAGTTGATCCATCAAATCATCAATTCTTGGCAGAGGATACTTGTTCTTGATGGTCAACTTATTCAACTGTCTGTAATCCACACACAACCGAGACCCTCCATCCTTTTTCTTAACTAGAAGCACTGGAGCCCCCCATGGAGATACACTAGGTCTGATGAGTCGCTTCTCTAACAAATCTTCTACTTGCTTCTTTAATTCTACCAACTCAGCTGGAGCCATTCGGTAAGGTCCCATTGACACTGGTCCAGCTCCAGGTACCAAATCAATAGAGAATTCCACTTCTCTCTTAGGAGGTAATCCAGGTATTTCTTCTGGAAATACATCCGTGAAGTCCTTTACCACATGTATACTGCCCATATCTTCTTCATTCTTCACTTCCATTTGAGCTAGGATCACAAAGCACCTCGACCCTTCTTTCAACTCCGACCACACATGCTGAGCAGATATCACATCTGACTCTTGGAAGTCCGGAAACGCTATTTTCTGACTACCGCAATCTATGAGAATGTGATTGGCAGATAGCCAATCCATTCCTAGGATAACATCCAGGTCCTGAAGAGGTAGACAGATCAAATTTACTTTGAACCTGCGTCCCTCTACTATTATTGGACATTCAGAGCAAACTATAGAGGTCAATACCTGTCCTGATGTAGGTGTAGAGACCAACAGTTCAAACGGCAACTCCTTCACTAGAAGGCCCAACTCGGCTACACACAGACTTGACACAAAAGAGTGTGTCGCTCCAGAATCAAACAAGGCTTTTACACTTCTACCAGCTATAAAACAAACACCTTGCACTAAGTTACCTGACTGAGATGCCTCAGCTCCTGACATAGCAAACACTCTCCCTGCTGCCTGAGGTCTGCTGCCTTCATTCCTAAACTGCTGAGAACCACCGGATTGGGTTATCCTATTCTTGTTAGGACATTCTCTAGCAATGTGTCCCGTCTTTTGGCATGTGTAGCATCTTTTCTCTGAATTCCCCTTGGAGCACATATTGGATGTGTGTGGTCCACCACAATGGAAACATCTAGGTTTCCATGGTTGTTGCTGCTTAAACTGGGGCGGAACTGCTCCTGCCCGATGTTGTGGAGGTCTCGCATAAGGCTTGTTTTGTGGGTGCTGCACCTTGGCCTTCCCACTGGAAGAACCCCCTGGGTGTGATCTGATCACCCGGGAATCACTCTTTTCCAGGGTCTCCACCATCTTCGCCTTCTCCACTAAGGCGTGAAACTCCCCGATGCACATAGGTGCTATGGTCCTCTTCAACTCATGCTTTAATCCTTCCTCAAACTTCCTACACCTCCAAGCCTCAGAGGTAGCTTGGGTATAAAATCTGGCTAAGTACTCAAACCTAGCAGCATAGGCATTCACGGACATCTCTCCCTGCTCCAACCTGAGAAATTCCACTTCCTTCGCGAACCTTGCACTATCTGGAAAATATTTCTCCAGAAACCTCACCCTGAAGCTTTCCCAATCTGATACTTCCGCTCGGGCTTCCATCATCTGTTGAGTTCCCATCCACCAGAACTCGGCTTCTCCAGATAACAGATAGGTAGCAAATACCAATTTCTTATCTTCAGGGCAGGAGGTTGCCTTGAAGATTTTCTCTAACTCCCTGATCCATTGATCTGCTTGATCAGGAGTAGCATTCCCACTGAACTTGGGTGGGTTGTGCCTCATGAACTCGGTCAGTCCCATCTGTTCCTGAGGCTGACCGACGTGGGAAGCTGTTGCAGCCTGATGATTCTGAGTCATTGCCGCATTCTGTTGTTGGATAGCACTTGCCATCATCTCAATAGCCTTGGCAGTCTGGCTCATTTCTGAAGAAGGTTGGGGAGGGGTAGGAGGTCTAGGAGCCATCTTTCTCCGTTTCAGATTTTTGAAACTATTGTTTTCTATTCCTACAACTATAAGAATGAAATCGATAAGAAATCAATTCATTCAGAAGGTAACATCTAGATATTACAAAGGTCAGCATCTCAAAATCATCTAGAATTTGAGTTCATCAACAAAATCATAATACTCAAAATATAAAGTATAACACCGAAACAGTCATGGGTGTAAAACTATCAATCAAATACCACCACACTTAATAAAATGGAATAAAACACACCAGAAGTGAATATATGCTAAACATCAAACTTTTAGAATTAAGATTGAGAATCATCTCGATTCAGTTATGAGTGTGCACCCTCACTACTTTATCAAGATCCTTTCACTCTTAATACTAAAATTTTTCATTTAGAGCATATATTTACTAAAGCACAAACAAGATTTCAATCAGAAAAACATTTGAAAACCTTTCACTATAGCTTTGATTAAGACTCCAATAATTATTTATAAGTAGAAGAAACACAATGAATCCACTACCCTCAGGTCATCCTAAGGATGAACTGCTCTGATACCATTAATGTAACGCCCCTCAAATTTTATTCATATTTATCTAATAAAATAAACGTAAAACAATAATATCAAAATTAACATATGTATATATAATAAAATACATCCATCCCATACACTGTATCTCAAAAGAACATCCCTTGTCTAGGGGTTTTAATACATATCCATCAAAAGTTTCAAAATAACCGAAACAAAGCATTAAAACCTAAATCTATCCCATCCTCCAGCACGCTCACTGAGGAGGTCTGTCACCTGCCACCTTGTCTGCTCCCGTGTAAATACACATGATCATCACAGGTTTAAGAAAACAAAACACAAAACAAAACACAGGGTAAGCTAGATATTTTCAAAACTTTAAATGTGAAACTTTACATCAACATAAACCATCAAATATTTACACATTTCACAATTTCATCAAGTGTCATTCATTTCACATAACCATCAAGTGTCTACCGAAAAATTCAATATTCCTCTTTCTCATGTCACACTTCTACTGACTCATAACACGTAGACACTTGACTCTACTTCCGGAAGACTCGTGCGTTGAACTTAGCATCCAGAGACCTGCACCTGTCATACTATATCACTGTGAATCCACACAGTGTCGCTGTGAATCCACACAGCTATGCGCATAAATAATCTCAATATCATCACTCTCCTAGTATGACAGGGTTAATCCATATAACAGGTCAAGTCAGTTATCTTTCAAACGACTTACCCATACATATGAACCTCCTTCGACTCTCACCACCTGAATAATTTCATCTATGTGATTCCATTATCTCAGTAGACTCAGGATCGTCTCATTCACAGGATACTCACAGATCAATACACCCTCATAACAGTCTCAACACGGTACTTCCTTTCCTGAAAATACTATGTCTTGACCACAATTTCACAGCATCCAGCATCTCATACGACACCTCCATGGTCAATTCAAACATATCTCAATCAAATCATACCAAAGTTGAGAATTTCGAAAATCATATACATTTCACATTTCAATCTCAAACCAATCCAAATTTACACAAAACAGGGGATTGTGAAATAAACGTTAAAACTGGTGACCACGTCACCCCAACCTCAGAATCTTCTAGCCTAAGGTTTTTATTGAAATTAAAGCTAGCTTCCCTTACCTGGACTTGAGCCGATCTCACTAAGAGCTCCAAACCCACCGAGAACTCAAGGATGCCTTAACTTGCACCATAGAGTCCCGATCACAAAACTAACTATAACAATCATATTCTGAGTTAACAGAGACTAACTCTGAAGCCAAAAGAGTCGCACGCAAAGCCTATGCGGAGGAAACTCTCTCAAGTTCAGAAGCGACTTCAAAAACAGAGCACGACGAACTTACTCTGTTTTAAGGCTTTGATCAGAAACTTGTAGAGATACTTGCTCGGAGCCCAGGGGCAGTCGCCGATCGTTAAATGGGAGCTTGATGGTGTCAGAAATGTCAACTGGTAGCGAAGATGCCCGAACGTGGAGAGAAGGAGAGAAAGGAAACAGGGAACCAAAACTCAACTTACTCGATTTCTCTCTACCCAAACAACGTTCGAACATTGCCTATCAGAAGTGGATTTTGAAATTAAACCACCTTGCCCAGGAATGTCGCTGCCACCACCCACTCTGATGGAAAACTTTTGCATGCAAGTTTCCTCTGACAGGATGGCCACGTGGACACTTTTGTATGCCCAAAACTCTGGAGCCACCTGCCCTACTTACTCTCTGTTGCCAACTGTTCTGGGGACCCTTACTGTCTACGTGTCACGCCTGCAGAACGCCTTCGCTGGAAGCCTGGGTCCCAGCTTATCTGCGTATAACAGGACCCCCCGATGACCAGGAACCAATGACTGATCTCGCGATGACTATCCACCGATGACTCATCCTGGAAGACGACCGATGTCTCTCCCTGGAAGACGACCGGTGTCTCTCCCTGGCAGACGACCGATCTCTACCATACTGACCTCAGACCTCTTGGGCGACGTCCGAGGTCTGACTACTAAGAATTTTCTATTACAAGCTCTATTCATTTCAAATAAATTTCTAGATCCTTACAACCTGAGCACGCCCGACCAGTATAATAATCAATATTTGATATAATCTATTTTATTTATATAGCATAAATTAGAAATTAGAAATAATAAATTAAGTATAAAATAACGATGTATCTTTTTCAACTTTTTTTTATAATAATGTAGAATAAAAAGGTTTAATTTTTTATTATTCTCATAAAAATCAAATTAAATAAATAATTAGGTTTTTTTAAGATAATTAAATTCCATAAATATTTTTAATTTTATTATATTATTCATGCAAGAATATTATTAGTTATGTTACCTTTCAACTTTATGTGAAATTCTTCTTCAATATATTACTATTTTAACATAATTCAAATATAAATATACAATAAAATGTTTTAATATTCAAAATTATTTCTCTAATTGTGTCAAATTGCACATCTCTCACTCATCAAATTCATGTTTCTAATTATACTATTTCATATGACATGACCAATCCAAAAATATATAAATAATAATGAAAAATAAAATTTAGTTAAAATTTAGAAGCTATTATTTTTGAAAAACACACTAGTCTCATAAAATATCCACTAATAAAAAATTCAAATTTTTATATTTTTTTATCCTCCACCGAATTTTATATTTTTTTCCAATAATAAACACACAACTAAAATAAATAATTATTTATTTCTATCAACAAAATATTTGTACACTTATTATGGATTTAAATTTAATTTAAAAATACATTTAACATTTAACATGGTTAAATCTTCACAATTTTAATATTTTATTATTATTTGTATTTAACGTAGATATTTTGTTTTTAAAAACTTAGTGTGGACTCTTTACCTTTATTAAACCCACACTTGTTTTGGTATTTCTGTATTCAACGTAGATATATATATATATATTTTATTTTATTTTTAAATTTAGTGTGAGCTTTACCTTCATTACACCCATGCTCATTTTTTATATTTAATTGTTTATTTTTTAAATATTTAGTGTGGGCTAAACCTTCACAATCTTAATATTTTATTATTATTTTTATTGTTTGTGTCTGCTTGTTTATCGAAACACAATACATTATTTTTTTTTTTTAATATCTAGCGTGAGCTTTATGTTTAATAGACCCATAGTAGTTTTAGTTTTTTATTTATTTATTTTTTAGAAAAACTTAGTGTAGGATTTATGTTAACTAAACTCATTCTCTTTTAATTTATTTTCTCTCTTCTATTTACGAAAGGCTTGACTCTCGCTATTAGCAGCTAGTGCATAGCCTTCACAATTTCTTTGCAGCTAATTTAACATTTTCTTGTAGTATCTGAAGTGAACCTTCACACTTTCTTAACCACTTGATTAATTTTGTGTTGAGTGAGACTTGCATGACAGTCTCATTATAATTATACCTTACGGTGTTTATCAATTAAACTGGACCAAACTCGTAACCCTTACCTAGACCCGAAAGCCGAGCTGACCACTTGTCAGCCCAAACCAAGAACCGAGCTATTACAAGTCTCAAATCGAGAATCAAACTATTACAAGCCCAAAATCGAAAACCGAACTCCTTCCCAGTACAACACTATTGATAATAATATTAATAATTTTATAAATATTAATAATATGAATAGTATTTCCTGAGACTCTTTGGTATACTCTTCTTAATCCATAAGAATTTAAAAATTCACGAGAAGCTGAAAAATCCCATAATGAACGCATAATAACTAACGTATCACATTCTTTTTCATGAAAACTGATTTATAAATTTACTTTCTACATCGTTTTTATTAACAACTAATTTAAAAATGAAATATTTTTTAAATCAATTAGCATAAAAATTGATAAAGATAAATTTTGAAACTGGTTAAATAATGTGATGTATCTTTTTACATTATTACTTTTTCAAAATAACTTATATAAAAGGATTTTTTTTTTTTTTTTAATTTAACAACCTAACTAAAAATTGAAATAGTTTAGAGACTTGCGTCTATGAAACCCACGTACAAAGGTGAGGCCTATCCTCTGTTCTTTTTTTTTTTCTTAACCCCAAAACTAATCTGGGTTAGAATAAACGCAGTAAGTAATACTTCAAATGAAACGGATACAAAATATAATATAACCTTCATATTTAGGTTAAAGAAGCAAAAGTTAATATTAGTGGTACACATTGTAAAATTTGCGATCTTAGTATGATCCTAATTAATGATTTAATCTCCCTGCACCTCTTGAGAATTAACATAAGGAGGATCAAAGACACTAAACGCTCTGAAAGCTGAAATGACGGCTAAAACAAAGAAGCAGCAAAATGTGATGGCATGTAGTATCAAAGCCAACTTCACTTTGCCGCAAAACCTGCCATAGGAACTGCAGGCTTTGCTCCAAGAATCTTCCTTTGCACCATTGTAAGCCAGGTAATAGATCTCACTTACTGCACCAACTGATGTGATCGTTAGATATGCCACAATCTGTGAGAAGGATCAATTGTAGATACCTTAATAGATAAGCCCAAATATCCTAAAAGCTATAAGAATGGCCACATAGAATTACAATATATATTTTTCTATTTTTCTATATTTTAGAAAAACAAATTATAGAAATCCAAAAGAACCACAAGCTTCTTTCTGAAATACAATGAAAGAAGTCACTAGCCATTTCATGATCACATTTTTTCTCCTTAATATCCTTAAGGTGAAATGCTTGAATACTATCAATTTTAACCATCATTAAAAAAATGACAATATATAAGAAAAAAGGGGCCACAATTAGTTTTGTGCATCAATATAAATATTTTCATACTAACATCCGCCTAAATTTAACTAATTTACCACGTTGAAGTAAGCTCTTGCTAAATATATTTGATTTAGTATATATACTCAAATGATAATAATTGATTATTTCACTGTACATTTGAATTAAAAAAACTCAATAAATAATTCATTAGTTATATTGTCTTTTTTTTTATAAATAAAATAATAAATTATTTTAGATGTTGATTATAAGAAAATTATTAAACAGTATTTAAATTTAAAAACTAAAAATAATTAGTTACTACAAATTTAATATTATTTTAGAAATTAAAAAACTATTAGTATCTAAAATGATTTCTATTATTAAGAAAAATTTATAAAATTATTTATAAATTGATATCTAAATTAGTTATTAAAATTGTAGCTACTAATAATTTATATTTTAAATTAGTTTTTAAAAAATTAATAAAAATGAATTTAGAGTATAAAATTAATAACTAAAATCTTAATAACTAATAATTAAATACTAATTTATAAATTAGTTTATAAATTTTTATTAATATATAAAATATATAATAGAAATTAATTTAGATACTAATAATATTTTAGTTTAGAAAATATGTCTAATTTAGTGATTTAGTTATTAAATGTTACATAATAAAAAATACTTTTTACTTGATTATTTGTATAAGAGTGAATTTTGTGAGAACAAATTACTTTTTTTTTAAAAGTCTGTGTTTAGTTTAATCAGCATTAATTACTTTTTCTATTGCAATTTTAGGTTTTCCTAAAAAGTGGTTTTTATTATTATTATTATCTAAATCGTAGGAAAATAATATATAGATTAAAAAATTGATGTGTAAAGCTGAATGAGTTAAAAATTGTATTTATATAAACTAAAATAAATCACTTTTAAGTATAATTACATAAGAATTATGAGGTAGAGAGATTAAATTAAGAATTAAACTTAAACTGAGAAATAGGGACTGAGGAGGGATCCCTTGTTTCCTTAATTCACTTATGAATGGAATTAAGAGTGTAAAACAAAAGTATGAAACCTGATCAGAGAGAAAGAAAATCCAGGCTTTGGAGGCGTAGTATCTGAACCATGAGCAAGCAGCAGCAACAAGAGCATAACATGCACAGAGGGCACTGACTAAAACCATATACCTGTCAAAAAAATTGTAAAATTAAGTGCTTTCATCTGCAAAAGGAAGAACTCATGAGAATCAGTGGCTAGAAAGTGGAGAGTGAATGTGGTTCTTACTTGAGAGCAGAGAATTTGTAATATTTCAGCATTCCATAGCTGCTGTTGTCCTGCTGGTTAGTGACAGTAACCCATATGGTTGCCACAGATAAAGGAACCGCACAGAGCCTTAGAGACGAATCAAAAAGCCTAAGCATTGGAAGGTGATGTTTCTTCCCAGATGCACTATCTTCAATGCGTTGTCATATTTTATATGCAATGAAGCTGTTTGAGAGATCTCAAGTACTGAATTCATTTGCAAAATTGCAGAACATTCACACACGGAGTCATCTTAGTGGGGTTGGTGAGAATAGTGGGAAACGCTTTTTCAGAGTACTTTGTCGTTGGTTTTATCATGTCCCACAAATAACATGATTGTTTCCACTTCTGACTGGCTTTTCTCTCCTTTTTCTTTCTAGAAATTATACAATGATTTAATAATATTTTTAGTCAAATAAAGTTGGAATAATTTTAGTTTTTATATCTCCTAAATATTTTTTTTTTCAAAATTAAGAAATACGATATTTGTAAATAAGTAAATATTAAATTTTAAAAAATAAAATAATTTTATTAAATTTAGGAATTAGATTTTAAGTTGAAAATTTATTGTTTATTATTTAAGATTTGAATATACTTTTAGTCACTTAAATTTTCTGTTTAGAAATTAATACCATATTATTTTGATATTAAAAATTAAAAAAATTATATTTGAAGGACCGAAACTAAAATGTCCTAAATTTCATACATTAAAACATAAGTAAACCTAATATAATTCATGTGTTAGTATAAAGTAGGTGTAATAAAATATATAAATCCATACATTTTACATATTTATAGTATGATATAAAAAATATACCAGTATAAGGAGTGCAAAATATAAGCATAATTTTAATTATAGGTATAATGCAAACTATGGATTAAATATTTTGACTATTTGAGTTAAATTTAACTAACTTCAATCAAATCCATTACTTATTGTATTGGGTATTGGGCCTTGCTATTGAACTTATAAACTATCAACCTAATTCATTCTGGAAAAATTTTCATGCAACTCCATATTTTCTTCTTACATTCCATATTTCTAAAATTTAAAAACTTATCCTTATATTTTATTGTCATTTTCTTTATTTTAAAATATATAATTAAAGAACTTTATGGATTAGAATTACAAAATCAAAATATAAAATTTGTATTTCAGATTGTATAATTAATCTGAAATGTAAATTTTGTATTTTGAATTGTGGAATCTAAAATGCAAATTTTATATTATGCTAAATTCTAAATTAGAAATGTCTTTCAATGTATAGAAGCAAAATTATTGATATGTTTAAAGGATAACATGTAATTAAAATCATAAAAAAAGAAATAAATATAAGATGATGTTAAGAATCTATCACATTATCATTTTGGGACAATTAATAATAGAACATGTAATGCCTTCATATAGGATCCATACAAATAACAATAAAATCCTCGTTTATACAAGGAATAGATGCTCTTATTCTTGCAAATAATGAGAGATAATAGACCAAAATAACTAATTGATCAAATATTAGTTATTTTTGAAACAAAGCTACATGAAGGATCAATGTATATATAAATAATTATCCTACTTATTCGATAGTTTTAAACAACTTTCATGATACACAAGACAATATCTTTTTAGATGTAAAAATGAAAGAAAAGAATTGGAATACTCCAGCAATACCTATTAAAAATATTTATCGCCTTTATTATGAGGTAATGAAAACCATATTAATACCAGGAGCATTTTTAATGTCTCCAAAAGGTGAAACCACCCTTCTATTGGCAAATCTTGAAAAGGTAAATACATTCCTAAAACCATAATGAAATAATTAGTAATGTTAGATGGAGACTGTAGATATCGTAAACCCAGAAAACCCAAATCCAACAAAACTAGATACTATAGTTGATTGAAACCATCCACTCTCAAAATTATTAATTAATATGATAGAAGAAGATGGAGCCTTATTAGAGAGGAGCACACATATTTGAAAAGTCTTTTTCTTCTTCTTAGCTTTGTAAAAATTGTATAAAGTAATTTAGGAATTTTTTTGAACCTTGTATTTTGAGCCAAGTAGCGTAGGATTTCATTTTGGGCCTTTTATTTTGGCCTATGTTAGATTAGGTATTATAAAAGCTAGTTAGAGTTCCAATTAGGCTTCTAATGGCCCAAAAGAAACCTTGGGAAGGGCATGCAAGGGAAGCTTGCACATCAAGCGAGGGTTTGATGCTTGCCTTCCAAGTTTCACTTTAGCTTGGACATCAAGCTCCATTTAGTAGCTTCCCGCGCTCACTCTTCCTCTCATTGGACATCCAAGCCTCCTATAAATAGGAGTGATCATCTCTTGTATTTTTAACTTTGATTTGAGTAATGAAATGTTGTCCAAATTTTGAGACACTTCTGCTTGTCAAAGTTCTCTCTACAGTAGTTTTTTTGCTAAACTAATTGTAGACTCTTGCTTGTCCAAGTTTTCTTGCTTTACGCCAACGATATATTCCTTCTTATTATGATCGAGATCTTATGAATCAACTTCATCACCTCACCCAAAAGGATTTATCAGTTGATCAGGATAGGAAAAAAATGGAGTTGCTTATGTTACGGGTTGACATTCATGAAGAACCTCGCTTGACCATTGCCACGTTTCTAAGCGGCCTCAAATTTGATATCCAGGATAAAGTCGAGCTTCTGCCCTACAATGATCTTAATGATTTTGTGCAACTATGTATTTGCGTAGAAGACCAAATTAACCTTAAACTCTCTTTTCGGAAATCTTTTGCTTCTTCCTCCATTATCTCTAAAGATTTTCAGAAAGATACTTCAGCTACTCACTGACCTAATCCCAAAGAAAAATATCTCACTAAAACTTAGGAGAAATCTTTATATACTTCTCCATCCAAGGACCCTAAGACCAAAACGATCCAATGTTTCAAATGTCTCGAAAAAGGTCATTACTCTTCCGAATGTCCAAAAAAAAAGGCTTTGCTCTTACAGAATCATGACAATCCTATGCAGCCACATTCTCCTTCTACTTCTGACCCCGAGGAGGTACCCACTTTTGATGAGGAATGTCATCCTTATACATGAGAACTTTTCATTGTCCAACGCCTGCTCCATACTTAACCTGCAGAACCCACCAGTTCGCAACGCTTGAACCTCTTTCATACTCATTACTAAATTCTAGGCAATATTTGTTCCTTAATCATTGATAGTGGTTCTTATTGTAACTGTTGTAGTACTAGGTTAGTCCATAAACTTTCTTTACCCACTCAACCCCATCCTTCTCCATACTGTAAGGACCTAGAAACTTTAATTGGAATGAAAGTGTTATATTTAAATAATTTCAGAAGATGTTATTATTTAAAATACAAAGAGCTGGTAAATGAAGTTGCGTTGTAGTCGGACCTCGGACGTCGCCCAAGGTCTGGGGTCAGCTGGTAGAGGTCGGCCGGCGGACCATTGTATTAACCAAGTAGTCAGGTGCGATGACTTTATCGTGAGGTAACCACGTGGGTGTGCTCGTGGAAGACATGTGGATCAAGAAGAGTAAAGGAAGAAAAGTGTAGCCTAGAAGTCTACGAGATCGCCGTTGTTGAAGACGGAGGCGATCTCCGACTTCTCTGGCACATAATCGCCTGTCGCCTAGAGGAGACATGAACGCCAATCGCCTATGGTGCACATGATCGCCGAAAGTGCGCTCAGTATGTGGTCAGGATACTGGATCAACCAGAGTGGGTTCCAAAAACCACACGTATCAAGGTGTGGGTTAAGCCTTAGATACGCTGTGCATGCGAAGCTCTATGCTTGAGCATAAGAAATCGTCCTTAGTGTTGCATGCATGGGCGCACGAGGAGTAGTGCTAATCTATTCTTGGAAATGTGAAGCTACCGACGTCACCAAGCCATGTGGAGGTGATACCTTGGACGTAACATAGTGGGATGAAGAACCGTCAGCAAGGTGTGACGATGTGACATCGGTGACCAGAGTAAGGCGATGTGTTCTCGTCACACACAAGGGCGATAAGAGATCGCCAACAGGTTGAGAGGAAATCGGTCATCAACCAGGATGGGAGACACATCGGTGGTCTGCCAGGGTGAGACATCGGTGGTCCTCCAGGGTGAGACATCGGTTGTCTGCCAGGGTGAGACATCGGTGGTCCTCCAGGGTGAGACATCGGTTGTCTGCCAGGATGAGGAATCAGTCGTTCGTCAGGAAGAGGAATCAGTCATCACCGGGATGAGGCACATCAGTCATCGCCGGTATGAGAGACACGCAGGCATCGCCAGGCGGCAGAGACGTGGGCATCGCCAGGGCGAGAGACAGATGGTCATCGCCAGGATGAGGGACACATCGGTCGTCTCCCAGGGAGAGACATCGGTCGTCCGCCAGGATGAGACATCGGTGGATAGTCATCGCGCGAGAGGTCATCGGTGGAAGGTTATCGCGCGATGTCGAGTTTCACACAGATAAGGTGGGACCCAGGCTCCCAGCATGAAACGTCCTGCACGCGCGACACGTAGACAAAAAGGGTGGTTCAGAATAGTGACATCAGAGTGTTGGCCTGCGCAGAGGCACGCGTAGTCGTACTGTTCAGGGAAGCGTACACGCAAGCTCCCCTGCAGAGTGGGTGGTGGCAGCGGCTTTTGTGGACAAGCTGGTTTAGATTCAAAAACTCACTTCTGAGAGGGAGAACGTTGTTGTGGTTCAAGAGTGACAGAGTGAGTTCACCTTCATCCTTCTCTTTTCTCTCCTTCGCGCTGCGTTTCAAACGTCCTCAAGCACTAGTGCGACGAGCGACAACTGCACTTGGATACCTGGGGAGTTCTCTGCGAGTTTTCCGTCAGGATGCTAGAACAGAGTTAAGGCATCCTTAAGCTTCGGCGGGTTTTGGAGCTCTTGGTGTTTTGCGCTAGTCCAGGTAAGGGAAGCTAGCATTTTCGTTTATGAAAACGTTAGGCGAGTAGGTTCTGAAGTGAGGGCGACGTGGTCGCTGGTTTTCATATTGCTTTTCACGATACTCTGTTTTTATGTGTGGGGCGACGTGATCGCCGGTTTTAATGTTGATTTCGAACTCCCCTGTTTTAGTGTCGCTTTGAACTTGTTTTGATTGAAATGAAAAATGTATATGCTATTCGAAAACCTAAAGGGTGGTATGCTTGTTTTTGGTGAGTGGGGTTGTTTAAGAAAAGATTCAAAGTATTCTATGATGGAATTGTTCTTTATGTGTGGTATGATGTATGGAATGTGGTGAATGTGGGATCAAGGCATAGTATTTTCAGGAAAGAAAATACCGTGTAAGATCGTGTAGAGTGTGCATTGACCGGTAATTCATTTATTATGAGATATCCTGACTCTCCTGATATAATGGAATCATATAGATGAAGTTATTCAGGCGTTGAGAGTCGAAGAAGGTTCATATGTATGGGTGAGTTGTTTGAAAGAGAACGAGCTTGACCCGTTGTATGGATTAACCCTGTCATGCTAGGATAGTGATGATATTGAGATTCATTTATACGCTTGTGAATGTGTGTGATTTCACAGCGACCCTGTGAATGTGTGTGATTTCACAGTGGTGCAGTATGACAGGTGCAGATCTCTGAGTCTAGTCAATGCACGAGTCTTCCGGAAGTGGTGTCAAGTGTCTGTGTGTGATGAGTCAGTGGAAGCCTGACGTGAGAAATGAGAAACATTGAAATTGATAGACACTTGATGAATTATGTGAATTGAACGACTCTTGAGGAATTGTGAAATATGTGATTTCTAGATGGTCATGTGAAGGGAATGAGAAAGTTGATGGTTTTTACGTGGGTGTCTTAAATTTGTTTTATCTTGATTTTAAGGTTCATATCTAAATTCTCTTTCAAATATCTAGCTTACCCTGTGTTTTTAGTGTTGTGTTTGGCTTTTTCTTAAAACTGTGATGATCGTGTAAAATTTACACGGGAGCAGATGATGTTGCAGGAAGTAGAGCTCCTCAGTGAGTGGTCGCCGGAAGGAGATCGCCTGTTTCTGTTTTTGTTAGGCGATCACCCCTTTTTTCTGTTTTCTGATAGGAGATCGCCTTTTTCTGTTAGGAGATCGCCTGTTTTTCTATTTTGCTGTATTTTGTTTAAGTTTTGGAAAACTGACCGGTATGTATTAAACTCCCTGTGAGGAGAAATTTCATTATATATATATATACATATGTTCACTTCAATATTATTGTTTTACCTTTATTTCATTATATAAATATGAAAAGCATTTTGGCAGGATGTTACACATACCGCTTAGATTGGATAAATCAAATAACAGTATAGTTTTCAACAGTCGAGTCTTTGTGCCCATACAGATAGGTAAATATGTTGATAAGATTTTATGTGATGTTATTCCTATGGACATCAGACACATTATCCTTAGTCGTCCTTGGCAGTTTGTCAACAATACTATCCATGACGGGTATACTAATAAAATCACTTTTTACCAAAATAACCATAAATATACTTTGTGCCCCCTTATTCCTAAGGAAGTTCGGGCAGATACTATCCAACTTAAAAAGAAAATAGAAAAGGAAAACATAGACATACATGTACCATCCAACCCTATATCTTCTTTACCTTCCAAACCTTTATGTCTTACTACTTCATCAGCACTTCCAGGTACCTTTTCTGTTCATCTTTTTTCTTTATTTCTTTCACATCTAATTGCCACAATACATGCGCTACCTTTTTGCGCCACTTCTTGTTTTGCTATATGCTTATTTCTCTTTTTGTTCTTTTCAGGTGGATTCCTGAGCCCCATACATGCACTACCTTTTTGCGCCACTTCTTTTTTCTGCTGTCTGCTTATTTTTCTTTTGTTATTTTTAAATGGATTCATGAGTCCGGAGGAACATAAAGACATCTTCTTCACATAAGGTGGCATTCTCAACTGGATCCGAGGAAAGATCCTTTTGAAGGGGGAAAGCCTGATGGCGAACCATCCAAGCCACCATACACAACAATAAAGACAAAAGAACTATCAGTATAAATACAATAGAATACGCTTAGAATTTGTATTTTTAAATACTTTTAAGAGTATTTTATAGATGAATCAAAGACACTCTAGAAGATCCTCACTTGTCACACAAGTAAGGATCTCTGGAGCATCTTAAGAGGAAACATACGCCTCTCTTTAAGCCACCAAACCTCACCATAGTTAAGCTTGCTTAACTAGGGTTAAGGTAGTTTGAGGAGCAAGCTACCTCATCCTTCTCATCTATAAATACCTTTCATAAACCCCTTTGTATTCAAATTTGACATAAAGTGAATGAAGAATTCTTAATCAAGAATCCATTCTCTCTCAAATCTCCTCTTGCTTGCAAGCCTATAAGGCTTAGTGAGCCCTTGGAAGGTTGGCCTCACCAACTTCCTCTTCAAAGCATTCATCATCACCGAAACATACCTTCACCAAATATCTCACAGTTTTCCTCTATTCATGAAGTTTTATGCCACTTCCATCACAATCAAGAGCTTGGAGTACATCATAAACTCTAGATACCAAGTTAAGAATGAAGAAGATAAATATAGGATTGATATCCCTTGTGTAAAATACACACACATGGGTCTTTATTTATAGATGAGAAAAATAACAGAATCAATAACATAATAATAGAATAATATAAACTATGGGCTAAGCCCATTACATTCAACAATAGTTAATCCCTTCCTCTTGCGTGTAGCCACGTCTTATATCTTTCAATGCTCCCATCGGACCTGTATTTTATTTTATAAACCCATCGACATCCTATGAGTTTTTGGAAAACTGGTAATGAAACAATGCTCTAGGTGTTGTTTTCTGTCAATGCTGATAATTCAACTTCCATGGCTTCCTTCTAGTGGGGAGAAAGAATGGCCTGATCATATGATGAAGGTTCTCTATATGTAGAAATGTTAGATAAAAATGTGCAGTGAGTAGAACATAAGTTGGAATAAGAAATAATATAGTAACATTTATTTTACATTAATGTAATTAAAAAAAAATAAACATAATATTGTAACATTTTACAAATAAATGTTACAACAAAGAAATTTAAACTTGTATCATTTTTATATATGTTACTAAAAGTATAATTTTTTTAACTTAATAAAATTTAAAAAAAAACGTGAATTTCTTAGTCTTAACTCACTCTCTCACACTGATTTACCTTTACTCTTTGAATTTTTCCCTTTCCTCTAACTCACTCTCTCATGTTAGAAATTATGGCTTTAAACTATAGGGGGGTGAATTGTTTAAAGAGGTTTTCGCAAAATTTTTGAAGCTAGAATGAATTTATCTCAGAAACCAATTGATTAAGCAATTCAGTTAGCCAAAACAGTAAGCAAAACTGCACTGTCAGAAAAACAATCGGTTGTTTGTTCGAAACAATCGGTTGTTTATATCAACAAACAACAAACAAATTGAATTTTAAAGAGTAAGGGATAGAGAGATTGTACATAGTTGTTTATACTGGTTCACTCAAACCCAGAGCTACATCCAGTCTTCTCAGAACCCCTGAGGAAATCCACTAAGCAATCACACCTTGATCACTTACACAACAACCAAGAGAATGACCTTGAAAACCTCAAGACACACACTCTCCTTGGCCAACACTAAGATTGCTGATCTTGAACACCTCAAGAACACACAGCCAATCTCAGCAACAATACACAGAAGAAATGTTTCAGCAGTTTACACAGATTACACTTGTTATAGATGAAGATCTGAAATCAATACAAGTAGAATCCTATTCCAGCACCTTGATCAATTCCTTGAGCTCTTAAGCAATCTCAACTCTTTGAAAACTCTCTTAGAAAAACTTTGTCAAAAGCATTCTCTTATTTAAAACAGTTTTTCTGAATTTATATAAAGAAGTTTGTTATCAAATCCTAACAAACCTATAATTGCTTTCAAAAAGATTGGTCAAAGCATTTAATGACTGGAGCGTATTCAGTTTCAAATCATTTAAAGCTCAGTCAAAGAAAACAGTTTTTCTGTTAAGGTTCCAGAACAAACAATCGGTTGTTTCCTCGAATCAATCAATTGTTTTGTTACTTAACAATTTTCTTCATTCAAAAATAGTTTTCAAACTTTCTCAAAACATCTAAGTGTAAACAATCGGTTGTTTTGACAGAACAATCAGTTGTTTCAACTTAGTTTGAAAAACACTTTACTTTGTTTAAAGATTGAGATGCTAAGTGCTTTGAGATTTAATCTAAAGGTGGATTACAACATTAAACTACCCCAGAACAAAACAATAAACCAGCATAGCAGCATCAAGCAAAGTAGAGGCTTCATCATCCTTCAAAGGATTTGGATTCTTCAAAACCTTGAACACCACTTGGTTCAACAATCTCCCCCTATTTGATGAAGACAAATCCCTAGTGCTTGTGTTGTACTGATTAAATCTGAAGCAGTTCCTGCAGAGAAAATATTTGCACTATCCAAAGCTTCTTACAGCAGCAAGTTAGATTATACCTCTTTTAACATAAAATTCAATCGGTTGTTTACACGAAACAATCGATTGTTTCTATCAGCAGCAGCAGAAAACACTTTTATACTCAGAGATTTAAATATTTTTATGCATATAAGATACAGATATATAAGTACCAATAATTCTCCCCCTATTTGTCTTCACAAATAGATTTTAACATGTACCAAACACAGATTTTAAGAGAGATTATTTAGATCAAGAATACCTAACTCATTTCTTAAGAAGAAAAACCTCTCTTTTGGCAAAGGCTTTGTGAAGATGTCAGCTAGCTGCAGTTTGGTCTCCACAAACTTCACTTCACAGTTCCCATTTTGCACATGATCTCTTATGAAATGATGTCTTATTTCAATATGTTTGGTCCTTGAGTGCTGGATTTGATTTTTGGTAAGATTGATTGCACTTGTGTTATCACACATCAAAGGAACTTTGTTGATTTGTACACCAAATTCTGCAAGTTGTTGTTTGAGCCATAGGATCTGTGAACAGCAGCTACAACAGCTATATATTCTGCCTCAGTAGTAGAGAAAGCAACACATGCTTATTTCTTGCTATGCCATGAGATTAGGCTAGAGCCAAGAAGGTGACAAGTGCCACTTGTGCTTTTTCTATCTAGCTTGCAACCTGCGAAATCAGAATCTGAATAACCAATTAAATGTATTGGAGAATGAGAGGGATACCATAATCCTACAGATGATGTTCCTTTGAGATATTTCAGAATCCTCTTTGCAGCTTTGAAGTGTGACTCTTTAGGATTTGCTTGAAATCTTGCACATAGACACACCACAAACATAATGTCCGGTCTACTTGCTGTTAGATAAAGCAATGATCCAATCAAACCTCTAAATTTTGTTTGATCTATACTCTTTCCAGCAGAATCTGCATCCATGTAGCAGCTTGATGGCATTGGAGTGCTTGCCTCTTTGCAATTCTCCATTTCAAACTTTTTGAGAATCTCCTTGCAATACTTTGATTGACTTAAGAAGATCCCATCCTTTGTTTGTTTAACCTGCAATCCAAGAAAGAAAGATAGTTCTCCCATCATAGACATTTCAAACTCACCTTTCATAGCAGCCACAAATTCTTCACTCAACCTATCTTGTGTAGCACCAAAGATGATGTCATCAACATATATTTGCACAAGAATTATTTCTGCATGTGACTTCTTGATGAAGAGAGTCTTGTCTATCATTCCTCTTTCATAACCAAGAGATAGCAGAAAATTGCTAAGCCTCTCATACCACTGCCTTGGAACTTGTTTCAGTCCATACAAAGCTTTCTTCAACTTGAAGACATGGTTGGGATACTTGTGGTCTTCAAAACCCGGTGGTTGATCTACATAGACTTCCTCATTGATGTAGCCATTCAAGAAGGCACTTTGTACATCCATTTGGAAGAGTTTAAAACCACTCATACATGCAAAAGCCAGCAGCAGGCTCACAACCTCCAATCTAGCCACAGGAGTAAAGGTTTCACCATAGTCTAAGCTCTCTTCTTGATTGTAGCCTTTGGCAACTAACCTTGCTTTGTTTCTAGTGATCACTCCTTCCTCATCTAGCTTGTTCCTGAAAACCCATTTTGCACCAATAATATTCATTTCATTAGTTCTAGGAACAAGAAACCATACCTCATTTCTTTCAAATTGATTTAGCTCTTCTTGCATAGCTTCAACCCACTTCTCATCCTTGAGAGCTTCTTCAATTGAATTTGGTTCAATTTGAGAGACAAAAGCTGTGTGTCTACAGTAGTTTGAGATGGAGCTACGTGTGGAGACACCTTCCTTTATCTGCCCTATGATGTTATCCACTGATAGATCTCTTGGAATCCTCCACTCTTTGGGCAGCTCACTCTGTTGCAGAATTTCAATCGGTTGTTTCTGCGAATCAACCGGTTGTTTTTCTGCGAATCAACCGGTTGTTTTTCTGCACAGATATCCAACTTCTCCAAACTGATGCTTTGTTCGTCTTCCTCAGCACTGATCTTTGGGTTCTCACTGATTCTGCGATCTACCTCATCAAAGACTACATGAACTGATTCTTCTACTATCATCAACCTTTTGTTGTAGACTCTATAAGCATGGCTTGTGAGTGAATAACCAATGAAAATACCAAGGTCAGCTTTCTCATCAAATTATCCCAAGCTTTCCTTTCCATTGTTGAGAACAAAACAGTTACAGCCAAAGACTTTGAGGTGACTGATGTTAGGCTTTCTTCCATTGAAAAGTTCATATGGAGTTTTCTTCAAAATGGGCCTTATAAGCACCCTATTCATCACATAACAAGAGGTACTCACTGCATCTACCCAAAAATACTTAGGAAGTGAAGATTCACTAAGCATTGTCCTTGCAACCTCTTCAAGAGACCTGTTCTTCCTCTCTACAACTCCATTTTGCTGTGGTGTTCTTGGAGCAGAGAAATTGTGTAGGATTCCCAACTTCTCACAGAACTTGACAAACTTCTCATTTTGAAATTCTCCTCCATGGTCACTCCTTATTGAGCCTATGTTGCTGCCCTTTGTGTATTGAAGTCTTCTTGCTAGCTTTTTGAATGCAGCAAGGGCATCACTCTTTGATTCCAAGAACAAGGTCCAAGTGTACCTAGAGAAATCATCAACAATAACAAGAGTATAATAATTTCCACCAAGACTCATAGTTCTAGAGGGTCCAAAGAGATCCATGTGAAGGAGTTTAAGAGGTCTCAATGAAGAGACAATATTTTTGGTTTTAAAAGAACTTTTCACTTGTTTCCCTTTTTGGCAAGCTTCACAAATGTGATCCCTCTCAAACTTGAGTTTTGGCAGCCCAATCACAAGATCTTTTGATATTAGCTTCTTCAAATGATTCATGTGAATATGAGCAATTCTTCTATGCCAAAGCCAAGATTCATCTTGCTTGGATAGAAGACATCCAATTGAACATGGTGAAGAGATATCTAGAAGATACACATTATTAACTCTCTTACCTACCAACATTACCTCTTTAGTGTTGGGTAGACAGATTTCACATGTGTTTGCCTTGAACATCACTTGATACCCCTTGTCACACAGTTGGCTAATACTCAGCAGATTATGCTTTAGGCCTTCAACAAAGAGCACATCATGAATCACCAAGATGCTCTCATCTCCTATGGATCCTCTTCCAAGTATTCTTCCTTTGTTGTTATCTCCATAGGTGACATGACCCTCTTGCTTGAAGGATATTCTCAGGAACTTTGATTTGTCCCCTGTCATATGCTTGGAGCATCCACTGTCTAAGTACCAAAGCTGCTTTCTTTCCTCCAAGTTTTCCTACAAAGAAAATTCTCAAGTACATAGGTTTGGTCCCCTTATGAATGAGGGTCCATCTGGTTTATACTCATCAACACAAGCTTTATTTTTCTTGGGAATCCACTTCATAAGCCCTTTAGGAACAACATGTTTTCTGATTTTACAGAATCACACAGAATGACCTCTTTTCATGCAATAGAAGCATGTAACAATCGATTGTTTCGATGGTCCAATCGATTGTTTTTCTGGCTTTTTTGAAAAAGATTTTGAAAATCTATCTTGCTGGTTTTGTGGATTAAAACCCAATCCTGATTTTCCAAAAACACACTTTTGAGATGCTAGCACACTTTCAAAGTTGGATTGGCCTTTAGAAAGCTTATCCACTATTTTAACAAGATAGTGTACCTTCTTTTCAAGATTTTCACAATTTTCACAAATTAGAGTATCACACTTGCAAGAGGAGTTTTTGTAAATGATTTCCAGATTTTCAAAATCCATTTTTGAATTTTCTAAATCATCCTCCAGTGCTTTTACTCTGTTTTCAAGCCAGCTATTCTTTTCTTTCAATTGATTGTTTAAGAGAGCCAATCGGTTCGCTTCTTCATGTGTTTCTTGAAAGGCTTGAAGCAATTGACCATAATTTTCAGAGTTTGAAGAGTTTGATGAACTTACACTACATGAGTCATCCTCCCTTCTGGCCACTAAGCAAAGATTGAGGTTTTTCTTATTTTGTCTTTTCTTCCTTCTTGCTTTACTCTTTGTCATTGCTTCCTTTGGTTCATGAGCAGCCTTGAGAGTCTCCCACATTTCCTTAGCAGTTTTGCACTTTGATATCCTGAAAAATTCATTAGTATCTAGTGCAGAAGCTATAATGTTTTGAGCAGACCTATCAAGCTGAGCCATCTTACATTCATCATCTGTCCATTTGGACAAAGGTTTTATAGTAAAGGAATTATTCTTTTTGAACTTTGGAATGTAAGGACCTTTCTCAATTGAGTCCCAAATTCTTTGATCAATTGATTCAATAAAGATTTTCAGTCTTGCTTCCCAAAACTTATAATTCAATCCACAGAATAAAGGTGGTTTGTAGATTGAAGCACCCTCCTCAAAAGATAGTTTTCCAGCCATAAAAAAAGATTTTAGATAAACTTGAATAACTTTCAAGAACCAAGCTCTTGATGCCAATTGTTAGAAATTATGACTTTAAACCAGAGGGGGGGTGAATTGTTTAAAGAGGTTTTCGTAAACTTTTTGAAGCTAGACTGAATTTATCTCAGAAACCAATTGATTAAGCAATTCAGTTAGCCAAAACAGTAAGCAAAACTGCACTGTCAGAAAAACAATCGGTTGTTTCTTCAAAACAATCGGTTTTTATATCAGCAAACAACAAACAAACTGAATTTTAAAGAGTAAGGGATAGAGAGATTGTACACAGTTGTTTATACTGGTTCACTCCAACCCAGAGCTACATCCAGTCTTCTCAGAACCCCTGAGGAAATCCACTAAGCAATCACACATTGATCACTTACACAACAACCAAGAGAATGACCTTGAAAACCTCAAGACACACACTCTCCTTGGCCAACACTAAGATTGCTGATCTTGAACACCTCAAGAACACACAGCCAATCTCAGCAACAATACACAGAAGAAATGTTTCAGCAGTTTACACAGATTACACTTGTTATAGATGAAGATCTGAAATCAATACAAGTAGAATTCTATACTAGCACCTTGATCAATCCCTTGAGCTCTTAAGCAATCTCAAATCTTTGAAAACTCTCTTATAAAAACTTTGTCAAAAGCATTCTCTTATTTAAAACAGTTTTTCTGAATTTATATAAATAAGTTTGTTATCAAATCCTAACAAACCCATAATTGCTTTCAAAAAGATTGGTTAAAGCATTTAATGACTGGAGCATATTCAGTTTCAAATCATTTAAAGCTCAGTCAAAGAAAACAGTTTTTCTATTAAGGTTCTAGAACAAACAATCGGTTGTTTCCTTGAATCAATCGATTGTTTTGTTACTTAACAGTTTTCTTCATTCAAAAATAGTTTTCAAACTTTCTCAAAACATCTAAGTGTAAACAATCGGTTGTTTCGACAGAACAATCGGTTGTTTCAACTTAGTTTGAAAAACACTTTACTTTGTTTAAAGATTGAGATGCTAAGTGCTTTGAGATTTAATCTAAGGGTGGATTACAACATTAAACTACCCCAGAACAAAACAATAAACCAGCACAGCAGTATCAAGCAAAGCAGAGGCTTCATCATCCTTCAAAGGATTTGGATTCTTCAAAACCTTGAACACCACTTGGTTCAACATCTCAGTCTCCTTTCTCAATCAATTAAACACTCTGGTTACCCTCTTTACTATCAAAATCTCATTCTCGTTTCACTTTCCTTATTCTTTCAATCTCAATCTTGTTCCTATTCCTGACTCTCTTAGTCTCATTTCAGTCTCTTGTTCCCGCTCTTAGTCTCCGTCTTGCTTGTTCTCTCAGTGTCACTGCCATTTACCTGATTGACCACTCTCATGGTTTGGTTCTCTTACTCAAACGCGGGTAAGATTTTCATGCTCTCTATCTTGTGCTTGCGTGATACAAACCAAGTAGCCAAGAGGATGACACTATGAGCAGTCATCTCAGCAATCAAGTCAAGGCTCTACCAAATATCAGATGGACCTCACCAGAAGAAGAACTAGGCATAGACCAAAACATCAACTGTTCTTTCTTCTGGTCTTCTTAAAAGATAAAAACATGTTTGTAAATAATTTGGGCTCACTTTAGGGGTCCAAATAGCAAAATAGGCTATAGTAGGTTCACATAGCATAAAAGCGAGTGTACTTAGCAAAATGGGCTTGCACCAAGCCCATTTTTTCAAGACAAGACACCTAGAATTAAGGTTTTTAACCTAGCTTCTAGAATTTATGCCTAAGGAACATTTTTTACCATGGTCAACACCCTAGGTTGCCTCTCTTCCCTTCCCTTTCTACCCTTCACTCATCTTGCTCTCCAAGTCACTCCTTCCTATATAAAGGGTGCTTTCCTCCATGTATTTTCACATTGAATTTTTATAGTAAAGAAACTCTGCTTGAGTGATTAGTGAGCTTTGTCTCCTAAATGAATTTGGGTCTTAGCTTGAGTGTGTCAGCATTTCAAGTGGCAGCTCTTCCTCACTTATCTTGGAGTTTCCCACCTTCCAAGTGGTGTGTTCATCTTTCCCAATCTCCATAAGCTTTCTTCATCTTATCTTTTCCATTCCTTTCCATTTCACCTTTTACTTTCTTCATTATGTTCTTGTTTGTGTTTTTTTTCATTCGGTCATCTTCTCTATTCCTTGCTTCATTTTATGTTCTTTAATTTCTGCCCTTGCATCATCCACACCATATTATTGTCTTTTTCTCTTTGCTCTTCTGAAGTTAACCTTCACACTTACTTAACCACTTGGTTAAGTTAGTCCAGTGAGAATCTTCTTAGGGTTCTCACCTTAAATTGCTAAATCAAAAATCATAAATAGAGCAACCAATTCAAATGTGCAATCCTAAATCAACTCACATCATTGTGTCTCGCATTATTGTTAGTGACGATGTTCAAACACAGGTATTTGAATCTGATCTCTGGTATCTCACAAACTTCAATTTATTCTTACAATTAGGTAGGATTTTTGCCTTTGATTTTATTTGGTTTTCGTTTTGTCTTTCATTGTGTTTTTATTTGGTTTTCAATCGGTGTGTATCGTAGTGACTCTCTCTCACATTTGAATCCTTGGATTAGTGTATTTTTAGCAAGTGAATATTATTGTTTATTTTTTATGATTAATTTGTGTTTAATTCCTGAATTAAAATGTTGATAATTTTTTTTTGGTGATTATCTCCTTGATTTTGTACATAACATGTTGATTCTGATTTGGTACAAAACTAGAGTATTATGATAATATTAATTATTTCTATTTGTGCTTATATATGTAGTTGCCTCTTTAGTATAACTAAAGTAGTCTTCTGAGTATAGCTGAGTATAACTGCAAAAAAATTTCTGATAAGGATACTAGAATAATTCATTTCATTTCTCTCTGCATCATTTGGAGCTTTTAGCTGCCGTTTTCCATGCACCTGAGCTTCTACTGAAATGCCTCCATGATTGATTTTGTTATGTATATAAGTCTTTTATTAATAAATTGAATTGAAGGAAAGTTGAATGGTCTCTGTTTCTTCTCAACATGGGAGTTAACTTGAGTTGGAATAAAATATAAGGTAAAAGAAGGCGAAACCATGATGCAAGGGTTGATACGCTGACTTGTAGAATTAGTGTGAACAATTCTTAAACTATATGTTAAGTAATTACTAATAGGTTTTTCTTTACCATTAGGATGCTGTGATTTCTTTTTATTACGTACACTCTTAGTAGTTTTGTTCTCCCTTTCCTTTTCATTTGGTTTTTCTGCTTCCTTTCTCTTACCACACTTATCAAGTTATCTAGGATTCTAATAAGTTTCAATTAATGTATATGTATATATAGTAGTAGCAACCCAAACTACTATTGATTAGGGCGCTGTTGAGATATTAATATCCAGTATTATTGTATTGCCTTCAGATTTTGCTCTTGGATTCCGAAAGCTACTACATTTAGAGCTAACGGTTTAGCTAGATCGAGGCATTTAGAGACATTGGTTGGTGCTCAAGCGAATTGAAAAAACATTGGCCAAAGACTTCGTAATCTTGGGAATACTCAAATAGCTTCTGCTGACTGGGAGCATATTAATGGTAAGACAAACTGGGGGGAAAAGAATACTGGAAATTCACGATTTATAAAGTCCCGCATTCAAAATAACCGATTTTCAAGGACCAAATAAGTGAAAATTACTCAGATTCATTGCTTTAAATTGAGTTAGGCATGTAGTATTAGGCCTATCTTGAGTCAGAATATTTTTATACTAAAAATTTCTTAAATTTTTTCATATTTCATAAAGAATGACAAAAGATTTTCAATTATTATGGAATTGTTATTTGTTATAAGTTCTGAACAGTTTTGTTTTATGCCTTCGGTTTGACAGTGCTGGTTGTGGCTAAGTCTTTATTAATAGTGAACCAAATATCTGCGTAAGTTTGGTTGTTTTAATAGCTGTATATATGATTTAGTTGTCACATTGCTGTCGTGGCATGGTTCAATTGGTCAACATCTCCATGTTACTTCATTTTTATTGTTGTATGTAATATAATGTGCTTAAAAGGCTGAATTATTTTGTTCAGATGACCATGATAATCTTTGCCAAGCTAAGTAAAATTCATAAAGCAACACCTTTTAACTAGATTGATTTGTGGAACAAGTGAAAAATTCTTGTTAAATTTTGGAAATTTTACATAGTCAAGATCATTTGATTATCTATATTTTATTATATGATTATTTGTATTTATATTTTGGTTGATTTTTATCTTTACTTCTTTCATGATTTTATTATAAAGGTTCGTAGTGAGAAGAATAAAATAAGTAGAGCAAAATTTACTACTGTTCATACCACAGGAATGTTGAGATACAATATATAATATGAAGAGGTTAGGCCAATTGCATAATTAATATATTAATGATTTTACTTGTCTTAGACTAATATTTTTTATTTTATGTGATAGGCAATGAAAAATAATGATGGAAGAGAACCATCTCTTGTGGAAATGTTCATCATGACACATAAGCCTATGACACATAAGCCTAAGAGTGAGAAACCAAAAAAATTATTATATGTAATCTATATCATTATCTCTATTTTTAAGTAGATACTATGGAATTTTTTATATAGTTTAATAACTTCATATACTTCTTCCTCACCCTGCTTAAATATAAAATTTTAAATATTTAATGCTTAATTACTATATCTTGTGGACTACGACTTACTTTCTGCATAGAAGAAGAAAGGGATAAAAATATATAAAATCAGAACAAAATTGGCTTTCCTTAATGATTTACATGAAAGAACACCCCAAAAAGCCGCTAGAAAAGTGTAAAATAGTCAATGCTCGGCATGATTTTGCCCATGCTCACAACCATACATGTTAAGTGGTTATAGTCCTTAACAACTATTTCATTTTTCTAGTTTTTGTTCTATATGAAAACGAAAGTTGCAGGGGTGAGAAAGTGGGGAAGTTGTAAGTGATTGAATGGGAGAATAAGGAGGTAGTATTTAACAAGGAAGGTGACAGGTTGGTGTGAGTACTCCTTTCTGAGAAAATTCAAAGGCAACAACAGGGGAGGAGAAAGAGTTGATCGAGAGAGATTGGATGTGGTAGGTACCCAATCAGCATTTTGCTTTTCTTCTTCATCTCATGTTTGAATACAATCAATTTGTTTGAAAAAAGGAAAATTGTAGAAGTGAATTTCACAAGGGTAAAAGAGTGTACGTTCTATACATTACAGTGTGGAGATAAGTCTCTAATGAGGCACTGAGAGTGGGCTAATGGTTTGAGAGGTTTAAATTTCTGTTGCTATTATACCTGAGAGTGGATATTTGGGATTTGTATTTGCCCCAAATGCACTTTGGTTGATCATGTAACGTAACTAAAAATCTTATTCATATTTATATTATAAAATAAACATAAAATAATAATATCAAAATTTATATATATATATATATATATATATAATAAAATACATCTCTTCCATTCAATGTGTTCTTCAAAAGGAACATCCCTCCTCGCAGGGAGTTAACTTTATACATCAAAAGTTTTCCAAAATAAAACATTCAAATATAAAACAATCCTTTTCTCCATCTGCTCACTGAGGAACTCTACCACCTGCAACATCAGCTGCTCCCGTGTAATTAACACGATCATCACAGGTTTAAGAAAGCAAACACAACACAAAACACATGGTAAGCTAGATATTTTTAAAACTTTAAAACATGAAACTTGATATTAACGTAAACCATCAAATATTCACACATTTCACAATTTCCTCAAGTATCAATCATTCCACAAAAATCCATCAAGTGTCTATCACATTTCAATATTTCTCTTTCTCACGTCAGACTTCCACTGACCCATCACACATAGACACTTGACACTACTTCCGGAAGACTCGTGCGTTGAACTTAGCATCCAGAGACCTGCACCTATCATACCACACCACTGTGAAATCCAAACAGGGTCGCTGTAAAATCCACACAGCCATGCGCATAAACATAATCTCAATATCATCACTCTCCCGGTATGACAGGGTTAATTCATATAACAGGTCAAGTTAGTTATCTTTCAAACAACTTACCCATACATATGAACCTCCTTCGACTCTCAACAACTGAATAACTTCATCTATGTGATTCCATTATATCAGCAGAGTCAGGATCGTCTCATTCACAGGATACTCACAGATCAATACACCTCATAACCAATCTCAACACGGTATTTCCTTTCCTGAAAATACTATGTCTTGATCACAATTTCACATTCATCCAGTACATCATACCACACGTAAAAGCACAATTCCATCATATAATATTTTGAATCTTTTCTCAAACAATCCCAATCACAGAAACAATCATACCAAAGTTCAGATTTTCGAATATCATATGCATTTCACCTTTCAATCTCAAACAATTTCAAAACGACACTAAAACAGGGGATTTCGAAATTTGCGTTAAAACCGGCGATCACGTCGCCCCACACATAAAAACAGAGCATTGTGCAAGAAAGTTTGAAACCGGCGACCACGTCGCCCCAACTTCAGAATCTTCTAGCCTAAGGTTTTATTGAAAATAAAACTAGCTTCCCTTACCTGGACTTGCGTAAAATCTCACTAAGAGCTCCAAACCCACCGAGAACTCAAGGATGCCTTAACCTGCACCATAGAGTCCCGATCACAAAACTAACGAGATTACTCATTTTCTGCGTTAACAGAGACGATTTCGGAAGTTAAAAGAGTTGTATGCACAACTTATGCAAAGACGACCCTCTTAAATTCAGACTCGACTCAAAGAACAGAGCAAAACGACTTACTCTGTTTTAGGGCTTTGAGCAGAAAACTTGCAGAGTAACTTCCCACGAGGACAATGGCAGTCGCCGATCACAGCACTGGTACGTGAGGATAGCCGCGTCTTCGAGTGGAGGAGAAAGGAGAAAGGGGAACTAAATGAGCTGATTCCCTCAGCTCTTAAGGTCGAACGGCTCTTTAGCCTTCACTGCCATTACCCACTCTCTGAGCAACCTTGTGTGCACACTTCCTTGAACAGTATGACCACGTGGGTTTCTGCGCATACCAACTCTCTGATGCTAACTATTCTGAAACACCCTTTTTGTCTACGTGTCGCGCACGCAGAACATTCATGCTGGGAGCCTGGGTCCCACCTTATCTGTGTGAAACACGATATCGCGCGATAACCATCCACCGATGACTGCTCGCACGATGACCATGCCTCTCATACCGGCGATGACCGATGCCTCTCATACTGGCGATGACTGATTCCTCTTCCTAACGGACGACTGATTCCTAACCCTGGCAGACCACCAATGTCTCACCCTAGCAGACAACCGATGTCTCACCCTGGCAGACCACCAATGTGTCACCCTGGCAGAAAACCGATGTGTCACCCTGGCAGACAACCGATGTCTCACCCTGGCAGACAACCGATGTGTCACCCTGGCAGACAACCGATGTCTCCCCCTGGCAGACAACCGATGTGTCTCCCATCCTGGTTGATGACCGATGTTCCTCTCATCCTGTTGGCGATCTCTTATCGCCCTTGTGGGTGACGAGGACACATCGCCTCACTCTGGTCACCGATGTCACATCGTCACACCCAGCTGAGGGCTCGTCCTCCCATTCCTCTAAGTCTGTGGTATCACTCCCACATGACTCTGTGACGTCGGTAGCTTCTCCTTCCCGAGGACAGGTCGGTACCAACTCCTCGTGCGCCAATGCATGCAACACTAAGGACAATCTCTTATGTCCCAGCATAGAGTTTCGCATACATAGCGTATCTAAGGTGCAAATCACACCTTAATACATGTGATTTTTGGAACCCCCCTATGGTCCCCCGACCGACCTCTACCAGCTGACCTCAGACCTTAGGCAACGTCCGAGGTCTGACCACCATGAAACTTCTATTACAAGCTCTTTTTATTTTAAATAATCACATCTTCAAAATTTATTTAAATATAACACTTTTATTCCAATTAAATTTTTTCTAGATCCTTACAGATCAAGTCAAGTGTTTCAGCCTAGAGATAAGCATTGTGAGCAAAATAATAGTGTTTTTTCTACTAATTAATTAATGTGCCCAACTCTTCAATCTACAGTGGTAATTGTGAATACTGAATATCTGGATATATATATATGTTATGATTAATTTCTATGTTGTTATCCGTGTGAACTTCTTTCACTTTTCTGTTTTTTTCAATTTAAATAGAAAGAGTTTATATGCTTTATTTCTTTTCTCTAGACCTTTAGTTCTTATGTTTACAATGTAACTTTAGATTGCTGCAATGTTTATTGCTTCCCCATAGCTTATTGTGCTGTATTTTAGCGCATAATTAAGAAGCAAAGAAAGAGGCCACCCAATGACCAATAAGGGTCAGTACTTCTCTGTCACTAGATCATGAGCATGTATATTGAAACCAATCACTATCATGCTTCACGCATATGAGTTTATATTTAATATATCAGTATTATTAGTATTAGCATATATTTATATATATTTATACATAATGGCACATCAATATCTATATATCGTGAACACTAATGAAATGGTATAAAATATTTTTGTTCTTGTGAAGTCTCTGGAAGTTTTACTTAGTCATAAACAGTCACAACAGAAACACAAAAAAATATCTTCCAACTGCCTTCAAATCAATCAAAATTTGTAACTTCATTTCCCTACTTTGATGCTTAGCATATCAAATCTCTCAAAGAAGGGAACAAATAATGCTGAAGTTGAGCTTCAAAGCATAAAAGAAAAAGTGCAAGAGGAGATGGAAGCCAAACTAAAAGAGTCTTATTCCAATATAGCAGTCAAACTCAAAGGAAAATTACAGCTAAATACAGTAAAAGAAAGGTTAATATTGTAAAAGAGTCTTATATGTCTATTTTATATGTTTATTTTGTTTTTTTTTTTCATTATTTTATTTTATTTTTTTAATGAACTCTATCTAACATAAGTAGAGAAAATAGTGATGTTCAAAGGAAACAAATTGGAAAAAGGAATGTAAACCAAAAATTCATTTTGATGGGACGAATTTCAGTTTATGATTAGGTAACCAGATTGTTTTTTATATTTTTTATTATAGTTGATGATGGTACCGTCTCTTTGTTTTCATAGTTTCTTCTTTCAATTGTTTTCTTCTTTTATTTATTCAATTATACTAGTGAATTAATAGAATAATTTATCTTTTTGATTATTGGTGATTTTAATTGAAAACCTTGTTTTGTGCAAGAGTTGAATTGTTTGAAACTTTTATTATTTCAATGGAATGACACTTTTTGTAATTGATGATGATGATGATGGAATTGTAATTTCTGGCATGTGTTGAATTGTATAATGCTTGTTATTTTGAAAATAAATGGAGAGTCTATATGAAATTATTTGTAGAGTGTTATAGATTACAGGGAGACTAAGGTTTGAGGAATTGATAAGAAAATAAATGAAGAAATGAAATGGGAGTAAAGGAGAATATATATATATATATATATATATATATATATATATATATATATATATATATATATATATATATATATATATATATATATATATATATATATATATATATATATATATATAACCTATGTCTTCTATTTTTTTTCTTAGAATTTAGTTTCTTGAGATTAATATGACTTTATTAGAGTATAACATGAGAAATCAACAACCTCCTACAGTTAGCTTTTGACTGAGTCAATTTGATCTTTGAAGGGATGTTTTTTCTCTAATGAAATTCAATATTTGTCATAACAGTTATTCTTGGTTCTAAATTTATTTATAAGTTTTAATAATTAGTATCATTGTTATGTTCTTGCATATGAGAAGAATCTTCATTTCCTCCATAATATGCACAAATTCATTTTAGGAAAAACTTACATTTTTGTCTTTTCTATGTAATAAGCAACTCCAATCGATATGTGATAAATTCACTTTCAAACATTAAAAACTTATTCGAAGACTACTAACGTTTGTGTTGACAAATTTTTATTACTAGCTTGTTTATAGAATAAAAATATCCAAACATAAATTTACTTCACATTAAAATCAATTTTAACCATGATCAATTTGTAAACTTTCACCAATAAATCATATGTTATAATCCAAACCTAAGTAATCTGTATATAATTTACTAAAGATTCTTAGTAAGATTTTTATAATATTTTTTTATTAAAAAATATTATTAAAAATATTTAACAACATTTTAAAAATGTTACTTTTTCATTAAAAAACTTACTATAGATTTTTATAGTAACACTTTTATAATATTATTTTTTATTAAAAATATTACTAAAAAGATTTAATAACATCTTATAAATGTCACTTCTTTATTAAAGAAAATTACTATAGATTTTTAGTAATATTTTATAATGTTATTTTTTATTAAAAATATTACTAAAATAATTTAGTAACAAATTTAAATGTCATTTTTTAATAAAAAAATTATTATAGATTTTTAATAATATTTTTATAATATTACTTTTTATTAAAAAAGATTTAGTAACATTTTTCAAATGTCATTTCTTTATTAAAAAAAGTAAGTAAAGATTTTTAATAACATTTTTATAATGTTATTTTAAAAAAAATATTATTAGAAAGATTGAATAACATTTTTAAAATGTTACTTATTTATTAAAAAAATACTAAATAGTTTTAGTAAAATTTTTATGATGTTATTTTTTTATTAATAAATATTATTAAAAAGATTTAGTAATATTTTAAAAATTTATTTTTTATTAAATCCAAAAAATATTTAGTGATATTTTTATAAATGTTAGTATTGATATTTAAAAATATTATTAAAAATCTTTAGACATTGACTATAAGTAACACATGATAAAATGTTACTAAATCACATTAGTAACATTTTGTTTGATTTAGTAAATTTTTTTTATGTTACTAATTCTCATATATCTAGTAGTAACACAAAAACTAGAAATTAAAACTAAACAAAACACACAAAAACAAAACATGGTAATTAAAATATTGAGTTGCCTTCGAGCAAGCGCTTGTTTAACGTCATATTGATGTCTGTTTTTTGATAGCTTTTTCAATAAGATCATTGTGATGATCCTTTCAATTTCACTACCTAAATAAGGTTTCATCCTTTAACCATTGACTACCCAGCTTTTGTGTGATACTAGGTCCTCCAACTCCACTACTCCATAGGATTTAACACGTGTTCTTCTAGGTGGTGGTTGTCCTTCCTCAACCATGTTACTTTCTTATTGGATTATCTCAATGTGAAGAGTAGACGTCGTTGAAAAATCTTTTCTAACTTCTCATTGTTTTTCTTTTCTTTTCTTACTTCTATTCTTCCGAGTTGTCTTCTCAATTCCTAAATTTAACTATAATTCATCTATAGAAATTTGTCTTCTTAATGCCATATATCATAAGACAACTCAAGCAAGGATTAGCACAAAAATAAAATAATAAAAAAAGAAAAAAAAACAAAACAAAAAGTTCAAAATAAAGAAAAAAATAACTAATAAAAAAAACAATTTAAAATAAAGAAAAATAAAAGAAAAGAAAAGAAAAACAAAACTGTGAATAGAGAATATAACTTTTATTTCACTGCTAACAAAACAAAAAGTTCAAAATAAAGAAAAAAATAACTAATAAAAAAACAATTTAAAATAAAGAAAAATAAAAGAAAAGAAAAGAAAAACAAAATTGTGAATAAAGAATATAACTTTTATTTCACTGCTACTTTTCAAATAAGAATACAGTCTCTCTAAATAGTCTTACAATAGACTTCTCAAATTCTACCTTCTCTCTCATAAAACCTATACTATAAATTACATTTGAAATCATAGTATAAATGACATTCAAAACTAGAATTAAAGGTAATAATTATTGGCTATTCAAATGCTACAATAAAATTGATGATGGCTTTGAGTTTAATGCTAACAAATTTCCCCTTAAACTCAATCCCTTCTTATTCTTCATTCAGATTGCTTTTCTGAATGTTATCATCACCCCCATTTCCAATATTTTTCCAATAGTCACCACACTGTTTTGGATTAGAAGCAACTTCAGTCTTCTTCACTACACTAACCCATACAGAGTTCTAGTTTGGAATACTTAGTCTCCCAAACAAAATCTTTTACACTTTCACCCTTTGAATTAAAAGGATTTAAGAAAGACTCTAGCTTCAATGAGCTTGGAACATAATGATTAGACCATATATCCCTTTCAGATGATGCCTTGACAACATTCCATTTACTATCTTCTCCAAAAATCAAAACCATTATTGTCACAAAGAAATTTATTGTATCCCACAACTGGACCATTTGAGATATTTCCTACACTTTCATCAACAATAACAAAAGATGGAAGATACTTGTCATTGAGCTTTGGTTCTACCCTTGTAAAATTATAATGGACTTCTAATTTGGATTGTAATTCATTCACCTTTTCTTTTTGTGCCTGATCTCGCCGCGGACTCGAGCGTGGGAAAAATGCCTCGTCACTCCTTCGTCTAGCTTTCTAACTGCTACGCGTTCTGCAAGGAGGCTCCAGGAACCTTCGTCGGAACTCTGAACGACGCCTGCAAAACACACAGGCGGCGCCTCTAGCGGCCGTTGTAGCTCCGACGCTCAAGTCAGGCAACGGGAACACCAAAACTCTCTCTCGGATCTCTCTGTGTGAGACCCGTGTGTGTGTGCCCTCAGTCCTCTTTGATTCGAAAACTGAGTGTCCTTGGTTTTGTGTTGTGTATTCTGAGGTAAAGACTGCATACCTGGTTTGGTGTTCTTCTTCCTCATATAAACCCGCGTAGCCCCTACTGGCTACCTCTAGGGCCACTTGATTACTTTGCACTATCGTTTCTACTCCCCAGGGCTACCTTGCGTGCCAGCCTTCTTCACTTGAGTGCAAAGTCTGACAGGGGAGGCTGCGTGGGTACCTCTGTACCCCTCGACTTCTGTGCCTATCTGCCCTACCTATTCTCTGGGAACATCTTCACCATCCACGTGGCAGACATGCAACCCCACTGGGAGACTCTAACCTTGATGGGTTCTTGTCCCAGCAGGATTCTGCATCTAACTGCGTCTTCTCATCTTCATGCGTGGTCGTCTCGCGACTAAGGCCATTCCCTGCCTCTGGGCGCTTTACTGATCATTGGTCGCGTTGTTCACATCGCGCGGCCGATGTCACCTCAACACACACCGATGACCGAGGTATCTCTCATCCTGGCCGATGTCCAATGGCGCTTCTTCACGTTGTCGTGCTCTGCTTATGGAATCAGGCGAGGTCCTTGAGTAACGTTCTCGCTGGGAGCCTGGGTCCCAGTTTAACACGTGTTGACAAGGAACCCCCGACGACTGATCACTCTACATGCACCGATGACTGATCACTCTGCATGCACCGATGACTGACCACTCTGTATACACCGATGACTGATCGGTGCTTCATCACTTCTCGCGCTTTACTTCCAGGCACTCAAATAGGAACCGATCTTCTGGTGGTGGTCACTCGGTAGCTGACCACTGATCGCCGTTCTTGAACGATCTCCACCCTTGTTTGTCTGCTATCTCATGCCACGCGTTGCTCCATGACTGGCCCACGTGGTCATCTGCTGCTATCGTCATCGGATACCGATGACCGACCGGATCAGTGCCTAAAGCAACAAATGGAGTTCTTCAACTTGATTGACTCTACTTTCTTTTTCTTTCTCCATATCAACATATTTTTCTTCCAATTCTGTAAACCTTCTTTTCAGGTTACCAAATTTTACTTCATCACTCTCCAATTGAGATACCAGTACACTCCTTTCATTAAGAAGATTATGCTTTTCATTAGTCAATAAATTGCACAATTCTTCCAAGCTATTTGATTTTTCCCTTAAACCTTCAAGCTCAATTATGTCATCAGAAAGGGACTTCTCCAACAATGTACTCTTTAAGTTGAGTCTGAACATTTGATTCTTCGCCATCTCCACGTTTGCAAGTACTCGTCCATTTTTCTCCTTCAAGTGCAAAATCCGGTCTTTCATGAAAACTGAATAACCTTTCTCCAATAATTGTCTCTTACCAAGAATATTATTCTTCAAATCAGGTACATAATAAACATCATAGATGTACCTGTGATCACCATTCTTCAATGTGATAAGAATTCTCCCTTTTCTAGTTACCAGAACAAACCTGCCATCGCCAAATTTCACTTTTGTGCGGAATGGGTCATCCAAATCTGCAAACAGCTCCTTCTGACCACACATATGATTCGTGCAACCTGTATCCAAATACCAAGTCTGATTGTTTGGAGTTTCATTTGATGTGGCTACCATTAGTACTGCATGATCCTCTTCATCTTGTTCGTGATTACGGTATTCTTGAGCACAATTGGCAGCATGATTATCACCTTTTGATTTGCACTCATTTGCATAATGGTCGCGTTTATGGCAGTTATAACACTCCACATTTGATTCAGCATGATTATCACCTTTTGATCTGCATTCATTTGCATAATGGTTGCGCTTATGGCAGTTATAACACTCCACATTTGATTTATTATACATGCCTCCTCGTCCTCCGCCCTAAGAGTTATTTGAACTTGGATTGTGATTGGAACCAGTGCTGTTTTGCTCAGCGCCTTCATGATTCTGGCCATCACGACCTTTGCTGGAATAACTACCACCACGTCCCCGTCCTCTGCCTAGTGAACTACTGTGTTTATGATAAGAGCTACCAATTGAGGCTTGTGTTTGTAAAGCTTGTTCAATTAGTTTTTCAATCTTATTGTCATTCATCCACTGCTCATGCGCTCGTAGGGAATCGGACAATAATCTTTCTATCATTGTTGAAATGTCATTGTCCTCTTCAATTGTGGCAACAACATGTTTAAAATCTGGGAGTTAAAGACCTCAAAATCTTCTCCACCTTTGCTTGCTCTGAATGTGTTTCACCATTGGTCTTCATCTGATTTTTCAAGGGAAGAATTCTATTTATATAGACATGAACAGTCTTTGTGGTTTCCATCTACAGCAATTCATATTGGCGTCTTAAGGTTTGAAGATGCACCCTCTTGATCTTGTCATCACCTTTATAATTGGTTGACAAAATGGTCCAAGCCTCACTTGTAGCTGTTCCTCCTTCTATTTGCTCAAACGTCTCGTCATTCATCCCTTGATGGATGAGATACAAAGCCTTCTTGTCCTTCTTCTTCAGGTTACGATGCACTACTCGTTGCGCCTCACTCCACTCTCAACGACATCCCATAACTCATGATAATCAAACAAAACTCTTATCTGAACACACCATCGATTGTAATTTTTTCCATCAAGGATAGGGACTAATAATTGGGTAGAGTTCATGATATCAGACTGGCTTTGATACCAATATGTGAACAGAGAATATAACTTTTATTTCCCTGCTACTTTTCAAATAAGAATACAGTCTCTCTAAATAGTCTTATAATAGACTTCTCAAATTCTACCTTCTCTCATAAAACCTATACTATAAATTACATTTAAAATCATAGTATAAATGACATTCAAAACTAGAATTAAAGGTAATAATTATTGGTTATTCAAATGCTGAAATAAAACTGATGACGACTTAGAGTTTAATGCTAACGAAAACAATAAGCGTAGAACAAATACATAAACAAAAAAAAAACAAACAAACAAACTCACTTAAAATAAAAACTAAAAAAATGTAAAAGAAAATTAAAAATATTAAAAATATTTAAAAAATAAGAAAAATATTTAAAAATTAAAAACTAAAAAAATACAAAATAAAAATAAAAACTTACTTAAAATAAAAAAAATACTAAATATAAAACAAAATAAAAAAATAAAACAACAACGTATAATTATAAAGAAATAACTAAAATAAATTAAAAATAACTACGTAAACTAAAAAATAAAATAAAATATAATAAAACAAAAACAAAAACAAAAACAAAACAAAATAAAAATAAAATAAATACACAAAACAATAAGTCAGGTATTACTTGCTTAAGCGAGTTTCACGAGAAAAAACCTAACTTTGTCTTTTCATCTTGTCTTTAACTTGTCCATTCTCCTTTAGTCCATTTATTTGTATTTTCTCCTAGATTTATGAAATTAACACAAATTTTGAAATTAATTGTCCATATTCATCTTATAATCCAAAAATATGTAAAAAAGGTTCAAATTCCTAAATTAGGGGTTGAATTACAACTATTTTATCAATTAAAGTCCATAAGTGCCTATCTTTTTGTATGAAATATTACTGAATTACGACACTTATCAGTCAACAAGACCAATAAAACGAGTGATAGACGAAGCATTCAAAGACAAGCGCCAAAACAAAGAAAAATAAATTAGTCAAAGTTTCTACAGGAGAAGTAAACAAAGTCTACAAAGAACTCAATGGACGAAGAGGAAAAAAAACACATCAGACGAAGTCTAAAGACTCAAAAGCTCAAGATAGACGATGATGCTAAACGTGTTGTGCTGCATACAAGAAAAGCATGACACATTACAAATACCTGACAATGATCAAGTGAATGTGATAGACGAAGATCATATGCTGGACGAATTACTGACAGGGAAGTTTTCATACTTAATCCTTTCACTTTTACTTGTGCTATTTAAATTTTCTAAACATTTTTTGATTGTGCTAAGTTATACAAATCTTATTTGATCAAAATGCAGTGTTTTAATTAAAACCTTAGAATGTTTTCAAGTGAGTTTCAACAAATATATCTTGTGATTATTTTTTCAAATATACTGAAAACATTATACGCTAAAATGATATAACTTTGTAAAAGATATTTTGTGAAAATACAATTATACTTAATTAAGATTTAAATATGTTCTTGGAAAGTTTTTCGAAAAACATAACACAAATGCATTCAATGCCCTTGCAAGGTTTTCCGAAATATACTCTGATAAATATATTCAAGAGAAAAAGATTTATTACTTGGATATATATTGATTATATGTTTGAATATATGAATGGAATATATTGATAATTCATTTGATATTCAAAGATATTAAGAAATTTTTATTCAGTATATATTCGTTCTAAGAAATTAAATATATTAAATCACTTGTAATCATAGAAGTTTCCTAATATGTTTTTAGGAACCAAGTTTCATTATCAAGCATCAAATAAACATAGGAAGTTATTACAGAACGAGATTTGTGGAACACAATTAAAGTTATTCAAACTACTACGAATAACAAGAGAAAGAGAATCTCAATACTTAGAAGCTAAAAATGTTTATATCAATATTTGATATAATTTTCTTAAAAATATCATTTTCTTGTATTAAATCATCTACAAGTTGATCATGAACCAATTCATTTTTTCTTTTACCTAACTTGTCTTTATGTAACACTAGTTCTAATGGAGTTTTCCCTCTCCTTCCTTAAGTTCCTCATTTTTTGATGGTTCACAATGATGGAGAAGACATGACAACAGAAGAATCCATTGAAAATGGATAAGAATATGAATTGGTTTGAGTTTGGAGAATGGTGTCAGGAAGAAGTGATGTGAGTTGATTTTAGATTCATTATATTTGTGACACTTTTAAGAATTAGGATCAAGATTCTTAGCAATTTATAGGTGAGTCACCTAAGGAAAATCCCCACTGGACATTAACTTAACAAGTGTTAAGTAGAAGTGAAGGTTCATTTCCAAAGGTCCAAGGTTAAAACACAATTAGAGGTGAAGGATGATGACAATAAAGGTGCAGAGTTAAAATGCAAAAACAGAACAAAATTAGGCACAAAAACAGAATACAAAACAGAATTGAAACAACACACAAACTCAAGGAAGCTTAAGGAATCATCAATGGAGTCAATGTCTTCCAAATGATGAACCAAACTCAATTATGAGTGCTATATCCTTGTACAAAACAATTGAATTAAGATGAACAAGAAAACAGAACAGAATTAAATTTAAAAATAAATGAACCGAATAGAAATACAAGAAGAACAAGAATAACCAATTGAAATTGGAAACAAAGAAGAACAACCGATTTAAATGACTATGGAAGATGAAAGAAGATGAAACTTAAGTGGTTGTAGTCATGGATTGGGAATGAACATGCCACTTGGAGGTGATGATCCAAGATAAGTGCAGATTTGCCGCTACTTGAGAGCTCCCAAAACTCACAAGATGAGACTAGGAGGAGCAGAACAAGTCTCACAAAATTGACTCACAATTTGAGTATAGTAACTTTACTTCTATTTCAATGTTATTTTACAATGGCCAAACACCTCTATTTATAGTTTTAGAGGGCTGAAATGAAAGTGAAACAAATTCAAAATTCCCTCCTAATTCTAATTCAAATTTGGAGCCAATCTTGAGTCACATGGGAGGTGTGACCTTTTTTCTACTTTGGCACCTCCTAAAAACTACACCTAAACCTACTCTTTATGTCACATGGAAGGTGTGACCTATCTTTATACATTGGCACCCCTTATTTTAATATCTACACCTTCCTTTAATGTTCTACTAAAAAACTATACAAAAGTAATTACAAAAAAAGACATCTATTGATGCTTATTTTCCCAAAGCTTTAGTCTTGCTCCTAGTAATCCTTTGAGCTCATGGATTGGGCTTGGGACCCCACTTGACTTGGGCTTGTTGGCTTGGGTTCTTGGGCTTGGGCTTCTTAGGGTTGGGCCCTCTATTTATACTACTATTTGGATTCTTCAAGAGAACCCAATTATTTACAAAATGTTATACTCTTTAAGAAGACTAGTAAGAAGAACTTCAAGTGCTTTGGAATATGACCCTTTCTTCTTTTTGTGAAGTCTTCTTTTGATTGTTGAGATGACCCTTTATATATAGCATCTTTGGTCATCCTTAAGTGGTCTTGACTTGCATCAAGAAGGTTCAACCAACCTTTTAGCATTTTCTAAGGCTTTTACACTTGGAGAGTGAAAGCAAAAGAAAAGTGAGACTTGAGAGAAATTCTAAAAACCATTTAGGCAAAAACTTATTACTTAATTAAAGTCTTATTTCTACATTAGAAAAAATCGTTATTTATAAAGCCAAAAGTGACTAATGGAACTTAAAAACTCTCCCATCAGGGAGTGACATATGGTACCTAAAATACTCTCTATTCATGAGTTTCCATGTGGCAATCCATGCACCTCCAAGCCCTCCATTCAAGATGAGACAAGTGACATCAATAAGGAGGAGAAGGCAATTAGGAGGTGTCTCATGCTCCATCTCAAAGAAAACTAGTCACTTTGGGAAAAGAAAGGAAAAGGCTCCATGTAAGAGTCCATGTGGTGCCTATTTGGATGCCCACTTAGAAATTGGCACAAATACAAGGCCCAAAAAGCCTTATACAAAATTCTAAAAACTGGCATAGAAAGTCCTAATTACTCTGTACAAAATTTACAAGACTTCTGAAAGAGAATCTTCTAGAAAAAATATTCTATTCAACACTTCTTCTCTTCTGAGCCTAATGTTTTAGGTGGCTAGGATGGTCCTCCATCACTCATGGGATGGTCCTCCATAAGTCCTGGGATGGTCCTCTATTAGTCCCTCCCTAATGCAATCCTAGTTTGCATGGTTTTGCGTCTTTTGTTTTATATTTTTAAGGTGTGGAATTTGGTGGCTAAAATGAAAGAAAGAAAATGTGAAGTATTGGTGTATGGAGAATGATAATGAAGCTTAAGAGAGGTTAGGCCAACTCTTAAGAGGTTCCATGCTAAAACACTTAGGAATAAGACTAGCAAGGAGTGAGTTAAGAGACTACTTGAGACTGAAATTTGGTAGCAATTCAATAGTTTATTCAAAGCTAATTTACAAGAGGGGCTAACAATTGTATTTATAGTGTTATGGGCAGCCAAGGTGCAAGCTTTAACCCTAAAAACTCTTCACTCATAGAAGGACAAGTGACTCTTTCTAATTGGACCAAATCCTCTCAAATTAGAGGTTGACAAGTTTCCTCCTTTATTTGGAGAGAATCATCTGCATTCCCACGAAGACAAATGTCATTTTACCATTGGTGGGAATCCTCTCCATTTTGGGGATGACATTGTTGAACAAGGTGTTATGATGATTTCCAAATCTAGCTTGAATACTTGAAGGATTTCCGACTCTCTGTGTGTGTTGTTTAATAGATTTTGAGTTGTTAATTTACCTTTAGTTATGATCTAAGTTCATATAATTCTAAATCACTTTTGAAAGTTTTGTTTTCTAAAATTTGTGTTAATTTTATTTAGTTGTTTCGTGTTTTAAATATGTTTAAAAAGCTTATGTTTAAAGTTTGGTGACTATAGCATGTTTTTAACCGGTTGATTTATCGTGACAACCGATTGAATTACACTTAATGTTTTTAAAAGGATTTAAAAATGATTTGTTTTTTTTTTCTTTTCTATAAGGCAAAAGTAGTTGGTTGTTTTGATAATTGAACTGGTTGTTTTATGTGTTGTCTTTAACAGAAAAAGAAATCAATTAGTTTGTTTTGAAAATCAATCAAGTGTTTTTAATAGAATTTTGTTACAGTTTTCAAACTGCTTTTAAATTTTTTTAACTGATTTCAATTAATGATCAAACAATTTTAACCACTTTTTAAAATCTATATAAAGACTAGTTTATGATCATTTCAAATAGAAGAAGAGAGAATTATTGAAAATGTTTGTTTTTTTTTCAAGAGAAAGATAAAAAAAGCTTTAAGTATCAATCTTGGATCATTACTTGTGTGTGAAATAGGAATCTGGATTTTTTGTTCCATTGTTCTACAACTTTATAAAGCCCAAGTGTATTCTATTTCTTTCTTTCAATTTGTAATTGTGTGTAAAACAACTTTAGATAGTGTTTCTGGAAACTATGGTGTTGCTAAGAGTGTTGTGTGTCCTTGAGGGTTTAAGATCAACATTCTTGGTGTGGTTTGTAATTTGGTTTTGATTGCATAGTGAATTATTAGTGCTTAGCTAGGGACTAGGTGTAGTTCTTGGTTAAGAGTGAATCAATATAAATCTCTCTGTATGAATCTCTCTTTCCTTACTCTGATAAGTTATTTTATATATTGTTCTGTGTATTCTACTGCATTAAACAATCAATTGTTTCAATAAAAACAACTGGTTGATATTTCTTCAAGAATTATTAATCTGTTAAATAAACCAGTTGAACATATAAATCAATTTATTGATTTAACTGATTTTTTCACTCTATTTTCAATCTTTGTGAAAAAAAATCACCCCCTTCTTGTTTAGGCCATTCACTCTAACAGACATGTGGACCTTCACGCGTTCCTTGCCACTCCTTGCTTTCTATTTGCACTCTAGTAATTTATTTGTACACCCTAGATGGTCTAGAGTTGCATTAGGTTCAAGGAAGTCCAATTGTAACTCTAGCTAGACTCTTTGTTTTTCTATTTACACCCTACTCTAATTGGCTCAATACATGACCCATGAAAATTGGCCCAAAACATGACCCAAATACAAGCCCAAAATAAAGCCTATACTACTTTATACAATGTTTATAAAACTAGAGAAAAATGGAAGAGCAAACAACAATTAATTCTCCCTGAGATGAGAGTCTTCTGAGCTCCTTTTTCTACTTCCAATCTTAGCAAAAATTTTTTAGGATGGATGGGATTTCATCATTCCTTCCCTCTTAAGAAGGACCTGTCCTCAAATCCTGAATGATACAATGATAGGAACCTCTGGTTATTTGTTAGTTTCCTCTAGGGTCAAATATCCATCTACAAGCACAATATATGCACAAATCAGGGACAGTAATGAGGGTTAGGCAAGCAGTTTATCAGAGCATAATGTGCAATAGTTTTGGGAAATTATAAACGTTAGTTTTAAAATTTAAAACTGATTGGAATCACCTTTATTGCAATTAAAGGTAATCAACACAGTTTTTTTGTACAATTCAATCAATTTTTAATGGAAAAAACAACATTTATTGCCAACAAATATTTTATGTTTGACTAGATAAAGCAATTCAAAGCAACAAAGCACTTAGACACGTAAGCATAGACGGAAGTTACAAAAAAGTTAAAACTTTAGTGAAAACAATTCATTAAAATAGATTTTCAACAGATTAAAAAAAACATATCTAAGAAATAAAGAGAATTTCCATATTTAAGATAAATTTCTATAGTCAAGAATATCCAATTCATTTCTTAAGAGATTAAATTTGTCTCTGGAAAAAGGTTTTGTAAAAATATCAGCCAATTATTTTTCAGTTTTAACAAACTAAATTTCACAAATACCATTACTTGCATGATACTTGATGAAATGATGTTCGATTTCAATGTGTTTTGTCCTTGAGTGTTGTATTTGATTCTTAGTAAAATTAATTACACTGGTATTCTCACACAATAAAGGCACCCTGCTTAGTTTTAACCCAAAGTCTTCAAGTTATTGTTTGATCCATAATATTTCACCACAAAAGCAATATACTCAGCTTTTGTAGTGGAAAGAGCTACATAGGCCTGTTTCTTGTTGTGCTAAGATATAAGACTGGAACCAAGAAGATGACAGGTACCACTTGTACTCTTCCTATCTAGTTTTCACCCTGCAAAGTATGAATCAAAATATCAAATGAGATTTATTGAGGAGTTAAAAGGATACCATAGACCAACATAGGTTGTTCCTTTGAGATATTTCAGGATTTTCTTGGCAACTGTAAAATGTGATTCTTTGGGATTGAATAAGAATCTTGCACACAAGCACACTACAAACATGATATCAGATCTTCTTGTAGTGAGGTAAAGTAGTGATCCAATCAGGCGTCTGAATTTGGATCGATCAACGGATTTTCCAGCCAAGTCAACATCCATGTAACAACTTGTTGACATAGGAGTGGAAGATTCTTTATAGTTCTCCATATCAAACTTCTTTAGAATCTCCTTGCAGTACTTGATTTGAATTAGGAAAATACCATTCTTCAATTTCTTAACCTGCAGTCTAAGGAAGAAGGATAATTCCCATATCATTGACATTTCAAACTCCCCCTGCATAGTTGTTACAAAATCTTCGCAGAGGCTATTGTAAGGACCTAGAAACTTTAATTGGAATAAAAGTGTTATATTTAAATAATTTCAGAAGATGTTATTATTTAAAATACAAAGAGCTGGTAATAGAAGTTTCGTAGTAGTCGGACCTCAGACGTCGCCCAAGGTCTGGGGTCAGCTGGTAGAGGTCAGTCGACTGACCATTGTATTAACCAAGTAGTCAGGTGCGATGACTTTATCGTGAGGTAATCACATGGGTGTGCTCGAGGAAGACATGTTGATCAAGAAGAGTAAAGGAAGAAAAGTGTAGCTTAGAAGTCTACGAGATCGTCGTTGTTGAAGACGGAGGCGATCTCCTACTTCTCTGGCACATAATCACCTGTAACCTAGAGTACACATGATCACCAATCGCCTATGGTGTACGTGATCGACGGGAGTGCACTTAGTATGTGGTCAAGATGCTAGATCAACCATAGTGGGTTCCAAAAACCACGCGTATCAAGGTGTGGGTTAAGCCTTAGATACGCTGTGCATGCAAAGCTCTATGCTTGAGCATAAGAAATCGTCCTTAATGTTGCATGCATGGGCGCACGAGGAGTAGTGCTGATCTATTCTTGGAAATGTGAAGCTACCAACGTCACCAAGCCATGTGGAGGTGATACCTTGGACGTAACATAATAGGAGGATGAACCTTCAGCAAGGTGTGACGAAGTGACATCGGTGACCAGAGTAAGGCGATGTGTTCTCGTCACACACAAGGGCGATAAGAGATCGCCAACAGGATGAGAGGAACATCGATCATCAACCAGGATGGGAGACACATCGGTGGTCTGCCAGGGTGAGACATCGGTGGTCTGCCAGGGTGAGACATTGGTTGTCTGCCAGGGTGAGACATCGGTGGTCCTCCAGGGTGAGACATCGGTTGTCTGCCAGGATGAGGAACCAGTCATCGCCGAGATGAGAGACACGCGGGCATCGCCAGGGCGAGAGACATGCGGGCATCGCCAGGGCGAAAGACATGCGGGGATCGCCAGGGCGAGAGACAGACGGTCATCACCAGGATGAGGGACGCATCCGTCAACTTCCAGGGAGAGACATCGGTCGTCTTCCAGGGAGAGACATCGGTCGTCTTCCAGGGAGAGACATCGGTCGTCTTCCAGGGAGAGACATCGGTCGTCTTCCAGGGAGAGACATCGGTCGTCTTCCAGGGAGAGACATCGGTCGTCTTCCAGGGAGAGACATCGGTCGTCTTCCAGGGAGAGACATCGGTCGTCCGCCAGGATGAGACATCGGTGGATAGTCATCGCGGGAGCAGTCATCGGTAGAAGTTTATCGCGCGATGTCGTGTTTCACACAGATAAGGTGGGACCCAGGCTCCCAGCATGAGACGTCTTGCATGCGCGACACGTAGACAAAAAGGGTGTTTCAGAATAGTTAGCATCAGAGAGTTGGTATGCGCAGAGACCCACGTGGTCATACTGTTCAAGGAAGTGTGCACGCAAGCTTTCCTGCAGAGTGGGTGGTGGCAGCGGCATGCCTGGGAAGGGTGGCTTAAGTTCAAACTTCAGTTTGGATAGGCAGGGTTCGAACGCTGCTTGAGTAGAGAGAAACTGAGTGAGTTAGCTTTGGTTCCCTGTTTTCCTTCCTCCCCTTCTCCCTGCGTTCAGACGTCCTAGCGTACCAGTTGAAGACCGGCGACTGCCATAGAGCACCTGGGAGGTTCTCTGCAAGTTCTCCAAGCCGGATGCTAAAACAGAGTTAAGGCATCCTTGAATCGCGTTGGGTTGGAGCTCTTAGTGAAGTTTACGCTAGTCCAGGTAAGGGAAGCTAGCATTTTCGTTTATAAAAACGTTAGGCGAGTAGGTTCTGAAGTGAGGGCGACGTGGTCGCCGGTTTTCATATTCCTTTTCACGATGCTCTGTTTTTATGTGTGGGGCGACGTGAATTGTCGGTTTTAATGTTGTTTTTGAAATCCCCTGTTTTAGTGTCGCTTTGAACTTGTTTGAGATTGATATGTGAAATGCATGTGATATTGGAAAATATGAACCTTGGTACGATTGTTGCTGTGGTTGGAATCGTACATTTAAGTGTTGTATGGTGCATTGGGTGAATTGATGATATCGAGCTGTCCTGTGTGGACTTCAGGAGCTGTCCTGTGTGGACTTCACTAGCTGTCCTGTGTGGACTTCACGAGCTGTCCTGTGTGGACTTCACTAGCTGTCCTGTGTGGACTTCACGAGCTGCCTTGTGTGGACTTCACTAGCTGTCCTGTGTGGACTTCACGAGCTGTCCTGTGTGGACTTCACTAGCTGTCCTGTGTGGACTTCACTAGCTGTCCTGTGTGGACTTCACTAGCTGTCCTGTGTGGACTTCACGAGCTGTCCTGTGTGGACTTCACTAGCTGTCCTGTGTGGACTTCACGAGCTATCCTGTGTGGACTTCACGAGCTGTCCTGTGTGGACTTCACTAGCTATCCTTGTGGACTTTACAGTGGTGTGGTATGTGTCTATGTGTGGTGAGTCAGTGGAAGTCTAACGTGAGAAAGAGAATTATTGAAATTTGATAGACACTTGATGGTTTATGTGAAACAAATAACACTTGATGAAATTGTGAAGTGTGTGAAATGAATGGGAAAATGGATGGATTTTACGTGGGTGTTTTAAATCTGTTTTATATTGATTTTAAAGTTTCGAACTTCAAGTTTTAGAATAGCTAGCTTACCCTGTATTTTGTTCTGTGGCTATTTTCCTTAAAACTGTGATGATCGTGTATTTTACACGGGAGCAGATGATGTTGCAGGTAGTCGAGCTCCTCAGTGAGCAGTTGGAGGAAGAGATTGCCTGTTTTCTTTTTATGCTGTATTTTGGTTTTATTTCGAAACAGTTGATGGAATGTATTAAAACCCCTATAAGAGGGACGTTTCTTTTTGAGATACAACGTATGGGATGATGTATTTTCAATATATATACATATGTTGATTTTATAAATTAATGTCTACGTTTATTTTATTATATAAATATGAAAAGACTTTGAGGGGCGTTACATTAATGGTATCAGAGCAGTTCGTCCTTAGGATGACCTGAGGAGAGTGGGTTCATTGTGTTTCTTCTGCTATTGGAGTCTTAATAAAAGCTATAGTGAAAGGTTTTGAAGGTTTTCTTATTGAAATTTTGTGTGCTGTGGTGAATATATGCTCTAACTGAAAATTTTAGTATTTAGAATGAAAGGATCTTGATAAAGTAGTGAGGGTGCACACTCATAACTAGATCAAGATGATTCTCAATCTTAATTCTGAAAGTTTGATGTTTAGCATATATTGAATTCTGGTGTGATTTGTTGCATTTTATTGAGTGTTTTTGTAATTGATTGAAATTGGTTGTTTGGGATTGATGGTTCATACCATTAGCTGTTTTGGTGATATGCTTGGGTAGGTATCATGATCGGCTGATAAAATCAAATTCTAGATGGATTTGAGATGCTGACCTTTGTAAGACCTAGTGTGGTCTTCTAAATGAATTGATTCATTATCAAGTTCATTTTATAGGAGTATGATTAGAGAAAAATAGTTTCCTAATCTTACACAGAAAATGGCTCCTAGACCGCCTACCCCTCCCCAACCTTCTGCAGAAATGGGCCAGATCGCCAGGGCCATTGAGATGATGGCGAGTGCTATCCAGCAGCAGAATGCGGCAATGGCTCAGAATCATCAAGCTGCAATGCAGCATTGGGAGACCACCAGATCGGCTGCAACAGCTTCCCACATCGGTCAGTCTCAGGAGCAGATGGGACTGACCGAGTTCCTCAGGCACAACCCACCCAAGTTCGGTGGGAATGCTACCCTGATCAAGCAGATCAGTGGGTCAGGGAGTTGGAGAAAATATTTAGGGCGACCTCCTGCCTTGAAGAGAAGAAATTGGTGTTCGCCACCTCTCTGCTATCTGGAGAAGCCGAGTTCTGGTGGATGGGAGCTCAGCAGATGATGGAAGCCAGAGCTGATGTTTTAGACTGGGAGAGCTTCAGGGTGAGATTTCTGGAAAAAAATACTTCCCAGATAGTGCAAGGTTTGCGAAGGAAGCAGAATTCCTCAGATTGGAGCAGGGGGAGATGTCAGTGAATGCTTATGCTGCTCGGTTTGAGTACCTCGTCCGGTTTTATACCCAAGCTACCTCTGAGGCTTGGAGGTGTAGGAAATTTGAAGAAGGACTGAAGCATGGGCTGAAGAGGACTATAGCCCCTATGTGCATCAGGGAGTTTCACGCCTTGGTGGAGAAGGCGAAGATGGTGGAGACTCTGGAGAAGGGTGAGTCTCGGGTGATCAGGCCTCACCCAGGGGGTTCTTCCAGTGGGAAGGCCAAGGTACAGTAGCAGTTGAATCAGCCTTATGCGAGACCTCCACCACATCGGGCAGGAGCAGTTCCGCCCCAGTTTCAGCAGCAACAGCCCTGGAAACTCAGATGTTTCCATTGTGGTGGACCACACACATCTAATGTGTGCCCTAAGAGAAATTCAGGGAGAAGATGCTACATCTGCCGAAAGACGGGACACCTTGCTAGAGAGTGTCCTAACGGGTATAGGGTGACTCAACCCAGTGGTTCCCAGCAGTTGAGGAACGAAGGCAGCAGACCTCAGGCAGCAGGGGGAGTGTTTGCCATGTCTGGAACGGAGGCATCTTAGTCAGGTAACCTAGTACAAGGTGCTTGTTTATAGCTGGTAGATACGTTAGAGTTTTGTTTGATTCTGGAGCGACACACTCTTTTGTGTCAAATCGGTGTGCAACCAAACTGGGCCTTCTAGTGAAGGAGCTGCCGTTTGAACGGTTGGTCTCTACACCTGCATCAGGACAGGTTTTGACCTCCCCAGTTTGCTCTGAATGTCCAGTGATAGTAGAGGGACGCAGGTTCAAAGTGAATTTGATCTGTCTACCTCTTCAGGATCTGGATGTTATCCTGGGAATGGATTGGCTATCTGCCAATCACATTCTCATAGATTGCAGTAGGCAGAAAGTGGTGTTTCCAGATCTCCAAGAGTCAGATATGATATCTGCTCAGCGTGTATGGTCGGAGTTGAAAGAAAGGGCGACGTGCCTTGTGATCCTAGCTCAAGGGGGAGTGAAGAATGATGAAGATATGGGTTGTATACATGTGGTGAAGGATTTCATGGATGTATTTCCAGAAGAAATACCTGGACTACCTCCTAAGAGAGAGATGGAATTCTCTATTGTTTTGGTACCTGGAGCTGGACCAGTGTCAATGGCTCCATACAGAATGGCTCCAGCTGAGTTGATGGAATTAAAGAAGCAAGTGTAAGTTAGATTTAGTTGTACCAAGGTTTAGTTTCAGCTACATATAAGTTATGGAGAGTAAATAAGCAGTATGTTGAGGGTTTAAAGACTTAAGCATGTGTATCCATGGGAAGTACCAGAGTTAAGTTCCAAGAATGAAAGAATGAATTTTCTTTTATTTGAAGCTTGGAAGATGTATATATCGATGAAACAGCATGAGATGGCTCTAGCTTAACCACAAGCTTAAAAGGAAAGATAAGATATTGTATTTATGTCTAAAGTTCAATTAGACAGAGAAATTTGCTGAAAAAAATACTAGGTAAAGAAGTTACTGGGATAAGAGAGAAAGCTTCACGCAGAATGGATGCTGTTTTGTTGATCGTGATTTGAAAGATGAGTATGGAAATGGTGGGTTGAGATTAAAGGCTCCTGATGCCGTAAGTCTCCTGAACTTGGCAAATGAGGATACAGTTCTGCCTGTGAATGTAGAAGGGAAGGAGGTAATGGCTATGGATAAAAATAAGGGTAAGCCGTGTTATGATGATGTTGAGTTCTTCTAAAGATGTTAGTAAATTGCAGAAAGTTGGATGTGGAAGCAGAACTTTCCGTGCCTTGTGTTTCTAATGGGATGGGATTTGCAGCTAATCCTTTAAATGGGTAGTTGTGGTGGTCAGCGTTTCGTTTCTGATCCTAGAAACAATGCTGCATTGTTAGCTGTGGCAACAAGTCCTCACCCTGAACACAGTGAGGGATTTATGATCTGTGTGTTGAATACTGAGTACCTTGAGATCCCATGTAATGCTAATATGGATGTATCCATTGGAATTCCTAAGTTAGCAGCACTGAAATCCCAACCATCTGCTAAAGGGGTGGGTTTTTCCTGATCTGCTATTAGTAATCAAAGAAGAAATGAACCAGAGGGGCGCCTGAAGAAAGAAACCGTGCTCCCTCAAGCTTTTGCTGCTTCACCATCGGTTTGACAAGAAACGGTGCCTAATGTGAAGTCAAGCTACAAACCGGTTGTTTCTGAACTGAAAAAAAAAATGAAAATCCTGGAAGGAATTCCATCTCTGCAGTTTCTAGGCAGAATAATAATGTTGATGTCAACCCAAGTCATTGCAGATCAGTTCATGCCAATGAAGGACATCTAAAACAAGAGGAATTAGAAGTTTTAAGGATCAAGTATTTGAGAAAGGTTTTCTGGTCTGCAAGTCTCTGCTTCAACCAATGAAATGACAGATCAGAGGATTCAACTTGGGAGTTAGAAGAAACCATGAGAGAAGCCTATCCCTACCTCTTTTCCTTGTAATTAAATTTTCGAGGACGAAAATTTTTTCTTGTTGGGGAGAATGTAAGGACCTAGAAACTTTAATTGGAATAAAAGTGTTATATTTAAATAATTTCAGAAGATGTTATTATTTAAAATACAAAGAGCTGGTAATAGAAGTTTCGTAGTAGTCAGACCTCGGACATCGCCCAAGGTCTGGGGTCAGCTGGTAGAGGTCGGTCCACTGACCATTGTATTAACTAAGTAGTCAGGTGCGATGACTTTATCGTGAGGTAATCACGTGGGTGTGCTCGAGGAAGACATGTGGATCAAGAAGAGTAAAGGAAGAAAAGTGTAGCTTAGAAGTCTACGAGATCGCCATTGTTGAAGACGGAGGCGATCTCCAACTTCTCTGGCACATAATCACCTGTCGCCTAGAGTACACATGATCGCCAATCGCCTATGGTGTACGTGATCGACGGGAGTGCACTTAGTATGTGGTCAAGATGCTGGATCAACCATAGTGGGTTCCAAAAACCATGCGTATCAATGTGTGGGTTAAGCCTTAGATACGCTGTGCATGCGAAGCTCTATGCTTGAGCATAAGAAATCGTCCTTAGTGTTGCATGCATGGGCACACGAGGAGTAGTGCTGATCTATTCTTGGAAATGTGAAGCTACCGACGTCACCAAGTCATGTGGAGGTGATACCTTGGACGTAACATAATGGGAGGATGAACCTTCAGCAAGGTGTGACGAAGTGACATCGGTGACCAGAGTAAGGCGATGTGTTCTCGTCACACACAAGGGCGATAAGAGATCGCCAACAGGATGAGAGGAACATCGATCATCAACCAGGATGGGAGACACGTCGGTGGTCTGCCAGGGTGAGACATCGGTGGTCTGCCAGGGTGAGACATCGGTTGTCTGCCAGGGTGAGACATCGGTGGTCCTCCAGGGTGAGACATCGGTTGTCTGCCAGGATGAGGAACCAGTCATCGCCGAGATGAGAGACACGCGGGCATCGCCAGGGCGAGAGACATGCGGGCATCGCCAGGGTGAAAGACACGCGGGGATCACCAGGGCGAGAGACAGACGGTCATCACCAGGATGAGGGACGCATCGGTCGACTTCCAGGGAGAGACATCGGTCGTCTTCCAGGGAGAGACATCGGTCGTCTTCCAGGGAGAGACATCGGTCGTCTTCCAGGGAGAGACATCGGTCGTCTTCCAGGGAGAGACATCGGTCGTCCGCCAGGATGAGACATCGGTGGATAGTCATCGCGCGAGCAGTCATCGGTAGAAGTTTATCGCGCGATGTCGTGTTTCACACAGATAAGGTGGGACCCAGGCTCCCAGCATGAGACGTCTTGCATGCGCGACACGTAGACAAAAAGGGTGTTTCAGAATAGTTAGCATCAGAGAGTTGGTATGCGCAGAGACCCACGTGGTCATATTGTTCAAGGAAGTGTGCACGCAAGCTTTCCTACAGAGTGGGTGGTGGCAGCGGCATGCCTGGGAAGGGTGGCTTAAGTTCAAACTTCAGTTTGGATAGGCAGGGTTCGAACGCTGCTTGAGTAGAGAGAAACTGAGTGAGTTAGCTTTGGTTCCCTGTTTTCCTTCCTCCCCTTCTCCCTGCGTTCAGACGTCCTAGCGTACCAGTTGAAGACCGCGACTGCCATAGAGCACCTGGGAGGTTCTCTGCAAGTTCTCCAAGCCGGACGCTAAAACAGAGTTAAGGCATCCTTGAATCGCGTTGGGTTGGAGCTCTTAGTGAAGTTTACGCTAGTCCAGGTAAGGGAAGCTAGCATTTTCGTTTATAAAAACGTTAGGCGAGTAGGTTCTGAAGTGAGGGCGACGTGGTCGCCAGTTTTCATATTCCTTTTCACGATGCTCTGTTTTTATGTGTGGGGCGACGTGAATTGCCGGTTTTAATGTTGTTTTCGAAATCCCCTGTTTTAGTGTCGCTTTGAACTTGTTTGAGATTGATATGTGAAATGCATGTGATATTGGAAAATATGAACCTTGGTACGATTGTTGCTGTGGTTGGAATCGTTCATTTAAGTGTTGTATGGTGCATTGGGTGAATTGATGATATTGAGCTGTCCTGTGTGGACTTCACGAGCTGTCCTGTGTGGACTTCACTAGCTGTCCTGTGTGGACTTCACGAGCTGTCCTGTGTGGACTTCACTAGCTGTCCTGTGTGGACTTCACTAGTTGTCTTGTGTGGACTTCACTAGCTGTCCTGTGTGGACTTCACGAGCTGTCCTGTGTGGACTTCACTAGCTGTCCTGTGTGGACTTCACTAGCTGTCCTGTGTGGACTTTACAGTGGTGTGGTATGTGTCTATGTGTGGTGAGTCAGTGGAAGTCTAACGTGAGAAAGAGAATTATTGAAATTTGATAGACACTTGATGGTTTATGTGAAACAAATAACACTTGATGAAATTGTGAAGTGTGTGAAATGAATGGAAAAATGGATGGATTTTACGTGGGTGTTTTAAATCTGTTTTATATTGATTTTAAAGTTTCGAACTTCAAGTTTTAGAATAGCTAGCTTACCCTGTGTTTTGTTCTGTGGCTATTTTTCTTAAAACTGTGATGATCGTGTATTTTACACGGGAGCAGATGATGTTGCAGGTAGTCGAGCTCCTCAGTGAGCAGTTGGAGGAAGAGATCGCTTGTTTTCTTTTTATGCTGTATTTTGGTTTTATTTCGAAATAGTTGATGGAATGTATTAAAACCCCTATAAGAGGGATGTTTCTTTTTGAGATACAACGTATGGAATGATGTATTTTCAATATATATACATATGTTGATTTTATAAATTAATGTCTACGCTTATTTTATTATATAAATATGAAAAGACTTTGAGGGGCGTTACAGCTGTCATTGGTAGCTCCAAATATAATATCATCAACATAAATTTGAACTAAAATGATAACAAATTTAGACTTTTAATAAAAAAGGTCTTATCAATTTTTCCTCTCTCATAGCCATGAGATAAGAGAAAACTTCTAAGTCTCTCATATCACTGCCTAGGAGCCTGCTTCAATCCATATAGAGCCTTTTTCAACTTGAAGACATGTTCAAGATATTTGTGATCTTCAAAGCTAGGGGGTTGAGAGACATATACTTCTTCATTAATAAATCCATTTAGAAATGAGCTTTTTACATCCATATGAAAGAGTTTGAAACCACTCATACATGCAAAGGCAAGAAATTGTCTCACAACTTTTAGCCTAGAAACAAGTGCATAGGTTTCATCTTAATCAATACCTTCTTCTTTATTATAACCCTTAGCAACTAATCTAGCTTTATTCCTAGTGGTCATACCAAATTCATCTAATTTATTTCTAAACACCCATTTAGTTCCAATCACATTCATATTATTAGATTTAGGCACAAGAAACCATACATCATTGTGAGTAAACTGATTTAGTTCATCATGCATGACAACAACCCAATTTTCATCATAAAGAGCTTCACATATGGTTATAGGTTCAATGATGAACATAATTTTATTCACATTTATTAGCTTTAATCATAAATTATTGGAATGTAATAATACACAAATCCATTATTTTAATTAATATTATTCTAATTGGGTTTATTTGGGCCTTTATTGTTATTTATGTTAATTTTGTATTTTTAACCTAAGTTGCTTCTTTTAGATCAAAACAGGAGACAAAATCTGAAATAAAGAATTAGAAAATTAAATATGCAAGTATCTTAGAAAAGAAATTGAATGCAAATTTATGCAGGGATATTCTCTAAAAATCCTGCAATTAAAGTTCCTCCGCAAGATCCTTCAAAAATAGAGCAAATATACTTTGAAGATATTATTCAAGAAAATATTCTACTATATCTCTAACATCAATGTTGGAATCAATTACAATCAATGCACTAATCTGAAGAAAACTGGAAACAATATTTCTAGAAGAAAAGCAAGAATAAAATTTGAGACTATTTGGGACTGAAGATATATGTCTAATAATTCGAAATAGGAAAGGAAACATCTGATAATCATAAAACAATATCATAAGGCAGACTTTAATATGATTTTTTGTAAAGGGAAGAATGTTATAAAAGAGACTTAAAGGGGAGGAAGAAGCAGCTTTTTCGAACGTGTATTAGAGGAGCAAACACATTCTAGACCTAGTTTTCTTTTCTTCCTTATAATACTTTTGTTTTGCCTTCGCATAGAAGGCTAAACCTTTTTCGTTGATTCCCTTGTAATTTCCCATTGAGTTTTGAGGTTTTGGTTAATAAAAGTTTCATTTTTTAATTCTCTATAGCAGTTGTTTTAATAGTCTAATCTCCTGAAAAACTGGTTTTTGTGAGAGGTTGTACTTGAACGCATGATTGAGAGTCTTCCTTATCTTAAACTTTTGTTTCTTAGTTAGTTCACATTGTTCTAATTAATTTCTTGGGCGCATGATTCAAGAGATAGGAGATAAACATTCCCATGGAGTATACGCATGGAACAAAGTGTGTATTCATTAAACCAGTAGACACATGCTTTACTGATGAGTTTCAAGTTGAATAAGATTGATGCATGTTCAATTTGGTTTAGTTCTTTTTGAGGATTGAGAAAGGAATAATCTTTAGAGAACCTGTGAAGAATTCAATGGTGGAAGAACTTGGGAGTCAACTTGCATTCCTTACTGTTTCAAATCATCATTTATATTTTCTTACTTAACAATCACAATCTTTTTTGTTTTATTGTTATTGTTAATCCTAATTGCTTGCAGATAAGTCTTGAATTTTTTTCACTGGACTCACTATTAGATTTGTTGGGAGACGACTTGGGGTCATCTGACCACTTCTATACTATCATCTAACTAGCATACACTGGAATCATATTCAATTTGACTGCTAAACAACAACTATCATTCAATTTGAGAAACGAAAGCCATGTGTTCACAAAAATTATTAAGAAAATTTCAAGTACAGAATCCCATATCTATTTGCCCAATGATTATGTCCAAAGAGAGGTCTCTTGGTGTTCTCCATTTTTTTGGAAGACCAGACTAACTCTCAATTTCAGATGGTCGATCCAAAGATTCATTCAGTTGTTTTTTTGGACTAAGTCTCAGCTTCTGCAGAATGGTGCTTTGATCATCTTCTTCTACAAATTTCTTTAAAGAATCATATTCTGCATGGTTAGTCTCATCAAATATAACATGAACAGATTCTTCAACGATCATCAACCTTTTGTCATAGAGTCTATATCCATGACTATTTAAAGAATAACCAAGAAAGAATCCATTGTTAGCTTTTTCATCAAACATACTAAGGTTTTCCTTTCCATTATTCAAAATGAACCATCTGCAGCCAAATACCCTTAAGTGACCAATGTTGGCTTTTCTTTCATTATACATATCATAAAGAGTTTTCTTCAAAATAGGTCTAATGAGGTCTTTATTCATTACATAACAAGTTGTGCTTATAGCATCAGCCCAAAAATACTTTGGTAATGAAGATTCACTTAAATTAGTTCTTGCAAGTTCCTTAAGAGATCTATTTTTCCTTTCAACAATCCCATTTTGTTAGGGAGTTCTCAGAGTAGAAAAATTGTTAAGAATACCCAGTTTTTCACAAAACAATTGAATTTTCATTTTGAATTCTCCACTAGGATTACTGCAGATGACACATATGTTGTTGCAGTTTTCATTTTGTAACATCTTGACAAGCTTTTTGAATGCAGAAAATGTATCACTCTTGGATTCAAGAAATAAAGGCCATGTAAACCTTGAGAAATCATCAACAATAACAAAAGCATAGTAATTTCCACCAAGACTCAGTTCTTGAAGTACCAAATAAATCCATGTGTAGCAGCTTAAGGGTCTAGTTGTTGAAACACCATTTTTCAGTTTAAAAGAATTTTTAACTTGTTTTCCCTTTTGGAATGCTTCACAAATATGGTCTTTCTCAAACTTGAGTTTAGGCAGATCATCAACTAGTTCTTTTGAAATCAACTTGTTTAAATGATGCATATGTATATGAGTTATCCTCCTAGACCATAACTACGATTTTGCATGTTTGGCTAGGAGGCAATCTATATTAGATGGAGAAACACAAATGTCAAGGAAGTAAATATTGTTCATTCTTTTACTAATCAACAATTTTCCTTGTGTGTTAGGCATGTAAATTTCACATGTATTGGGTTTGAAGATGATTTGATAGCCCTTGTCACACAGCTAACTTATGCTTAGGACATTGTGCTTTGACCCTTCTACAAACAACACTTCATTGATAAAAAAAACGTGTTTTTATCACTTACAATGCCTCTGCCGAGAATTTTTCCTCGATTATTGTCTATGTGACATGTCTTTCATGCTTGAGGTGCAATTTGACAAACTTTCTTTTGTCTCCTATCATACATTTTGTGCAGCCACTGTCTAAATAATAGAGATGCTTCTTGGCTGTCAAAGGTTCTTGCAACAAACAATTAAGGAGCAAGATTTGGTCCCTTTATTAATCTGGGTTCAATAGTGTTAATGATACTTTTAGGTACCCATTTTACAAGCCCTTTTGGCAAATCAAATTTTCTAATTTTGCAAGTTCTAACAGTATGACCCTTCTTCAAACAATAGAAACAGGTTGTTAAAGGTTTGAGCATTGGTTGTTTGTTTTCAAAAAAAAAATTACAAAAGATTTTTTTTTTTGACACTTGGGTTGTCCAATACCAACCCTTCCAAAAAGCAGTTTTGAGAACCAAGAAGAACTTTAAGATTTGTTTCCCTTTTAGAAAACTTGCTTAAGGTTTTTATAAGATACTCAACTTTCTGTTGAAGAGATTTGCAGTTATCAGAAGAAGAGTTTTTATAAATGATTTCCAAATTTTCAAAATAAGTTTTAATATTACTCAGATCTTCTTCTAAGGTTTTAACTTTGTTTTCCAACTAGTTGTTTAAACCTTTAAACCTTTTTGTTTGACGGGGCCAAACTGTTAGCTTACTCATGGGTTTCTTTAAATGCATCAAGAAGAGAACTATAATTTTCAAATACTCCGAAGAATTAGAACTTACAGTGCTTGTGTCAAAATTATCCTTGGTCATGAGAACAGATTTGCTTCCTCATCATCTCTTGTTGTTGAGCTGGAGGAAGAGTCATCATTATCTTGCCATGCTATGTAGGCTTTTCTTCCTTTTCCTCCTTTATCAGATTTCCTGTCATAACCTTTCTCTTTGTTTACAACATTAGGACATATATGTCCTTGCTTTCCACATCCAAAATAGGTATAGTTAGAAGAATTAAAATTAGTTGATCTCTTAGGATATATATACCCTTTTTATGATTGAGCCTTGTCCTTGCCTTTATTTTTCAAGAACCTACTAAATTTCTTTGTCAATAGATTCAGTGTCTAAGTATCACTGGATTCTACCTCAGTTTTCTGAACTGCAGACTCTAAAGCAATCCCTTTGATTTGTTTTTCTCTAATTTTTGTCTCATTTAACTTATTCATTTCTATCTCATGTTCTCCGAGTTTGCCAAATAATGAAGCAGTGGTCAGAGTGGTCAAAACTCAAAGATTGTTGTGACCTTTGGCTGCCATGTGTTATCAAGAAATTTCATAATCTTAATGTTGAGCTCCTTTATATCAAAGGTTTTTCCAAGACCAATTAGGTGATTTACTATGTGAGTAAATATTGTTTGTACTTCTGCTATTTTTTCATCTTTCAACATTCTTAACAGCTCATACTCTTAGATCAAGACATGCTTTCTTGTTCTTTTCACATTTGATGTTCCCTCATGAGTCACCTCTAGGATGTCCCACATCTCCTTTGCTGAAGAACTTTGAGACACTCTGAAAAACTCATCAGTACTTAATGCAAAGGTTATAATATTTTTTGCAATGCAATGATATTGAACTTTTTTTCCCTCAGATTCAGTCCACTGAGACCAAGGTTTTTCAATAGTTATCTTTTCAACTTCATCTTTAGGTATTAAAGGTCCATTTACAATCGTATCCCAGATTCCTCAATCAATTGATTCAACAAATATTTTCATTTTGACTTTCCAAAATTGATAATTCACTACACAAAATAGTGGGGGTCAGTTTATGGAGGCACCTTCCCCAAAAGGTAGTTTTTCAACCATTTTCAAAAAATAATTTAGGATCGAAACTTGAATAACATATAAGAACTTAGCTCTGGATGCCAATTGTTAGAATATGTGGCTTACAACAAGAGAGGTGTTAATTGTTTTCAAGAGATTTTCACAAATTTGTACAAAAGGTCAAGTCAAATTGAAAATTTCATAAAAATCAACCAACTGAAATCACTGTTCAATTGATTGTGAAAAGAGAAGCAAACATAAAAACAAAATATAAACCAATTGTTATCTTTATTTAACCGATTGAATTACTATCCAGAAAACAGAAAACAACAATACAATAAAAAGATAGAGATAGAGAGAATCAAACAAAAAATTTATATTGGTTGACTTTTAACCAAGAGCTACATCCAGTCCTAGTGAACATACTGAGATTTCTCTAACACAAAATCTAAGATTACATAAGAATTACAAACAAGAGTTTTGTTCCTTGAACCCTTCATGAAAAAGGAACTTTCACAAACACAGTAGAAAAACCACAACCCTATCTGGATCTGCCAAAGAACATAATACAAGAAAATATGGAATGAAAGCACCTGAGCCTTTTACAGAATGCGTAAGTAGTGAATTACAACTCAGAATTAACTTCTTCACATAGCAAGAATGATCCAAGATTAAGAGTAATCTCCAAGAACACAAAGACACTTTTTCAATTTGTTTTCTCAAGAAATTTGTCACTTTAAAATGTTTAGAAAACACTTTTTTTTATAAGGTTACAGAGATTTCCAAAACAATTTTTCCATTTAATGAAAACAATTGTGTCAATTAAAATCAGATTGGTAATCATAACAGAAATCTGCTAAAAACATTTAATTAATTCTTTGAAATAACTGACTATTTTCATTCAACAAAAGAAATCAACTTAAAATACTCAGTTTCTTTATCGAATTAACTGGTTGATTTCATTAATCAGAAAAGATAAAACATTTAATATTAAAGGTCAAGGATTAAAAAATTTGACTTTCAAATCATTAAAAAGACTTTACTATTTTTAGTTAGTTGATACGATAAATCAACCTATTAAAATACTTTACTAAAGTCACAAGGCTTCAGTGTAAGTGATTTTAACCGATTAAAATCCTGAATCAACTTATTTAAAAACATATCAGGTTTTAAAATGTTTTCTTGGAGATGTCTTGAACCATAATGCATAGTGAAAAAGATACAAAAAAATCTACCTAAACAAACTCATACATGCACAACTTTGTAGTCTTCATGGTTAAGCTTTGAGCAAATCAAATCCATCCACTTTAGTCAACACTGTGAAGAGATGCAATTTAACCCTTGAGAAGGCTAGAAAGAAAGGAAATTTCAACTTAGAGAAGTTGATGAAATACATACGAGCTTATGAGAATTCTCAAATGTATAAAGAGAAAGTAAAAAAAATTTCATGACATGAAAATCATGAGAAAAGAGTTCTCAAAAGGAAAGAAAGTGTTATTGTTCAACTCTAGACTAAAACCAATTACTGGTAAGCTTATATCTAAATGAGACAAACCTTTTGTGATTACTAATGTTTTTACCCATTGACGTGAGTTGATTTTGGAATTGTTCATTTTAGAGGTTGCACTTTTGTTTATGAATTTTGAATTAGCAGAATATGGAAGAAGATTATCACTGGACACGAACTTAACCAAGTGGTTAAGTAAGTGTGAAGGTTCTCTTCTAGATAGAAAAAGAGAAAACACAATATAATGTGAAGATGATGATGATAGTGGAATTGGAAAACAAACTAGTATAGCAAGAACACAATATAGAGACCGAATATAGAATGGAGATAAAGAACACAAATAAAAAAAGTAATGGAAATGGAGAAATGGAAGAAAGCAAAAGTGAAAGATAAGAGAAGCTTAGGGAGGAATGATGGTGGTCATGCCATTTGGAAGGATGAGTGGTGAAGAGTCACCACTTGGAGCATGCTCTCATAAGTTAAGACCCAAGAACTTTTAGGACAACAAAGCTCACTAAACACTCAAGCAGAGTTTCTTTTCTATATTCAAATGGTGAAAATACAAGAGGCAAGGCACCCTATTTATGGGAGAGAGTGCCTTGGAAGGCAAGAGAGAGAGGGGGAGGTGCGGCCAAGGCTAGACTTTCTAGAAACTAGGTCAAGCCTAATGTGCCGCCCAAGCTAGGTCTTTCCTTATAGAATCTAAAGTAAAATGTGACTATAGGGGACGATTCAAGATCCTTCAAGAAGCTAGGTAGAGTTGGGCTTGACTCAAGTCCAATTTAAAAATAAAGAAACTAGTTGGTGCTGAACTCCAATCATGTAGGCTCTAGTCCTGGTAATCCTTTGAGGAATGATAGGCTTTGATGTACTGGCTATGGACTGATCTTGACCTAGCCTTGGGTCCTATGTCATGCTCCTGGTCATCATTTTGGAAGGTTGGACTAGCTCAATGGTGGCTCTATGATGTGAGTTGATTTTAGATTGAACATTTTAAAGGTTTCACTTTTGTTTATGATTTTTGGAATTAGCAATTATGGTGAGAACCCCAAGAAGATTTCCATTGGACATGAACTTAACCAAGTGGTTAAGTAACTGTGAAATTTCACTTCAGAAGGGCAAAGAGAAAAACAAAAAATTATAAGGTGAAGATGTTGCAATAAAAATTATAAGGTGAAGATGTTGCAATAGGGTGGAAATTAAGACAAGGAACAAGTAAAGAAGAAGAACAAAACAAAGAATAATTTAAAGAGTATAAGAAGACGTATATAGAATGGAGAATCGCGCAATTAAAGAGCAAAAGAGGAAGAGATAAAGAGAGCTTATGGGAAGAAAGGAAGTCACGCCACTTGGAGCAGAGAGGACTCCAAGATGAGTGATGCAAGAGCCGCCACTTGAGATATTACCTACCCACACTGGTGCAGAAATGTTAAACGAGTGCGGTTATTTTGAATTTATAAAGGCGACTATATAGCCGCATTTGATCAGCACGCACTTGTAAATTGAAGAGATACAAATGCGGCTATATAGCCGCATTCGTAAATGCGATTTATAAATGCGGCTATTTACATAGCCGCATTTATAAATTGCATTTACGAGAGACGTTTAGGGTTTCTTTTCTTTTTCGCTATTGATTGGGTTTCTAATCAAAGTTCTCAACTTTGATCTTTTCCAAAGAACATGGTCATTATTTTAGCGTTTTTTTATTGTCTTGGTGCATCCATATCATACCTCTTCATATTTTATCCCAATGGAAGTCCAAAAAATGCAAATAAAAATTCCCCAATGAAACGCAAATATATGACGGAGCAAGGCGACGACAATGATGAGGAAGACACAGCAGAAAGCAAATAAAAACATTCCCAATGAAGCATGAACTTAGCAATGGCATAAGACAAAACATAAGAGAAACACAAAAATCAATGGTGAAGAAGAAGAGAGGAAGACAATGCTCACAAATGGCACGAAGACAATGCAAAGAAGAGAGGAAGAAAAGAGAAAACACAGTTAATGGAGGAAGCACATAAGAGAAACGAAGCGCGAGAGAAAGGAGAGTATCAAAATGTAAGTGGCGCATTTCTGAAATTATGGTTAAAAAGGTTTTAAGAAGGCGGCTATTTGTATAGTCGCATTCGTAAATCAAGGGTTTTAATTTACAAAGGCGGCTATACAAATAGCCACCCTTGTAAATCAAAGCATTTTGATTTACAAAGGCAGCTATACAAATAGCCGCCTTTGTAAATCCAAAGGCTTGATTTACAAGTGTGGCTTTACAAATAGCCGCACTTGTAAATGAATTTAATTACAAAAATGCCACCGCGTTTTTAATGAAAGCGTTTGAACGTAAAGCCGCACTAAATAAACCGTATTCATTTATACATTTTGCACTAGTGCCAAGATAAGACCCAGATAACACCAACGTACTTAGACTCACAAATTCACTCAAGCAGAGTTTCTTTACTTCAAATTTCAATGTCTCCATACATGAGGAAGACACCCTATTTATAGGAAGGGGTGCCTTGGTGGGCAAGATGGTAAGGGGTACAAACGAAAAAGGGGAAGAGGCGGCCTAAGGGGGTTGACTATGGTCAAAGCCGCCCCTTAGCTACATCTTCTAGAAGGTAGGTTAACCTTCCTAAACCTACGTGCTTTGTCTTGAAAAAATGGGCTTGGCACAAGCCCATTTCGCTAAGTACACTCCCATTTATGCTATGTGAACCTACTCTAGCCTATTTTTCTATTTGGACCCCCAAAGTGAGCCCAAATTATTTACAAACATTTTTGTCTTTTTAGAAGATAGAGAAGAAAGAACATTTGATGTTCTAGTCTATGCCTAGTTCTTCTTCTGCTGAGGTCCTTCTGATATTTGGTGGGGTCTTGTCTTGATTGCTGAGATGACTGATCACAGTGTGAATTGTCTCTTGAGTCCTTGGTCATCTGCTTGGCTACTTGGATTGTATCACTCTATCTCTCAGGGTTTCATCATCCATGGTGTAGTTGAAATTAAAGATGAAGCTACTAGTAGAATTTTCAAAGTAAATGGCCATTAGTTAATGATATTCCAGGAAAATAAACCCATGGAGAGATCTCACAATATAGTTGAAATATTTTTTATGGAGGCTCTCTTGGTGGAAGAAGCGTCTGCAAAACCGTCTACATAGGAGTTAGGAACATTTTGTTTTGTTTGTTCATTTTCTTTTCATAAATTTTCCATTTGTTCCCACATTGAGGACAATGTTTGATTTAAGTATGGGCAATTGAATATAGAGTATGGAGCAAAGTTCTAAAAATTTTGTTCATTAGAAACCTGTAGTAGGTCGATAGCTTCTAGGTCATTTTCTTTGTGTTTCTAAGTTGAATTACTTTCTTAAACATGATACATGCACTTGTTAGTTGATCACAATACATGCATTTGTTAATTGATCATGATACATACATTTGTTAGTTCATCATGATACATGCATTTATTAGTTGATCATGATACATGCATTTGTTAGTTGATTGAGAGTGAATTTTGACATATTTTGTGAGTTGTTGTTCAAAATTGAATGTATGAAAAGAACCATTATGGCCTCATGAATTGAAAATGAAAAGAAAAATACAAGAATTGAAAAAAAAAAACATGAGAGGCTAAGACATATAAAGAAGAAAAATGAATGAAAGAAAGCCTAAAATAACTCGTATTCCTTCATTGATACATGATCTAACTTCTACTAATTGACTGTGTTGTCTCAAGTATATCAAGTATATTTTGTAAGGATCTAGAAATTTATTTGGAATAGAAGTGGTGTAATAGAAAATGCATAGTGGTCAGACCTCGGACGTTGTCCAAGGTCTGAGGGTGGCATGGTAGAGATCGGTCGGTTGGGTCATAGTGGGTTCCAGGAAATCACATGCACCAAGGTGTGATTTGAACCTTAGATATGCTATGCATGCGAAACTCTATGCTGGGGCATAAGAGATTGTCCTTAGTGTTGCATGCATTGGCGCGCGAGGAGTTGGTACCGACCTGTCCTCGGGCAGGAGAAGCTACCGACGTCACCGAGTCATGTGGGAGTGATACCACAAACTTAGAGTAATGGGAGGACGAGCCCTCAGTTGGGTGTGACGATGTGACATCGGTGACCAGAGTGAGGCGATGTGTCCTCGTCACACACAAGGGCGATGAGAGATCGCCAGGAGGAGAGACACATCGGTCATCGACCATGATGAGAGATCGCAAGGAGGAGAGACACATCGGTCGTCTTCTAGGATGAGACATCGGTCGTCTTCCAGGACGAGACATCGGTCGTCTGCTAGGATGAGAGAAACATCGGTCATCGGTGGATAGTTGAGAAGCGATCAATCATCGGTGGCTGTTCATCGGGGGGTCCTATTACACGCAGATAAGTTGGGACCCAGGCTCCCAGCGAAAGCGTTCTGCATGCGCGACACGTAGACAGTGAGGGCGCCCAAAGTTGTTGGCGTCAGAGTTTTGGTAGGGCAAGTGGCCCAGAGTTAGTGCGCACGGAGACGCCATGTGGCCATTCTATCATATTTGCATTCAATTAGAGGAAACCCACACGCAAAGTTCTCCCATGGAGTGGGTGACGGCAGCGAAGATTTATGGACGGTCCTCTGAGGGATTAAGTTCATTTCGGTTTTCCTTCTACCCTTTCCTCCTTCACTCTACGATGCGGCCACCCTCCATTAGCAGTTGACGATCGGAGTATCAGTTTGAAGACCGGCGGCTGCCATTGAACTCCTGGGAGGTTACTCTGCAAGTTTTCTGATCAAAGCCCTAAAACAGAGTAAGTCGTTTTGCTCTGTTCTTTGAGTCGAGTTTGAATTTGAGAGGGTCGTCTCTGCATAGGTTGTACATACGACTCTTTTAGCTTCAGAAATCGTCTCTGTTAATGCAGAAAATGAGTAATCTCGTTAGATTTGTGATCGGGACTCTATGGTGCAGGTTAAGGCATCCTTGAGTTCTCGGTGGGTTTGGAGCTCTTAGTGAGATCGGCTCAAGTCCAGGTAAGGGAAGCTAGCGTTATTTTCAATAAAAACCTTAGGCTAAAAGATTCTGAAGTTGGGGTGACGTGGTCACCAGTTTTAACGTTTATTTCACAATCCCCTGTTTTGTGTAAATCTGTATTGGTTTGAGATTGAAATGTGAAATGTATATGATTTTCGAAATTCTCAACTTTGGTATGATTTGATTGAGATATGTTTGAATTGGTCATTTACGTGTTGTATGAGATGCTGGATGTTGTGAAATTGTGGTCAAGACATAGTATTTTCAGGAAAGGAAATACCGTGTTGAGATTGTTATGAGGGTGTATTGATCTGTGAGTATCCTGTGAATGAGACGATCCTGACTCTACTGAGATAATGGAATCACATAGATGAAGTTATTCAGTTGGTGAGAGTCGAAGGAGGTTCATATGTATGGGTAAGTTGTTTGAAAGATAACTGACTTGACCTGTTATATGGATTAACCCTGTCATACTAGGAGAGTGATGATATTGAGATTATTTATGCGCATAGCTGTGTGGATTCACAGCGACCCTGTGTGGATTCACAGTGGTGTAGTATGACAGGTGCAGGTCTCTGGATGCTAAGTTCAACGCACGAGTCTTCCGGAAGTAGAGTCAAGTGTCTACGTGTTATGAGTAAGTAGAAGTCTGACATGAGAAAGAGGAATATTGAAATTATTGGTAGACACTTGATGGTTATGTGAAATGAATGACACTTGATGAAATTGTGAAATGTGTAAATATTTGATGGTTTATATTGATGTAAAGTTTCATATTTAAAGTTTTGAAAATATCTAGCTTACCCTGTGTTTTGTTTTGTGTTTTGTTTTCTTAAACTTGTGATGATCGTGTTAATTTACACGGAGCAGACAAGGTGTCTACGTGTTATGAGTCAGTAGAAGTCTGACATGAGAAAGAGGAATATTGAAATTATTGGTAGACACTTGATGGTTATGTGAAATGAATGACACTTGATGAAATTGTGAAATGTGTAAATATTTGATGGTTTATATTGATGTAAAGTTTCATATTTAAAGTTTTGAAAATATCTAGCTTACCCTGTGTTTTGTTTTGTGTTTTGTTTTCTTAAACTTGTGATGATCGTGTTAATTTACATGGAGCAGACAAGGTGGCAGGTGACAGACCTCCTCAGTGAGTGTGCTGGAGGATGGGATAGATTTAGGTTTTAATGCTTTGTTTCGGTTATTTTGAAACTGTTTGATGGATATGTATTAAAACCCCTAGACAAGGGATGTTCTTTTCAGATACAATGTATGGGATGGATGTATTTTATTATATATACATATGTTAACTAAACCCTAAACCCTAAACCTTAAAATTATAAACTATTGGTATGTAAAGTAGTCTCTATTATTAATAAAAATGTGTAAAGTAGTTTTTAAATTAGTATCTAATATTAACTACTTTATATTCTAAATTAGTATTTAATAAAATTAGTGACTAATTTATAATTTACAGTAGTTAGTAGCTAAAATTTTGGTAGCTAATGTTAAATATCAATTTAAAAACTACTTTATAAATTTTTATTAATAGAAACAACTTTATATACCAAAAATTTTTTAGTTTATAAAATAATATCTAATTTAGTCAATGTAATGATTAATTATTTTTTTTCTAAATTAATTATTAATTAATAATTTTTCTTACTTATATTTAAAATTAACCATTATGTATAAACTAAAAAACATATATTTATTATTATAAGGTATTTATAGTTATTTAAATTTGTAATATTTATGATTATAATTAATTCAATTCTATATATAAAAAAGTAATTCAATTTATTTATTTATATATATATATATATATATATATATATTATTACCATTCAAAAGTCATATTGTAGGAAAATACATTGTATAGAAAGTTATTAAATACGCAATAATTGATCTAATTTACAGTGATAACATAAATGTGATGGGTTTACTGTTTAATTGTGTTCCTTTATTTTATTGGAGATAACCAAGAAATTTAGCTTACAGAAACTCCTCACTACTAATAACAGTTATTACTTTCCAACCACTTGTCAAAAAGGACTTTGACTTCTATTTTGCTATTACTATATGGTACTTTACAAATTGGTCAATGAAGACAATAATACCAAATTCTTCCTCATTTGACCTTTTTATTCCTAGTCTTTTCATGGATTTTAAGCATACATGAAATATGAATTTTCACACTTCATTTCACTGCATGCTTAACGTCCGATTGATAATGTATTACAATTTGCTTGCACAAAAAATGTTAAAATATTATGTAGGCTCAAATCACTTGAAGAAAAAATATTATATCATTTTCCTTAAAAAGAAGAAAGGAAATATATAATATTTTTGTTAACCAACAATGGTTTGTTTGAAGTAGCTTGTGGTTCAGTTAAGTATCATAAATAGTACTTTAAAGAAGTGAACAGAACAACTCAAAAACAAAAAGTGGCCCATTTTCAATGAAAAAAAAAATTAATTCAATTTATTCTTGGAACTTACATGGTGTATTTTTTCAAAGTTTCCATCTTATAATTTCATGCTAGTTGCTGGAAGCAATCAATTCTATTGAATATGATTTTATGTAAAATGTCAACATATTTTATAGAATCATCTTTATCTTTTTTTTTTTTTTATCTCTCAGATGGATTTGGATTAACATGATAGTTCAGGGACCTTAATGACTAATTATCCTTGATTAATTAGTTTTGAGACATGATCTTATTTGTTATAATTTTAAGTTACGAACATGTATAGTTCTTATCCAATGACGTACAGAATTAAATCCATTTTTGCTTTTATATAGTTTTACAAATACAAAAGTATAGTTTTATAAACATTCAATTTTAGTCTTGTAAAGTTTTAAATATAGATTTGGTTCTCTAATTCTCTTAAATGAAGCAATTTAAGTCCAATATTAATATGTTATTTAATTTTTAATTGAAAACATTGGATGTATATATATAAGAGATAATAGTATTAAGAAGTGAATAATATATTAGTGATAGATGAAAATGATTTAATTTCAGAGATTGGAAAAATAAAAAGAGAGATTTAGAGAAGTGTATTATAAAGAGTTAAGTAATGAATTTGATACACATGGCATGTCCACACTCTCATGATGCCAAGGTGCATTTTGTTTTCAACAAATGAAAAGGAAAAGTAGAAAATAAACGAAAGCTTGAGTATGTGAATGTATGGGGGCACTAGCAATGAGAGTTAGTAGTGGGACTTGGTCTACCAACCCCTAACAAAACGGCATTTACTTCTCGTAGAATTTGAATACCCCCATTCTCAAAGGAAGGACAGTTAGTTTCTTACCCATTTCTCACCCTTCATCCCCATCACACTTTTTATTCAACAAAAAGATCCAATTTTGAAGGGAAACCATTATCAATCTCATCACCACAGACCCCAACATAACATTCAAATTATTAAATAAACACATATTCATTCAATTCGGATACTTAAATACTATTTGAAACTACATCAAAGATCATCCGCAAGCTAAACCTACCATTGCTCCCAAGTCCACTTCAGACACAAAAATAACAACTTATTAATAATAATAATAATGAAAATAATAATAATAATAATTATTATTATTATTATTATTATAACTAAGCTAATTTGTATTTGCGAGATTCATTTGTTATTAAAATGACATGTGGGTGATGTGAGTTACGTGTAACTCTTCCTTTCGACGGTTGTAGTTTATCCTTCAGTTGAATGTCACAGCTCAGTGACGTTGGAAATTGAACGAGGTCGTTTTATTTCTGTCATAAAAGAAGGTCCTCTTGCTAATTTATTCTGCTACGTTTTTGAAACAAAGAGGCCCGTTAAATTTCAAAAATGCCCTTTGCTATATTTTATTTTAAAATATATAATTCATACATTGACTGGAATTAAAGCGGAGAATTATGAAACTTATTAAATTATAATAAATAATATAACTTTTGTGCATTGCTATTGAATGATATATATTAAATTCATTGACTTTCATTATTGAACGTAATTAAACTGAAAATCGAAAAGGCTTTTAAGTATAAGAAACAGAAAAAAAAAATGGAGAGATATGAAAGAAAATCAGAAAATGAGATTTTCCATTAAAGGAACAGCGTGTGGTTCAGTTTTGGTAAGTTTCTTGATATGGTGCAAAAGGGTAGGTTGGGCAATGGAAAAAGGGTGTGAAAATGAATAAAAGAAAAGGGAGATTGAGTGGGGAATAAATACAGAAACGGGCAAGTGTGGCATGTTACATGTTCTTCTTTCTCTCTCTTGATGCATGCACATCTTTAATTAAACCTCAATAAATTCAAATTTTAATTCTTTTACGGTTTCCGTAAAAGGGGAAATAAAGAAACCCCCATTTTAATTTTCTCTTCCTTTTTTGACTTTTTATTATTTCTTCCACATTTTTATATCTCTTGGTGGAGGAATGCTTGTCACCTACTCCTTTCATACTTCGCACTCCATCCCTTCTTCTCTCTCTATCTCTCTCCCTCTCAAAGCACAACACAAGAACAATAATCAGAGCAGCGCAATTGAATTCACCAAAATGCGAATACCCTCTTGAAGTGGGTTCCGTTGATTGGCGATGGACAAGCACAAGTGCAAGCTTTGCTTCAAGAGCTTCTCCAATGGGAGAGCCTTGGGGGGTCACATGCGCTCTCACATGATGAACCTTCCTCTCTCGAAGCCCGAAGAAGCGTCACCGCGAACCATCCAACTCAGCTTCGAAGCCGATTCAGCTTCTTCTTCATCTTCATCGTCATCCGATGATGACGAGGACGGTGACAAGAGTCTCTGTTACGGCCTCAGAGAGAACCCCAAACGAAGCATTCGCCTGGTGGATCCCGAATTCTCGTTCGCAGCTGCAGACACTGGCTCCGCGATCCTCCATGACAGAGAGAGCGAGTCCGAGTCATCCAAAAGCAACCCAACTCGTAAAAGATCCAAAAGGCCATGGAATAATAATAATAATAATAATAACCACAATTATTATTATTATAATGATAATAATAATAATGATACTAACAACTATACCACCCCCAGCATGAAGAAGCAGGTTTTCGGAACCGAACATGAAGCCCTGATGAAGAAGAAGAGTAAGACAGAATCGTGGGTGGACCACGAACCTGCGAGCTCGGTTTCCGAAGCAACGACCGAGGAAGACGTGGCGTTTTGTCTGATGCTGCTTTCGAGGGACAAATGGAAGCGAAATAAGGCGCAGCCGCAATTCGTGGAGGTGGAAGATCAATATGAGGAAGAGGAGGAGGAGGAGGAAGAGGAAGAGGACGAAGCGTTTGACGAGAGCGAGGAATCTCAAGAGACAATGAAACTGTGCAAAAACCGAGTACGAGGAAGGTACAAATGCGACACGTGCAACAAGGTGTTTCGATCGTACCAAGCGTTGGGGGGCCACCGAGCGAGTCACAAGAAGATCAAAGTGAACGTGAAAATGGACGGTGAAGAAGCGGAAGTTGAGCACAGGAAGAAGAGTGTAACGTGTGGCGTGGAGAAGAAAATCCACGAGTGCCCCGTATGTTTCAGAGTCTTCGCTTCGGGTCAAGCACTTGGGGGACACAAGAGAACCCATGTTACTGGGTCAGCACCCGCAACAGTTCCATCAACTTCAGCAAAGTTTGGAAACAGCTTCATAGATCTCAACCTTCCGGCTCCGATTGACGAAGACGAGGCTAGCCAAATCGAGAACTCTGCTGTGTCGGATGCAGAATTCGTCAAAACCCGATAGGTAATGGAGAAAGGATGAATTTTTTTGGTGCCCAGAGATAAATTTATTTTTGATAAGTTTTATATATGTTCTGCAAATTAGATAATATGGTTACTCTACATTATTCATGTAATGTTATAAATTATAATCATATAATTTTTCCTAGATTCTAACCTTAATGCAGTTCTTCTGATCTGTGCTGTATCTCTGTAAGAAATGTCATAAGGAATCAATCAACGGCGGATTCGAAAGTTATGCTTATTTGTTCTATTAAATTAGATTTAGAGGACCCTTTCTTTTCCCCTTTGCTACGGAGTAAGTAGTGGCCCGCATGCGTGTTTTAGTGGGCTCTGTTTCAGCTTCCAAGCAAATACAAAGTAACAGTTCTAGTTTTCCACTTCTGAATTCAAGGAACATTGTACAGTTCCATGAAAAGATATGTGTTTCCCATGCTTCTTTAAATTCTTTTTTTATTTTGTTAAATTCCCCTCTGGGTATTTAAGAAGTTCCGTATCTTTTCCCCCTTTTCTTCCTTTCATTTTCTTTATCCGCTCAAAGGAAATTCTGTCCCCAAGTTCTTTTTCCTACTTTTCATTCCAACTTTTCAACACATATCTGTGCCTAGTAGAGGTTGCAAGGTGAATCAGAAAATTAATTTGTTCGATTTAATCTGATTGTCTTTGATGGTGATTTGTGACGGTGTTATTGGTAATTCTTTCTAAATGAAAATAAACCTGATCCTTATTTATTTGCTGATGTTAGATTAATTTGGTTCTTTATGAGGGACTTTAAGCAGATCCCTAGTAGGACGTAACTCGAGTTATAAAGCTCAAGCAGGTCTTTGGTGCTTTATGAGGGACTTTAAGTCACCTTTAAATATGTAATAAATGGCATAACATACGTTCCTTAGACTTTTTTCTTATTTTTCACTTTTTTGTATTTTATTGGTTTGGTCAATTAGAAAACAACAGAGGGTATGACCAGGACTTGAGACTTTATACAGCTAGGATGTTACAATTTCACTTCAAAGAAAATCTTACTGCTTAATAATCTAACAAATCAGAAAAGATTGCTGGAACAGATTATCCCGTTCTTTGGCTCTTGGAATTGATTACAAGTTTACCAAGTCTTGTAGTAGTTGCCCTACAAATTTATTATCGCTTGGATCAGGGGATTTGGATTGATCTATTTGGTTCACTTTGAATAAACAATTGTTATAGTTGTATTTAAAGTTATAAATATGATAAATATTGTGCAATTTAGTGATTTTATGGAGATTTTTTTCTTTGTTAAAAAAACTTCTTAAGTTAGAGGTTCTCCTTTATTTATAATGAAATTTTCTCTTCTAACGTTATAATTAGGTTTCTATAATTTATGGGAATATTGTTACACTCTCAAGTATTGTCAAGAAAATTCTGATCAAGCTTCAAGATGAAACAAGATATCAAAACAAACTAAGCTTTCAATATCAAGGTTCTTGGTTTGTTTTTTGATTTTTTTTTTGGTAGTTCATGATATTCATAGCCTTAAGAATGAGAGGGTTAGGACCTAGGTAGGCTTAGATTGATTATTTTAGGAATTTGGTTAAGTCTTCGGAGGTTTCTTCAAGATAAATTTGGAGAAACTAAAGGTATCTTATGGAAGTTAAGAGTATGGGTGGAAGACGTTTCTTGGTTATATTTTGGGGTCGTTTTGGTAATTCAGTTAGGTGGTTTCGTTGTAGATGAGATGAGGGATAGATTGATCTAGGTTTGGTGAATTTTAAATGAAGATTGGGTGGTGAAAAGTGATTATGCCAAGAGCTAAAGGGAGGAGGTGGTTTCAAGTATTCTTGGTAGTTTATTAGAGAAACTTGGCTTCAATGGTGGTGGTGTGTGTGTTTGGGTGATTTATTAAAGAAAGGCTGAAAACTTTCTTGTGTTTTGGGTGGTTCTTGACTAGCTTAGTTGATGGAAAAGGTAAGGGATGAAAGCTTAGCAAAAATACAAATATGATGTAAGCAATGGAATGAAAAAGATAATTGATGATATTGAAAGATGACAACACTAAAAGGAGTAGGGATAATGTAGGGTGATTTATTACCTCATCAAATTTACACAATTCTTAGGTTGTTTTGAAAGGTCTATAAACACATTTCTTGAAAACTCCAAGAAGTCAAGAGAATGAGAGACTACTGTAAAGTTAAACATGATTATGAACACATACATTCATGTTCACATACAGATCTTATCACATTATGATTCTCACACATATTCATACAATCAAGAAGGAATAGGCACTTACCTTGATCCATGAGTGATCCTACTTAAACAGTTACTTTATTTCCTTTGTCCCAATCTATCTCTTAACAATGTCGTTCCTGTCACACCCTTTCTTGATGGTTAATAGTGAGACAACTATTATTTGCAAAGACAGAACCCTTTTGCTCTTAGTTCCCAATCTCCATCAGATGTAGGTACAATGGGCCTTTAATTCTATTATTATTATTATTATTATTAAATCACATATGGGCCCAAAGCCCAAACTCTATGACATGTTGATGTGAGTTGATTTTATGATTTAGCATTTTATGGTGGCACTTTAATTAGGATTGAGATTTTAGGATGATTAAGGTGAGAACCTAAGGAAAATCCCCACTGGACATTAACTTAACCAAGTGGTTAAGTAGATGTCAAGATTCATTTCACAAAGGCAAAAGGATAACACAATTATGGTGAAGATGATGACAAGTAAAGGTGCTGAAATTAAAGAGAGGAAACTAAACATAATGAAGGAAACCGAATAGGAAACAAAGCATTAAAACAAGAACAAGACATAGATTTTGGAATTGAAATTTGGAATGGAAATGGAATGGAAAAAGAAGAGTGAAAGGAAACTTAGGAGAATGAGCTAGAAAAGTGATCACGCCACTTGGATGGTGGTTTGCTCCAAGATGAGTGAAGAATGTCGCCACTTGAGAGCTCTCTAAATCTCACAAGATAAGACAATGGTGTAAGGAGACAATGCTCACAAACTCTAACACAAATTGTGTATAGTAACTTTACTCTAATTTCAACATGTGAATACATGAGGTAGGCCTCCCTATTTATAGATTTAGGAGCCTTGGAAAGCAAGCTTAAAGGGTAGAATGGGAAAAGGGAAAAAAGTGGGCAGCCATAGGGTTTGACTAAGTCAATCCCGTATTCTTGGCTTATCCTTCTAGAAATTAGGTCAAAATGCCTTCAAATGGGCTAGGAACAAGCAAGAATGCTACCCACACCCCTTACTATGCTAAAGGCACTTTATTCTACCTTATTTCTACTATTTGGACCCCTTATTTGAGCCCAATTTATTTACAACATTTTTCTAAATATTTAAGAGGACTAATAGGAAGAACTTCAAGTGCTCTGGACCTTGTCCATTCCTCCTATTGAAGAGGTCTTCCTTTGCTTGTTGAGATGACCCTCTATAGTTGGCATTCTTGGTCATCTTCTTATGGACTTGGTTTTGGAGTCTTTGTGGGTTTGTATCACATGTGAGTCACATTATAGAAATTAATTTACATAATTTCTTACATTCTCCCACTTGACTCATATGAGTTATAATACTTTCATGATTTAATAACTACATAAATCATAATGCGCATTTAAAAGGCCTTACATAAATTGGTTATATCATTAATCAAAATCAAGGATACATAAATAATAAGAGTCATGGCGATTACATGTCATTTCAATCAACACATTTCCTTCCATGTACTATTATATCATCATTTCTCCTTAATATGACTTTATAATGAGAAATTCATAATGGGTTCAAACATAATGTCATTGTCATCAATAACAACATAATTTGTTTTCCACAACATAATTTGCATGCATATACATAAAGTAGAAAACATAAATTTCAGAAACTTTTATTCATCAATGAGCTCAGAGTGTCAAATAAGTATTTATTACAACATTAATCATTCACTAATAGACATAATGCCCATATTTTCAACATGACCAGTAAACGTCTTGGGCGGTAACCCTTTTGTTAAAGGGTCAGCAATCATAAGATCAGTGCTAATATGTTCTATTGACAATCTATGTTTTTGAACTTCTTCTTTAACGACAAAGTATTTCAATTCCATATGTTTAGCACCTCTGGAATACTTGTCGTTTTTAGAAAAGAAGACCGTTGCAGAGTTATCACAATAAATTTTCAGCGGCTTGGCAATACTGTCAACAATTCCAAGTTCTAAAATAAAATTCCCCAACCAATTAGCCTGAATTGTGGCCTCAAAGCATGCCACAAATTCAGCTTCCATAGTGGATGCAACAATGATTGATTGCTTCACACTTTTCCATGAAATTGCTTCTCCGACTAAAAGATACACATAACCAAATGTAGACTTTCGTGTATCCACACAGCCAGCAAAATCTAAATCTGTATATCCAATCACCTCAAGATGATCTGATCTCTTATAAGTAAGCATGTGATCCTTCATTCCTTGTAAGTATCTTAATACTTTCTTTGCAGCTTTCCAATGATCCAATCCTGGATTACTCTAGTATCTACCAAGCACACCAACTGCAAAACTAATATCTGGTCTTGTACATGTTTGAGCATACATTAAACTCCCAACCACAGATGCATAAGGGATATTCTCCTTCTGTTTCAGTTCCAAATCATTCTTTGGACATTGCATGAGACTAAATTTGTCTCCTTTCTGTATTGGAACAAGAGATGTTGAACATTTATCCATTCTGAATCTCTCTAAAACTTTATTAATATATGTTTTCTGAGACAAACCTAACAGTCCTTGTGATCTATCACGAAATATTTCAATTCCTATCACATAGTATGTCTCACCCATATCTTTTATATCAAAGTTATTATAGAGAAACTTCTTAGTCTCACTTAATAGACCAAGATCATTAGTTGAAAACAAGATATCATCAACATACAGAATCAAAATTATAAACTTGCTCCCACTGACCTTCAGATATATACACCAATCAACAGTGTTTTCCTTAAATCCAGAGGATACAATAGTATCATTGAACTTAAGATACCATTGCCTAGAAGCCTATTTAAGCCCGTATATTGACTTCTTAAGTTTACACACCATGTGTTCCTTTCCTTCTTCAATGAACCCCACTGGTTGGTCCATATAAACATCCTCTTCTAAATTCCCATTCAAAAAGGCAGTTTTAACATCCATCTGATGGAACTCGAGATCATAATGAGCTACTAATGCCATGATAATTCCAAAGGAATCTTTCTTAGAAAAAGGTGAAAATGTTTCCTTATAATCAATGCCATCCTTTTGAGTAAAACCTTTGGCAACAAGTTGGGCCTTATAACGTTTGATATTGCCATGAGAGTCACGTTTAGTCTTAAAGACCCATTTACACCCAACTCTTTTGCATCCTTCTAGCAATTCCATAAGATCCCCATACATCATTCTGTGCCATTGATTTAAACTCATCTTTCATGGCATCTAACCACTTATCAGAATTATCATCATAGATGGCTTCTGAAAATGAAACTGGATCATTATCAATACCTAAGTCATTTTCTGACTCTTGTAGATAAACCACATAATCATTCGAAATAGCATACTTTCTTTCTCTTTGAGATCTTCTTAATACGATTTCTTGTGGTTGTTCTACTACAGGTTCATTGTTAACTTCATGATCATTAATTTGTTGTTCTTCTTCAACGTTGAGTGGTTCAACTACATTAGGAACAACAATACTTGAAGTAGAGGTACTAGTTAAAGGAACTTGTACTCTCTAACTTCCTTAATCTCCACATTTCGTGAAGCATCACACCCACTGGTTTCACCATTTTCAATGAACCATGCATTACCAGTTTCAACAATTCTTGTGCTATAGGTAGGATAGTAAAACATATACCCTTTTGACTTTGCTGGATAACCAATGAAATATCCACTGATTGTTCTTGCATCCAATTTCTTTTCTTGCGGATTGTATATTCTAATTTCTGCCTTACATCCCCAAACATGCAGGTGTCTCAAACTGGGTTTCCTTCCTGTCCACAATTCAAAAGGTGTCTTTTAAACTACCTTACTAGGAGCCCTATTCAACAAATACATGGTAGTTTTTAAAGCATACATCCACAATGATACGGGTACAGATGAATTACTTAACATGCTCCTAACCATATCCATTAAGGTTCGATTACGCCTTTCTGAAACACCATTTTGTTGTGGTGTAACTGGCATTGTGTATTGAGCACAAATACCACGTCTTTCAAGGAACTTAGCAAATGGAACAGGGTGTTGTCCACTTTCATCATATTTTCCATAATATTCACCACCTCTATCTGACCTGACAATTTTCACCTTTCTGTTTAATTGTCTTTCCACTTCATTTGCATAAACTTCCAAGGCATTCACTACTTGAGATTTTTCATGCAGTAAATAGACATAACCATAACGTGAAAAATCATCAATAAAGGTGATAAAATACCTTTCTTTATTGAAAGAATTTACATCAAAAGGTCCACATATATCAGTGTGTATAATTTCAAGTAGCTAAGTACTTCTTGTGGCTCCCTTCTTTGTGTGTTTTGTTTGTTTGCCTTTAATACAATCCACACATACATTCATATCAGTAAAATCCAAACTTGAAAGTATTTCATTCTTTACTAATCTTTCCATCCTTTCTTTGGAAATATGTCTCAAATGTTTGTGCCACAAAAAAGTAGAACATTCATTCATTAAACTACGTTTAGTGCCAACATTATGATGCGAGGTCATAAGAGTTTCAGCATATAGATTATCGAGATTCAATTTATATAATCCATCATAAAAAGTACCAGATCCAATCAAACAGGTACGCTGATATAAACTAAAACAACCATTCCCAAATTTAAAAGAGTATCTGACAACATCAAGTTTAGACAATGAAACTAAATTCCTAGATATACTAGGTACATAAAAAGTATCCATCAAGTCTAAATAAAATCCAATGTCGAGGATTAAACGATAAGTCCCAACTGCTTCCACTGGAACCTTGTCTCTATTTCCCATAAAGACAAACTTTTCATTTGGCTTTATGGTTTGAGTTGAAAGGAATCCTTGCATCATATTAAAAACATGAGTTATGCATCCAGAATCAATCCACCAGGAATTATGTGGAACTTCAGTTAAGTTTGATTCAAAACATACATAATGTATGGAGTGGTTTCCTTAATTCTTAAGTCTAGTCTCTTCCTGAACTAACATGCTATGCAATTCGTGCATATTCCATTTATCTTTCATGGTATTATAGTTCATCTGGAAAGGACCATACTCAGACGGTAAAGAGTTCAAGACGAACTGTAGGAGAAAATTCTCATCCACTGCCATTTCAAGAGACTTAAGTGTTGCCGCAATATTAGTCATTTCAATGACATGTTCATGCATAGTACGAGAACCATCACACTTCATGGTAGTTAAGGTACTCATTAAAGTCCAAGCAAGAGACTTATCAGCAGTTTGGGAGCGCTCTTCCACAAATTTCATGAATTCTTTTGCACTATCAGTTTTGGGAAGAGCGGACTTAATATTATTTGCTATGTTCATTCGCATAAACATCAAGCTAAGTATGTTTGACTTTTCCTAAGCCCTATAATGAGCTTTTTCCTCATTGCTACTTTCATCAATAATAGCAGCAGGTTTCTCACTTTGTAAAGCCAAATCAAGATCCAATACACCTAAGTGAATTTGGACTTGTTCACTCCAGTCAGGAAAATTTAAACCATTAAAGACTGGAATAGACGTAGCATGCGAATGTAAAGATACAGGAACATATACTGTAATCACATATACTTAACATTAATACTTTGAGTCATAAACTAAACATACAATATAGATTCAGATAACAAAAACATTCTATGCATACTAATGTTCTCCTTTGGGTGATACATTAATACACAAAACATAATGATGCTAATAGTATTGACATTATTTGGCAAGATATATGCATTAACTAGAAACACTTGTTATATTTGGATATACAAGCAAAACTAATAACACATACTCACTACCAACAATCATATCCATTAATTATAAGGACAACTAATCAACCTTTGGGTGATCCAAAAATGTCTTATAATAATGAATTTCCATTTACCCATATATATAAATAATTTTTCATCCATTCTATTGGTAAGTGAAATAAAATTCGTCAATAATCTGGAATTGAATAAAACTTAAAGATTTGACCACTTTGGTGATTAACAAATCTATCATATAAATAATTCTATAAATTATATCATTAATTGAAATAAAATTCATCCATAATTTATAATTAAATAAAACATAAATATTTGATCACTTTGGTGAATACAAATCTATCATACAAATAATTCCAAAATTTCAATTTAAAATTTAATACATAAAGCGGAAAAATTAATTTTCCATTCCTCACTTTCAATCAATCAATTAAACTTTAATATAATGCAAATTAAATTACATTAAAACATAATAAAATTTCATTAAAACCTTTAATTTAAACTTTAATAAAATAAATGACGTAAGATGCAGGAAATTAATTAACACAAGAGCCAAGCGCACCATCATTCACCCTATTGCAAACCTAGAACCATTCTTTTGGAATACAATCATGCAACCAAAATAAATAAATAAATAAATAAAACCAGGTTTCTGTATTAGCGTAAAGGGGTCACTCTCACGCACCCTCCCCGAACCCCAGCACGCCCCTTCCTGTTTGTACTCGGACATGGCCGCCATCAAGCGATTGCAAACCGCGTAGCGTCGCCAGCCACAAACCATCGCGCACCATGAGAACCACCGCGCCGCTAAAGGGTGTTGGATCCCGTTTAGGGAAACGACCACTGTGCCACCTAAAGGTCACCGCGCGACACCATTGCTTTCCCTCTCCAACCCTGACGCCATCCACGCCGCCAAAGGGCACAGTAACCACCGCTTTGACCACGAACCGTGGCGCCTGGGTTTCGATCTTAATCCTTGATGTCGAACGAGGTTGCGGCCAACCACGCCATCGTTGCAAGCATTACCAGCGACAGAGATGGACGAGCGGCGACAGAGTATTCGCGAGCAACAATTATTTGCGATTCTGATAATGGGTTCGGAGGGTGTTAACACGGTTAATGGTGTTGGTTCAGGATAATTAGGGTTCTTTAATTGAGGAATGGAAACCTTGATCCATAAACCTAATTTTAAAATTAGGATTCTTAAATTGGGAATATTTTAAAATTAGGGTTCTTTAAGATTTTTGGAAAACGCTAATGGAGAATCACAAAATGAGCAACAAGGCTCTGATACCACATGTAAAATTAAACATGATTATGAACGCATACATTCATGTTCACATATGGATCTTATCACATCATGATTCTCACACATATTCATACAATCAAGAAGGAATAGGCACTTACTTTGATCCATGAGTGATCCTACTTGAACAGTTACTTTATCTCCTTTGTCCTAATGGTTAATAATGAGACAACTATTAGTTGCAAAGACAAAACCCTTTTGCTCTTAGTTCCCAATCTCCATCAGATGTAGTTTTTCATTAGGTATCATCAGATATATATTTCTCACGTTAACCAATAGGCCTTTAATTCTATTATTATTATTATTATTATTATTAAATCACATACGGGCCCAAAGCTCAAACTCTATGTCATGTGAGTCACATTATAAAAATTAATTTACATAATTTCTTACAACTACTTACTCAACTAAGCAAACGATACTCTCACAAAGAAACAAAAATGCTATCAAAACATTCAATTGATTTAAATTTCAAAGTTTCATTTGTACATGAGGTGGTGACCTCCTTTATAGCTTAAGGAACTATAGGCTATCAACTCTAAATGGAGATATGAGACTTCATTTTACACACAGACACCTCATATGCCTCTTTTTAGGATATTTTTGTCATGTGAGAAGCTTATTGCTTCTATATATATATTTTTTTATATATTTTTTATTGTCTTCTTGAGAAGTCTTCACCAAGATTTTCTTCATTTGAAGACTCTTTTTCATAATCTCATCAATAACCAGTGGTATGTCATTCTTAATTTTTCTCTTATTTTATTAATTTTTTTCATTTTGTTCTCTATTGTCTTTAATAAGGTATTTTTTTCATGACCTAAATATTAATCCAAATTATCTTCTAAACCAACATTTATTATTAAATTGTGCACCCTTGATTGTAGAGATAAGATATCAATGATTTAAGAATAACCTATCGATAAATAATCTCTCGAGCTCGAGCATGATTATAGAGTTTAATAATTTGAACATATCGATATAATGATAACCTTTCTACTCATGACCCCCCAATCTTAAGCACAAGCATGAAATCTACTAAATTGAACATATTGATATGATGATAACCTATCGACACATAATATCTTAAGATTGAACACAAGTGTAAAGTCTAAAAGCCAAACATATTAATATGGTGATAGTTTATAGATATAAAATCCTATCCATTTTTTCATTATAATATGTAAAGTTGATTCTGTACTTATGATGGATAGATCCCATAATAAAGAATGTTATGAGAAAAAATCATTCTACTCCTAGAGAGTTTTTTCTTTTCAGAACAAGAATAAAACTTATTAAAAGTGAAGGTTTAAGAAATGAATTGCACACATAAAGGTTAACTAGTAGGACTGAGAATGGATAAAACCTAAATATTGTACTATAGTATTTTTTATGTACTTGCATTTTAAAAAATTACTCCACTTATGCAAAAATAACATTTTACATTGTAAAAATTATGTTAGTTAATGTGAAATAGATGTGGTAACATTTTTGTAATTTTAGAAATAATTTCAACGTTAGTTACTTCTATAACTCGAAGTATATTGATATCATATTAATTTCTATTGGAGCCTATGTACTATCTCTATACTGCATCTGTAAGAGGAACAATAGATGTAATATGTAATATATTTAACATCTATTATAAAATATAATTGAAGTAAAAGCTACAACAGGTGCCTCATTTTTCTTCTTGCCTTCGTGCTCCACCTTATTCCCAATGAAAACTCCCACTCTACAAGCCCTTGTCCTTGTTAGAGAAAACCCACTTTTTATGAAATCAAAAGTTAACTCTAGGAAAATGGCTTGAATAGAGTTTAAAACTTTTGAAAAATATTGGTTTGGAAATAAGTGGGCGAGTAGACAGTCTTTAGCAAAGCCTTAGGATTCGTTGAGCAATTTTGTTTTATGTTTGGTATTTGTTTTTGGAGCATATTTATTGAGCGCATGTAAATTCATTGAGCAATTGACATTTATTTTCGTTAATTAGAATTCTTAATCATATTTTCTCTCCTATGTAAATTCACTAAGCAATTTGACATTTGTTGTATAATTTGGATTTTCATTGAGCGGATTTTGGTTCGTTAAGTGAATTACCTTTGTCTTGAAAGTTTCTTTTCCACACAGAAATTAAGCTTTTTAATGAGTAATTCCTCCTTTAGTCTTATGTACTAAAGTTATTGTAAGAATGATTTGAAATAAATGTTTAATTTCGCAACGTGATGTCTATTAGACGCTGATTGGTGTTCATATTATATTTTTAAAATTTGTTCACAAATAATAATATTTGATAAAACTAACAAGGACTTAAAAATACTTTGGAAAACTTTTTTTCAACATGATGTCTATTAGACTCTGACTGGTGTTCATATTATAGTTTTAAAATTTGTTAACAAATAATAATATTTGATAAAAATTAACAAGGGCTTGTATACATGTAATAAACAATAGAAGCAAACACTATGGTTTATACTAGTATACCCCAAGCTGGACTATGTTTAGTTCACTTTTTCCAAATAAATGGGTTTCTCTAATAAAATAATCTAATAAAATAATGATTACAAGTATTTTTATTGTCACTTCTCACTTACATACAATTACATAAAATAACTTGTGGTTATCCATTTATCTCTTATTAGGATAAAAATAGGTATACTATGTCATACCTAGTTGAGTACACAATGCCCCTCCTTGCAATACAATAAAATTTCTTTAGATGTTTACAAGGAAATCTCTCAAATAGAGGGTGTATGAACTAAAATTTCTTACTAGAGCTTTACAAAAATGAAAGATTTACAAAGAAAGTTTACATTCTAAAGTCTTCTAGCAAATAGACTTTTACAACAAGCACTTAAAAACTTTTAGAATATTTTGCATGCAAGTCTCACATAGATAAGTATATATATCATGAGGTTCTTTTGCATAACTTCACTTACATTTACCGATATCCTAAAAAGGACCATTATGCATGCTTTTCTTTGTCCTTTGTGTAAAAGCGTTTTTGGAACATATTTTACTTTATTTTGACAACTTACACTTTTACTCTTAATGTTTATGGTAAATGACACATTTTTCTTTGTATCCTTTTTTGTGCTTTTAACAACACCGTATTGAGTATGCATACTTAGAAAGCTTACGTGCTTTCGTTAAAATTATCTTTGTGGTGTGTTATTCAACTTACTTCATAGCTAAACTTTCTCACATTTACGAATCTGTCTTGCGATTTTAGCATGTAAGTTTCTGATACAACCCAATTAGCCAAGTAAGTGGCCAAGGACGCAAGAGGGCACTTCACACTTTGATTAGTCATCTCAGCTTACAAGACAAGGCCCCACCAAATATCGGAAGGACCTTAGTAGAAGAAAAACTGGCATAGACTAGAGCATTAGATGTTCTTTCTTTTGGTCTTCTTACAAGACAAAAATGTTTGTAAATAAATTAGGCTCACGGGGGTTCCAAATAGAAGAAAAAACTAGACTAGGGTGTGCTTAGTAATTTGAGTAGGGTGCTGCTTAGTAATTTGGGCTTGTGCCAAGCCCACCTTTCATGACAATTACTTCTAGGTTTATATGGTTCTTTTGACCTACCTTCTAAAAGGCTTCTTACAAATGACACCCCTACCCCTCTATCTTGTTCTCCAATTCACTCTCTCCTATATATAGAGTGTCTTGTCTCATGTATTACACATTAAAATTTGAAAGAAAAGAAACTCTGTCAGAGTGCTTAGTGAGTTGAGTCTCCTTTTAACATTGGGTCTTATCTTGAGTGTTCTTCATTTCAAGTGGTGGCTCTACACCACTCATCTTAGAGTACCTCCTTCTCCAAGTGGTGTGACAACACTTCTTTCCATAAGCTTCCTTTCATCCGTTTCTCTTTTTCTTCCTTTTTGTGCCATTTCCATTCCTTTATACATTCTTGTGTTCTTCCTTTCCTTTTCGATTTCCATATTGTTTCTTTCCATTATATGCTCTTTAAATTTTGCACCTCATCATCATCACCTTATCTTGTGTTTTCTCTTTGCCCTCTAGAAGTACACCTTCGCACTTACTTAACCACTTGGTTAAGTTCGTGTCTAGTAGGAATCTTCTTTGAGTTTCTCACCATAATTGCTAATCTAAAAAAGCTTAAACAAAAGTGAAACCCATAAAAATGTGCAATCCTAAAATCAATTCACATCATGTGGTATTCAGGGCATGGTTTTAATTGTGCTTATCTTTTCTGAGTTGATTTTCTGCTTTAAAATTCCAGCACATTTCAATTATATCTTTATCTTCCAGCAATTTAAATTCTACCTTACAATTTAGCACCTTTCAATTCAGTCTTTAAATTCCTTGTCACTTACAATTCCGTTTTTTATTCATTAAGCAATTTAAATTTTGCTTTTGAATTATTTATGTCATTTTTTTTCTTTCCTTACTTTTTGCTTGAGTCTTTTGTTCTTAGTGTTCTAAAAGCCTTCCATCTATTTTGCTTATTTTAAATTTAATTGTGAAGAACTAAAAACAATTAAAAGTGGTAGTTGATTTAGTTTCAAACAAAGAATTCAAGTGATCATATGAATTGAATCCTAACCACTTGTGAAAATTGAAAGTGAATTAAAAATGTGCATGCCAACAATGTGGAAATTTTGAATCCATAAAAAAAAAAAAAGACAAAAACAATTTGGAATGCAATTCACATTTCAAGTTTTAAGTGCTAAAGAGTATTCTTTTTGTGTGAAAAATTGTTTTAATAATTTGTGGAATTTTATCCTTCTTGCTTTCATAATTTTTAAGAAAATTAAACTTCATAGTTAATAGTTTAAGTAAGTTTCTTTGAGTCTTTAAAAGTGCTTTTCTTGTTTGTCTTGTTTAAGTTTTGCCATCATCTAAATTCTAATTTGGTTTAACTTTCTATATTTTATCTTTTCTTGCTTGTCTTAAAATATTTCTTTAGTTTTGTTGCGGGTTTTTTGTATGAGCAAGTGATAAGAGCTTTGACCTCTTTGACTTGAAGTGTGCTACCAAATGTAGACCCTTTGACAAATAATTGAAAACTTGTCTTGAGTGAAATCTATCCTTGCCATTTCCTTTTACTAAAAAAAAGTCGAGTGATACACTTGAGTGAGTGCATTATTTCTTGTTTAAATTAATTGTTTGTTTTGTTGTGCAGAAATATGCATCACTTATTCTCAGGGGAATCTTCCAAACCACAATCTCCTCAAAAGGCACATCTTTTGGGGGAGGTTGAGGATGCCAAGAGGAGTTTGGCCCATAAGGAAGAGGAAATGCGGTAACTAATGGAAAAGATGCAAAGGCTAGAGGATACACAAGCAAGACAAAACCGCGAGAGGAGATGGGAGCCTAGAAGAGCTACAAGACATTACATGCACTATGGAAGTCAAAAAGAAGAAAAAGATTGGGGAGTGCAAAATTATGAAGCTAGGTGCCATCATCAACAACCAAAGAAGACCCTACCTTTTGTAAAATTACCTAGTTTTAATGGGGATAGTGACCCAAATGTTTATTTAAGATGAGAAGGTAAGGTAGAACAAATTTTTTATATGTATAAGGTCGAAGAGGACCAAAAGGTTAAGTTAGCTTCCCTAGAATTTGAGGACTATGCAATGTAATGGTGGCATCAAATAGTAATGGACATTGGGCAAAACAAGAGACCAGTCGTGGTCTCTTGGTATGATTTAAAAGAATGCATGCGTGCGCGGTTTGTTCATCCTCATGAAAGGGAGGAACTCTTGTTGAAGCTCCAACGACTTTATCAAGGACCAAGGATGGTAGATGAATACTTTAAGGACTTAGAAACCACTTTGACTAAAATTAATATGCATGATAGTAAAAAGTCAAAGATAGCTAGGTTTGTGAGTGGTTTAAGGAGAGAAATTCAAGATATTGTATAGTTATATGAGTACTTTTCTTTAGAGAAATTGGTTCACCTAGCCATCAAGGTGGAATCACAAATTTTGAAGAAAACAAATTTCAAAAATACTTATAATGATGACTTCTACAAATCTTCATGGAAGGATAAAAACAAAATTTCTACAAAAACTTTTCCTTCCAATTTTTCAAAAGAAACCATTTTTCACCAAAGAGTTTCTAAAGACAAACCTTCCACCTCTACCCTTAAGTCACCCACCAAAACCTCAAGTAGGAAATGTTTTAAATGTTTAGGTTTTGGGAACATAGCTGCCAATTGCCCAACCAAAAGAACAATGATGGTCAAGGGGGAGTTGTAGTGAGTGAACATAGTTCCCAATCCTCAAGATCTAGCTCCCCCACCTATTCAAAAAGCCAAAGTGAGGAAGATTATGAGCTACCTTGTGAAGGTAATTTGTTAGTAGTAAGGCGCATGCTTGGACAAACTCAAAAACCTTTTGATGAAAGTCAAAGGGAAAATATTTTTCATACAAGATGCCTTATTAATGACAAATTATGTTCATTAATTGTAGATGGGGGTAGTTGCACAAATGTGGCAAGTACAAGAGTGGTGGATAAACTTGGATTAACCATCATCTCTCATAAAAAGCCCTATAAATTACAATGGCTTAGTGAAGAAGGATAAATCACTGTCAATAAACAAATCCTCTTAGCTTTCTCCTTTAGAAAATATAAAGATGAAGTTTTATGTGATGTTGTGCCAATGGAAGCCACACATGTGCTTTTGGGAAGGCCTTGGCAATATGATACTAAGATTTTATATGATGGCCATACCAACAAAATTTCTTTCAACTTCCAAGGGTGCAAGATTATGTTAAAACCTCTCTCTCCAAAAGAGATTAATGAGGATAAAATAAAAATGAAAATAAAAAGAGAAAATGAAAAAGATAAAGAAAGAAAAGATAAATCGGGTATCAATACCTCACCTCACATCGTAAAAACAATCATGTTGATCCGTTCAACAATACAAACTACACCTTCAAGGTGTTCTTCTTTCTTATCTTTTTCATTACCTAATGATTCTAAATACTTGACATCTTTGATAAAGAATTTTAGGGATGATATTAAAACACCTCCTAAAGGTTCCCACCTTCTAAGAGGATTCTCATAAAAAAGTCATTTCATCCCCAAATATTCTTTCCAAACATGGCCTATATATCAAACTCACCCATATGAACTTCCAAAGCTTCATTAACATAAGTTTACTTCACATCTCACATCTCGCAATGTCTTAACTGTGAACAAACTAACTATGCTATTTACAGGAGTTCTAAATTTGAGGTTGAACTCTTTCCAACTTGCGGGACATGATACAACCCAATTAGCCAAGCAGATGACCAAGGACGCAAGAGGCACTTCACACTTTGATTAGTCACATCAACTTACAAGACAAGGCCCCACCAAATATCGGAAAGACCTCAGTAGAAGAAAAATTGGACATAGACCAGAGCATCAAATGTTATTTCTTCTAGTCTTCTTACAAGACAAAAATATTTGTAAATAAATTGGACTCACTTTGGGGGTTCCAAATAGAAGAAAAAACTAGACTAGGGTGTGCTTAGTAATTTGAGTAGGGTGTGCTTAGTAATTTGGGCTTGTGCCAAGCCCACCTTCATGACAAGTGCTTATAGGTTTAGGGTTTCTTTAACCTACCTTCTAGAAGGCTTCTTACAAATGACACCCCTACCCCCTATCTTGTTCTCCAAGACACTTTTTCCTATAAATAGAGTGTCTTGCCTCATGTATTACACATTAAAATTTGAAAGAAAACAAACTCTATCACAGTGCTTAGTAAGCTGAGTCTCCTTTTAACATTGGGTCTTTTCTTGAGTGTTCTTCACTTCAAGTGGCGGCTCTACACCACTCATCTTGGAGTACCTCCTTCTTTAAGTGGCATGACAACACTTCTTTCCATAAGCTTCCTTTCATCCCTTTCTCTTTTTCTTCCTTTTTGCGCCATTTCCATTCCTTTATACATTCTTGTATTCTTCCTTTCCTTTTCGGTTTCCATATTATTTCTTTCCATTATATACTCTTTAAATTTCACACCTCATCATCATCATCATCAACTTATCTTGTGTTTTCTCTTTGCCCTCTAGAGTGCACATTCACACTTACTTAACCACTTGGTTAAATTCGTGTCCAGTGGGAATGTTCTTTGGGTTTCTCACCATAATTGCTAATCTAAAAAAGCTTAAACAAAAGTGAACCCATAAAAATGTGCAATCCTAAAATCAACTCACATCAGTTTCACCTACTATTGAATATGTATTTTGCCTTTGTATATTGCAATATTTCTTCTTTTGACATGGGTCTAGTCTTGATATGTATGTGTCTAGGATTTTTTTGACTTCATCAAATCTTCATACCTGTATTTAACACTTTATGCAGACTTATGTTTAGTCTTCTTACACTTGTGTCTAGTGCTTTCACTACGAGAAAACATAGTTTTAAGGGGAATTTATTTTTACATAGTCCAGGGGTTAAAACCTCTATTAATTCATTTACCCAGAGTTACAGTTTCCCCTACTAAACCATCCCTGGGGAACGTGTTCCTGGGATTTTTTTAAACCTCAGGAAAAGTCTTACAAAACCCCTGTTAAATACCATGGGTTTAAGAACCTCCATAAAATACCATGGGTTTCAAAACCTCTATAAAATACCATGGGTTTCAAAACCTCCATAAAATACCATGGGTTTCAAAACATCCATTACATACCATGGGTTTAAGAACCTCTGTAAAATACCATGAGTTTCAAAATTTTTGTAAAATGACTTGTCATCTGAAATAACCTTTAACCCCATTTTCCACTATCTCTAACTATTCTCCTGACTTCTCTCTTTTACCGTAGACACACTGCTCTCTGGCACAAGCTCAATGACAATCACAATTTAGCCATACTTATGTCTATTATATCTAAGGAGAACAAACACTAAATAAGGCACTATTTTCCAATAAAGCATCTTCCATCACCTTACTGCCCCAACTTGGGTCACAAGCCACCATTACCTAGCTCGATAGTAATTGGTATTTATCATTGCTTTATATATCCTAAGTAATTGGATTATTTGTCAGATGTGTTAAACATAGTCCTTTGATGTCTCTAAATCCCAGTGGATTGCTTGAAGACCCTGTTGCTGGTTGAGTGTGTGTGTCTTGTGTAGTTTGAATTTGTTAATCCACTCAAAGTTATGATCCAAGGTTGCTTGATTCAAGTTCTTTTGAAAAATAGATATTTTCTAAAGAAAGTGGAAAATCAACCTGTTAATATTTCGATTCAACCAGTTGTTTTACACTTAGAGTATTTTGAAAAGAATTTGAAAAAACTTGAATTTGGTTGACTTTGTTGTCAAGCCAATTCAATCGATTGTTTTGTGTTTTCAATCGGTTGATTTTTTGAAAACCTTAACAGAACTTTGTTAAGTTGGTTTAATCTATTTTAAATGTTTTAAACTAATTTTGGATACTCACATTTATTTCTTTTAACAACTATTTGGAGTATAAATAAGTGGTTATACGCTCTTGGTTGTGGTTGATTCAAGATTACACTTTCAAATCAGTTTTCCAAGATTACTTCAAGCTTTGGATCTTTTCTAAGAGTGGGATAGGATTGTGCTGTATCAAGTTTGTTTTGATCTTTGATAATTTTCAGGTGTATTCCATTCTCTTTCTTTTGATTACTGTATTTGTGTAAAGATTGTTGGTGTGCAAATTCAAAGGTTATTTTGAAATCTATGGTATGTTTACCAAAGGTGGTGTGTATTCTTGAAGGGTTCAAGATCACCACTTTGGTGGGTTGTGTGTAATCAAGGTTTTTGATTTCATAATCAATACTTAGTGGTAAGCTGAGGACTGGATGTAGCTCTTGGTTAAGAGTGATCCAGTATAAATTTCCTGTGTGAATCTTTCTATCCCTTCACTCTTTCAATCTGTTTTTGCTTTGTTTTTATAACTACTGATATAAACAACCGATTGTTTCGCAAAAACAACCGGTTGATTTTCTGTTGTTAAGTGTAAAATAGTTTTTAAATTGGCTTAACAGATTTCTAGTTGATTGATTATTCTTTATCTTTCAATCTACCTTCATTATTTGCAAAAATCTTTCATAAATAATTCACCTCCCTCTTGTTTAAGGCTTGTAATTCTAACAAGATGGTGGGCTTCAAAGACATGTGTGTTCTTGGCTTTGAGTGCTTCAAAGGTTGTAAGAACATATTACAAAGAGAAATTAACTTTATTACACTTCACTTTCACAGTGAATTAATTATTGGATGCATTTTAAAATAAAGGCCTTAATTTAAAATATTTCAAAATTATGAGAATTAAATATTAACAATTATAACTAAAACTAAAATTGCAAATAAAATATATGTACATCAAAAGCTGAAACAAAATAAGTCAGGTTTTTTTATGTATGAGCTTGTAACAAAAAAAACTAAGAATTATATAAATCAACTACCATCAATCATAAGAATATGCAAACACTATTGAAATGCTTATTACCCAATATTAGTGGTTGAAATACTTATTATCCAAGTTTATTTTGCTTAGTTTTTAAAATAAATTTTTAAAACTTTAGAAAATATATTTATAATGTAAAGTTACACTTTCAAAATTTTAGAGAATTTAGCTATAAAATATATAAAATATGTTAAAAATATATATTTTTTAATTATTTATTTATAAATAGGTTTAATTTTATTTATTTATCGAAGTGTGAAAAATTTAGAGTGTTTTATAGAGGTTCTACAATAAATTTTTGAAATTTAACGAAGGTTAAAAAAAACCTCCGTTATTTTGTTGAGGTTTCAAAATAAACCTTTGAATCTTATCAAAGGTTAAAAAAACTTCCGTTAATTTGGTGAGGTTGTAGAATAAACTTTTGGAACTTACTGAAACTTAAAAAAACCTTCATTATTTTGCTGAGATTTTAGAATAAACCTTTGGAATTTAACGAAGGTTCAAGAAACATTTGTTATTCGGCTAAGGTTTTAAAATGAACCTTTGGAATTTAACAAAGGTTAAAAAACCTCCATTATTTTGATGAGGTTTTAAAATAAACCTTTGAAATTTAACAAAGGTCAAAAAAACCTCTGTTATTTTGATGAGGTTTTAGAATAACCGTTGAAAATTAACAAAGGTTAAAAGAACCTAATCAATTCTTAGGGTCATATTAACCTCTGCTAAATAACCTCCATTAAAACCTTTTTTTCTTGTAGTGTTTATGTAGACTTCATCTAATCTATGTATCGATTATGTCTATGTTTGATTATTAAGTCTTAGAGACTTATGTAATCATTTAAACACTTAGTAGCTTTGTTAGAAACATTAAAATATGTATTATTTCTTATCAAAACTATGAGTATCTTTGACAAGACTCTCATATTTAAACTTGCGTTTAATTATATAATTGCCGCCTATGCCTCAACAATCTTTCCCTTTTTATTATGAAAAATAATATTAGTTTTATGTAGGGGAAAAACATATTTCTTTTTGTTTATCTAGTAACTTATTTTACTTAGTATTTTCCAAAAGGAATTAGAGTGTAACTTATTTTTAGATTAATTACACGATGTGTTTTACAAAGTGTAAAGCATGATAACTTAGGTGACAAGTTTTTTTTAAGCCTAAGAAAACAAATTTTTTCTTGCTAAAGTTTGTTTGCCTACTCTAGTTGTCCAAATAAATTTTTTAGCAAAACATCAGGCATATAAAAGTGTATTTAACATTATCAAAGCAAATAAAGATAATACATTTATTAGAAAGCACAAAAGATATTAACAAATCATGAGCCTTCAAAGCATATATATATATATATATATATATATATATATATATATATATATATAAGAATATTATAAGAGAAAGAGAGAAAGTAACTTGTTAGAGTAAAGTCAAACAAACCTTGAATAACTGTGATTAAGCATTGTCAAACAATAAAGGGCAAACATGAACATGCTTCATATGTACGAAGATAATTTTGAAACAGATAATGTGAGATACAAATGTTTCATTTGATAGAAGATATAGTATATTATGTTATCTTGCTTTGTCTGATAAGCAAAGCCTTAATTAGATGACACATAGTTTTTAAGTTAACGTTGTACTTAATGGAATTCTTTATGAGCTTATTCTGTGTTGCAAAAAATGTTCTCATCTCCATGTTAACAAAAAATATATTTTAAAGCTCTTGTCAACATCAAAGATTTGTTAGAGGAAAGGCTAAAGTTTTTTTGTATATCAACACACATCCTGACATGCCTTATGTAAACTCTATAAGGGTTATTTGTCATGTACAATCTAATGCTTTACTCCAGTTTGGATAATAGGTCTTTGACCAAGGTATGTTAAGCCATGATAGTTATCAAGATGTTCCTTAAAGAAGATATAAGCATTTAATACTACATGGAGCATATTTAATGAATCTTTACATTGCTACATGGACAAACAAATGCTTTAAGATGCAGATTTAAACTAAAGCTTCGCAACATGTAGAAAAAGATTTACAACGATTCTTTTTTCAACTTCTTATATAAAGCAATCTTCCAAGTTGAAGAATAAGATTAAGTTATAAAGAGTTGTTGAGACATTGTTAATTTTTTGGCTCAGAGCTTTTTGCACCCTAAGCTTCGCAAGAACATTATTTGTGTTTGTTAGCAAACTAAAAGAGTGTTTTATCTTTATATTCATGGAAAGATGTTATTCTTGTCTAGTTAAGAAACTCAATGATCTTTTAGATCACCCCTACTCAATGTTGCTTTCTCGGGTATGTTAAGTCATGTTAGTTATCAAGATGTTCCTTAAAAAAGATATAAGCATTTAATACTACATGCAACATATTTAATGAATCTTTACATTGCTACATGGACAAACAAATGCTTTAAGATGCAGATTTAAACTAAAGCTTCTCAACATGTAGAAAAAGATTTACAACGATTCTTTTTTCGACTTCTTATATAAAGCAATCTTCCAAGTTGAAGAATAAGATTAAGTTGTAAAGAGTTTTTGAGACATTGTTAATTTTGTTGCTTAAAGCTTTTTGCACCCTAAGCTTCACAAGAACATTATTTGTGTTTGTTAGTGTACTGGACCAAAACTCGTAGCGCTTAGAACTCGTTGGTCGAACCTTGGCATTTTCCTCATGCAGGTCAGCTCGACACATGGGCCTTACTTACCATCTGATTGGGCTATAGGTACACGTATATATTAAACTCTCATGCATGTATATAGGATAATCCTACACGAATGAGATTAAGTACTAAGGTAAAGAAACGTAATGGGCTTAGGGGCATTCTTAGAGTGTCCAAGTCTATGATAAGTAAAGTATTAACTGTAAGGCTCAAGCCTGTAAACACTAACAACCCAGGTAAAGCTATATGCATGGCACGAAATAGCATATGAATGGGTGTGTATTGGCGTGGACATACGACCGAATGGTTATGGGCGGGACCTTGCGCCAAGGTTACGAGGCTGACCCAATTTGCTTAATGGGCTTGAAGCGTGTAACAAAGCTGCCATGTGCTGATAATCAGTGGCATGCGCTTAAAGATAAAGATGCTTAAAGATAAAGATATATATATATATATATATATATATATATATGGTTATTCATATGTTTGTTACAACTACATATAGATATGTTTGTTAATATCACGTAAGATTTTCCTATTATGTGTATATGTCTGTTGCACGTGAAACACCCTTTGATAGTGCTAACCCTAAAAAGATAAGGATGCGAACATACATATAATAGAAGAAACACCTGCAGTCTGGGACCTAAAGATTATTGGTGCATGTGGTAGGGGGTTGTTATGTTAGAGATATAAGATAATGTGTTTATTTTCAATTAATATTTGTTTATCTTAAGTGCAACAAGAACATGGTACGCTATAAAAAGGGGCTTAAGGTCCTAGGTGAAGGTATGCAATTCTGAATACACTTTTAAATACTGAAACTACTTGTTTCTTATTCGTTCACAAAGTCCTTACTGACTTGAGCGTTGAGCGTGACCGACTATGAGGGCGCCCTTTGTCTTACAGGTAAAGTATCCAACAACCAAGGAAGGTGCAGATTCCAGGGGAGACAGGTGGAGCCTGAACCAGTCATAGAGTCAACCGGCGACCAGCCAACCGGTAAGAACAGTTAGCAAACTAAAAGTGTGTTTTATCTTTATATTCATTTGAAAGATGTTATTCTTGTCTAGTTAAGAAACTCAATGATCTTTTAGATCACCCCTACTCAATGTTGTTTTCTCGGGTCCTTCATCTGCATGGCATCAAGACATATATAATCTGTCAAGCAACGATAATAGTGAAGAATGGAACGTGGCGAAGAAGCATGTAGTCGACGAGTTAAAGCAAGCTATGAGTGGGTTTCATAAGTATGTCTACGTACTTCACTCTCAAATTGAGTAAGAGGAAGCATATGTTAAGACTAGATGATATAGTAAATCTTAGATGATCTTATGATAAGAGACTCCAAGCATGTTTTGATTATAACAAAAAATGATCTCTAATGTTATAAATATAGAAATTATCAAAACACATCACACAATAGAAATTATCACTATTTTTGGTTTAGAGAGTAGTGTTTAGGCCAGGCTTCAGATATCCATGCAATGTGCTAACTTTGAAACATAGAAACTTAATACAAAACCAATTTTGAATATCTAAAATCACTTACTTAGCTTGATCCTTTCTTTGTAGCTCACTCAGCTCTCCAGGTGGTTGCTCTCCTGATGCAATGCTTTAGAGACTATCCTTGATCAGGATGAGTTGCTTCTACCCTCAGTGATTTTCTCTTTGTTAGCTTTGCTTCCTTGTTAGTTGTTAGTTCACGGATTAGGACATTTATACAAAACAAAAATATAACTACTTACTAATATATTAAATAGACAATTTTAAATTCTAATTACAAATTACAAGATAGATTTAAACTTCATTCCTCTACTTCATTTTGAATTTTCTTCTCTAGGTTGATTTAATGCTCCAAGAATACTATTGAAAAATTCTTCACTATTTGTAGCAGAAAATTCGGCTCCTTCTATTTGCTCTACACACAGTGCTTGTTGTGAAGCATTAGCATCTTGAAGTGGTCCAAATGACATTAATTGTTCTTCAGTGTCCTCCATCATAAGTTCAAAAATCTCTTTTACTCCATTATTAGTTTTGCATTGATGTTTATTATTGAGTCTCTAGGACAAACTAAGTTCTTCTAAATTATTTATATCATCACTGGAAGATAGTTGGTTGACTTATGGAGTTGTTGATTCTAGGAAAATAGAGAAAATATATTAAACAATACAGTGTAAGCTCTATGATTAGAAACCAGTTGCTGCTGAATATGTTCCAGAGCATCTCCCATCCTTGACTCATCTTGAATAGCTTTAGGTGTAATCTGCTTAACTGCAGATTCTTCTTCGAGATTGGCTATTCTGCTTTTGGTATTTGATAATCACTATGATAGGTGTAGTGAGTCCATGTAAGCTTTGTTAAATGATGGTGTGATGATGCTTACACTCTTAATCCATACTCTTTGCATAGTTTAGAGATCTCAACTAGGAAAAACTAAAGGCTTTGTAGTACCTCCTGTTGAAGATGGATGATGCTCCTTAAAGACTATATATGTTTGATGTAGCAAATGTTGTGCTTTGCTTTGAAGCTAGTCATAATGCATTAGGTGGTTTTGTATATAGGTTAGAGTGAGTTTAAGGTAGACTTTTGCTTCGTGACCTACCTCATATGCCTAATCAAGGTGGTAAGATCAAGCACAAGAAGTTATTCAAAGTTTCCCTAAAAACTACCTTAAGTTTTTCTAAAAATAAGCTTTCTGCAGAAAAATAAATCTGTTGTTCTGTAAAACAACAGGTTCTTTCTAAATTGTGCCTTTGCTGTTAAAGTCTTTCTCAAAGTTTTGTTTTGGCACAAGTGAACCTGTCCCAGCCCTTTTACCGTTGTGCTAAGCTAGAGACAGTTGAAAATCTCTCTTTGTCTTTTCAAAAAAATAAATCCATTTATTTTAACTTCAATCTATTGATTTTATAACAATTTTAACTGTTTTTTGAAAAGAAGTTAGAAATTGTTTTCTATGTAAAGAGAGGCACATCTCAGATGAAAGCTAAGTTGAGCAATCACATTTTAAATAGAGATAAATTGTTTTTAGTGAGAGGAAAAAGGATTTGAATGAGTTTTTGAAAGGTTTTCTAAAAGAACTTCAAGAGTGCTTGTTCTTTGTGAAGCCTTGATCAAGGTGAAGGTGCTGTCACTGTTGGACTACAATCTGGGCCAATGTTTTGGGTTCTTAGATCTTCTGTTCAGGTGTTTTTGTTCCTTAATTCATTTCTGTAAAGGTGTTTATGTTAGACACTTCTTGATAGCGTTTCTTGAAGTGCAAGTAGTGTTGAAATAGGTTTTTTCAGCTTTGAGTGCCTTGTTCTTGTAGGGTTTAAGGTTTTGTAATTGATTTGATCTATTTTAGTGGATTTTGCCTTGGTGTAAGGTAAAACTGGATGTAGCTCTTGATGAGTGAACCAGTATAACCTATTTGTGCATCTCTCTTCTTAATCTCTACACTGCTTTTCTGAATAATTTGATAATCTGCCAGAAAATAAATCTGTTGAACTAAAATTGAAACTGTTATTTCTGGGTTTGTTCTTTTTGTTCTTCATAGATTCTAAAAAGGTTCTTTGTTTGTGAATTCTTGAATCTGTGTTATGTTTGTTTTAAGAGGATAATAAACAAGTCAAACCAAATTTATTAAAGGTTCTTATTAGTTTCAAGATTGCTCGTTAAAAGATTCAAAGATTTAATTCTTGGTGTGAATCTTGTTTTCTTTGTTGCTGTAAGAACATTTTCACTGTTCTAGAAAATCTCTTTTAATCTCAAGCTAATCAGATAAAGGTTTAGGTTTTGATATAGTAATCAGAAAATAAATCAGTTATTTTAAGAATCAATCTATTCTTTTTCTGTGATTTTCTGAAAAACAGTTTCGGTTTGCGAAAATTCTATAAGCTCAATTCACCCCCCTCTTGAACTTAGACATTGCTAAACCCAACAATTGGTATCAAAAGCTAGGACTTGAGTTTTACTCAAGTTTGTGTGCAATATGTCTGAGTTTAAAATGCCTTTTGTTGAGGGTTCATCTATTAATAAACCCCCTGTGTTTGTTGGAGTGAATTATGCTTTCTGGAAAATAAGAATGAAAATTTTCATGGAATCTATTGACTTTGGTATTTGGGATGCTGTGATCAATGGACCTTTTGTGCCTATGCAGGTTATCAAGGAAGAATCAGTGAAGAAACCATGGTCTGAATGGAGTGACAGTGAAAGAAAAAAGGCTCAATATGACTCAGTTGCCAAAAACATCATAACTTCTGCATTGACAATGGATGAATTCTTCAGAATATCTCAGTGCAATTCGGCTAAGGAAATGTGGGAGATTCTGGAGGTGACACATGAAGGCACGAATGATGTGAAGAGATCAAGGAAACATTCACTTATCCAAGAATATGAGCTTTTCAAGATGCAACCTGAAGAAAGCATTATTGATGTACAGAAGAGGTTTACTCACATTGTAAACCATCTTACTGGATTGGGAAAAGTGTTTGATAGAGAAGAACTCAATATAAAAGTGCTGAAGTGCCTTGATAGGAGCTGGCAACCTAAAGTCACTACAATTTCAAAAAGTAAAGATTTGTCTAAGCTATCTACTGCTGCACTTTTTGGAAAATTAATGGAGCATGAGTTAGAGCTCAAAAGGCTGAAAGAGCAAGAAATAGCGGAAAGAAAAATTAAATGACTTGCATTGAAAACAAGTGCACAAAATGAAAGCAGTGAGGAAGAAGAGAATACTGAATATGATGAAACATTAAGTCTGCTCCCAAGAAAGTTCAGCAGATTTCTGAAGAAGAAAGGCAGAGATAGGACTCAACAAAAGAAGAGGTATTCTAAACCAAATGAATTAAATTCCTCTAACTACACCTATTTTAGTTGTGGTAAGGCAGGACATATCAAGATTGATTGTCCAAACAATCAAGTGAAGGAAAAACCAACTAGCAAGAAGGTTGATAAAAGAAAAGGAAAAGGGGCTTACATCTCATGGGAAGATAATGAAGTTTCGTCCACAAGTGATTCATCAACTACAAGTGAAGAAGTAAATCTTTACTTCATGGTGAATGATGAAGGATCAATCTCTGATTCGGTAAGTGATTTCTCTATTGATTCTGAGAGCTATGATCAATTGCTAATTGCATTTAAAGAAACCCATGATGAAGCAAATAGGTTGGCTGTAATATGTAATAAGTTGAGAAGTGCAAATAATCATCTTGAACCTAAGGTGAAGTCTCTTGAGGAAGAGTTGCATAAAGCTAAAACTGAACTTGTCAATCTTGAATTAACATGTTTGCATGAATCTATAAAAACCTGTGAAAACTGTAAAAAGCTGGAAAAAAAGGTTGATTATCTGCTGAAAACATTGTCTAATTTCACTAAGGGAAGGGATAATCTTGAGACTCTTTTAGGGTCACAAAATGCTATTTTTAACAAAAATGGAATTGGTTATAATCCTGGAAAGAAAAACAATGTTAAAAAGTTGTCCAGTTTCTTTGTTCCCTCAAAAACAAGTTTTTCCTCTTTCAACAATGTTAAAAAAGTACATCCTGTTTCTTGTTTTTATTGTATGAAGTCTGGTCATACATATAGAACATGCAGAATTAGAAAGTATCTTGTTCCAAAAGGTTTAGTTAAATGGCTTCCTAAAGAAATGTGATCATCTGTCTGGACCCAAAAACTATAGGGTATCAAATACTGTTGCTGTTTATTTTGCAGAAAAGCAGCAGAAAAGTGAATCAATGGTATTTGGACAGCGGATGCTCCAAACATATGATTGGAGATTTCACTCAGTTTACAGATTTAAAACTCAAAGCTGAAGGGTATGTTACCTACGGGGAGAATAACAAGGGAAGAATACTTGGAAGAGGAAATTTAGGAACCAAAGGATCAACCTTAATTGAAAATGTGCTATACGTGGAAGGATTGAAACACAGCCTCCTGAGCATCAGTCAACTATGTGACAAGGGTTATAATATCAACTTTGAAACCAACAAATGCACAATATCAAATAAGGAATTTGGTAAGGTGTTGTTCACAGGTAAAAGGGTAAATAATATCTACCTCTTAGATATCATGAACAATAACACTAAAACTGAATGTCTCTTATCAAAAAGTGATGAGTCTTGGTTGTGGCATAAAAGGTTGGCACATATCCATACAAAACATTTGAATAAGCTAAAATCAAAGAATCTCGTTTCTGGTTTACCAAACATTAAGTTTCAAAATGACAGATTATGTGACGCATGTGTTAAAGGTAAACAAATCAGAACTTCCTTTAAATCTAAAGATATAGTTTCTACAAAACAACCTTTGGATGTTCTACATATGGATCTGTTTGGACCTTCTAGAACTGCTAGCTTGGCTGGAAACTTATATGCTCTAGTAGTTGTTGATGATTTCTCAAGATATACATGGACTTTTTTTCTTGCTGCTAAACATGATGCTTACAAATGCTTTAAGAAACTAGCTAAAGTTTTACAGAATGAAAATGGCTATTGCATAAAACAGATTCGTAGTGACCATGGGGGAGAGTTTCAGAATGCTAAGTTTGATAGATTCTGTGAAAAACATAGGATAATACATAGCTATTTAGCCCCGAGGACTCCCTAACAAAATGGTGTTGTTGAAAGGAAAAATGGATCACTAGAGGAGCTTGCTAGAACCATGTTAAATGAGTTTGATCTACCTAAATATTTCTGGGCAGATGTTGTCTATACAGCTTCTTACGTGCTTAATAGGACAATAATTAGACCCATCTTGAATAATATTTAAGAAAACCCCATATGAGCTATATAAGGCTAGAAAAGCCTAGCATTAGTCATCTTAAGGTTTTTGGTTGCAAGTGTTTTATCTTGAATAATGGGAAAGATAATCTAGGAAATTTTGACCCTAAATCTGATGAAGGTATTTTTATTGGTTATGCTTAGAATGGATATGCTTATAGGATTTACAACAGAAGATTGCTTTATGTAGAAGAATCAATGCATGTGGTATTTGATGAATCTAATAAATACCTGCTGAAACCTATTATGGATGAACCTGATATAGATGACTTAAGAACTATTCTTCACAAAAAGAAATTGATTGATTTAGATGCTACTGACCCTTGTTCTGCAAAAGAATATGTTATTCCTGCAGATTTACCTAAGGAGTGGAAGACTCCTAAAGACTTAACACTTGACAATGTCATTGGCAATATTGAAAAAGTGGTTTCAACTAGAAATTCTCTTAAGAATTTCTGGTTGAAACCATGGCCTTTGTCTTACAAGTAGAACCTAAAAATCTAAAGGAAGCCTTGTAGGACAACAACTGGATTACAACTATGCAAGAAGAACTAAATCAGTTTACAAGAAATGAAGTCTGGTCCTTAGTTCCAAGAACACCTGAGATGAACACTATAGGAACAAAATGGGTATACAGAAATAAGATGGATGAGCATGGAGCAATCACAAGGAATAAGGCAAGACTGGTTGCCAAAGGATATAACTAGGAAGAGGGAATAGATTATGACGAGAAATATGCACCAGTGGCAAGGCTTGAAGCTGTCAGACTGCTCTTAGCATTCTCCTGCATCAAAGGATTCAAATTATTCCAAATGGATGTTAAAAGCGCATTTCTGAATGGGTATATCAATGAAGAAGTATATGTCTCACAACCCCCAGGTTTTGAAGACTATAGAAATCCAGAACATGTATTCAAGCTAAGGAAGGCACTCTACGGGCTTAAACAAGCTCCTAGACAATGGTACGAAAGGTTGAGCTTTTTTCTGTTGTCACAAGGATATGAATGTGGTACTTCAGATAAAACTTTATTCATGAAGAAGGAGAAGGATGACATAATTCTTGTCCAAGTGTATGTAGATGATATCATCTTCGGATCAATGAATGAGAACTTATGTGAAGCTTTTGTTGAAACAATGAAGAATGAATTTGAAATGTCTATGATGGGAGAATTAAATTACTTCCTGGGACTACAAGTCAAATAATTAAAGGATGGAATCTTCATTAAAAGATCTGTTAAGGAAATTCGAGATGGACAAATGCAAGGCAGTCAGCACACCCATCTCTACCAGCTGTCATCTAGATCAAGATCTAGTAGGAAAATTAGTATATCAAACAAAATATCGTGGGATCATTGGTTCATTGTTGTATCTTACTGCCAACAGACCTGATATAATGTTCGCAATGTGTATATGTTCAAGGTTTCAATCAGCTCCAAAAGAGTCACACCTAAATGCAGCCAAGAGGATCTTAAAATACCTACAAGGAACAAAGGATGTTGGTTTGTGGTATTCCAGCAGTGTTTCTTTAACTCTAACAGGATTCTCTGACTCAGATTTTGCAGGGTGTAAACTTGATAGGAAGAGCACTAGTGGAACCTGCCATATGCTTGGATCAAGCTTGATATCTTGGTACTGCAAAAAGCAAGCCTGTGTTGCTCTCTCCACAGCTGAAGCTGAATATATTGCAGCAGGAAGTTGTTGTGCTCAAACTTTGTGGTTAAAACAACAACTAAGTGACTTTGGTGTTGTCCTAAATAATATACCTATAATTTGTGACAATACCAATGCTATTAACTTGTCAAAAAATCATGTCATGCATTCAAGGACCAAACACAAAGAAATAAGGCGTCATTTTTTAAGAGAGCATGTTGCAAGTGGAACCTGTGAAATTAAGTTTGTTGGAACTAAGTTACAACTTGCTGATCTGTTCACAAAACCTATATCCAAAGAAAGGTTCAATTTTCTGCTAAATGAACTAGGGATCATCAGTATAAATTGCTCACAGCAGTAGAATTTAAATCTGTTATTTCTCTTTTTAATCTGTTTATTTCTGGTTCTGAAATCTACATGACTAGGAAAGAGAAAACTTGTTTGACCTTTGACTGTTTTACTGCTTTGACCAACAGGTTTATGGCTGTTTTATCTAGAAATTCAAACTGACTTCAAGTGATTGGAAAACAGATTTATATTAATGGTTGAAACACCTTTTCAAAATGTTTTTGCTCCTTTCCAAAAACTGCAAACTACTGCAGGAATCAAATCTATACTGGTTCTGCGTTTTTTAATTTGTTTTACTTCCACACTCCAACTCTGTTATGCATTAATAAAATCTGTTTCTTTCTATAAATAGTAGTACTCAAAACCAATAGTTTTCACATTCATCTTCTCCTTGCAAATTCTCAGGTTATCTCATATTCTTTAATAACACAGTGCTTTCCAGTTTTCCAATTTTCTATCATACTAATTCTATGTTTTCCAGTTTTAGTTTCTTTCTGATAAATAGGAACAAGTTTCAGAAATGGCATCCTTGGTATACAGAAGGAAGAAATCCCAAGAGCAAAAGAATAGTTCTCAAGGCATTTTGGAGAGATGGTTCGATGGGGATGTTGAAGCCATAAATACCTACTTAGATGAGATAAGTAGAAAACAAGTAAATGTGCCAAAGATTCTCGAGTTTTCATGGATGAAGAGTGAAAAACTGACCGAACCCATATCATTTCTCAAGCACCAGAGACTGAAGTTGTTTCTTGAAATGACTGGCAACATTTATCTAGATCTAGTGAAGGTGTTCTATACCAATCTGACCCTTGACAGGAAAAATTTGGTTTCCCATGTAAAAGGAGTCAAAATAAAAATAACTAGTGAGGTTTGGAGAAACATTGCTGGAATCAAATATTCAGGCCTTAAGGTGGGAAAGGGGAACATAACCAGAATTCAAGAGTTTAACAAGATCCAATTCTACACAAGCTACATGAGAGATCAGACTCAACCAGTAAACAGGTTTCATACAGGTAACCTGAACCTAACTCCTAGATTTCTAGCCTATGTTATTGCCTGGCAGCTAACACCTAGAGGAAGTAACCATGCTACACTGCATGAGGAAGATCTAATTCTACTCTACTGCCTTATGAATCGTATAAAAATCAATTGGATTTGTGCCATGACAGAGCATATGCTCAAATCCAAAAGATTGACTGATTAGAGATTTCCTTATGCTATTTCAAAATTAATCGATTGTTTTGAGATTAACACCACTAATGAGAAAAACGAGCCAATCAAAGCAATCATTGAAATAGAAAATTCCACACTCATGAAGATGGGCTTTCTCAAGGAAGGTGAAGCATGGGTTTTCAGAAGGATAACTGCTACTAGAATGGAACATGGTGCTTCCAACCACAACAATGATGATGATGAAGAAGCTGCTGAACACTCATGTTACGAAATACCCCAGACATCATCTCACAAGGTGGATTCACCCGCACAACCATCTACTCACCAAAGGCCTAATTCACTAGCACCACCATTTATGCATGACGACTTGGCTGCTACAAATCAGAAAGCTTACTTTGAGATGACCCAAGCCAGGTTCCAGCACCTAGACTACCAGATTGAAGGAGTCTAGGAACAACTGGTTGAACTTTACTACAGGGACTAATTATCTCCTTTCCAAATATTGCTCTTCTTATGTCTATTGAACATTATGTTTTCATTTACTTTGTTTTGGTGCATGTTTCTATTCTGGACTGTAATAGCACCCTAAGACTGTTATGTATGGCTATTATCTGGTTTCATATTTTCTATGCCCCAATGTTGTTTGTGTTGAACCAAGTGGAGTTCAAGGTTTTGAAGAATCCAAATCCTTTGAAGGATGATGAAGCCTCTGCTTGTGTGATGCTGCTGTGCTACTTTATAGTTTTGTTCTGGGGTAGTTCAAAGTGTAAACCAATATTAGATTTAATCTCAAAGCAAAAAGCATCTCAATCTTTAATGAAACAAAGTGTTTTTCAAACTAAGTTGAAACAACCGATTGTTCTGTCGAGACAACCGATTGTTTATACTTAGATGTTTTAAGAAAGTTTGAAAATTGTTTTAAAAGAGGAAAACTGTTAAGTAACAAAACAACCGATTGATTCGAGGAAACAATCGATTGTTTGTTCTGTAACCTTAACAGAAAAACTGTTTTCTTTGACTGAGCTTTAAATGATTTGAAACTGAATACGCTCCAGTCATTAAATGCTTTGACCAATCTTTTTGAAAGCAATTATGGATAAACAATCTTTCCTTTTATAAATCAGAAGATCTGAATTATATAAGTGTTTTTGGTTTTGAAAAAAAAAAAAAGAACTAAGAACTGAAAAAGAGATTGCTGAAGTGCTTGAGAGATTGATTGAAGTATTGGGATAGGATTTTCACTTGTATTGATTTCAGATCTCATCTGTAACAAGTGTAATTCTGTAAACTGTTGAATCTTTTCTGTATACGTTACTGAGATTGTCTGTGTGACCTTGAGGTATTCAAGATCAAAGATCTCAGTGTTGACCAAGGAGAGTGTGTGTCTTGAAGGGTTCAAGGTCATTCTCTTGGTTGTTATGTAAGTAATCTGGGTTTGATTGCTTAGTGGATTTCCTCAGGGTTCCAAGAAGACTGGACGTAGCTCTGGGTTAGAGTGAACCAGTATAAAACTCTGTGTACAAATCTCTCTATCCCTTACTCTTTAAATTCAGTTTGTTTATTATATGCTGATATAAACAACCGATTGTTTCGAAGAAACAACCGATTGTTTTCTTGGCAGTGTTGTTTTGCTCACTGTTTTGGCAAACTGAATTGTTTAATCCTTTGATTTCTGAAAGATATTCATTCTGTTCTGTAAAAGTTTTGCGAAAACCCTTTAAACCATTCACCCCCCCTCTAGTTTAAAGCCATATTTCCTAACAATTGGCATCAAGAGCTTGGTTCTTGAAAGTCATTCAAGTTTATCCTAAAATCTTTTTTCTATGGCTGGAAAAATATCTTTTGAGGAGGGTGCTTCAATCTACAAACCACCTTTATTCTGTGGATTGAATTATAAGTTTTGGGAAGCAAGAATGAAAATCTTTATTGAATCAATTGATCAAAGAATTTGGGACTCAATTGAGAATGGCCCTTACATTCCAAAATTCAAAAAGAATAATTCCTTTATTGTAAAACCTTTGTCCAAATGGACAGATGAGGAATGTAAGATGGTTCAGCTTGATAGGTCTGCTCAAAACATCATAGCTTCTGCACTGGATACTAATGAATTTTTCAGGATTACAAAGTGCAAAACTGCTAAGGAAATGTGGGAGACTCTCAAGGCTGCTCATGACTCAAAGGAAGCAATGACAAAGAGTCAAGTAAGAAGGAAGAAAAGGCAGAATAAGAAAAGTCTCAATCTTTGCTTAATGGCCAGAAAGGAGGATGACTCATGTAGTGTAAGTTCATCAAACTCTGAAAATAATAGTCAATTGCTTCAAGCCTTTCAAGCAACACATGAAGAAGCAAACAGATTGGCTCTCTTAAACAATAGATTGAAAGAAAAGAATAGCTGGCTTAAAAATAGGGTAAAAGCACTGGAAGAGGATTTAGAAAATTCAAAAATGGATTTTGAAAATCTGGAAATCATTTACAAAAACTCCTCTTGCAAGTGTGATACTCTAATTTGTGAAAATTGTGAAAATCTTGAAAAGAAGGTACATTATCTTGTTAAAATAGTGGATAAGCTTTCAAAAGGCCAATCTAACTTTGAGAGTGTGCTAGCATCTCAAAAGTGTGTTTTTGGAAAATCAGGATTGGGCTTTAATCCACAAAACCAGCAAGATAGGTTTTCAAAATCATTTTCAAGGGTGCCAGAAAAACAATCGATTGGACCATCGAAACAATCGGTTGTTACATGTTTCTATTGCATGAAGAGAGGTCATTCTGTGCGATTCTGTAAAATCAGGAAACATGCTGTTCCTAAAGGGTTTATGAAGTGGATTCCCAAGAAAAATGAAGATTGTTTTAATGAGTATAACCCAGATGGACCCTCATTCATAAGGGGACCAAATCTATGTACTTGAGAATTTTCTTTGTAGGAAAACTTGGAGGAAAGAAAGCAGCTGTGGTATCTGCACCTCAAAGTCTTTGGCTGTAACTGTTTCATTCTCAACAATGGAAAGGAAAGCTTGGGAAAATTTGATGAGAAAGCTGACCTTGGCATTTTCATTGGTTATTCCCTCACAAGCCATGCTTATAGAGTCTACAACAAAAGGTTAATGACTGTAGAAGAATCAGTTCATGTAGTCTTTGATGAGGTAGATCGCAGAATCAGTGAGAACCCAAAGATCAGTGCTGAGGAAGACGAACAGAGCATCAGTTTGGAGAAGCTGGATATCTGTGCAGAAAAACAACCGGTTGATTCGCAGAAACAACCGATTGAAATTCTGCAACAGAGTGAGCTGCCCAAAGAGTGGAGAATTCCCAGAGATCTGTCAGTGGATAACATCATAGGGCAGATAAAGGAAGGTGTCTCCACACGTAGCTCCATCTCAAACTTCTGCAGATACACAGCTTTTGTCTCTCAAATTGAACCAAAGTCAATTGAAGAAGCTCTCAAGGATGAGAAGTGGGTTGAAGCTATGCAAGAAGAGCTAAATCAATTCGAAAGAAATGAGGTATGGTTTCTTGTTCCTAGAACTAATGAAATGAATATTATTGGTGCAAAATGGGTTTTCAGGAACAAGCTAGATGAGGAAGGAGTGATCACAAGAAATAAAGCAAGGCTAGTTTCCAAGGGCTACAATCAAGAAGAGGGCTTAGACTATGGTGAAACCTTTGCTCCTGTGGCTAGATTGGAGGCTGTGAGGCTGCTGCTGGCCTTTGCATGTATGAGTGGTTTTAAACTCTTCCAAATGGATGTAAAAAGTGCTTTCTTGAATGGCTACATCAATGAGGAAATCTATGTAGATCAACCACCGGGTTTTGAAGACCACAAGTATCCCAATCATGTTTTCAAGTTGAAGAAAGCTTTGTATGGTCTGAAACAAGCTCCAAGGAAGTGGTATGAGAGGCTTAGCAACTTTCTGCTATCTCTTGGCTATGAAAGAGGAATGGTAGACAAGACTCTCTTCATCAAGAAGTCACATGCAGAAATAATTCTTGTGCAAATATATGTTGATGACATCATCTTTGGTGCTACACAAGATAGGTTGTGTGAAGAATTTGTGGCTGCTATGAAAGGTGAGTTTGAAATGTCTATGATGGGAGAACTATCTTTCTTTCTTGGATTGCAGGTTAAACAAACAAAGGATGAGATCTTCTTAAGTCAATCAAAGTATTGCAAGAAGATTCTCAAAAAGTTTGAAATGGAAAATTGCAAAGAGGCAAGCACTCCAATGCCATCAAGCTGCTACATGGATGCAGATACTGCTGGAAAGAGTATAGATCAAACAAAGTTCAGAGGTTTGATTGGATCATTGATTTATCTAACAGCAAGTAGGCCAGATATCATGTTTGCAGTGTGGCTATGCTCAAGGTATCAAGCAAATCCTAAAGAGTCACACTTCAAAGCTGCCAAGAGGATTCTGAAATATCTCAAAGGAACATCATCTGTAGGCTTATGGTATCCTTCTCATTCTCCAATACACTTAATTGGTTATTCAGATTCTGATTTTGCAGGTTGTAAGCTAGATAGAAAAAGCACAAGTGGCACTTGTCTTGGCTCTAGCCTAATCTCATGGCATAGCAAGAAGCAAGCATGTGTTGCTCTCTCAACTGCAGAGGCAGAATATATTGCTGCTGGTAGCTGTTGTGCACAGATTCTATGGCTCAAACAACAACTTGCAGATTTTGGATTACAAATCAGCAAAGTTCCTTTGATGTGTGATAACACAAGTGCAATCAATCTTACCAAAAATCAAATCCAGCACTCAAGGACCAAACATATTGAAATAAGACATCATTTCATCAGAGATCATGTGCAAAATGGGAACTGTGAAGTAAAGTTTGTGGAGACCAAACTGTAGCTAGCTGACATCTTCACAAAGCCTTTGCCAAAAGAGAGGTTTTTCTTTTTAAGAAATGAGTTAGGTATTCTTGATCTAAATAATCTCTCTTAAAATCTGTGTTTGGTACATGTTAAAATCTATTTGTGAAGACAAATAGGGGGAGATTTATTGGTACTTGTATATCTGTATCTTATTTGCATAAAAATGTTTAAATCTCTGAGTATAAAAGTGTTTTTCTGCTGCTGCTGATAGAAACAATCGATTGTTTCGTGTAAACAACCGATTGAATTTTATGTTAAAAGAGGTATAATCTAACTGGCTGCTGTAAGAAGCTTTGGATGGTACAAATGTTTTCTTTGCAGGAACTGCTTCAGATTTAATCAGTACTACACAAGCACCAGGGATTTGTCTTCATCAAATAGGGGGAGATTGTTGAACCAAGTGGAGTTCAAGGTTTTGAAGAATCCAAATCCTTTGAAGGATGATGAAGCCTCTGCTTGTGTGATGCTGCTGTGCTACTTTATAGTTTTGTTCTGGGGTAGTTCAAAGTGTAAACCAATATTAGATTTAATCTCAAAGCAAAAAGCATCTCAATCTTTAATGAAACAAAGTGTTTTTCAAACTAAGTTGAAACAACCGATTGTTCTGTCGAGACAACCGATTGTTTATACTTAGATGTTTTAAGAAAGTTTGAAAATTGTTTTAAAAGAGGAAAACTGTTAAGTAACAAAACAACCGATTGATTCGAGGAAACAATCGATTGTTTGTTCTGTAACCTTAACAGAAAAACTGTTTTCTTTGACTGAGCTTTAAATGATTTGAAACTGAATACGCTCCAGTCATTAAATGCTTTGACCAATCTTTTTGAAAGCAATTATGGATAAACAATCTTTCCTTTTATAAATTAGAAGATCTGAATTATATAAGTGTTTTTGGTTTTGAAAAAAAAAAAAGAACTAAGAACTGAAAAAGAGATTGCTGAAGTGCTTGAGAGATTGATTGAAGTATTGGGATAGGTTTTTCACTTGTATTGATTTCAGATCTCATTTGTAACAAGTGTAATTCTGTAAACTGTTGAATCTTTTCTGTATACGTTGCTGAGATTGTCTGTGTGACCTTGAGGTATTCAAGATCAGAGATCTCAGTGTTGACCAAGGAGAGTGTGTGTCTTGAAGGGTTCAAGGTCATTCTCTTGGTTGTTGTGTAAGTAATCTGGGTTTGATTGCTTAGTGGATTTCCTCAGGGTTCTGAGAAGACTGGACGTAGCTCTAGGTTAGAGTGAACCAGTATAAAACTCTGTGTACAAATCTCTCTATCCCTTACTCTTTAAATTCAGTTTGTTTATTATATGCTGATATAAACAACCGATTGTTTCGAAGAAACAACCGATTGTTTCGAAGAAACAACCGATTGTTTCGAAGAAACAACCGATTGTTTTCTTGGCAGTGTTGTTTTGCTCACTGTTTTGGCAAACTGAATTGTTTAATCCTTTGATTTCTGAAAGATATTCATTCTGTTCTGTAAAAGTTTTGCGAAAACCCTTTAAACCATTCACCCCCCCTCTAGTTTAAAGCCATATTTCCTAACAGTTTGATGAATCCAAAGGGGGAGAAAAATAGCTCATACTGCAGCTCATACTGCTAGGTGATGCAGACTTGATAAGCTGCTATGGTATATGGAGGTATATATTCTCTAATCTATTTTTGTTCTGTGTTCACTTTCAATTTGTGTATTTTGGAATTAAGTGCAGTGCAGGTGCTGATCTTCCTTCAAAGCAACAGAGCTATGGGGATTTGTCTCCATCAAATAGGGGGAGATTGTTGAAGATGGATGATGCTCCTTGAAGACTATATATGTTTGATGTAGCGAATGTTGTGCTTTGCTTTGAAGCTAGTCATAATGCATTAGGTTGTCTTGTATATAGGTTAGAGTGAGTTTAAGGTAGACTTTTGCTTTGTGACCTACCTAATATGCCTAATCAAGGTGATAAGATCAAGCATAAGAAGTTATTTAAAGTTTTCCTAAAAACTACCTTAAGTTTTTCTAAAAATCAGCTTTCTGCAGAAAAATAAATCTGTTGTTCTGTAAAACAACAAGTTCTTTCTAAATTGTGCCTTTGCTATTAAAGTCTTTATCAAAGTTTTGTTTTGGCACAAGTGAACCTGTCCCAGCCCTTTTACCGTTATGCTAAGCTGGAGATAGTTGAAAATCTCTCTTTATCTTTTCAAAAAATAAATCCATTTATTTTAACTTCAATCTATTGATTTTATAACAATTTTAACTGTTTTTTTGAAAAGAAGTTAGAAATTATTTTCTATATAAAGAGAGGCACATCTCACATGAAAGCTAAGCTGAGCAATGACATTTTAAATAGAGATAAATAGTTTTCAGTGAGAGGAAAAAGGATTTGAATGAGTTTTTGAAAGGTTTTCTAAAAGAACTTCAAGAGTGTTTGTTCTTTGTGAAGCCTTGATCAAGGTGAAGGTGTTGTCACTGTTGGACTACAATCTGGGCCACTATTTTGGGTTCTTGGATCTTTTGTTCAGGTGTTTTCGTTCCTTAATTCATTTCTGTAAAGGTGTTTGTGTTAGATACTTCTTGATACGGTTTCTTAAAGTGCAGGTAGTGTTGAAATAGGGTTTTTTAGCTTTTAGTGCCTTGTTCTAGTAGGGTTTAAGGTTTTGTAATTGATTTGATATGTTTTAGTGGATTTTGCCTTGGTGTAAGGTAAAACTGGATGTAGCTCTTGATGAGTGAACCAGTATAAACTGTTTGTGCATCTCTCTTCTTAATCTCTACACTGCTTTTTTGAATAATTTGATAATCTGCCAGAAAATAAATCTGTTGAACTAAAATTGAATCTATTATTTCTGGGTTTGTTCTTATTGTTCTTCATAGATTCTAAAAAGGTTCTTTGTTTGTGAATTCTTGAATCTGTGTTATGGTTGTTTTAAGAGGATAATAAACTAGTCAAACCAAATCTATTAAAGGTTCTTACTAGTTTTAAGATTGCTCATTAAAAGATTCAAAGATTTAATTCTTGGTGTGAATCTTGTTCTCTTTGTTGCTGTAAGAACATTTTCACTGTTCTAGAAAATCTCTTTTAATCTCAAGCTAATTAGATAAAGGTTCAGGTTTTGATATAGTAGTCAGAAAATAAATCAGTTCTTTTAAGAATCAATCTTTTCTTTTTCTATGATTTTCTGGAAAACAGTTTCGGTTTGCGAAAATTCTATAAGCTCAATTCATCCCCCGTCTTGAACTTAGACACTGCTAAACCCAACACCTCCAACATTCATATGAGAGATAACAAATTTTTGTATCTCTTCAAATATCAATTCAGCCACATCCACTATGATTCCTTGAGTTATGCAATAGAGTAGTTGTGCCTTATCCAAGGTCATATCAGAAACATGAGTCATTGGGAAGATATTGGCAAACATTATTCTTGCCCATAACTATGCATTTGTGCTCATGTCTAACTTGTAAATTTTCCTGGAAAGACTTGTTCTTCCTCTTTCAACTGCCTATCTAGAATTACACAATGTTTTGCCATTGTTTCTAGGGAGATATCTTTTCTTCTATTATTTAGCTCTTTCTTCATGTCTTTATTGAAGTCCAATTCAATGTGAAGATGTCTTCCTATAGTCAAGGCGTCATAGCAAACATGTACTTCTCTTACCCATGAATACCTATGAATTTCAGTGAAGTTCATTGGGTAGGAATTGGTATAGAATTCTCTCATTGTATCTTTATGATAGTAGGGGCAAGGTGATATCAATTTACTCCATTTCCTCTTTTGTACTTCTCTTTTGAATTCTTCAAATTCTCCAGGGAGCAACTCCATTCTTCTTTCTACAAGGATTACTCTAAATTCTAGTTGATAAAATCTATCTTGCTTCCTTTTGTTGAGAAATCTATTTCTATCCCAAGATTTTTGTCTCGTTTCTTCTCCTTTGAGCTTCCTCAGCTTCTATACAAAAATAAAAAATTAATCCACTTACTTCCTAAGGAATATTCAGCTTCTTTTCTTTTTCTTGATTGGGGAATTTGATGTGTGAACTTATCTTGTCCTGTCATCTTCATTTTCTTATCACACAGTTTAGAAAAGCATAGATTAATCAATTTTTTCCCTATATAAGTGCTTAGTTGTAGGTAAGATTGAATCGCATGGAGCTGCAATACCCTATTGATGGAGGACCATCCATACTAAAGCCACCATTATTTTCAACTAAGAGTAGAGGATCAAATTTGAAGAATACAAAAGATAACATCGGCCTTAGTCTTGTACAAATTTTGTAAATAGAAGAATAGTATTTTCTGGCTTTGTATTTCCGAGCTAACTTTATAGGAATATAACATTCTCCAAACAAGACATATACTTAGGCGTCTTTTCCTTTTCATGGGAAATAACTCTTCAAGCTCCTTAAAGAAGCAAGCTAGGTGCCTTCTACATGACTCTCCAATCATTCAATGACACATGGCAAACTAAGAATGGAGAACTTCTTGTACATAGGATTGCCACATGGTATGCTAAGAATGGAGATTATTTTAGAACTCTAATAGTCATTTTAGAAGTCTCTTTAAGCTATAAGTAAGAGACTCCTCTTTTCTAAATTCAAACTTGATTGATGTATGAAATTGTATTTTTGAAATTCTCAACACATTCTATCCAAGTCTCTCTCTATGATGCTTCTTGCTTTCTTAGAAACTCAAGAAAGTTAGCCTAACCTCTTCCTTGGTCCTTGTACCTTGTAAATTCACATCGAAACCCATAAACCTCTATACACATTCGGTACTTCCTCCACAAATCTACAAGACTTCTACTTCCTTCCATCAATTCCATCCAACACTCAAGAAGAATTGCATTAGGTGGGTCAGAGCAAGTCTACAATCCAGATATACCTAATTCTCCAAAAACTTTTTATGGTTGTTCTTGAGTGTTCTTCATGCCGCACCATATATCTTGTGTTTTCCATGTGTTCTTCAATTTTTGAAAGTTTTCACCATTTATTTTGTGTTTCCACCTTTTATTTTTTAGTTTTCACCGATTATTTTTGTTTTCCACCATTTATTTCTTTGTTCTTGTTACTCCATTGTCTTTGATGTTTCTTGCATTTTCATATGTTGTTCTTCATGTTTTTCATGAAGTGGTACGATCATGTTAAGTTTTAATTGTGTAGAGTTATCATAGTTTTAGTTATTTTTGTTTCATTGTGTTCCTTGTTGATTCCTCTACAAAACCCCTAAAGAATTTTATTGAAACTCATTTTGTTTCAATATTTGATTTTTTGCCTAAGAGTTCTTGAGGTTTTGTTGTGTGTGTGTGTGTGTGCAATTAGGTTAGGGTTTATGTTTTTAATCTTGTTTTGTCATTAGTCTTGTCTAGTTTTGGTTTTAATTGTCACATAATTCTAGTTTTCCACCTATTACATACGTGTTTGTTAAAATGCCTCTTAGAAATGCACACCAAGTGTTTGTGTTTTTGTCATAAAATTTGTAGAAGCTTTTGAGACTTTTTCTTTTGTAATCTTTGTGTTCTTGAGTGCTATTTGTTCCTTAGTGCTTTCTATTACATATTTTTCCAATTGTGTCTAGTAATGGTGTTCTTTTTCTTGATTAGTTTAGGTTTCTATCTTGTTGCCAACTTTGTGTAAAATTACTCTAGTTGCGAAATTTATTGTGATCAAAAGACTTGTCCAAATCTATTGTAATTTCATATCTGAATTGTTCAATATGTCATTGATGTTGGTTAAAAAGGAATATCCTAATTCCAAATACAAAAATTATGATAAATTTGAAAAGCCAGGACATTAAATACTAAAATCTGAGTTTCAGATAAACTTTTAACTCTTGGTATTTGTTTTTTAAAAAAATAGCCAGTGACCTGTTTGACTTGAAATGTTGGGAGAATGAAGATTGAGATGTTAGTTTTGAATGATTAAAATTTTAGAGCCAAATTCCATCCAGAAAATTTTACATAAATTGGAAAGCCTTGTTGCTAGTGGCAAACCAAGTGTGGTTTTGGTTTTTACTCTATTCTAGAGTCATTCTTAGGTTCATTGTGTTAGAGTTAAGCAGGGTCTGAAGATCAAGAGGGGAGGGGTGAATTGATCTTTTAAAATTTTTGCAACAAGAACTGACTTCTGTTTAACAGAGATTAAAAGAACAGATTGATTTCAAACAAAACAGATTTATTTTTCCAAATCACCTTCGTACAATCAGAACTTAATCAAACAAGATTTTACTCAATTAGAAGGAACAGCAGAACACACTTGTTCAAATATTTGCAAGAAGGTTTCAACCAAGAGAAGAACAGTTCTTATTAAACCCAGAATTAACAGATTTAATTTCAAATGAACAGATTTATTTTGGACAGTTATCAATTCAAATTCCAGAAATAAGTGCAAGAAAGGAAAGAAGATTGCACACAAGTTTTTATACTGGTTCACTCATCAAGAGCTACATCCAGTTCACCTTACACCAAGGTGGAATCCACTAAACACATACAAAAATTATAGCATATACAGCAGTTCTTGAAACCTACAAGAACACTCACATACAAGGCTGAAAAAACCTATTTCAGCACACCTTGCACTCCAAGAAACCCTATCAAGGAGTGACTAACACTTACACCTTTACAACAAATGAGAAAGGAAAAATTACACCTGAAAAGAAGATGCAAGAACTCAAACCAGTAGTTCAATCTGCTGCAGAAACTGCACCAGCACCTTCACAGAGTACAAGGTTTTCCTAGAACAAGCACACTTGAAATTCCTTTTGAAAACCTTTTACAAAAGCCTTTGAATTCTTCTTCTCACTTCAGAAACTGATTAAAACGTGATTGCACTCTCTGTGTTGTGTGAGAGAAGTCTTCTATATTTAAAGAAAACAGTTTCTAACCACTTTTCAAAAAACAGTTTGAAAAACAGTTAAGAATAACAGAACCAAAAAATAAATCTATTTATTATCCAGGAAACAGATTTATTTTTGTCCAGTATTCAGACATTTTGGGAAAACTTTAAACAGCATTTTGAAAACGTTTAAACACTCCGTGTGCTTGGTTTAAGCTTGCTTAGGCAACTGGAAAAGAATGACCGATGACCGAGCGTGCCACATTACTTCCCAAATGACCGATCGGTGCCACATTACTTCCCCAATGACCGATGACTGATCACATTACTTCCTCAAAGACCGATGACCGATCTACCTCATTACTTCCCCAATGACCGATGACAGATCACATTACTTCCTCAAAGACCGATGACCGATCGGTTCCTCATCACTTCCTCCAATGATCGATGACCGACGACCGATTGGTTCCTCATTACTTCCCCCAATGACCGACGACCGATTGGTTCCTCATTACTTCCCCCAATGACCGATGACAGATCGGTTCCTAATCACTTCCTCCAATGATCGATGACCAACGGTGCCTCATCACTTTCTAACATCCTAAGCCTAAACCAAAATTCACTTAAGACCTATTACAAAACTATAAAACACCAAAGCAATTTTCTTCATCAAACACACTTTAAGCTAAGGTTGGGAAGAAGCTTCCTTCAGCTTCAACAATCTCCCCCTGTTTGATGGAGACAAATCCCCATAGCTCGGTTGCTTTGAAGAAAGATCAATACCTGTACAAAGCTTGATTCCACAATACACAGATTTAAAGTGAATATTGAACAAGAGAAGAGTAGAGAATATATATACCTTTATACCTCCCTATACCACTGCAGCTTATAAGATCAGCTATTTTTCTCCCCCTTTGGATTCATCAAACAACATGGGTGCAAATAAGAACAGAAGCATATAATAGCCATACATGATAGTTCATAAAGTCCTTAAGAGGGGAATACATTCCAGAATAGAGATGAAAATATAATGTCCAGAGACAGGCACCAAAACACAGAAATAAAAGGATAATGTTCAACAGATATAAGAAGACAATATGGGGAAGAAAGAAAACTATTCCCTGTAGTAAAGCTCAGCCAGTTGTTCCTGTACTCCCTCGAGTTGATAATCTAGATGCTGGAACCTGGCTTGAGTCATCTCAAAGTAGGCTTTCTGGTCTTCTGAAAGAGTGTCAAGTCGATGCAGTACTTGCCTTTCAAAACTAGACAAAGGTTCACCTCTGAATTCGGGAGAATGATATGCAACCAGTGCATTGTGTTCTGTAGCATCCAAGTCATCATGATTCGGTTGATGATCAGCATGAACATTGTCATCTTCCATAGGAACAGCAGCTTCTTCATCATCATTGTTGTTATGGTTGGAAGTACCATGTTCCATTCTAGGACCTGTTGTCCTTGTAAAAATCCACTCTTCACCTTCCTTGAGGAATCCCATCTTCATGAGCGTAGAGTTGTCGATTTCACTAATTGCTTTGATTAGCTCGTTTCTCTCATTAGCAGTGTCAATCTCAAAACAATCGATTAATTTTGAAATAAAAATTGCATAGGGAAATCTGTAATCAGATAGCCTCTTGGATTTGAGCATATGCTCTGTCATTACACAAACCCAATTTATTTTTATGCGATGCATGAGACAGTAGAGTAGAATGAGGCTTCCTCATGTAATGTAGCATGATTACTTCCCCTAGGTGTCAGTTGCCATGCAATAACATAGGCTAGAAACCTAGGAGTTAGGTTCAGATTACCTGCATGAAACCTGTTTATGTGTTGATTCTTATCTCTCATGCAGCTTGTGTAGAACTGAATCTTATTGAATTCTTGAATCATGGTTGTGTTCCCCTTTCCCACCTTGAGGCCTGAATACTTGATTCCAGCGATGTTGCTCCAAACTTCACTTGTTATTTTTATTTGGACACCTTTTACGTGGGAAATTAAATTTTTCCCATCAAGGGTCAGATTGGTATAGAATACCTTCACTAGATCTGGATAGATGTTGCCAGTCATTTCAAGAAATGGCTTCAATCTCTGATGCTTGAGAAGTGCTTTGGGTTCAGTCAGCTTTTCACTCTTCATCCATGAAAACTCGAGGATCTTTGGCACATTTACCTGTTTTCTACTTATCTCATGTAAGTAAGTGGTCATGGCTTCAGCATCACCATCGAACCATTTCTCTAAAATACCTTGAGTGTTATTCTTCTGCTCACGGGATTTCTTCCTTTTGTATACCAATGATGCCATTTCTGAAACCTGTTCCTGTTTATCAAAAGAAAACTGAACTGGAAACCATTTTATTAGTATGACAGACCATTTGAGAGACTGAAAAAAAAAATGTTTAAAAGAATAGGATAACCTGAGAGATTGCAAGCAGAAGTTGAATGTGAGAACTACAGATTTTGAATACCATTACTTATAGAATTAAACAGATTGTATTAATGCTTAGCAGAGTTGGAGTGTGAAGAAGAAACAAATCAAAAACACAGAGTCAGTACAGATTTTATTCCTGCAGCAGTTTCAGTTTTTTTGGAAAGAGGCAAAATCATTTTGAAAAAGTGTTTTAGCTTTTAATGAAAAATAGCTTTCCACACAGTTAGTCAAACCAGTTTGAATATCCAGACAGAACAGCCATAAACCGGCTGGTCAAAGCAATAAAGCAGTCAAGGTGCATGTATAATTTCTCTTTCCTGGTTATGTATATTTCAGGCACAGAAATAAACAGATTAAACAGAGAAATAACATGTTATAGATTTAAAATATCACTGCAGTGAACAGTTTAGGATGATAATACCCAATTCGTTTAACAAGAAATAAAACCTATCTTTAGCCAGAGGTTTTGTAAATAGATCAGCCAATTGAAACTCAGTACTAATGAATTTAATATCACAAATACCATTAGCTATATTTTCTCTTAAGAAATGATGTCTAATCTCTATGTGCTTTGTTCTTGAATGTAACACAGGATTTTTAGACAGGTTTATGGCACTGGTATTATCACAATTAATAGGTATCTTGTTTAACAGTATTCCATAGTCACTTAGCTGTTGCCTTAGCCATAATGTTTGAGCACAGCAGCTTCCAGCAGCAATATATTCTGCTTCTGCTGTAGAGAGGGCAACACAAGCTTGTTTCTTGCAATGCCAAGAAATCAGGCTTGATCCTAGCATGTGACATGTTCCACTAGTTCTCTTTCTGTCAACCTTGCACCCTGCAAAATCAGAATCTGAAAAACAGTTTAAGTATAAGGAAACATGGTTAGGATACCATAGTCCAACAGATTTTGTCCCTTGCAAGTATTTCAGAATTCTCTTGACTGCATTGTAGTGAGATTCCCTTGGATCAGATTGATATCTGGCACATAGGCATACAGCAAACATAATATCAGGTCTGCTGGCAGTTAAGTACAGCAGGGATCCAATTAAGCTTCTGAACTTGGATTGTCAACAGGTTTTCCTGCACAGTCTTGGTCTAGTTGACAGCTTGTTGAAATAGGAGTGTTGATTGCCTTACATTGATCCATATCAAACTTTTTCAGCAGCTCTTTGTAGTATTTTTCTTGACTAATGAAGATTCCATCCTTGAGCTGTTTCACTTGCAGGCCAAGGAAGAAGTTCATTTCCCCCAACATTGACATCTCAAACTCTCTCATCATTGTATTGACAAAAGCTTCACACATTTCCTCATTGGTTGACCCAAAGATTATATCATCTACATACACTTGTACCAGGATAATATCTTCCCTTTTCTTCTTAATGAATAGAGTCTTGTCAGAATTACCACGGTTATAGCCTTGAGATAGCAAAAATTCACTTAACCTTTCATACCATTGCCTTGGTGCTTGTTTTAGTCCATACAAGGCCTTCTTAAGCTTGTACACATGTTCTGGATTTTTGTAATCTTCAAAGCTTGGGGGCTGGGAAACAAACACCTCCTCATTTATGTACCCATTTAGGAATGCACTTTTAACATCCATTTGAAACAATTTAAAGCCTTTGATGCTGGAAAATGCTAGAAGTAATCTGACAGCTTCAAGACGTGCTACTGGTGCATAGGTTTCACCAAAATCAATACCTTCTTCTTGGTTATATCCTTTAGCAACCAGCCTTGCTTTGTTTCTAGTGATAGCTCCATGTTCATCCAGCTTGTTCCTGTACACCCACTTGGTTCCTATGATATTCATCACATGCTTTCTTGGAACCAAGGTCCACACTTCATTGTATTCAAACTGGTTCAGTTCTTCCTGCATTGCTTTTATCCAATTGCTGTCTTGCAGTGCTTCTTCCAGGCTTTTAGGCTCAATCTGTGACACAAAAGCTACTGTTCTGCAGAAATTGTTGAAAGAATTTCTGGTTGAGACTCCTTTCTCTAGTTTTCCAATTACATTGTCAAGAGTAAGATCCTTGGGAGTCTTCCATTCCTTAGGCAGCCCTGCATTCACAACAGACTCTTTGACAGCATTTGGATTAGTTGTATCAAATTCAGTGGATTGATTTTTCTGCAGAATTATTCTTAAATCATCCACACCAAATTCATCCAAAACAGATTTCGGTATAGAACAATCTGTTTCATCAAACACCACATGCATAGACTCTTCTACAGCAAGCAATCTTTTGTTATAGACTCTATAAGCATGTCCATTTATAGCATAACCAAGGTGTATACCTTCATCAGATTTAGGGTCAAATTTCCCAAGATTATCTTTACCATTATTTAGAATAAAACATTTGCATCCAAATACTCTAAGATGGCTAATGCTAGGCTTTCTTCCTTTGTACAGTTCATAAGGGGTTTTCTTAAGAATAGGTCTTATTAATGTTCTGTTAAGCACATAGCAAGCAGTATAAACAGCATCAGCCCAGAAATACTTTGGTAAATTTGATTCATTCAACATAGTTCTTGCTAATTCTTCCAAAGATTTATTCTTTCTTTCAACCACACCGTTTTGTTGAGGTGTCCTAGGAGCAGAATAACTATGTGTTATGCCATGCTTTTCACAAAACTTATCAAATTTTGCATTTTGAAATTCTCCCCCATGATCACTACGAATCTGTTTTATGCAGTTCTCATTTTCATTGTTCAAAACCTTTGCCAATTTCTTGAAAGCTTTGTATGTATCATTTTTAGAAGCAATGAATAGAGTCCAAGTATATCTAGAGAAGTCATCAACAATCACCAAAGCATAATAATTTCCAGCAAGGCTAGCAGTCCTAGATGGTCCAAATAAATCCATATGCAATACATCCAGAATTTTATTTGTAGAAACTATATCTTTAGATTTAAAAGAGGTTCTAATCTGTTTTCCTTTTACACATGCATCACACAACCTGTTATTTTTAAAACATATTTTTGGTAGACCAGAAACAAGGTCCTTAGACAACAATTTATTCAAGTGATTTGTATGGATATGAGCCAACCTCCTGTGCCATAGCCAAGACTCATCACTTTTTGACAGCAAGCATTCATTTTCAGAATTGTTATTAACAATGTCTAGGAGATAGATGTTGTTTACCCTTTTACCTGTGAACAGCACCTTACCAGAGTTCTGATTTGAAATTGTACATGTGTTGGCTTCAAAATTAACCATGTATCCCTTATCACAAAGCTGACTAATACTGAGAAGATTATGCTTTAAGCCTTCAACATACAGAACATTCTCAATTATAGTTGAGTCTTTAGTGCCAACATCTCCTCTTCCAAGAATTTTTCCTCTATTGTTGTCCCCATATGTGACATAACCTTCAGCTTTGAGTTTCAAACTTATGAACTGGGCCAAATCACCAGTCATATGTTTTGAGCAGCCGCTATCAAGGTACCACTTATTTTTCCTGCTGTTTTTCTGCAAAACAGATTACACATATGGTACCCCTCTTAGTATAGGGTCCAGCATGATTAATACCTTTCCTTAGGAAGCCATTTGGCTAAGCCTTTAGGAACAAGATATTTTCTAGCCCTACATGTTCTTAATGTATGACCAGATTTCATGCAGTAGAAACAGGATACAGTATGTACTGTATTTAATCTGTTAAAAGAAGAAAAACCTGTTTTGGCAGGAACAAAACAACTGGACAGCTTTTTAACATTTTGCTTTATTCCAGGATTATATCCTAAACCATTTTTATTAAAGATAGCATTTTGTGAACCCAGCAATGTTTCAAGATTTTGTCTTCCTTTTGTGAAATTTGATAAAGTCTTTAGAAGATATTCAACCTGTTTTTCCAATTTCTTACAATTTTCACATGTTTTTATGGATGCATGCAGGCAGGTTAATTCAAGACTAATTAACTCAGTTTTAACTTTGTTTAGTTCTTCTTCAAGAGCCTTTACCTTAGGTTCAAGAACTTTATTAATTCTGGTCAGCTTATTACACATGACAGCAAGTCTATTGGCTTCATCATGAGTTTCCTTGAATGCAATTAAAAGCTGATCATAATTTTCAGAATCAGTTGAGTAATTACTTACTGAGTCTGAAGTTGAACCTTCATCATTTGCCATGAAGCACAGATTTGCTTCTTCACTCTCATTTGAGGATTCACTTGTTGAAGATACATCATTTTCCTCCCAAGATATGTAAGCCCTTTTTCCCTTGCCTTTTTCATTCTTCTTGCTTGCTGATTTTTCTTTATGTGGATTGTTTGGACAATCAGCTTTTATATGACCTGGTTTGCCACATCCAAAACAGGTGTAAGTAGAAGAATTAGAATCATTCTGTTTTGAATACCTTTTTCTTTGCTATGTTCTGTCTCTAGTCTTCCTTTTAAGAAATTTGCTGAATTTTCTAGTGAGCAAACTTAAGGTTTCATCTTGTTCAGGATTCTCTTCTTCTTCTTCACTTGTGTCATGCTCCATGGTGGTCTTTAAGGCAATTCCTTTGGCTTTCTTCTCCACAGTTTCTTGGTCTTTCAATCTTTTCAGCTCCAATTCATGTTCCATCAGCTTTCCAAAGAGTGCTGCAGTGGACATCTTGGAAAGATCCCTTGATTCTGAAATTGCTGTTACCTTTGGCTGCCAACTCCTATCAAGGCATTTCAATACCTTTATGTTGAGCTCTTCCTTATCAAAAACCTTGCCAAGACCCGTGAGATGATTTACAATGTGTGTAAATCGTTTCTGTACATCTGCAATGCTCTCACCAGATTGCATTCTGAACAACTCATATTCCTGGATCAATGAGTGCTTCCTAGCCCGTTTAACATCTTCTGTGCCTTCATGAGTTACCTCCAGTATCTCCCACATCTCCTTGGCTGAGCTGCATTGAGATACCCTGAAGAATTCGTCCATATTCAAAGCAGATGTGATGATGTCCTTGGCCAGAGAATCATATTGAGCCTTCTTCCTTTCAGCTTCACTCCATTCAGACCAAGGCTTCTTCATAGTTTCTTCTTTAACTTCCTTCATAGGTATGAAAGGTCCGCTCACCACAGCATCCCAGATGCCCATATCAATGGACTCCATGAAAATCTTCATCCTGATTTTCCAGAAAGCATAGTTGACTCCACCGAACATAGGAGGCCTATTGATGGATGCTCCCTCAGCAAAAGGCATCTTGAATTCAGACATATCTGCACAACTTGAGTAACCTACAAGCCCTTGCTCTTGATACCAATTGTTAGAGTTAAGCAGGGTCTGAAGATCAAGAGGGGAGGGGTGAATTGATCTTTTAAAATTTTTGCAACAAGAACTGACTTCTGTTTAACAGAGATTAAAAGAACAGATTGATTTCAAACAAAACAGATTTATTTTTCCAAATCACCTTCGTACAATCAGAACTTAATCAAACAAGATTTTACTCAATTAGAAGGAACAGTAGAACACACTTGTTCAGATATTTGCAAGAAGGTTTCAACCAAGAGAAGAACAGTTCTTATTAAACCCAGAATTAACAGATTTAATTTCAAATGAACAGATTTATTTTGGACAATTATCAATTCAAATTCCAGAAATAAGTGCAAGAAAGGAAAGAAGATTGCACACAAGTTTTTATACTGGTTCACTCATCAAGAGCTACATCCAGTTCACCTTACACCAAGGTGGAATCCACTAAACACATACAACAATTACAGCATATACAGCAGTTCTTGAAACCTACAAGAACACTCACATACAAGGCTGAAAAAACCTATTTCAGCACACCTTGCACTCCAAGAAACCCTATCAAGGAGTGACTAACACTTACACCTTTACAACAAATGAGAAAGGAAAAATTACACCTGAAAAGAAGATGCAAGAACTCAAACCAGTAGTTCAATCTGCTGCAGAAACTGCACCAGCACCTTCACAGAGTACAAGGTTTTCCTAGAACAAGCACACTTGAAATTCCTTTTGAAAACCTTTTACAAAAGCCTTTGAATTCTTCTTCTCACTTCAGAAACTGATTGAAACGTGATTGCACTCTCTGTGTTGTGTGAGAGAAGTCTTCTATATTTAAAGAAAACAGTTTCTAACCACTTTTCAAAAAACAGTTTGAAAAACAGTTAAGAATAACAGAACCAAAAAATAAATCTATTTATTATCCAGGAAACAGATTTATTTTTGTCCAGTATTCAGACATTTTGGGAAAACTTTAAACAGCATTTTGAAAACGTTTAAACACTCCGTGTGCTTGGTTTAAGCTTGCTTAGGCAACTGGAAAAGAATGACCGATGACCGAGCGTGCCACATTACTTCCCAAATGACCGATCGGTGCCACATTACTTCCCCAATGACCGATGACTGATCACATTACTTCCTCAAAGACCGATGACCGATCTACCTCATTACTTCCCCAATGACCGATGACAAATCACATTACTTCCTCAAAGACCGATGACCGATCAGTTCCTCATCACTTCCTCCAATGATCGATGACCGACGACCGATTGGTTCCTCATTACTTCCCCCAATGACCGACGACCGATTGGTTCCTCATTACTTCCCCCAATGACCGATGACAGATCGGTTCCTAATCACTTCCTCCAATGATCGATGACCAACGGTGCCTCATCACTTTCTAACATCCTAAGCCTAAACCAAAATTCACTTAAGACCTATTACAAAACTATAAAACACCAAAGCAATTTTCTTCATCAAACACACTTTAAGCTAAGGTTGGGAAGAAGCTTCCTTCAGCTTCAACACATTGTTGTGTTGTGCTCGCCTTTTATTCTTAAATTTAATTGTTGTTAGTCTTTTCTTTGGTTTTCCATTGCATTTTTTCACATTAATCTCTTTTTGGTTTAGTATTTCAAATTAGGGTTTTTATGCTTTATTTCTTGAATTCCTTGGTTGGTGAAGGCTTTGGAGTTTGCAAGTTGTTGGTGTAGAAAAAAGAGGATTTTTGGGTTTCTTCCTTGAGGTGTTATTTTTGCAAAGATTTTATCAAAAGAGAGAGAGGAGGAAATAAGAGAATTAAATTCACAAAGTGGAATTTTTCAAACATCACAAAAGCTTCAAAGGGTTCATCAAAACTAGTTCTATCTTTCATCTTGCAATTTTTTTTAGTATCACATAACCTTTCTATATTTTACTTTTGGATTAATTGGGAATTTTCTCCAATGGAAATCCCAAGAGACTTTTTAATTGCTTTCACGTGCATTAGTGGTGTATGTGTGCTAGGGAGCTCTTAGTGTCACCTCCACTTGCACCTTAGGATTCGACTAGTTTACTTTCACTAGCATTTCCTTTCTTGCGTTTATTTCTTCTTTAATTCCTTCCTTTATTTTCTTGATTCATTAGTCTCTATGATACATAGGTTTTGTCTTTGTTGCTTATTATTAGATTTTTCTTTGATCTTAGTTTGATTTTTTTAAATTCACACACTCACTTCCGTTTATAAAATTGTTTTGATTCTTTGAGGGAACTTGTGTTGAGAAGAATTTGAGAAAAACTATGGCTAGGAAAGTCTGGTTCTTAAGTAGTCCACTGTGACTCATCTCACTTTTCTGGGAGTATACTAGGAGAAACCTCATACTTGAACTCTTGATTTACTTCACCAAAAAAATACAAAAAATATCTTTGAAAACATTTTACTTACCAAACTTGAGTTTCTCAAAATCTTTGTGGAAACAATTTCAGTTTTTTTTTTTTTTTAATTCAACTATAGGAGAACCTTCACATCAATCTAGTGTTAATGATAATCAACGTAATATTGAATTTTCAAATATCCATGAAAAACTAGTCAAATAAGCACAAAATTTGTTTGAGATGAAAGAAATATTTTCAAAATTCATAATTTCCCAAGAGATAAATAGGGAAAGATCTAGTGAAAGTGTGTCAAGGGGATCAAAGTGTCACTTGCACTTTCACATAAGATATGCCTAGTTTAATTTCTCATATGTTTCTAGGTTTTTCTTTATTTTCTTCTTGCATAATTTCTTATGTTGTTTTATTTTAAATCTCCGTCATACTTAGGAAACCTCTCTCCATTTTTTTGATAACCTTCTTTTCATTATTAGGAGGTCTTGCACACACCACAAAACCCTGGATGTTTTTTTGTATTACACACAGTTTAAGTGCACTTGTTGCTCTCGATTTTCAATTTGCTACACCTAATTCCTTTGGTGATTTAGCCTGAAAATTTTACCATATGGTTTTCCATATGTTACCTATCACTGGTTAAAAATTCAGCTTCAAATTAGCTGTAGAAAAATTACCATAAATTTTACACTACACTCTACCAGTGTTGAACCTAGCTTGCATCATTGCTACAAAATTGCTTGTGGTTATATCAATTTTTTGCATTTATTTCTCCATGAATACAGAGCCAATTAGCCTCAAATTTGTTGCATATTATTCCTTGTTGAGTTTAGAATATACCATAAAAATTTCAGCCTCAAAACTTTGTGAAAAAATTCATAGAAATTATGGAACAGTCTGAGCCAGTACACTCTAGAATTTTTGTTTTGTAATCTTTTCTAGAGCATTTATTAGGTTCTTTTTTATTGTGCTTCCTTTTATTATTAGCTTTAATTTTTGCTTTTCTTTCTTGACCTTTCATTGCTATTTGTCACATTATTCCTTGAGTTTAGCTTTCCAAATTTTTAGCTTTTATTGCTTTATTCTTTGGCTTCCTTGGGTGCACATTTTGGTGAATGCTAGAAGTGGTACATCAAAGAATGATTTGGCTCAACATTTCTGGGTCATACTTTGGTCTTCAAGACTCTTTATCAAGAGGATAAATAAGGATTAAAGAAAAGCAAATTCACAGTACTTCCCTTCAAGGAGAAAATCATACACTTTTAGACTCTTCACCAAACCCTTATGTTCAAGCCTTGTAATTTTCTTTATAGTATCACAAAAAATTTTGTACTTTAATTTTTTTTGTATAATTGTCTTTAATTTTTAGTTGTTTCAGAAAATGCTCCAATGACGATCCCAATAACTTTGTAATAAATTTTCGTGCATTAGTTAAATGAATTCTTCAAAATCGTCCCCCAGAGATAAGTACGTCATAACGAGAAAACCTCTTTCACACTAGATGTAAAATTGTAGGTAATATTTGTTCTTTAATTGTTGATAATGGTTCTTGTTGTAACTATTGTAGCTATAGGTTAGTAAATAAACTCTCTTAAAAAAAAATTACATCCTTCACCATACCGATTAGATTGAATTAATCAACATGATGGTGTAGTTGTCAAACACCAAGCAAGTGTGCTCATACACATAGGAAAATACCAAGAAAACATTTTCTGATATTATTCCTATGGATATTGGACACATTATACTTGACTGACCTTAACAATTTGACCGAAGTACTCTTCATATAGGTCATTCAATTAAAATAAATTTTCATTAAGATGGTTATAAATATGCTTTGTGTCCTCTTACACGTAAGGAGGTTCGAGAGGATGCTATAAAACTAAAGATAAAAATCAAAAAAGAAAAAAAAAATCATAGAGACACCTCCATCCACAATAGAAGAGTCTCATTTTAAACCTTCCAAAAGCATGTGTCTCCTTACTCCATCTTTGCTGATGGTACATCCCAATCCCATTCTTCTTCTATTGTTCCAATTTTTTTTTAAAAAAACTATTATAGCATAACTTCTAGAAAATAGTCATATATAGTTTCTTATGTTGTATTCTTACTTTGTTTCTTTTCCTTCTCGGGTGGATCCATGAATCAGGGGGATCTTGACTTCACTCATCACCTAATGGAGGACCATCCAAGCCACCATACACAAGAATAAAGATAGAAGAATTTTATGTATAAATAGTAGAATAATCATGTATAAGACCTGTATTTTGATTTACTTTCAAGAGCATTTTGTAGATGAATCAAAGACACTCTAGAAACCCTCACTTGTCATACAAGCAAGGGTCTCTAGAGCATCTCAAGAAAACATACAAGACCCTCCTTAAGTCACCAACCCTCACCATAGTTAAGCTTGCTTAACTAGGGTTATGGTAGATTAAGGAGCAAGCTACCCTCACTTTCTTCATGTATAAATATCTCAAATAAACCTCATATATTCAGATTTTCCATTATTGAATGAAGTATTCAAATTTTGAAAGTCATTCTCTCTTAAATCTCCCTTCTAGAGAGCTTTCTTGACCTAGTAAAACACTAAGAAAGTTGGCCACACCTCTTTCTTCTTCATTTCACCTCAAACTTGTTCCAAACCTCACCTTTTCCTCTCCTTTTCAGTGAACATCTCCAATCACTTTCGTTGCCACTCCATGTCTTCATCCAACCTCAAGCTTGGATTGCATCACACTCAAATTTGGAAACCTAAAGAAAATAAATAGAGTAGATTGCAAAAAAAAACAAAAACAAAAACAAGACTATAGTAGCTCTGGCAACAGTACTTCCAGAAATTATGTAAATATTTCTAGATCAAATTTTGTTCCCAAAATTTAGCCAAAAATTTCTAACACAATAGTAATTCCACTAAAAAACATTCAGCTCAAAATATGCACTGAGTTCATTACAGAAAATAAAAAATCGAGAGCAATTTCAATCTCGCTCAAGCTTTTTCACCACTCAACATCCAGGCTTTTTCAATTTATCTTTTTTTTCACTTCATTTTTAGATGTTCCTTTTTAACAAAAGATCATTAACACATTGAAGCTCTCAAATAAAGTTTTCAATCCAGTGCAAAATTTAAACAACAAATAAAAAGAAGGAAACCTATGGAATTGGAAGAAGATTATGATATACACAAGACATAATGGAAACCTAACTCTAAAGAACTTGTTAATAATCTAATAACAAGCTAAGAAACTCAAATTCATAAATGAAAAACTATAAAAAGGCCAAAATGTTGAAATTGAAGCTTTAATGTCTCCAAATTCATGAAGATTTCTTGAAGGCTGTGTTGTTGTGTATGGCATGGGTTCTGGGTAGTTTAGAATTTGTTAAATCCACTCTTAGTCAATTCAAATCTGAATCAATCTGATCTTTAAAAGAAAAAGTGTTTTTCAAAGTAAAGTGAAAAACAACCTGTTAATTTATCGTTTTAATCGGTTTTTTTCTCTTAGTGTTTTTGAAAGGTTTTTAAACTGGTTTGACTTTGGTTGATGTAACTGTCAAACCAATTCAATCGATTGATTTGACAATTCAACCGGTTGATATTTGAAAATCCTTAACAGTTTTTCTTAAAACTATTAAGTATGTTTTCCGTGATTTCAATCTGTTTTGGCTCCTACTTAACTGCCTTAAACGGCTATTTTTAAAAGCTATAAAAATGGGATTACCTCCCTATTTCTAAAACACAGAAAAAGAGATTCAAAATGTTTTTGTTAAAGATTGGATTCAAGATTGCAAGATTGCTTTAGCTTTGCATTGGTTTAAGAGTGGAGTAGGATCAGTTGTGATTTCCTGTATCAGGTGTAATCTGTTCTATTCACTTTTGTAATTGTTTTCAAGGTTGTATATCGGTAAACTGTTGGTACAGTAAGGTCAGAGGGTGTTCTGACTTTGTATGTGTGATATATCAAAGAGGGTGTGTGTTCTTGAGTGGTCAAGATCACCTCTTTGTGGCTGTGTGGTGTTTGTAATCTGTTGTTGGTTACATAGTGGAATACCCAGTGGTTTCTGGGGACTGGATGTAGCTGTGGTAAGGAGTGAACCAGTATAATTACTTGTGTGATTTTTTCTCTCTCTCTCACTCCTTTAAAACTGTTTGATTTTTGTTTTTAACTCTGCTGGTATAAACAATCGGTTGATTCATATAAACAACCAATTGATTTTCTGAAATCAATTAAAAATAGTTTTAATTCTTGGTTGATCTGATTGCTTTATCTGTACTTCTTCATTAATCTTCATTCTACTCCATTATTTGCGAAAATCTTCCAATAAACAATTCACCCCCTCTTGTTTAAGCCATTAAATTCTAACACAAAACTTTGCGGTAGACTCACAAAATCAAGAAACTAAAATGAAATAAATTACTACAAGAAGTTTATGACATATATGGAATGAACATGACTTGGACAACATGGATTAGATTTAAAAGTCAAATTATAAATACCAAAACATATATTGAACCAAATAAAAATGACCCAAGACTCAACAAAAACAAAAAGAACACGTAGTAGCATAAGTATGACACCTAAAACACATCTTTGGATGGTTCAAGATAGAATAAATGATTTGAACTAGTTAGAAGCACTATGAACACATAAAATTCGATGAAATGAACTCAAAACAAATTCAAGACATATAAAAACTAAATTTAGACAACACGAAAATGAAAGGACATTTAGAACAAAGAAAGAAATTTCATATTGACCGAAGCCTTGCTCGTGATACCAATTGATGCAAACACGATGTTGAATCCTTGCTTATTTTGGATTTTATAATTTTGAATGGATTCTATGAAGGCAATACGAAAATTGGATGAAGGTAGAATTCATATTAGAAAGATGAATTTGATTTGTAGAAGTAGAGGTTTAAAATAGGTGAGGCCAACTTCTGATGAGTCTTAGGCTAGACAAACATTGGTAATAACATTGTGTGAACTTGAGTCAAGTGAGACAACATTTTGGGATAAATTCCTTACTCAATTCAAGTTGAATTTACATGAGGCTTAACACACTTATTTATAGTGCTAAGTGTAGTCAAGGTGTAGTTTTTAACCCTAAAAACTCTCCACTCCCATGGTGACAAATGACTTCCTCTAATTTGAGCAAATCTCCTCAAATTAGAGGTTGACAAATGAGCCTTCTTCATTAGTGGAAAATCCTCTCCATTGAGAAGATGACTTGTGGACTTTCACGTCTTCCTTGCCTATGCTTAGGTGGACTCCTCATGCTTCCTATGCCATGCTTACTATTTACACCCTCTTTTCTTATTTACATCGTACTCACTAGGCCCCTAGCCTATGAAAATTAGTCCAAAAACAAGCCCAAATAAAACCTACACTACTCTGGACAAATTTTCAATGCTAGAGAAAAATAAAAAGACTCTTCCAAAATGTGGTGGCTAGATGGTCCTCCGTCAAAAGCTATTTCAATCCCAACACCTCTATGGCATTATTATTCTTCTATTTATTTTTTGTCAAAGTTTCAATCTCACTAAATATTTTATTAGGACTATTATAGTTATTTTGCAAAAGTTATGAAATCAAATTTTATCATTTTTCTCAATTAATTTTGAAAGTTATTACTGCTATTGTAAATTTTAATTCCCTGTAAATACGACAACCCTCAATAGTACTATAGTTGACTCTATCCATTTATTAAGAAAATAATTTTAAATCCTCCTACATCAACCCTCCCTTCTTGTTTTTAACCTATTTTGTTTTTAACCTATTTTTCATAGAGGTCCAGTTTTTTAACTCGATAATATTAACTCCTTGTTAATCATATAATATATCTTGCTCTTGATTTTCATATTCCCCATCAAGTTCAATATCTAAAAAAACAACTTTTCCTTTTTTAATGTTTCTCAAACCTTTTAAATCTTTCATTTTCAAAAGTAATTTGTTAAATTTATCTAACCATATCTGTTAATTGAGCCATAACTCTTACGGATTGACTTAAAAGTTTTTTACTCATGGAGAACTCTAATCTAACAGCGGTCATTCTAACTAATTTTTACTCAAATTTTTGTGTATCCCACCTTCATAAATGGATTAAGTAATCGTCTATATTTTGATATGTACCCCTTATTATGCATTGTAAGACTTACCTTGGTATCTTCCCTAAAGAATTGCTAATGAAATTTTTTCTCATTTGGTCCAAACCAATTATGTATCAAGTCAAAGGGGCTAATGTTGCAAACCAAGTAAAATCATTTTTAGTCAAGGAACTTTAGAAAATATTCCATTTTAAATGTTCATTGACTGATATAAGGTTGGTTTAAATCAGTAGTTCAATGTTATTAATCGTGGACTGAGTGAATTTGAACATTTTGATTGGCTTTAGTGGATTGGGTGACAAAATGGAGTGAGTTTACTCTCTCATTTGGACATTTGGTAATTAAGCAAATGAGGAAAAAAATATCTACATATACCACGGCCAATTCATTCCTGCATATTCCCCTTTCTACAACCACTTTTTGAAAAATATACAATCATAAAAACTTGCTTTTGATGATTTTGCTGGCACAATTGCATTGCCTAACATAGAGTAACTCCACTTCACATAAATACAATTTGAGTCTGCAACCCATGTGGGAATAGGTGATGAACTGTAACAATATAACATGAACACGATCGATGCTCAATTAGTTGCCAAGAATTTATTTATGGGACCAAATCTAGCTTCCTTTTTTCATAGCATTTTCTACCAATCAAACAAAACACATGCATATGTGCCAACCAACAACTTTGTGATTTAACTACACTAAAGCCTATGAAAGAAATGCCAAAAACAAAAAACAATCTTTCCTACTTGAGATTTGAAAATTGAATCCTTCCACTTCATTTTTGTTGCTACATTTTCCATTATTCCAAATTTCTCTCCGTTAAACCCTTCTATTGCTGGATCCTTCCTTTTAAGAACAAAATGTCCTTGGTTCACCACAAACACTATGATTTCATGCCCATATATACATACACACACACACACACACACATATATATATATATATATATATATATATATATATATATATATATATATTAATTAAGCACTCAGAGAGCCTCCCACTATGTTAGTTTTGTTTGTACCTCACTCTCACATGTGGTTTGCTGCCCCTAAGAAAGATATTTGGGACTTTATTTCACGAATTCGTTTATTGTCTTTAGCCTATTTATAAATTCAAGATAGGTCCGAGTGTCTATTAACTACCAAATAGAGCAGCAACATCGTTTGGAGTGTCTCACTCACAAGTAAATTTTCTTTAGATGTCAAAACAAGTAGGTTTGCTCGATTGGACTCAGGATTGGTGAAGAGATTATCATAGATTCTTGAAACTTGCCTAGTTAAAGAACCAATTACAATTTAGCAGAAATCGGGTATATAAAGGATGTGGAATATCGATCTTAATTTATATTCTATAAAAAAATTGTTTATTTTAAACTATTTTGATCCTCCAATCAAAAAGAAAAACTCATGTGTTATCTTGCGATTATTTATTATGAACTTGTTACATATATAACTCTTTATGTAACATCAAAAAAAAAAAAAATAATATAATATTTTTCAGATAGATTCATGAAGTCGTTTAATAACTTGTTAGATGCCTAAATCATCTAACATAGACAGTCAAATTTTCTTAATACATCCTACAACTATAAAAATTATTAAATATTTTTATTTGATTTAGTTATCCTTAAAACATAAACTCATATAACTTTTTGATTAAAGGATCATCAAATGAGTCTCAATTATGAGATCGTCTAATAAAATCATCTACTGATAAAAATTATAATTCAATGAGATAAGGTTTTTCAAGCTCGTTTTTTATTTGCTTTGACTGGCCTAACTTCTAATTCATTAATTTTGAATCAAAATCAAAGGTTTGAATTTCTTTTAATTAAATCCAAATGCCTAAGAATAATGTTTCCCAGAAAACTAGAACTAGTTTTGAACTAATGATTTTGAGTATAATCAAAATAATTGTGAATCAATTGAATACTTGCTTACTATAATCACTCGACGATTACTGGTGAACTTTTCAAACAATTTAAATCATTTACAAATTAGGGGTTTTATTTCTAAGAAATTGAATTGGATAAATCTAGTAATTCTGTTAAATGACTCTAAATGATTCATTATGATTAATTCCTTATTAAATTAAAGTTTCTATTAATATTGATAAAAAAGATTTGGAAAGAATTTAGAAATTTTGCTCTAACCGTTTTATTGAAGAACCAATGTCATGTTCATGGAATTTATTTGAAATATTATATGATTTTTATTTTTCAGAAAACCTTGAAGAAAACTACGGTGAATATTTAGGATAAATAGTCATCTCCATACCCCACTCCAAATATAATTCCCACAAGACATTGAGGACATATGTTTAGAGACATTTGTTAAACGAAACATGGAGGACAACATGCTCGTCATAAGTTTATATGTTCATGATCTTTCTTCTACGGGAAATGTTGATGTTTATTAAGTTTAAGAAACCGATGCAACATGAGTTTGATATGATCGATATTGGTAGAATGAATTTTTTTTTGGGTCTCGAAGTCTTGCATAAATAAGGTGGAATTTTTTTATCAATCAAAGAAAGTATGCTCAGGAGGTGTTCTAGAGTTTTCAAATGAATCAAAGCAATTGTGTTCAAACTTCAATGTTTTATGGTTTCAAGCTTTGCCGGGATGAAGAAGGAGTTAAGGTGGACAAAACTCACTTCAAACAAATTATAGGTTGTCTTATGTATCTCATTATGACTCATCCAAATATGATGTTTTAAGTAAGTCTCTTGAGCATATATATGCAAAATCCTACTCAACTTCATTTACAACTAGCGAAGAAAGTGTTGAGGTATTTGAAAGGAACAACTCAGTATGAAGTTTTCTATAAGAATGGAGAAAATAATGGTCTTATAGCATACAATGATAATGATTATGCATGAGATTTAGAAGATAAAAACTACATTAGGATACATTTTCTATTTGTTTTAGGAGTTATATCATAGTCTTCTAAGAAACAATCCATTGTGAGTTTGTCTACCATTGAAGCTAAATTTATTGCTAGTGTTGCATTTTGCATGTGCTTATCAAACAATTTGGTTAAAAAAAGTGCTAAAAACATTGGATAAAACTCCACAAGATATTTTTTTATCCATTGTGATAGTAGTTTTGCAACTAAGCTCTCAAGAAATCTAATGCATGGTCATAACAATCATATAGATGTTCATTTTTATTTTCTTCGAGAGCTTGCACAAGAAGGTTGATAGAGCTAGTTTATTGCACTATTTTGGAACACATAGTTGATTTGATGACAAAACCTCTTAAGTTGGATGATTATGCCTGGAGTTTGTGTAAAGAATAATATAAACTAAATTATCTCAACATTTAGTTTAAGGGAGGAATTGTTAGGATTTAGTCCATATATTAACCAATAAATAAAATCTCACCTTATATGAGATTCTTTGGTTAATATAGGTCTTACTATTCTAAGGTTGACAAAACCCCAATATTATAGCAAATCAATGATACAAGTAGCTACACCTACCTTTAACAACAAGGTGTTTTAGTCACTTATGATTTCACGTTAACACAAAAACTAAAGAAAAGAATTTAAACACAAATATTCTAATGTGTGTCTACCTAGGATTATCGGGTATTGTCCTTAGATTACAAAGTTGTATATTGTATATTCCTGAATTTATAACATTTGAAGTTTGGCTTTTTTCTTTTTGACCCACTCTCAAAGTGTTTCTTTAGGTTAAGCAGCGACATTGGCGACAACAATAGCATGTCCCCAATCCACATACATCCTTAATTTACGATAAGTTGGAGAATGTAAGTCACATGCCTTTCACTTAAGTCTCTCATAACTTTCTTAAACGAACTACCCTCAATCCTTGTTGTAGGTTGACTCAAATAAATTGTAGCTAGGTGTTGGAGAACAAGTACCCCCTACCTAGAATTGACGATTTGATGGATCAAATACATGGGGCCTCGGTGTTCTCAAAGATTGATCTGAGATCGGGGTACCACCAAATTTTGGTAAAAGCTGAAGATGTTCAAAAGACAGCATTTAGGTCTCGGTATGGGCACTATGAGTATGTGGTGATGCCGTTTGGAGTCACAAATGCTCCAGCTCTGTTCATGGACTACATGAATAGGATTTTTCGCCCTTTCTTGGATAAGTTTGTGGTAGTCTTCATAGACGACATACTCATTTATTCAAGGATCGAGGAAGAACATGAAGAACATCTGAGTACAGTGTTGGAGATTCTGAGGGAGAAGCAACTCTATGCCAAGTTCTCTAAGTGTGAGTTCTGGCTGAAGGAAGTCAACTTCTTAGGACACGTGATATCTGCCCAGGGGATCTCAGTGGACCCAGCCAAGGTAGAGGCAGTGCTGCAGTGGGAACGTCCTAAGACAGTCACTGAGATAAGGAGCTTTGTGGGTTTGGCTGGCTACTATCGGAGGTTTATTGAGGACTTTTCCAAGGTAGTGGCTCCTTTAACACAGCTGACCCGCAAGGATCAACCTTTTGCTTGGACCGACCGATGTGAGCAGAGCTTCATGGAACTAAAGGAAAGGTTGACTAGTGCTCCAGTGCTGGTGATCCCAGAGGTAGGAAGACCTTTTGATGTCTACTGTGACGCTTCACATCAGGGTTTGGGATGTGTTTTGATGCAAGAGAAAAGAGTGGTTGCATATGCTTCAAGGCAACTCAAGGTTCATGAGAGGAACTATCCTACTCATGATTTGGAGTTGGCGGCTGTGGTGTTTGCCTTGAAGATTTGGAGGCACTATTTATATGGAGCTCGGTTCCAGGTGTTCAGTGACCATAAGAGCCTGAAATACCTGTTCGATCAGAAGGAACTAAACATGAGGCAAAGAAGGTGGATGGAGTTTCTAAAGGACTATGATTTTCAACTCATGTATCATCCAGGGAAGGCCAATGTAGTGGCAGATGCTTTGAGTAGAAAATCAATACAAGTAGCCACCATGATGATGGAAGAGCAGAAACTGATCAAGCAGTTCAGAGACTTAAACCTTGGGGTAGAATTTCACGTAAATCACATTAGTTGTAGTAAGCTGGCTATAACTAATGACTTCCTTGAAATGATAAGGGATAAGCAGTTGGAGGACCCTAGTCTGAAGCGTACTGTGGAGTCACTAGGGACCGACCAGGCTAGAGACTTTGTGATGGGCGATGATGGGATCTTGAGATTTGATGGCAGAATTTGCATACCTGCAAATGAAGAGTTGAAGCAGATGATCCTAGAGGAAGGTCACAAGAGTCGCCTTAGCCTACATCCTGGTATGAACAAGATGTACCATGACTTGAAGGAGTCATTTTGGTGGTCGGGCATGAAGAGAGACATCGCCCAGTATGTTACAACCTGCTTAACATGTCAGAAGGCGAAGATAGAGCATCAAAGACCTGGCGGGTTGTTACAGCAACTGGATATCCCTGAATGGAAATGGGACAGCATCGCCATGGACTTTGTCACCCATTTACCCAGATCGGTAAAGGGTCATGATGCAATCTGGGTCATCATTGATCGGCTGACGAAGAGTGCCCACTTTCTCCCAGTGAATATGAGGATGCCTATGGCCAAGTTGGCACAGTTGTACATCAAAGAAATAGTGAGGTTGCATGGAGTGCCTTCCAGCATTGTTTCGGATAGAGATCCCAGGTTCACTTCACGGTTTTGGCAGACTTTACAAGATTGCCTGGGAACTAAGTTGAGAATGAGCTCGGCATATCATCCTCAAACAGATGGACAGTCGAAGAGAACGATCCAGTCCCTGGAAGATCTGCTGAGGACGTGTGTTTTGGATCAATTGGGAAGTTGGGATGAGGTGTTGCCGCTGGTGGAGTTTACTTATAATAACAGTTACCACGCCAGTATTGGGATGGCACCATATGAAGCCCTGTATGGGAGGAAATGCAGAACTCCATTGTGCTGGTACCAGGAGGGCGAAACAGTATTGGTTGGACCAGAGTTGATTCAGCAGACGACCGAGAAGGTGCAACAGATAAAAGACAGAATGAGAGCATCTCAAAGTAGGCAGAAATCCTATGCAGATCAGAGGAGAAAACCTTTGGAGTTTGCTGCTGGAGACCATGTATTCATGAGAGTGACACCAACCAAGGGTGTAGGATGGGCGATCAGATCAAAGAAGTTGTCCCCCAAGTTCGTGGGACCATACCAGATCTTAAGGAGGATTGGTCCAGTGGCTTATGAGATCGCCCTACCTCCCCATTTAGCGAATCTGCATAATGTCTTTCACGTATCACAGCTGAGGAAGTACATGGCAGACCCTAGTCATGTGCTGGAAGTGGACGATGTGCAGATCAGGGATGACTTGTCCTTTGAAGCAAAACCAGTTAGGATTGACGATCGGCAAAGTAAACAACTCAGAGGCAAGACCATCAACATGGTGAAGGTGGTGTGGGATGAGAGATCGGGTGATTCAACTTGGGAGTTAGAAGAACCCATGAGAGAAGCTTATCCATACCTCTTTTCCTTGTAATTCAATTTTCGAGGACGAAAATTTTGCTTGTTGGGGAGAATGTAAGGACCTGTAAAATTAAATTGGAATAAAAGGGTATATTTTAAATGAATTCTAAGTATGTTTTTATTTAAAATAAAAAGGAAGGAAAGTGTAGCTTAGAAGACTATAAGATTGCCTGGTTAGTACATAATCGCCGGTCGCCTACTACACATGATCGTCAGGGCGCGAGACATGCGGACATCGCCAGGGCGCGAGGCATGTGGACGTCGCCAGGGCGCGAGGCATTTGGACGTCGCCAGGGCACGAGAGACATGCGGACATCGCCAGGGCGCGAGGCATGTGGGCATCGCTGGGGCGCAAGAGACATGCGGGCGTCGCCAGGGATAGACATCGGTCGTCTCCCAGAGAGAGACATCGGTCATCTCCCAGAGAGAGACATCGATCGTCTTCCAGGACGAGACATCGGTCGTTCGCCAGGATGAGTCAGCGGTGGAAAGTTGTCGCGCGATGTCGAGCTTCACACAGATAAAGTGGGACCCAGACTCCCAGCATGAAACGTCCTACACGTGCGCCACGTAGAAAAAAAGGGTGGTTCAGAATAGTGACATCAGAAAGTTGGCATGCGCAAGAGACACTCGCGGTCGTACTGTTCAGGGAAGTGGTTGGCATGCGCAAGAGACAACCGTGGCCGTACTGTTCAGTGAAACGTACACTCAGGCTTTCCTGCAGAGGGGGTGGTGGCAGCAGCATGCGTGGACAAGTAGGCTTGGATTCAAAAACCCACTGCGGGGAGGCAAAGAACGTTGCAGTGGCTCAAGAGTGAAAGAGTGAGTGCATCTTCATCCCTCTCTTTTCTCTCCTTCGCGCTGCGATTCGGGCATCAAGCACTAGTACGACGAGCGACGACTGCCCTTGGACACTTGGGAGGTTCTCTGCAAGTTCTCCAGACCGGGACACTAAAACAGAGTGAAAGCATCTTTAAGCTTCGTTGGGTTTCGGAGCTCTTGGAGTTTTGCGCTAGTCCAGGTAAGAGAAGCTAGTACTTTACATTTATAAAAACGTTAGGCGAGTAAGTTCTAAAGTGAGGGCGACGTGGTCGCCGGTTTTCATATTCCTTTTCACAATGCTCTGTTTTCATGTGTGGGGTGACGTGATCGCTGGTTTTAACTTTGTTTCGAAATCCCCTGCTTTTGAATGAGATCGCCGGTTTTGGCGTTGTTTTTCGAACTCCCCTGTTTTAGTGCGGTTTGAAACTGTTTGAGATTTAAATGTGAAATGCATGTGATATTCGAAAATCTGAACCGTGGAATGAATGTTGCTGTGCCTGAATCGTTCATTCAGTGTTGTATGATGTGTTGAATGTTGTGAATGTGGGATCAAGGCATAGTATTTTCAGGAAAGAAAATACCGTGTAAGATCGTGTGTAATGTGCATTGACTAGGGGCTTGTCTAGAAGGAGATATCCTGACTCTGCTGATATAATGGAATCACATTGATGAAGTTATTCAGTTGTGGAGAGTCGAAGGAGGTTCATATGTATGGGTAAGTTGTTTGAAAGATAACTGACTTGACCTGTTATATGAATTAACCCTGTCATACCGGGAGAGTGTTGATATTGAGACTATGTATGCGCATGGCTGTGTGGATTTCACAGCGACCCTGTGTGGATTTCATAGTGGTGTGGTATGACAGGTGCAGATCTCTGAGCCTGAGTCAACGCACGAGTCTTCCGGAAGTAGAGTCATGTGTCTATATGTTATGAGTCAGTGGAAAGTCTGACATGTGAACCATGAGTATTGAATGTATTGGATAGGCACTTGACGAGTTTGTGGTATATGGGGACGTTGATGGTTGAAAATTTATATAGTGTATGAATGGTGTGAAGATTTATATTTTCTACTGATATAAAGTTTCATGTTTAAAGTTTTGAAAAATATCTAGCTTACCCTTTTATCTTGTATTGTGGTTGTTTTCTTAAACCTGTGATGATCGTGTATATTTACACGGGAGCAGATGAGGCTGCAGGTAGTAGAGTTCCTCTGTGAGTGGTCGCCGGGAGGAGATCGCCTGTTTCTGCTTCTGTTAGGAAATCGCCGTTTTATGTTTTCTATTAGGAGATCGCCTGTTTTTTTTAATTATTTTGCCGTATTTTGTTTAAGTTTTGAAATTGACCGATTATGTATTAAACTCCTTGTGAGGAGAGACTCCATTACATATATATAATTGTGTTCACTTCAATATATTTGTTTACCTTTATTTTCATCATATAAATATGAAAAGTATTTGGCGGGATGTTACACTCGGAGCAAGTAATACAGGTATCAGAGAAGAGAGGGTATGTAAACCCTTCTCCCTATAAACGAGGTTGTATTTATAGGCAACCAAGTGAGAGAGAGAAAGCCCCCTCACTCGTCCAACACCGTTAGATGCACTTTGATCTAAGAATCACCATCACTCGGCAACCGAAACGACACTCAATTGCAACCGTTGAAACCATCAGATACAACAGTACACGCCCAAACGACGGCTCTGCCAAACGTTACATCTCTGCAACGCATTTAAGAGGGCCAGCTATCAAGCACTATCTCGAAACCCCCGTACATCTCATACGACTCTTCAGCCAATCATACCCTCGAGCCTCGGGGGCAAGTGTACCGGTCGGTGCCCCGGACGACCGCACGCAAGTTAAATAGTATAAATAAAGTAAATATGTGGCAGAATGACAGTTACAACTGTGGTTGAATGGGTCAAAGACACTTTCATCAGCACTCCCTTAATATCAGGAGGCCACTACCCACGACCCAGGAACCACTATGCATGTCTTCAGCAACCACCTGCTGGACCCACACGAGCCAAAGCCCAAGTCAACCTATAAAGGAGACTTCTGAATGGGGGAACAGGTATGTTTTAGTTTTATCTAAGAAATTGAGAGGACACGAATACTTACTTGAGCGTTGGAGCGCAATCGCAGGTACTCCCACCTACCGGACGATCGTGTACGCGAAGTAGGAAGGACTTGAAGAACTAGACAGCTATCGACACTGCCGTAAATTGTGTACTGGCGTAGAATATTACTCTGGTCCCGACATCCATACAGGTACATAAAATATCCATAAAAAAGTATGCACTTAATTTATATACTGCTTTGAGTAAATAGTTGATTTAATATATAATAAGTATAGACATATTTATTTTTAGTATAATAAAAAAATGTAATTGTAACATACAAAATTTATTTTTTAATTTTATTCGAATTTTATTATTAATTAAAGTAATTAAACAATATTTTATCTTTAATAATAATTTAACATTAATATATAATTCACTTTGAAGTAATTTTACTTCCTAAATAATTATTATCCATTTCTTCGACGCTAATCATAATTATAATTGAATATTAAAGTTGATATGTTTTATAAATGCATGTAATAATTACTAAATATATATATATATATTTAATTACTTTAATCAATACCATAATTTAATAAAATAATATAAAATAAATAAAATTAAAATCTTTATACGAAATTATAATTTTTTTATTGTAAAAAAAAGGAAATGTCTCATACTAATGTTGAATAATAAATTTTAAGAAATAAATTAAATCCAAAATACAAATAAAAAATAATATATGTGTGATTTTTCTTTTTAAATTTTTTTTTTCTATTTTATTCTTATATCAATATAAAAATATTTAATTTTATTACTGTATTATAGACATTGTGTCATTTTCTATTTTTTTAAAAACATATTAAAACAATTATCAGAAATAATTTTATATATAAAGAATTTTTTTTTAGTTTAATTTTATGAAATATATCTTATTTTTTCAATTAATTTAAATTTTTGAATTTTTTTAGATTTTATCACCGTTATTTCTCTCTTTACTTTTTTTTCATTTATTTTTTTTCTTCCTTAGATCTCTTGAAATTCAATAAATCTATAATTCGTTTAAATAAATATAAATATACATAATATAATAATAATAAAAATAAAAATAAAAAATAGAAAATGCGGATGAAAGGTGTAATTAGTGTAAGTTGAAAAACTAATTAAGAAAGGTAGTTATTGGAATTCAATTATATTACCTCACAAGAAAGAATCTAACAGGGCCGGTGAAAAGAAAGCATAAATGTTGTTGCGGCTGCGCCTGTGACCTTACCTTAGCCGTTTATTTTCTCATGAAAAACACTATACTGCATCATCATCCTCAATCTCCTACTCAACAAAATATCTTTTTTTGTATCTATGGATTCTTCTGGCTACAAACATCGTCATCAACAACAACAACATGGCGACGACCCATCTCAAACTTCATCTTATGATCAGTCATCACGGCCTTGTTATCCCTATAGTAATTGTAATGATAATAATAGTTATGCGCAAGATAACCAAGCCCAATTCCAAGAATACCCCAATTCGATCCCAATCGCCCCTGAACCGCCTCATTCTACAGAACCCTCACACTCCCACGCACTGAACCCGGTCCACCCCACGCCGGTTCAAGGTTCCTTAAACCCTGCTGCTGTGGCAGCCATAGCGGGAGCTCTCGCGCAGCTTGTGGGGAACGTTGACGGGTTACCAAGGGAACTGGTAAAGCGAAAACGATCAGTCTATTTATTTATTTACTTACACTCTCCAATTTTCTATTCTCATTCACAAAATTATTTGGTTGATTCGTAGAGTATGAGAAGGAATCGCATTTTACATTTTGAACTTTTGTGTCGGTAAGAGAACAAATGCAGGGTTGTATCCTCTTAATGTTATTCACTTATTGCTGAAAAATGTGGTAGCCATTTTTTCAAATGAATATTTTCTGGTGGGTGCTTACATCTGTCTTATTTTTTATTAAATGTTTTATGGGATGATGCATATGAATATGTACGTTGGTGTCATGTTCTTCCTGTCATATACGTTACCTGATGCTGCATCTCTGAAATGCTAGACTTGTGTCTCGCGTATGAATTTGAAGGTTGCATGCATGTAATTTGGTAATCAGAATCTGCCCTGAAATGAGTGACTTATGTTGCTCAAGCTTCTTTTGATTATTAATTGTTAGCCTTTGTAATTGGACTCATATTTGGTTGATAGTTATAAATTTGCCTTCGGTATTTGTTAGGACACAGTTTCTTGAATTGCCAAACTAAAGTTCGGAAACAAGAAAACCTCCCTCTTATGATAAGTACAACGAAATATTTCTTTATTTCTTCAAGTATCAAATACAAAGAAACAAGGTAAACAAATTTACTCTCAAAAGGAGCTCTCTCCTTTTCTACACTAGAATCTCTAGTTTACACAATCAAATTTTCTAACCCGCTACCTGGTGTCATAGGGCATTATATAAAATAATACATTTCCTTAACAAGCTATAACAGAAACATAAAAAATTCCATCTAATACTAATAGATATAACAAACTATGTTAATCCTTTATTTAGTCCTTTCTTTCTCCTATAATAAATTTGTAAAGGTTTATCAAGTATCCTGGATCCAACAATATCTACCGCATCCAAAACAACTTTGTCCTCTAGCTTAAAAGATGGAACCTGATCTGTGATGGAGGAGATGTCTTCCCACATTGCTCCTGCTGAGGTCCTTCCTTGCCATTGAATCAACACCTAAAACATTTTTATCCTATATCGGTTGGCTGTTCTTGTTCCAAAAAATGCACTGATTGGTAGGTATTATCTATAGTATCCTTTAATTCAGTTGGAAGCTCCTTTCCTACTGGATGGAGCCCTGTTGTTTTCTTAAGTTGTGATGCATGAAAAACTGTGTATCATGGTCTGCTCAGGGAGTTGTAATTTAAAGGATCAGTTCCCATTTATTTTAATACCAAATAGCAGCCAGTCTAAGATGTAGTTTTGTTGGCACAAAAACTTGTCTATTTGGTTGGATTTTGAGATAGGCCCAATTCCCTGGTTGAATCTGAGAAACTCTTTGATGCTTATCTGCACAGAGTCATAATATTGCCCATTTCGTAAATGGTGTTTGAGTTGCTTCAAAGCCTCATCTATGCTCACAAGATCTTGTGTAGTCGCTTCCACTAATGTTTCTCCTAGGACAAATTTAGCCAAAAGAGGTGGTCTTCCATAAACCACTTCAAATTTGATGTGGTGTGCAGCTTCTTAGAAATTGGTATTATATCAATATTCAACCCAAGGAATAAAGTATGCCAAAGACTTTGGTTGCACCGAACAAAAGCACCTAAGATAGGTTTCTTATATTCTATTATGAACTTCAGTTTGCCTATCTGGGTGGTAAGTTGTACTCACATTCAAAGTAGTTTTTGATAATCTCAAAATCCTGCCAAACTAGGCATAAAAGTAGGATCTCTATCACTTACAATGGAGATTGGTACCCACGATGTCTAATGATTTCTTTAATAGAAATTTCAGCTATAGATCTTGTAGTATATAAATGCTAAAGCAAAATGAAATGTCCATGTTTACTCAATTTGTCTACAACTACCGTCACTGCATCAAAACCTTTAGATTTAGCAAGACCTACAATAAAATCTATAGTGAGTTCTTTCCACATGGCTGTAAGTATTGGCAATGACTGCAATAACCCTCCTGGAGATGAAGTCTATTATTTACTTCTTTGACATATATGACAATCTACTCCATATTTTGTTATTGTTTCCTTCATGCTACTCTAGAAAAACGATTACGTCATTCTTCTATAGGTTCTTTAAGTACCTGATGGACCCCCTTCTAGGAGTTGTATAAAATTAATGAACGAATTTAGGAACCCATGGAGAACTAGCAGATAAAACCAATCCTTGTCAGATGGTCCAACAATTTTGCTAGCACTTGCCTTCATGTTCTACTGTATACTAATATATCAAATCAACCAAGGAAAACAAGGGCATACCTTCTAAGGAAAGGCTTTATAACATTATTCATGCTTTTTGAAAAGTAGCTGATGCATTAGTTACTCCAAAAGGCATTACCAAAGATTTAGAATGGCCTTGATGTGTTCTGAAAGCGGTTTTCGATATATCTGATTCATGCATCCTAATTTGGTGATATCTGGCCCTTAAGTCTATTTTGGAAAACTAAACAGCCCCATTTAATTCATTCAACATTTCTTTTATCACAGTAATAGGGAATTTATTTGGTACAGTGGCTTTGGGGAAAGCATGGTGGTCCACATCTGACCACCATATTTTTTCTTTACTAATATAACTGGGCTTGAATATGGGTTGTTGTTTGGCCTTATTATACCAGTCTCCAACGTCTCTGCTACTTCAGTCTCTATTTTTCTGCAAATGGGGGTAACGACATGGTCTTATGCTGACCGGATTTGTCCTTGATTTGGTAGGAATACGTGATCTACATCCTTCGGTGGAGACAGTCCTTTAGGTTCTTGAAATATTACTGCAAATTCTTGTTACACCCTTTTTAGCATTCTAACTTGGGTTGTAATCAATTATTCCTCTCCTAAACTGTTTTGCTCTACAAAAAACAGCATAAACATTATGTGAACTTCCTCTTTAGCTAGTTTCTTTAGAGCTTTAGGGGATCTCATTGGTTTGGATAGGCTTGGATCTCCTTGTGCTTTAATAATTTTCCCTGCATGTATGAAAGTCTTGCTTAAAGTTTTTCATTTTTCTTTAATCTCCCCGTAAGTGACCAACCAAGACAAACCAATAATCACTCCACTCCCGCAACTTCGAAAAAATAAAAATCTCCTTCCATGTTATATTGTCACAATTGCACCCTCTGACTCTAGCAACAACCTTGAGCGGAATTTCTTTTCCCATCTTCTAATCTCACATAATAGGGCCGGGTTGCTTCAGGTTGGATTCCCAAACTCTTAACTACCTTGCTTAAGATGAAATTATGACTAGCTCCACTATCTATCAAGATCACACTTTCTTGTCCTTGCAATTTTCCATTTAGCTTCTTAGTTTGCAATTATGTCATGCCACCTACTGTGCATATTGAAAGATCCATCCATTGACATGCCATCTTTGATTTCTTTTCAGAATTATTATTATTATTATTATTATTGTTGTTGTTGTTGTTGTTGTTATTATTATCCTCCTCTTCCAACATGGTTATTTCTTCATCATTGCTCACCTCATCATCCTCAGCCAATATAATCACCCGTATATATTTTTTTTCAGTACACTAGTGTTCATGTGCATATGCTAACTCACAATGAAAACATTTTCCATTTTCTCTCTTCTGAATTTATTCAGTATAGGGAAGGGTACAAGCTACTTTGCTTTGCTGCTCTGAAAATTTTGGTTTGCTACCGAAGATGCTAATCTGAACTCTTAGTTTCTTCATGTTCTTGCTGTTCTCTCATGCTGTAAATCTGTTTTACGGCTTCTTCCACATCACAAGCAATTTCCATAGCACTACTATGGTCCCTAGGGCCATGCGGTCTCACCAAATGTCAAGTATTGTTTTGCAGACCTGTCATAAAATATGCCAATATTTGATCCTCTGAATTTGGTTTGGCTTGGGAAACCAATAAATCAAACTCTTACACATAGTTTTCTACTCCCATTTGTCCTATGGAAGCTAACCTTTCGTATAGTATTCCACTCCTTTGGTCTCCAAATCTTCTCATCAATGCTTCAGAAAATTCTTTCCCTAATGGATTCTTAGATGTTTGTCTATAATACTGAAACCAATTTACCACTTTTCCCTCAATACTAATAAAACCAAGCTTCAACTTCTTGGACCTTGAACAAATTTTCAGCACGTGCGCCAACCACTCCAATGGGTGTTTTCTTTTAAAACTGGGTAATGATTCTTAATATACTCTAAACTGTCTTCATCTTGCCCACTATTTCATCCAATGTTCTAACATGATTTTCCATGGTGAAAAGGATCCGATAGGTAGGACCAGTGTTAGAACTCACTTGAATTTTCAAACTATAGTTTGAAAACAAGAGCACCTCTTTATTCTTGGAGCGACTACATTGAAATAGCTCTTTATATGTTCAAGTATCAAACAATACAAAAGAACAAGGTAAGTAAGTTTACCCCCCAAAAGGAACTCTATGCTTTTCTACACTTCAATGTCTAGTTTAAGCAATCAAGTTTTCTAACCCCTTACTTGGTGTCACCAGGTCACTATATAAAGGACCACATTTCCTTGATAACCTATAACAGAAACATTAAAAATTCAAACTAACAATAATAGGTATAACGGACTATGTTTATCCTTTATTTAATCCTTTCTTGCTCCTATAATAAATTTGTAAAGGTTTATCAAGGATCCAAAATCCAATAATATTCAACTTTTAGGCTTCTTGTAATCCATGTCTTGTATTGAAATGTATGTTTCATATCCATTTAAATTTCTTTTGTTGGCGTTGTTGTTAGCATGCTGAACTTGTAATGTCATGCTAGAAATATTACAAAGAGTGTTGCCAATTGCTATATACTGTTGTCTTCTTATTGAAGTTGAAGGATGCAAATTGAAAGAAGTTCAACTTGAGCTGAGCTTTGGAAAGTATAGGAAAATGTTGTGGAATACTGAAATAATTTATGCGGTCTTTGTGCATTTGAATTGGCTTTACATTGAGTACATCTCATGATTTACATAAGTTTCATTGTTAAATCAGTTACATTACCTTCTAGGCATAAATGTATGTGTTTGGAAAGTGACAAGAAACAAAGTAATGTAATGTTTCCCAGTTATAAAATATGTCTCACTGCAATCTTCACCTTAATCTAAGCGTGATGATAAAAACAATCCTTTCCAAACATGCAATTGTTTTTGTTACATGCATTTATATTTTAATGATATTATTATTTGCTTCCCTTTAATACTCTTAAAGCTTTTTCCTCGAATTAGTATCAAAAAGCTTCTTCTCAAATTATCTTTTTATTTCACATGAATGCTTATGTTTTTGCATTAGTTGAGATTACAATGTTATTTTCAATGCCCATATTCTAGATAGATAATACTATAATTTGATTCATTTTTCTTACTTTCATCCCTCTATTTGATTTGTTCATCAACTTTCTTTTCCTTTCTCTTGATCTTGTTTACCTTTTTAGTCTAACACTTAAAAACAAAGGAGACCAGGATAGTTAATTATTACCCATTCGTGTGTTACATGAAATACTAACAAAACTCTTAGTAAGTGTGTGTATGCCTAACTCAACCTCACAAAATCGGTTTATAAGGTGAGGTTTTGCATCCCACTTATATATTATGATTGGCCATATCTGTAGTCGATGTGAGATCTCCAACACACTCTTATGTGGATGAATGAACATTTTGAGGTGTGGGATAAGATATTCATGGGTGGTCTAATAGGAGCCCAATAGTGGTGGCACGATAGTCCCAATGAACTTGATTAGGATAGACTTTGAATAACTCTAATACCATATTCGAAAGTTGGTTTAGGCATAACTCACCTCATAAAACCAACCTGTAAGGTGAGGTGTACACCCCTCTTATATATTATGATTTGACCATATCCCTAGTCAATGTGAGATCTTTGACACAAAATTTGCCCCATTTTTGTAGTCTACATTTCTTCTTGCTTGATATTCAACACTATACTTTTTCAATGCTTTCCTATCGAAAACATGCAATGGCCTGTGGTGGATCTCCTATTGACAATTGATAGTCAACATCATTATATACTTTCATGGATAAGTTTTCCCCTTTTTTGAATAGCAATCCTTTCCCTAAAGAGACTTTTAAGTACTAAATAATTCTATTTACTGCCTACAAGTGTTTTTCTCTTGGATCATGCATAAATTTGCTAACCACACTAATTGCATAGGCTATGGCTGACCTAGTGTGTGATAGATAAATGAGTTTTCCCTCAAGTCTTTGATATTGTGCCTTCTCCCCCTTTTGATTTTCCTCATCATTCCCAATCCCATGATTTTGCTCTATTGGCACTCCAGTGGTCTTACAACCCAACTTAACAGTCTCTTTGAGAAGATCAAGGATGTATTTCCTTTGAGAAATAAGGATGTCCTGTCTAGAGTAAGCAACCTCTATCTCAAGGAAGTACTTCAGCTTTCCAAGATCCTTCATCTCAAATTGAGTAGCTAGTCTCTCCCTCAAAGTTTTTTTTTCAATCTTATCATCACCTGCAATAATCATATCATCTACATAGACCAAAAGTAGAGTGAGTTTACCATCCTGAGAATGTTTTATACACTGAGTATGGTCACATTGGCTTTGTTGGTACCCCAAAGATACCATAACTTGAGTAAACCTTCCAAACCAAGCACGACATGATTGTTTAAGACCATATAGGGCCTTCTTAAGTTTGTACACTTTATTCCCTTCATTAATAGCACCATAGCCAGGTGGAATCTCCATGTATACTTCTTCTTCCAAGATTCCATGCAAGAAGGAATTTTTAAGATCAAATTGATGCATCTCCCAACCAAAGTGCTCTGCCAAGGAGATAATAATTTGACTGTATTCATTTTTGCCACTGGAGCAAAAGTCTCCTCATAATTGATCCCATAGGTTTGAGTGTACCCTTTTGCAAACAACCTTGCCTTATATCGATTCAATGTGCCATCAGACTGATACTTCACTGTGTATATCGACCGACAACCCACTGCCTTCTTATCCCTTGGTCTCTCTACAATCTTCCAAGTCTCATTCTTTTCTAATGCACACATTTCTTCTTTCATGGCTCGAACATAGCTCTTATCTTTTAAGGCTTCTTGTACTGATGTAGGGATTCTGATAGAATCAATAGCTGAAAGAAAACTCCGGTCACAAATTGGGATGTAGGATATTTGGCACAAGATCTTTTTTCTTTTCTCAAGGCAATAGGTAAATCATTTAGTTTAGGTTCAAAAACAGTCAAGGTGTCCTCAAAAGTCTCACGGGTATGAGTTCTTACCTCTGATTCGAACAATTGAAGTTGCTGTTTGACCAAAACTGGTTCTTGTTGCCTTCACTGATATTGTTTCCCAAAGTATTTGTCCTCATTATTCTTCTCTGGTAATGATGCTGGCACAGGGTCTTTGTCATTCTCCCTAATAATGAAATCTTGCAACAAAGGAAAAGGTGACAACTCAAGGACCTCAGCTTCTTGAATACTCTCACCTTAAAGCTGAGAACTAGGAAAGAAGGACTCTGTTTCATGGAAGGTGACATCCTTAGAAACATAGACTTTACGACTTTGAGGTTGATAACATTTGTACCCTTTTTTGTTGGAGGTATAACCGATAACCGATGAAGACACATTTGATGGCCCGAGAGTCTAACTTACCCCGATAATGACTATGAACATGGACAAAAACAGGACAACCAAAGACACAACTTTGAAGACTAGTCATAATGGGAATAGAAGGATAGACTGTGGTCATAATTTGAACAGGGCTAACACCCTCTAGAACCCGAAAGGGTAATCTATTGATCAAATAAGTGTCAATGAGGACTGCCCCAATAAGATCTAGGAAAAGACATTTGGAAGAGTAAAGCTCTAGTAACCTCAAGGAGATGACGATTTTTCCTTTCAGCAACTCCATTTTGTTGAGGAGTGTCCACACAAGTTAATTCATGAACAACTCCATTTTCCTTAAGGAACTTGGAAAGGTTTTGGTTCATATATTCTCTTCCATTATCAGAACACAATCTCTTAATTGAACTTTCAAATTGTGTTTGAACCATTCGGTAAAAATTTACAAACAAGTGAAAAACTTCGGACTTATCTTTCATGAGGAATATCCAGGTAACCCGAGTATAATCATCAATAAATGAAACAAACCATTTTGCACTTGAGATATTACAAATAGGTGAAGGTCCCCATACATATGAATGAATAAGATCAAAAGGCTTAAAACTTCTATTATTATTCGGAAGAAAAGTTGTTCTATGGTGTTTAGCGAACTGAGAAACATCACAATGAAAAGACTCAACTAATAATTTTGTAAATAAAACAGGAAATAAGGACTTTAGGTATTAAAAGGAGGATGACCAAGATGTTTTTGTTGAAGCCATATCTGAGAGGATGACCAAGATTCAGGGCCTTGCTGAAGAACAGAAGTGTGTGCCTGCAATCTAGCACACTTTTTATTTTCTTCCTGTTGTAAGTAATATCCTGCTATTTTGCAATTCCAATCGTCCTCCCCATGGCAAGATCCTGGAAAACACAATGGGAATGAAAAAATATCATTCCACAATTTAAATCTTGGGTAATCTTATGAATAGATAAAAGGTTATTAGATAGTTTTGGAACGTGAAACACATTTTTTTAAGGAAAGGAAGGTTGAAGGTGAATTTTACCACAACTAGTAATGGGTGTATTGGAACTATTAGCAACAATAATATGTTGGTTACTAGATAAAGCATTGTAGGATGAAAAATAAGAGGAATGAGGTGTCATATGATCAGTAGCACCAGAGTCTATAATCCAAATATTCTTAGTACTAGAAGCATGAAAGGATAAGAAGCTAGAACTCCTACCACTCATGATTAAGGAACAAGAGCTAGAAGTCTTACTAAGAGAGTTCATGAGAGCTCGTAAATGTTCCAACTCTTCTTTGTTGAGAGTTGGGACCTCCTTTGCTACATTAGGGAAAGGTAGGGTTGCCGCACTTTCAGAGTCAGACGATGCTAGATTAGCATGCCTTTGCATGGTACCTTAGAATCCTCCGGTACGTTCCAAGACCTTCTCCTTTCCATGAAGTTTAAAGCACCTTTCCTTAGTATCACCCGTCTTCTTACAATAGCTGCACCAGTGATCATCACGATTAGCCTTTGTGGGAAGTAAGGGAAGGGACCTTTTATAGGGCCCTTGCCAGCCAGAGTTGAACTATCAACAGAGTTGCCAGTAGTCCAAGCTGAACTATCAACAATGTTGCTAGTAGCCAGAGTTGAACTATCAACAAAGTTGCCCCCATCCAACATTACTGACCTTCGAGTTTCTTCCCCTCATACAATGTAGAAAAACTTCTGAGAGAGAAGGGATTTTTTCCTTACCCAAAATTTGAATCCGAATTGGATCAAATTCAGAGTTCAATATAGAAAAGAATTTAAATATTCGTATCCTTTAAAGGAATTGTGCTAGTGTGATAGAGTCATCTGTGCGCTTCATTTTCAAATTTTGATATTGATCTAATCCATAAATCATTCAACATACCATAGTAGTTTGTTACAGAAAGGCTCCCTTGGTTGGTATTGAAGATCTTGTTTTCTATTTCGTAACATGCTGCAATATCCTTTTTCATAGAGTACATCTGATAAAGGTTTTCCTAAATCGCCTTAGCAAAGGAGAAGAACATACAATATCGATTGATCTCTAGTGTCATAGAATGCCATAACCAAGTCATGATAAGAGAGTTTTCGTCGTCCCAATCTACATATTTAGGATCGGTATTGGGTGGAGGTTCCCTTCTAGGTGATTCAATTTCTTCCTTCCCTTGAGGGTAGCACGAACCAACTGGGCTCATTGTAGGTAGTTGCGTCCATCAAGGCGATAGTTGCTTTGCAACACCTGCAAATCATTGAAGCTAAGAGGGGTTGTCTTTTCATTCGACATGGTAAGAGTTGACAACAATGAGACAAAACCGATTAGGCTTTGCAAATTGGCAAAAATCTCGTGGTGGTCCTTGTTCAAAAAAAAAATATTGACGGTCAGTGGCAGCGGCGGTTGGTGGCGGTCGGCGATGGTGGTGGCTGGCGGCTGGCGGTGGTAGTGGCGGTCAATGGTACAAAGTGGTGGTCAACGAAACAAAAGAAAAACAAAGTAGTTGCAGCAATAAAGGCTGCCCAGAAAAATAATTGGAGAAGCAGATCGGGAGCTCTTATACCAAGTTGAAAGAAATAGATGGATTGTATTTCTAAGATGTGTTTACAATTGTGATTAGAGTCTAAATTTATAGACTATTTACGACCTAATAATAGGTAATTAAAGCTATACAAATCAAATCAAATCACTAAAAGATATCAAATTTGTCCTAATAAATAGAGAATGAAATCTGCACTTAATTACGGAATAATTCTCCTAATTATGCAATAGTTTTGATTTGCAAATGTGAATCATGGGGAAAGGATCATCCTTATGAGTTGGGTATTTTTTTTCATGCCGGGCTTTTTTAGCTTGAGCCCTAGCTGCTCAAAGGATCGATGATGTGCACAATCTGCCAATTTCATGACCAACTGCATGATGCCACTACGATCTATGCATCTCCCGATGTGCCGTGTGCATCAACTTGCTATGTCTTCCTTACTCAAGGAATCATGAGTAGGATTTTGACTACATTGATGTCAACAACAAGCAATCTTATTTTCAAAAAAGGGAAATTTTGAATACTTCTAGAAGATCTGGGTGCTTCCTTGCATGAATATTTGTTTGTTATTTCTATATTTTCCTTGAAAAATATACTTATTTATTAGGGGATTAAATAGACTAGGTGAATTATAGGAACATAGGAACATTACTGAATTCTGGATCCATGCTGGCTCTGCATCTTTTAATTTTGCAACGGGAAAAAAGAAGTGAATGAAAGCAGTTGAGGGTGCATGATCAAAACTGTCTAGTTGTTTTTCCTTTTCATTATTCAACTTAGGATTCATGTAGAGCATTGTAAAAATGTCCCTTGTTAAGCACTAGAGGAATTTCATTTTCAATGTAGTTGAGAATTTCAAGAAACCTTGTTAATATTTCATGTTAAAATTTTGATAGGCTAAGTAAATAAGCATAAATTTTAAGGCTGCCTTGAATGTAGTCGCTTTCTGTCCAAAAGTTTCCTTGTCTTATCATGATTTGCTTTCCTAATTAATTAAATATTAATAAGTTCTTGTAATGCATCCCTGCTAATTTCAATATGCTGTTTATATTTAGTCTATTATTTGCAAATTTGGATGAATTACTGAGAGTTCTTATATTAAACGTTCTTTTATTTCTGTCATTCTCTCTCTCTCTAACTACCTTCCCTTGTGATTATGGTGCGACTTATACATGCACATTCTTTTTAATCCACCCACCTCAACCTTGCATGAAAAATCTTTTGTAGCTGAGATTTGGAATCACCAACCATCTTAGAGTTAATATTTGAATGCTTATCTGCAGAGCATGCCATCTCAATACAGAGGTACAGGTCGCGGAGGTCGTAGACCATTTAGAGGCTATGGTCGAGACCGATTCAATCACCATCGTGGTAGGGGACGTGGCAGGGGTTATGGTAGCCATATCTCATCTCATTCTTCTGAAGCCACAATTGCTAATGTAGCAGATGTGCCTGCTGCTGATGGGTCCACTTCAGTGATGCAACCATCATCAATCTGTGGGGGGCAATCATCATTACCAATTCCCGCACAAGTTCCATCTGCACTGTTGCAAGCACCACAACGTAAGTTATGGTGTGAAATTTGTATAGCCGAGTGCAATACTCCCGAAATGTTGGAGCAACACAGAAATGGAAAGCGGCATAGGAAGAACTTGATTGTACATGAAGAACTACAAAGACTCAAAGCTCTAAATGGACAACAGAGTGGAAATATTTCTACTTCAGAATCAAATTTAACAATCAAACATGAGAAAGCTCAAGAATCTGAGATAAAAGGATTACCTTTAGAAATTGCTGGTTCTGAAGCTACAATTGATAACCACAATGATGAAACAGAGGTTCAGAATAATGTAGAAGGGGTTTCCGAAGTTCAAACTGAAGAGCCTCAAGAGGAACCTAGAGAAAACTCTATCATACAAAGATGTGGACTTAAGCGTATGATGAGCGTAGGTGGAGGAGGTAAATACATGAGGAGTGATGATGGGTCAAGAAAACTGGTGGAACCTCCAAAGCCTAAGCATAAGCCGGTTACATCTCTTATATGCGAGTTGTGCAATGTTAAATGTGATTCCCTAATTGTCTACAATAGTCACTTGACTGGGAAAAAGCACATGTCAAATTTCAAGCGTGTCCATGGCTACCGGCCCTTGAATGGACAAGCAGGGATCAAACCGCTTCACTCTTCTGGTATTAATTCTCTGTCAAATGCAAATAATTTTCCAGTCCCACAAGGTGCAAGTGTCCAACTAGGTGTTAGTGATCCACGGAACCTTCTGGCTCATCTCCTTGTGACTGTGCTATCCAATGTCCAAGTACCACCAACAGCACCACTGTCAGGTCCTGTGGCTGATCAGATACAAGCACCAACATTCATGGCAGAATCAAGTCATCAACCAGCATCTCAAAATTTGACAGAGACTCTAGTGTCAGATTCCATGGCATATTCTGAGATTGAAAATCATGCTGGGAAAACAAAAGATCAGATGCCATCTGTCATATTGCAGCTGGATGAGACTGCAGGTTCATGTAGTAATGGCAACACTGAAACTGTTGGTGGAAGTTCTGCAAAGGAAGAAACGGTGGTGAAACAAATAACACCTGCAGAAAACCAAGTTGCAACAAATAAACAAATACCTTCGTAATGTGCAAGCTCCAACATCAGAGACATTTAGTAACGCGATAGAAGATGTGATCATTTTTTTTCTCTCTTCGTTGATTTCATTTTTCAGTACTTTCATGAGATTAAAAGTTTAATATTTTAACACTTTTAACTAACATAGGTGGGATTCCCACACTTAGCTTTATAACATGATCTTTGAGTTACAATTTGAACAAATTGCCCCTAATCTGTACTTCTCAGAAATGCTGTATGAATTGCTGTTGAAGATGCTGGGATACATGCCAGAAATCCATCGTTGTGCTGTAACACCATCTGACGTGACCAGTGACTGTCTACATGTATGGCAAACTAAAGAAGTAGCTGCAACATCGTATCTATTTATCAATGTTCCAAAGAGGCCATGAGAGTTGGATTAAATGGCAAAATTGACGCAAGAACTTTTACGGTGCCCACTTTTAAATTTTAGCCAGTGAAAAATGTTTGGCAAACCTTGTTGTAGTGTCAAGATTGTAAATGAAAATGTTGGTTGTATACAAGCTTCTTACACGCTCCTTTCCGAAGCCAAAATATTGGCATACTACAAGACATAACGCATTCGGGTACTGATTAATCTCTGCCTCCGCCATTTTTGAGTATTAATCATGCAAGCAAGAAATTTCATTCCCAATTTTCGAAGTATGACGACTTTTATGATGACAACTAGCTCAAAATAATATTTGTTATTTGAAACATTTATGTTTACCCGAACATTGAGATATTCATAAATATATTTATAAATGTATACTTTTTAAGATCCTAACAATTCAAAGATTAGATTATATATAAATATAACTAATTGAATAATAAGTATTCAGGAATCAATTATATCTTTCATCTTATTTATCTTTTGGATATTTCAGTCTAAACTCTAAAGCTTATAAATATGAATTGATTTTATAGTAAGTACTCACTCAATTCTCTCACCTAATACTATACTTTTTATATTTTATACTTTTTCTAATTTTTACTTATTTGACTGTTGAAACATTTTCTTTAGATAAATCTCTTTTTAATTTTCATCAACAACTCGATGATCAATATTTGGAGGTTCAATTTTCAAGGAATATCACTCTTTCCACCTTGGGAGAGTCACCCTCGTTTTAGGTAAGAACATTTGATGTCTACTGTGAGGGTCTAGGTAAAACTATTCTCAGACCATAAATCTTATGATACTTACTAGAAGTAGAAATGTCATATCATCTTCATCAAATCTTGATATAATTGATATCATCAGTGAGTCTCGTCCAACCTTGACAAAAAAAATAACTTACTAAGGATGGGGATGACTAGTGCATGATACCCAATCTAAAAGGGTAGCACACCGAACTAACAACATGCAACGACTTCTCAATCGGGCTTAGGGGTCATTATCAAAATAGGAATCAAGGGCATGTGATAAACAACAACATTTTAAGGTTCTTCCAATGTCACTACTAAATGAGACAATGAAAGCAAACCTCACTAGTTTCCATCCTTTTACTCCAAAAGTCATGAAGGTTCAACTTCCTAAAAAGTGGAAGTGACCTTCTATTGAAAAATATTATGCATCGTCGAACCCAAAGGAACACATCAAAGCATACCTTCTTTTTTGCCAGCACATCAAGGTATAATTGACCCGAGTGAACCTAGGAGTATATTGCAAACTTTTCCATCTATTCTTAAGGGACAAACCCTAGAATGGTATTATTCCCTTCCCAAAATTTTGATAGATTCATTTGAAACTTTCTATGCAAGGTTCTTAGCACAGTTTGTAGACTCAAACTCATGGTAGCAACCTTAGCCTCCCTGCATAACATTGTACAAATGGATATTGAGTTACTTTGACAATACATGACTCGATTTTCTAAAGTGTCCCTCAATATTCTTGACCTACATTTGGTGGTGGCCATGTACATGCTCTTGATAGAACTCCATCATGAAATATTCTCGACAATTATATTGATAAATGTCATATTTCAATAATATTTCACATTAAAATACAGACACTTATGGATATTAATTGATAAAATAACTATAATATAACCCCTAGTTTATGAATTTAAACCTTCCAAGCGAGCCCAATCTCGCCCACACGAGATCACTTCAGAGACGATGGACCTGTTTTTGTCCAACTTGCCCAGGCAAGCCCAATCATGCCCAGGCAAGAAGTCACTCAGCCCAAGTCCAACTAAGCTACATGTGAGGCGTTATGCATAACCCTAAACATCAATGGGGAGAATAGGAGGTGATAGAAAACCCTAGAGGAGGCAACAGTCAAGGAGAAACATCATGGATATTCTTTTCTTGCTTTCCATGCTTGTAATGGCCAATTAATTCTACCCTTTGGGATTAGGAGTAATCCGTTTAAACTCTTATGTATTGAGGTGATATTTAAATATAATATTATGTTCTTGATTGATGATTGGTATTGTCATTTTATTTGTAATGCTTGTTTACCATAATCAAGAACCTTAGATTTGACTGAAAAATATTTGTAAGTTTCTGACCCAAATGACAATGCTTAACATATTTGAATGTTGGGAATAGATTTGAAATGTTAATTACTATCAATACATAATCATAATGCTAAGGATTTTTTTTATAAATATGTGAAGAATCGATATTTAGGAGACTCTCTTAATAATTTTATATGTGAGGAATCGATATAAATGAATTTTATATGGGCATCAACATACTATGCTTTTCAAAATATAAAAGAGTAAGAAGGATGAACCACAATCCCAACTTTCCCAATTGAACCAACAAACTCTTTAACTTGTTTTCTTTATAATTCTTGCAATCATTATAACAAACTCCCAACAAACTTTATTATTTTGTTTTCTATTTAGTGAATTTTATACTTGATAATTCAACTATTTCTTGTGGTTTCGATATCTGTCCCTAGGGACAATTATTACTTCTGACGCGGTACACTTGTCGTAAAAAAGTCATTAAGTGTTTGGCGCCATTGTCGAGGAACAATTTAATTTTTTAGTACAAATTTTTAAATATTGTGAATATTATTTTAATTTTTTGTTTATTGTTTTTATTTTATTTTATTTTATTTTAATTGCAGATTTTTTTAATTTTATTTTCATATTTAATTTGAATTTTTATTATTTTATTTATTTTTAATTTTAAATTTTAAAAGTTTAATTTTTACTGCTAGTGAATCCTTGTGCTAACCTTTGTTTTAGTTGTCTTATATGATATTAAGAACTCAAATTCTCAAAAGACCAATTATTATTTGAATCAGAGATTGAAAGGGAAGCTAAAAGAAACAGGAAGACAAAGACAAAAAAAAAACAAAAAAACAAAACAAAACAAGGAGACATTAGAGAAGAATCCCCAACCACTTCTTCTTTTTCCATTAAAATTTATTAAAAGGAAAGCAACCTGGCATAAGAGCAAGAACCACCTCCTAGGAGAACACTTGTAGATTATTCCATGCAGCAGGGGCCAAGGCACTTTTCTAGTATTGCAATTTGTTACCACTATGGCCTTAAAGATGAAACTTGTTTTCCTTAGTCTTATCAGTACCCATCAATTTACAGCAATGGACCATGAAGATCCATATACACATTTGTCCATATTTTATGAATTGGAGGTAACACTGGGTTCTCAATTAGGTGATATTGAAAAAGTTTATATGTGTTTTGCTCCTTTTTCATTGGCAGGAAAGGCAAAAGAATGTGTCAAATCACATCCAAGTCAAAGCCTCACTAGCTGGAAGGATATAGAGGAAAAAAATTTGTAAATATTTTTTCCAATATCTTGCTACATCAAAGCAAAGTTTGATATTTCTATGCTCAATCAAGGAGGAGATAAAGCCTTCTGTGAGATATGGGAGAGATTTAAAATGATGTTGAGAAAGTGTCAAAATCATGGGTTTGAAGACATTGCTCAATTGGGCATTTTTCATAATGGTCTTAGATGTGATACTAAGATGCTCCTAAATGCTGCAGCTGGTGGCACAATAATGGTTGTTGATGTGAAACAAGCAACAAAGATTATTGATGCAATTGCATCAATAGATTATCAAGCCTAACATGATCAACAAGGTATTTAGAAGAAAGGGTTGTTAGACTTGAATACTTCAAATGCACGCCTGGCTCAAACTATAATTTTGACACAATAGCTTGAAGCATTAATTGCATAAATGGCTAAATTGCCACAAAAATTACAAGCTGCACAATCTTCTCAAAGTCAGAGTCAACCAAAAAGGTGTGATTTTTGTGGAGGTGATAATTCCAATTGTCATTGTTCTTATCAAAATAATTCATTTGAAGGAGAAGTAAGTTACATGGGTAATCAGGGAAGGAAAGGTGGTTTCTCCAACACCAATAATTATTCTAAAGGTTAGAGAAGCAATTAGAATAAAAAAATTTTAGGTGGAAACAAGATAATGGTTCATCCAATAAGCAAGGTCCTTTCCAAGAGCAACAACAACCAAGTTATCCTTCTGCTCCTAAAAGAATCAATAAACTTGAAGATTCCTTGGAGAAATTCATGAAAGTTACTATGGCTAGTCAAGAGAATAATATGGCGGCAATCAGAAATATATAAACTCAGGTGGGACAGATTGCTAAACAATTAGCAAAGGGACAAAGTGGTCAGTTTTCAGCCAACACCCAGACCAACCCAAAGGAATATTGCAATACAATTACCACTGAAAGTGGTAGAATAGCAAGAGAAAAAGAGCTATATTGAAGAAAGGAATATAGAGCTAGAGGCTGGATGCAGTGCCATTATTTAAAAAGGCTTGCCTCTAAAACCTAAGGACCAAGGAAGTTTTAATCTTTCAGTGTCTATAGGTGCTTTATCTGTAGACAAGGCCTTATTGGATTTAGGGGCAAGCATAAATTTAATTCCTTTGGCAAGGATGAAAAAATTAGGTGAATTAGAGATTAAACTCACCAAGATGATGCTATAGTTAGAAGATATATCAATCAAAAATCCTTTTGGTGTGGTTGAAGGTGGTTTTGTTAAGGTGGATATATTCATATTTTCTATGGATTTTGTTTTGATGGACATGGAAGAAGATGAAGAGGTTCCCTTGATACTTGGTAGACCTTTCATGAAGATTGCTAAAATTATAATTGATGTTGAAGAGGGAAAACTTAAAGTAAGAGCTCAAGATGATGAGGTAACTTTTAATCTTTTTTATGGTTTAAAAAATTCTAATGCAAGGAAGGAATGCTTACAAAGAGATGAAACAAAGGAAGCCTTTCCAGATACTAAAGAGCAATTGGACCTTTCAAATTTAATTGAGGAAGTTATACATTATCACATTTGAAAGATAAAAGAGGAAGATAAAGTCCAACAGGAGGTGACTATAGAAAAGGATGAGTACAGGCCAAGGCAACCCATAATACTTAGAGAGGCTAAACTACAACAAGGGTTGAAGAAAAAGGGGTCATGATTATGGGTTATCAAGGAACTCAAGACTGATGGAACCATTGAACTTGAAAGCCCATATTCGAGAAGGACAAAAGTTGTAACTAGAAAATTGTTGCAACAAAAAGGTCATCCACCTCGATAAAAAAAATCGTCAAGTTATATGATGTTAAATAAAGCGCTTGCTAGAAGGCAACCCAGTAAAATTATTTTTTATCATTTTGTTTAATTGCTTTATTTTGTTGTTAGGATAGGATTTATGTTTTTTCATAAAAACTGAAAAATTTTGTGCAGAGAATCTTGCCCAGGTGTGATACACCACGCCCAGGCGAGACGGGTTTAAAAATTTGGGTGCTCTTTGTAGCAATCTCGCCCAGGCGAGATATACCACACCCAAGTGAGATCCCACTTACAACGTTTTTAAAAACGCGAGAAAGGGCTCATTTGCCCCAAATTTCAGAAACCCTTGGTGAGAGTTCCCTAAATTGCGATTTACTCTCTAAAATTTGTGCTCATTATCAATTCTTTCTTTTCCAAGTTTGATGTAATTTGATTTTAGATTGATTCATTTAGGTGGCACTTTTGAGTTAAGATTGAGATTAATTAGCAAATAAGGTGAGAAACATAAGAAAAATCCCCACTGGACATTAACTTAACAAGTGTTAAGTAGATGTGAAAGTTCATTTCCAAATATCAAAAGGAAACACACAATTATGGTGAAGATGATGACAAGTAATAAGGTGCGAAAACACAATAAGCTCTCTTCATCCCTTCCTCTTTTACTCTTTATTTTGTGCCACCTCCCTTCCATATATGTCTTCTTATTCTCTTTAATTTGTTCTTTACTTTGTTCTTTTTCTTTATTTGTTCCTTGTCTCTCTTTCCGATGCATCATTTGTCACCTTATAATTGTTTTTTCTCTTTGCCCTTCTGAAATGAACCTTCACACTTACTTAACCACTTTGTTAAGTTTGTGTCCAGTGGGGATCTTCTTAGGGTTCTCACCTTGCATTTCTAAAAATTAAAAATCATAAACAAGAACAACCAATAAAATGTGCAATCCTAAAATCAACTCACATCTCATAAGTTTCTAATTTAATCTTTTGTTTAGTGAATAAAGTTGTTTTGATATTTAAATTCAAATATGATTTAGTTATATTATATTCATTTACTTTGCTTGAGGTCAAGATAGATTCTAAGTTGGGGGAGTTGATAAGTGTCATATTTCAGTAATATTTCACATTAAAATACAAGCACTTATGGATATTAATCGATAAAATAATTATAATATAACTCATAATTTATGAATTTAAAACCTTTTTTACATATTTTGTGATTATAATTTGAATAAGAACGATTTATTTCCAAATTTGTGTTAATTACAAGATTTTAGGAAAGAATAGAGATGAAAGGGCAAAAGAAGAATATACAATGATAAGAAAGGAAAGTTGGAACGCTCTAGCACTCGCCCAAGTTGGCCCAAGTCAGAAGCTCCCAGAGGATCTCATCCAAGTGAATCCAATCTTGCCCAAGCGAGTCCAATCTTGCTCAGGCGAGATCACTCCAGAGACGTTGGGTCCGTTTTCGTCCAACTCGCCCAAGTGTGTCTAATCACGCCTAGGCGAGAAGTCACTTATCCCAAGTCCAACTAGGTTAAATATGAGGCGTGAGGCACAACCCTATACTACAATGGGGAGAATAAAAGGCACATCCCAAATCTTATTTTCTTGCTTTCCATGCTTGTAATGGCCAACATGAGTGACTAATTCTACCCTTTGGGATTGGGAGCAATCTATTCAAACTCTTATGTATTGAGGTGATATTTAAATATAATACTATGTTCTTGATTGAAGATTGGTATTGTCATTTTATTTGTAATGCTTGTTTACCATGATCAAGATCCTTAGATTTGACTAAAAAGTATCTTTAAGTTTCTGACCCAAATGACAATGCTTAACATATTTGAATGCCAGGAATAGATTTGAAATGTTAATTACTATCAACATCTAATCATAATGCTAAGGAGTTTTTATAAATATGCGAGGGATTCATATTTGGGAGACTCTCTTAATAATTTTATATGCGAAAAATCAATATAAATGAATTTTATATGGACATCAACATCAATCAAAGGATAAAGTATTACTATACTTTTCAAAATACAAAAGAGTAAGAAGGATGAACCCCAATCCCAATTTTCCTAATCGAACCAACAAACTCTTTAACTTGTTTTCTTTACAATTCTTGCAATCATTATAACAAACTCCCAACAAATTTTATTATTTTTTTTTCTATTTAGTGAATCTTATACTTGATAATTCAACTGTTTCTTGTGGATTCAATATCCGTCTTTCGAGACAAATTATTACTTTTGACGGGGTACACTTGCCGTAAAAAAGTCATCATATATACTGACCCACCTACCAACATGGACGAACTCTACACTCAGAGAACATGATATAATAGTGATAGACCTGTTGAACCAAGTGGTGTTCAAGGTTTTGAAGAATCCAAATCCTTTGAAGGATGATGAAGCCTCTGCTTTGCTTGATGCTGCTGTGCTGGTTTATTGTTTTGTTCTGGGGTAGTTTATGTTGTAATCCACCCTTAGATTAAATCTCAAAGCACTTAGCATCTCAATCTTTGATAAAGCAAAGTGTTTTTCAAACTAAGTTGAAACAACTGATTGTTCTATCGAAACAACCGATTGTTTATACTTAGATGTTTTGAGAAAGTTTGAAAACTGTTTTTGAATGAAGAAAACTGTTAAGTGACAAAACAACCGATTGATTCGAGGAAACAACCGATTGTTTGTTTTGGAACCTTAACAGAAAAACTGTTTTCTTTGACTGAGCTTTAAATGATTTGAAACTGAATACGCTCCAGTCATTAAATGCTTTGACCAATCTTTTTGAAAGCTTTTATGGGTTTGTTAAGATTTGGTAACAAACTTCTTTTTATATAATTCAGAAAATCTCTTTTAAAGGAGAGAATGCTTTTGACAAAGTTTTTCTAAGAGAGTTTTTCAAAGTGCTGAGATTGCTTAAGAGCTAAAGAGATTGATCAAGGTGCTGGAATAGGATTCTACTTGTATTGATTTCAGATCTTCATCTGTAACAAGTGTAATCTATGTAAACTGCTGAAACATTTCTTTTGTGTATTGTTGCTGAGATTGGCTGTGTGTTCTTGAGGTGTTCAAGATCAGCAATCTTAGTGTTGACCAAGGAAAGTGTGTGTCTTGAGGTTTTCAAGGTCATTCTCTTGGTTGTTGTGTAAGTGATCAAAGTGTGATTGCTTAGTGGATTTCCTCAGGGTTTTGAGAAGACTGGATGTAGCTCTGGGTTGGAGTGAACCAGTATAAACAACTGTGTACAATCTCTCTATCCCTTACTCTTTAAATTCAGTTTGTTTGTTGTTTGCTGATATAAACAACCGATTGTTTCGAAGAAACAACCGATTGTTTTCCTGGCATTGCTTTTTTGCTTGCTGTTTTGGCAAACTGAATTGCTTAATCAATTGGTTTCTGAAATAAATTCATTCTAGCTTGCAAAAAGTTTGCGAAAACCTCTTTAAACAATTCACCCCCCCTATAGTTTAAAGCCATCTTTCCTAACAAGACCAAGGGTGTCGTAGCCCGTGCAGGAGCAAAGAGAGTAATCCCAACAAAATTCCAAAGAGAGCAAGTAGTTTAATCTTCTTAACTTTAATGTCTTGACCAATTTGCCATGTTGATATTGTTTTTCAATGCGTTAGATGCTAAATACGGTAAGTCTTGTTCTGATTGATCTTTGCGTGTCTTGATCTTGTGAGGGATTTAAAATTCTTTCTTTATATACCTCAAGTATAATATTTGAGAGTACAATTTTCTTTACTTGAATATCTCCTCAAATCTATCACATTGATTTTCTCCTTGGAAGCGTTAGATGCTTAAAAGGGAAGCTTATGCTCTGATGCAATTTATGCGTTCTTGAGTCAGTATATACATTTCAAAATATTTATTTATTTGTATTTATTTCAAATGTTGAAGCTCTAATTAATTCTAACTCAATTTTTTCTTTTCCATTGTTCATCAACTTTCTTGTGCTAAACGCTAAATATGAAAATATTGGCTTTGATGAGATCTTTGCATCTTCGACATGTATTTGATTTTCAAATACTTTCTCCATATATATGAACTCTATCCATTGAGCTTGATCATATCTAGACATAGATATTTTTAATTCATGCATTATTCATCTTCTTCTTTGTGATAGACGCTCAAATAGGAAATTCATATATGCGTTTTACCATTCATTTGTGCTTCGAATAATCTTTATCTCTGAATATCTTCGTTCGTATTACCTTAATATTACTTTAATCTTTTTCTTTTCAAATCTCACTCATCAACTTCATCTCTTTCTTATTAGATGCTGAAAATGGAAACTTTAGCTTTCAACTTTATATGCATCTTTATCTTCCTTTGACAATTTTTGAGAACAAAATCAGTATTAGTGAACATTATAATTAATGAACTTTCAAATTCTTTTCAAGTTAATATTAAATCATAAATTTATAGCATAATTACATTTAACCTAGATTTTGTTTCACTAAAAATATTTTGAAAAACTCTTTGATATAGAAAATATTCATTCTCTATTTTTTGAAATCTTATAGTAAAATACCGTCCATACAAAAACTTTTCAATATAATCTTAAATTTAATTCTATTTACACAACTATATCTAAAGACATTTAAAACCAATTTGGATTTTTTTTTTTCATTTATACAACATTTAAGCACAAGGTATTTGATATTTTTCAAGTTCTTTGTGTTACATTCTCAAATACAAAAACTTTTCAAAATCTTTTAACCAATAATTTTATTTAAAAATAATTTTTTCTATGATTTATAAATGTCAAATAATATTTGGAAACTATCGAGACCTCCAGATGAGTTCATAAGCACTATCAGTTCGTGAGCACTAGGATCGTCTTATAAAATATTCTCTATTACTTCGTCTAATTCATTCCATTGGTATCATCTAATGTAGTTTCTTGATATTTTCTTATGTGTTTCTTGATACCGCCTGATGCGTCTTTTCTTTAGATGTTATCCTTATAAGCTTATGATAAGATTGTTTGATGGTCTTCTTGGTTCGTCTAACAATCTTTTCTATTGTATCGTCTAATGTGTTTCAAGACAGTTAGTCTTGCTCATCTTCTCTAATGTTGTTGTCTAAGATTTTACTACACATAAGTGAGCTTTGTTATACCACAATGCACCTTATAGTGTTTGTTATTATCATAACACATAGGCACTCATATCATGAGATCATCTAGCAACTTGAGAATTTTTGTATTATAGATACGAGGGTTGGATCGTCTGACGTTATGAGCCTGTGTGATTCTTTTGTTCAACAACCTTTTCTATTGTTGTATCGTCTAGTAAGTCTTGTTCATCTGCTCTATTGTTTTTGTCATAACTTATACTGCACATGAGCGAACTTTGTTATGCCGCAACACACCTTATAATGTTTGTTATTATCAAAACATATAGACGCTTTTGAGATTGTCTTATGGGTATTAGATCATCTATTGACTTAACAAATCCTTGTAAACAACATCGAGTAGGGATGGGTGTACTAGTACTGTTCTAAGCGAACCTATTGGACTTGGAGAATAAAGTCAAGTCATGCTTCCTAGAAGAGCTAAGAGAAGTTGATTTGATGATGTTGTTTGAAGAAGATGGTGTTGAAGATGTGTTACTTGTTATAGTTCTCATTACATGTGGTTATGAGTCTTGCACACAAAGTAAATCACAACTGTTCCACTTTAACACACAACCTTAATCATAAAACTTGTTTTGAAAGGTTAAATTTTTTTGAGAAATGTTTTAATTATAGTTTAATCAATTAAGTTTTTATGTAATCAATTAATTTGTTCTTGATATATCTTCAGATCAACAAGAACATAATAATCGATTATCATTTTTTATAATGTATTAACACATAGAACAAACATATATGTTTTTAACTAGTCTAAAGAATAATTGATTAACAAGCTTAAAAGTAGACTAATATGTTCTTAAGTTTTTTCAAAATTGATAAAGAAAAATAATAATTGATTAAATGGTAACATAATAATTAAAATGAAGAGCATATTTCTCTTAAACTCACTTTCTTCTATGAATAATCTATTAAAAACATAATATAATCAATTAAATGTACCAAACAAAATTTAAATAACATTTTGAAAGCTTTATAAGTGGAACCTTTGATTCAATCTTTAAATAACTGTTATCAAAGATTACAAAAAGTGATCTTAAACGTTTAAAGTGATAAAAATGGAGTTGTTCTCACCTTGTTCTGAGAGTGCATTCAAGAGTCATTCAAGTAATCTTTCTACTCCCTTGGTTTTCTTAAAGAATTCAAAAGGCTAAGTGTTAGTGTTGAAAATTCCTTTGTCGTTGCCTCTATTATATATTTGATAACTTCTTTATATTATTGAGTTGTTGGAATAATCCTGTATTGATTCTTCTTGAAGGTTTTCAAGAGTTAATTATTGTATTCCTTTAGGTGTGATCTAAGGGTAGAACATATCTTCCTTGAGTGTGTTCAAGAGTTGATTTTCTTGATTTCTATTTTATATATGTTTCGCATGTGTTGAGAGCTTGTAATAAACATATAAAGATAGTGAATTTTGATTTTTCTAAGGTTGAATAGTTAAGACTTGGTGTAGGATCTATTTTGATTTGAACTAGTATGAATCTTTATGTGTAATCTTTCTCATCCTTTCACAATCTCTACATATTGCTCTTTCTATTTTCATATTTTGTGTGCAATCTTTATCAATCTTGATTCCTTAATTACTTGCATTTAATGTTTAATTAGACTCGTTTTGCAAATGATTTTAGGAAGGGGTTAATCTTCTGAAGAAAGTTTTAAAAACCAATTGAGCTCTCCACTTTAGGCTGTAAGTCTTGAGTAGGCGTGGTGGTTATGTTTCTTGTGTTCTTTCTTTTCTTTGGTTTAGCATTGAAAGTAGTATAAATGTGGTCCATGATGATATGAATTGGTAGCTAGGCGATGCCATTAAAATCGGCTTTTAGAATGATATATATGGTTGGAAAGAGCATTAGTGGAATTGTTGCGTATTCCACATCACTTTCATAATCAATTAACTTCTAAGGTTTCTGATTTCATTGTTAATCGGCAGAGGGGTAATATAGAAGTTATAACTGCTCGAAATGCAATTCTGGCTCACACTATTCGTAATCATTCATCTAGAATCTTTGCCTGATAAGTAATGACAGAAACAAGCTTGGGATGTTATGTTGTCTTTAAAACAAGCATATGGTGTTTCCACTGGAGTCACTAAATTATATTTTCCTAAATGTTCTATTTAAAGCCCTTTTAAAATTGTAACTTCTATTCATCATCGATGACCTTGTTGAAGGGAGAATTTTGTATGATTGTATTCACAAATTTAAATACACAGCCTAAACATGGCCGGTGACTCAGGGGATAGTCATCAAGAAAAGTAATTACTTTCTCTATAAACACCCCTGACGTAAATACGCAGAACTAAGTCAGCAATACGCTTCCCAAGAAGAGCTAAAAACCAAGAAGAGCTAAAAATACACAAAAGCTAGGAGGCAAAACAACAACCACCTGTTTTTCCACCATTATCAATTTCTTGGTTGGGAACAATTATTCTGCTTCCCTTAAGAAGCCCCGAACCCCCATTATCATCATCATTCGCAGTGAGTGATTTCTTGGCATGAATCCGATATATCTCAGTTAGAATGGTCAAAAAGCAAGTTTCAACATTAGTGGACTCAAGTGCTGATGTCTCCATGAAGAACAAATTCTCTCTTTGTGCAAACTCCTCTGCATCTTCCATTGGCACTGCTCTAAGGCTTGCCAAATCAGACTTGTTCCCAATTAGCATGATGACAATATTTTGGTCAGCATGGCCTCGCAACTCTTCCAACCACCTTACCATGTGGTCAAACGATTGACGCTTAGTCATGTCATAAACTAACATTGCCCCAACAGCACCTCGATAGTATGCACTGGTAACTGCCCTGTACCTGTAAGAAAGAAAGAGAAATCAATTTCGCAGGCTAAACTAAATACCAAATAAAAGCTTCAAATTTGTGAAGTCTATGGCATATGGATTCAATGAAAGATGAAGTTCAATCATTCAGGTGGAATTTAAAGAAGACGCAAAGACAATATATGTAAGCAAGCAAAACCAAAAGAGGCAGGGATCACTTGCAAGTTGGTAGAAAGTCGAGCTGTATTTCAAGATGTGGTGAATGCGTGAAGACGCACCCTAAGTAATTGAGGGGTGGTCTTGAAATGAAGAAAGTTTTCTCATATTTTTTAAACAAAACTTGAAATGTGTTAGGATATAGTGGATATTTTTGCGACGGGGCCCGTAAATCCATTCCTTTATTTTCATTTATAATATTTGTGCATCACATATATTTGATCTCCATATCTAAGGGAGAACTTTTCGCAACAGTTCCATGACAAAACAAATGAACTATTAAGAAAACCTACTGGGAAGAGTTACCATATGAGATAAAAATCAATAACTACTTCATCACTGCAGGGTCCAGCTAATAATTTTATAAATCTATTGAAGAAGGAAGTACAATACATGAACGATTCCTCTCTTCTTTTGAAAACAACCTAACATGTACATTTTATCCACAAATCTGCTAACAAGATACCAAGTGAAGTTTCTTTATAGCTAAACAAAAAGTGATTTAAAATGAGATTCAGGCAGCCACAATCATTCATGCTTAGCATTAAATAAACAAATTTAATTTCGGTATTTCTATTAGTTTTCTTGGTAGAAAGCTCGAAAACTAGTTGGATTAGATCTAAAATTTCATAGTATTGCCGCCTAGTACGCAAAGTGTAGAAATTGAGTCCATATTGGAAGTATATGTGCACCGCAATCATTTTTAATGCATCATATTGTGGGTGTTAGAATTCCCTTGCAAGGTACGGTCTTGGATCCCGTATCAATTATATGATTTTAGTGTGGGGTTTATAACGTGTTAGACTTTCTTATTTTAATGTCAGACTATTGTGCTGTGGTTCTTTCGAGTTTTTCATATTTGATATCGAAGTATGTTCCATTGAGGACTTTTATGGTATGCTTCTTTCATCTATTGTAAGACTAAGAACATTTCATCTGTTAATAAGTAAGATTGAGGAAGAAGGTAAAGATTGTTAAAATTATTGTCTTAACCATTCAAGCAGTATTCTTTATGTTGAATAATATCCACTATGATCGACTAAAATGGTACTTCTATGAACCAATGAATGACGATACAAATGCATATTCTAATCAGCTAGTTGCTTGCACGAAATTTTTCTATAGACCCTTTCATTAGATGGTAATCAATACACCCAAGCATATATCTTCAACTTTACTCAGTAGCAGCAAACAACTTTTCAAACAAACTCATATAAAAAAGTTAGTGCTTACTAATTTCGAATGTATATGCATTGCTATACATCCACTAGCTGACGTTAAGTTCCATTATATGTGAAGCCAAAAAATCGCCTTTCTCTATAAACTTTTTCACAGAAATAACTGCGTAGCTAGGCCATTTTAGTGAAGTTTTCAAAAACCTGAATTGACATGCTCAAGGACTCTCGATGATAATCATTACCCGTCTTCCTTACCCAACAAAAATCATTAAATTGAACTTAACCGTAAGCAAATTTTAATTAAGATGTCTTCTATCCAGAGATTATTCCTGTATAATATGATATCCATGATGATAACCTAAAAAATAATTAAATTCCATATACTGTTTCTGAATTATGAATTGATCCAATGGAAGCATTCCATCAAAAAAATAAAATGGGTAAATTTTTGTATACCTTTCTTGGCCAGCGGTGTCCCAAATCTGAGATTTGACTGTCTTGTTATCAATGATGAGTGTTTTAGTCTGAAACTCAACCCCAATGGTTGCCTTGGAATCGAGGCTGAATTGGTTCCTTGCAAAGCGCGCAAGAAGTTGAGTTTTGCCAACTGCGGAGTCCCCAATCAACACCACCTTGAACACGTAATCAATCTTTTGGCTGTAATCCCCGTACAAATTCGACATCCTAAAAACAATTTCCTAACCCACATGCATCAAATTCTAATTAACCGCTATACAATGGGATCCTCACTCATCACCATTTGTTTGGTAAAGAAATTGCAAGCAATCAAGAAATTTAATTTCAATAAGTAATAATCAAAAAAAATATTGGAAGATCACAGATACTTGAACGTGAGAACTGGGAGGGCGTGACGTGATGCAATCGGAGAAAGAAAATGAAGGCAAATTCTTCCTCCTTTCTGGATGTATTTTTATTTTTCTTGCGCTACACGGAATATTTCTTTTTTATTATTATATATTGTCATCGTTAACATTGAAATATTACTATTATTAATAAACTACACTTGTAAAATATATATATATATATATGGGAAATATATATTATTTCCTTTAATATTGAAATTGAAAATTGAAAAGTTGAAATAATAATATTCTGTACTTTTATCACTTTGAAATGTAATATTTAAAATTTTCTGTTCTTCCTAAATATCAAATGAACTTCCCCAAAGTCTTAAGATTAATTATGTTAGTAAATATGGTGTACGTGTTTATTATGAATTCATTAGTTAAATATCTTGTGTTATCGATACTGGGCTTAAATTTGAAACTTTTAATACTATTATAACTTTTAATGCATTTAGTAATATATATCAATTTCAATAACAAACTGGAAGTTTGGAGGTATTCTCTGAGATGACTCCATTGTAACTGCATTTTTTTTAATGTTTGGGATTATAATAAGATGAGGAGAGCTCCACGTATTGACAATATTCCGACGATAAAGTTAGTGAAAACATAAAATAAAGTATGTATTGCATAGAAGAATCCTGTCCTTTGCTTGGAGAACTCTGCCCCTTTTGTAACGTGGTTGATGTCCCTCTTTTTTCAGGGAATCGTAACAAAAACCTTAACTGCCTTTTAAATCAGGTGTTTATCTAGGATGATGATGCACAAAATATCTCCCTTTCCTATTTTTCAGTCATAACGTGTATTAAGAGTGAATAAAAACAACATCAACTTTATCGGAATTTTTCCTGATAATGACCGATGTATACTAGTTTAAATACCTAAATATAGTGATCGGGTGTTCTACCGATAACATTTGGATAGTGCATTTAGTTTATAAAATAAACCAAAAATTTATATAACATGGGCATAGTTATAGAGGTCAAATTATTATCTTATACTTTTATTAATGATTTTCGAAGCTAAATCGCTTTTTGCTAGTTAAATATCCGAACAATGTGATCGAATACTAACCGACCACAAACGGACAATACACAATCTTCTAGCCTCGAGTCGAGCCGAGCAAGGTGATGAGGTTTATCTGTACTAACATGAAAAGATATTTGTGTACAAAGGGCGATTACTGCACGTATCTCAAAGCTTTTATGACAAAACACAAGTCCTATCAGACACATGTGTCTCACATCTAACGGCCTAAAAAAATGTCATTTAACTTCTCCTTTTCAAAAAAGTAAAACCCCTCTAATCTTCCTTACTCTCATTTCCCCACCATTGTGCTCAATAAAATCTTTCCTTCACTGTCGTCGAACCCTCTTTCAAACATCGCATCCTTGGTACGTTCCACCTCTTTCAACAGTTGTTTATGGTGCTCCGATGGTGGTTTTACTATTTCCTCTGAGTATTAGGCCTATATTTTGCATTCTTTAGTATTAATCACTTGGTTTATTTTTGCGTTTTTCCTATAATTTTCTAGGTTTCGCTTTTCCTTTCTAAAGATGAATTATGTTTTTGCCTATCCTTGGACCAAGAAAGATCTTATTGGAGAAACCTTTATTTATATATCTCGAGAAAACAATAGAGAGTTACATGAGTCTGGGGGTTTGAGCAAAATTGATGAACATTTAGTTAAGGTGTCTGTGTGTGAACAAGATGATCCTGTATGTCAGGATGGATCATCCGATCCCTCTGGACCATTTTTCTTCTTCTAAGATATTTTTTTTGTTAAACTACGTTTACATCTTCCACTTACTATTTTTGAAAAGGAACTCCTAATCGAACTGAATGTTGTCCCGACCCAGCTGCATCTGAACAGTTGGGCCTTTATCTGAGCCTTCAACATACTCTGCTCTCAATTCGGTATATCCCCAACGTTGAATATATTTTCCTACTTCTTTGAGTTTTAGATTTCAAATAGACAACTTTGGGCCTCATTAAGTAGTAGTAGTGGGAGAGGGTTACTTTCCCTTTTCCAGTTTCAAAGGTCGGTTTATAAAAGTCTGACCTTTGGTCGACGATCCGACCCTTTAAGATGGATTCCCTCTATATTGGACCCACAACCCTCGCTTTCAAAGCACTCTTCAAATGGAAGATCGTGATCCGAGGGAGTGAGGAGATTGTGCATTTTTTGAAAATCTCCATGTCGTTTTTTACACTTCTACTATATTGAAGCAAGAATATCGAGCGGGGTCATTAAAAGCCTATATTGGTATAACAATTCTTTTGACCCGACTTCATGAATTTAGTAAATTAAATTCATTTACTTGTATTATTTATTGCTTTATCTTTTTCCCTTTTTACAAAGAAAATGTTGTCCTCATTTAGCAAATTCAAGCTGGCAGGTCGAATAAAATGAATGAGGCCTGCTAAAGTAGCGTTGGTGGTCGGTGAGGTTGCTCTTGGTGGTGTTTAGATTCATTCTGTCATGACGAGCGCACTATTCAGGCTTGGTTTTTAAGAGAAAGAGATTGGATGTCCCAGTCCCTTCGGGACATTCTAATTCGAATGGATGAACCCCAAATTTGGAGATCTTAACCATCGGAGACCCAAATATTGTGGGTTCTTCAAAGAAGAAGGTGAGCTTTTGGGATCCTTCCTACGATATTTCCATCACAATAAAACACATGATGCAAAACTAGCTTGTTTTGGCTTCTCTTTTTGTTGTAGTTTTGTATGAAAATGACATCAATGGCTGAATGGAAGTGTGGAGAAGATGAAATGAAGAGGGGAAGTAGAGGCTTAGAAGAGGTTTGGCCAACTTCTAAGAAGATTCAAGCAAAAAACTAATAGAAGTACAAGCTTGAGAGTGAGAATTTGAAGACAAATTAGCTAGCAACTTGGGCAACATTTCATTATCAATTCAAATCTAATTTACATGGGGGCTAGCACTTGTATTTATAGTGCTATGGGTAGCCAAGGTGCAACTTTAACCCTAAAACTCTCCACTCATAGAAGGACGAGTGTCTCTCTCTAATTGGAGCAAATCCTCTTAAATTAGAGGTTGACAAGTGTCCTCCTCTAATTGCAGAGAATCCTCTCCATTCCCATGAAGACAAATGTCCTTTTGGCATTAGTGGGAATCCTCTCCATTTTGGAGATGACATGTGGACCCTCATGCCTTCCTTGCCACTCCATGCTTTCTATTTGCACTCTAGTAATTTATTTATGCACCCTAGATGGTCTAGAGTTGCATTGGGTCTAAGGAGGCCCAATTGTAACTCTAGCTAGACTCTTTCTTTTTCTATTTACACCCTACTCTAATTGTCCCAAAACATGGCCCAAGAAAATGACCCAAATACAAGCCCAAAATAAAGCATATACTACTCTATATAATATTTATAAAACTAGATAAAAATGGAAGAGCAGACAACATTAATTCTCCCTGAGATAAGAGTCTTCTTAAATCCTTTTTCTGCTTCCAATCTTCATAGCCAAATGTTTTGAGGCTGGATCGTTTTCATCATTCCCTCCCTATTGAAAAGGATCTGTCCTCAGATGTAAGTGATGCTTAATGACGGCAGCCTCTATTTATTTGTTATTGTCCTCCTGGATCAAATGTCATTCTACAATAGACATCAAACAAATATGAGATAATTTTCTTTATTAAAAGAAAATTAAAAGAAAAGAAAATAGAACAAAAATAAGGCCTTTTATAAAAATTTTGAAAGTGAAACATATGGCCTTTTTCAAAAATATTTTTGTTCACTGTGTGTTGTTTATTGCCCAAGGTAGGCAACAACCTCACAAAGTGTTGTTTTTGAGATTTTTGTGAAGAAGAATGAACATTATATAATTGAAAAGAAGAGTTCAAAGTATTGTAATCCCCCTTTAAGGATTCTTTCTCAGCTATGCTTGCAGGGGGTGTCATAAAAGACTCTTCTTCTTTGTGGGTTTCCTCTTCTTCCTTTTCAATCAAACATTCATTTGTATTTTCTATGGAGGAACAATTTATATCTATATCTGGTTCAGCTCTAGACATACATTTTTCTTCAACCACATCCTCACAATGTTTTATATTTGAAGGGAAAATGTTATCAATATCTAGTTCAGCTCTAGAAAAAAACTTTTCTGTACTTTCCTTTTCTATCATTTCTTTCTCCTCTCTATCTTTCCTTTCTTTCTCCTCTCTTTCTCTTTTTTCTTTCTCTTCTTTCTTTCTAACAAGAGCTTACAATTTTTCTTGAAACTCTTTTTCTCTACTAGCATATTCTTTTTCTCCATCTACAAATTTTCTTTCTATTTTAACAAGCTCTTTCATTTCTTCTCTAAGCTTTCTTTTTCTATCATATGAAGGCGGAAAAAATTTTCTTCTCATACACACCTTTAAATCACTCCAATACTCTACTTTTGATGTTGTACCAATACTAATTGTTGAACCAAGTGGTGTTCAAGGTTTTGAAGAATCCAAATCCTTTGGAGGATGATGAAGCTTTTGCTGTGCTTGTTGTTGCTGTGCTGGTTTAGTTAGGATCTGGGTAGTTTGAGTTGTGTAACTCAACCTTTGATTGAATCTAAAGCTCAAGCATCTCAACTTTCAAACAAAGTAAAGTGTTTTTTCAAACTGAGTTAAAACAACCGATTGTTTTATCGAAACAACCGATTGTTTAAGCTTAGGTGTTTTGAAAACTGTTTTGAAATGTGAAAATTGGTTAAGTAACAAAACAACCGATTGATTCGAGGAAACAATCGATTGTTTGTTATGTTTTTATAACAGAAAACAGTTTTGACTTTGACTGAGCTCTAAATGGTTTTAATTCATACGCTCCAGTCATTAAATGCTTTTACCAATCTTTCTAAAGCAATTAAGATTTTGTTAAGATTTGATTACAAACATCTTCTTTATATATATATATACAGAAAAACAGATTTGAGTAAGAAGAATCTAAGTGAATTGTGAAAGTTTTTCTAAGAGTTGGAGATTGCTTAGAGTTTTGGTTGATCAAAGTGCTGAGATAGGATTCTCTTGTATTGATTTCAGATTGCTTCTGTAACAAGTGTAATCCTTGTAATTCTGTGAACATTCGTTTTGTGCTGTTGCTAAGAAGAGCTGTGTGTTCTTGAGGGGATCAAGATCAGCTTTCTTAGTGTGGTGTGCTGACCAAGGAAAGTGTGTTTCTTGAGGGTGTTCAAGGTCACTTTCTTGGTTGTGTGTAAGTAATCTAGTGTTGATTGCTTAGTGGGTTTCCTCAGGGTTTCTGAGAAGACTGGATGTAGCTCTGGGTTGGAGTGAACCAGTATAAACATCTGTGTACAATCTCTCTATCCCTAACTCTTTAATTTCAGTTTGTTTGTTGTTTGCTGGTATAAACAACCGATTGTTTCGAAGAAACAACCGATTGTTTTCCTGGCAGTGCTGTTTTGCTTGCTGTTTTGGCAAACTGAATCGCTTAATCATTTGATTTCTGAAAGATATTCATTCTAGCTTGGAAAAGTTTGCGAAAACCTCTTTAAACAATTCACCCCCCCTCTAGTTTAAAGCCATAATTACTAACAAACATCAAGTTCCCTTTGTTGCCACCAAGACCTAGCATATTCTTGAAAACATAGGGTAGCAAAGAAAAATCTAGTATATTCATCCACTTTGTATTTCTTAAAAGTTTGATCAACCTTTGTCTCCCATTCTAAATATTCTTCAACATTTTGTTTCCATCAAAGTAGGAAATGTATACTTCAGGCTCTATAGAATAATATAAACTTCTAGGCTCAAAACACACCCCTTCTGTTCTTTGATAATGAGAGTTATAAATCTTTCTTCTATGAATAGGCCTTTCTTCTTCAAACCTTTTGTCCTTATTTTGATTGAGAACCATTTTGCCAAACATTTCTTTTATCTCATCCCATTTTCTATCTTTATCTTCTCTCAAAATTCTATTCTCCTCTCTCCACCCATAGATGTCTTCTTGCTCCCTATTACTTCCTTGTACACTTGATTCACGTAAATGATCACTCATTTTGTCACTCATTTGAAATAAAATTTTCTTTGAAAATCATTTCTTTTTAATTTCAAAATGAGTGGTAAAATATTTTCACAAATAGGTTTTAGAGTTGGTGAAGTTTCAATCAAAGTCAATAAGTCAAACTGTCTCCAAGTTCACTCCCAAGAAAGAGAGGTAAGTCACTAGGACTGCTTAAATACTAAGTCTTCCCTTAGTCAGAGCTTACGTTGGATAGTCTTAACGAAGTTTTTTCTCAAAAGAAACTTCAAAACAAATTTTTCCTAAATGGGATGTATGTAAGGTGTCCTAATGATCAAAGGAAGATCAACTACAAATGGAGTGCAATCACCTAGGTATCACGGAGACTTAGAAATTAAACAAGAAAGAATTAAAGGCAAAGAAAATAAAGATGGAAAAGTAAACTAGACGTGTCCTATGTGAAAGTGCAAGTGACACTTGGAGCCCCTTGACACACTTTCACGACTAATGAACGGATTTAGCTATTACAATCTTTTTTAATGGGATTGCTTTGAAAGAATTTTCCCCACCAACTAATGTACAAAAAACAAATAAGCAAGGAAAATAAACTTGAACACAAAGGTTCCGTGATACAATGCCACTATTACTACAATTTTTTTTTTTTGTAATAATTTTCTTTTCTTCAAGTTTTCAAATATTCCTTCTCTTTACATGAACTTGATTCTTGTCTTCAATTGCTGCCCTCTCCAAATAATCACTGTTTTTAGCCTTTAGCTATGAATCATAAAGTAGAAATTAGCTTCACAACTTCAAAACCAAACTTCCACTCAATATGAATTTCTCCTTACGAGGCCAACAAGTAAAAAATCAAGAAAAGCTCAATTAAAATTGCTAAACTCAAATTGAATTAATTTGACAACTGCAAGGAGTATTTTAAGACACAAATCAACAATTAAAGCTAACAAAAAACTGTGAGCACTCAAATAGGAAACCTAAGAATAGCACTAGAATAGATTTTAAAAAAATAAAATAAAAATTCTAGAATGAAACAGACACTCAAACTTCCAAAATTTGTTAAAATTCATCCAGAAACATTTTGTGTATGAAAGTTTTATTTGAGAATCTCAACACAATATTGGATCAAACGAAACAAAATTTAGGTCAAACAGATCTGTATTTTGAGAGAAATAAATCAAACACTGCAGCACCAGTATTCAGAGATTGAAACTGTTTTTCAGCACTGGCAGAGATGATTCAAATATTTAGTGGACAAATATTATAATGAATTTGAATCCCAAACTTTTATCCCAACTCCATAACACATCAAGCAAGGTGTGGTAAAAATTTCAGGTCAAAAAGTCCAAGGAATAAGGTGCAGTAAATATTTTACTGAGAGAAATACCACACTGAAACTATTTTTTTTCTGGGCTGAAACGTCCTGACTTTTACTGTTTATAAGTTTTTTTCTATTTTTTTTTTTTTTTGTGGACGTTCTATTTTAACTAGATACCAATAACATCTTAATAGGGTTGTGTGATTTTTTCAGATTTTTTTTTACCAAAATAAAAACCCACAATAAATTCTCACAAGAGTGACAAAATTTCACAAAAACTGGAAAAGAAGAAACCTAAGGGATTTGAAAAAACGAATTGAAACTCAAGACATAATAGAAATCTAACTCTAAGGAAGTTGTTAATGATCAAATAACAAGATAAGAGACTCAAAAATATAAAAACAAAAGCACAAAAAAGGCACAAAATGACTCAAACCACATGGATAGTCATTGTAAAAACAAGAAACGAAAAAATCAAACAAAGGACTACTTGATTTTATGACATATATGGAGACAACATGTGTAAGGACCTAGAAAAATTTAATTGGAATAAAAGTGTTATATTTTAAATAATTTCTGAAGATGTTATTATTTAAAATAAAAAGAGCATGTAATAGAAGTTTCAGGGTGGTCAGACCTCGGACGTCGCCCAAGGTCTGAGGTCAGCTGGTAGAGGTCGGTCGGGGGACCATAGGGGGGTTCCAAAAATCACACGTATTAAGGTGTGATTTGCACCTTAGATATGTTATGTATGCGAAACTCTATGCTGGGGCATAAGAGATTGTCCTTAGTGTTGCATGCATTGGCGCGCGAGGAGTTGGTACCGACCTGTCCTCGGGAAGGTGAAGCTACCGACGTTACCGAGTCATGTGGGAGTGATACCTCAGACTTAGAGGAATGGGAGGACGAGCCCTCAGCTAGGTGTGACGATGTGACATCGGTGACCAGAGTAAGGCGATGTGTCCTCGTCACACACAAGGGCGATAAGAGATCGCCAACAGGATGAGAGGAACATCGGTCATCAACCAGGATGGGAGACACATCGGTGGTCTGCCAGGGTGAGACATCGGTGGTCTGCCAGGGTGAGACATCGGTGGTCTGCCAGGGTGAGACATCGGTTGTCTGCTAGGGTGAGACATCGGTGGTCTGCCAGGGTGAGACATCGGTTGTCTGTCAGGGTGAGGAATCAGTCGTCCGTCAGGAAGAGGAATCAGTCATCGCCAGTATGAGAGGCATCGGTCATCGCCGGTATGAGAGGCATGGTCATCGCGCGAGCAGTCATCGGTGGATGGTTATCGCGCGATGTCGTGTTTCACACAGATAAGGTGGGACCTAGGCTCCCAGCATGAACGTTCTGCATGCGCGACACGTATACAAAAAGGGTGTTTCAGAATAGTTAGCATCAGAGAGTTGGTATGCGCAGAAACCCACGTGGTCATACTGTTTAAGGAAATGTACACGCAAGCTTCCCTGCAGAGTGGGTGGTGGCAGCGGCATTCCTGGGAAGGGTGGCTTAAGTTCAAACTTTAGTCTGGATAGGCAAGGTTGGAAAGCTGCTTGAGTAGAGAGAAATTGAGTGAGTTGGCTTTAGCTCCCTGTTTCTTCCCTCTCCTTCTCCATACGTTCAGACGTCCTAGCGCACTAGTTGGCTATTGGCGACTACCATAGAGCACCTGGGAGGTTATCTGTAAGTTCTCCAAACCGGACGCTAAAACAGAGTTCAGGCATCCTTGAATCTCGTTGGGTTGGAGCTCTTAGTGAAGTTTACGCTAGTCCAGGTAAGGGAAGCTAGCTTTATTTTCAAGAAAACCTTAAGCTAGAAGATTTTGATGTTGGGGCGACATGGTCGCCGGTTTCAAATGTTATTGCATAATCCCCTGTTTTTGGACGTGATCGCCGGTTTTAATGTAAATTTCGAAATCCCCTGTTTTAGTGTCGTTTTGAAATTGTTTGAGATTGAAAGGTGAAATGCATATGATATTCGAAAATCTGAACTTTGGTATGATCGTTTCTGTGATTGGGATTGTTTAAGAAAAGATTCAAAATATTATATGATGGAATTGTGCTTTTACATGTGGTATGATGTACTGGATGAATGTGAAATTGTAATCAAGACATAGTATTTTCAGGAAAGGAAATACCGTGTTGAGATTGGTTATGAGGTGTATTGATCTGTGAGTATCCTGTGAATGAGACGATCCTGACTCTACTGATATAATGGAATCACATAGATGAAGTTATTCAGGTGGTGAGAGTCGAATGAGGTTCATATGTATGGGTAAGTTGTTTGAAAGATAACAAACTTGACCTGTTATATGAATTAACCCTGTCATACCGTGAGAGTGATGATATTGAGATTATGTTTATGCGCATGGCTGTGTGGATTTCACAGCGACCCTGTGTGGATTTCACAGTGGTGTGGTATGACAGGTGCAGGTCTCTGGATGCTAAGTTCAACGCACGAGTCTTCCGGAAGTAGTGTCAAGTGTTTATGTGTGATGGGTCAGTGTAAGTCTGACGTGAGAAAGAGAAATATTGAAATGTGATAGACACTTGATGGATTTTTGTGGAATGATTGATACTTGAGGAAATTGTGAAATGTGTGAATATTTGATGGTTATGTGAAATGAATGAGAAAGTGATGGAATTATGTGGGTGTTTAAAAGATGGTTATGTTGAATTTAAAGTTTCATATTTAAAGTTTTTAAAATAGCTAGCTTACCCCTGTGTTTTGTTTTGTGTTGGTTTTCTTAAACCTGTGATGATCGTGTTAATTACACGGGAGCAGCTGATGTTGCAGGTGGTAGAGCTCCTCAGTGAGCAGATGGAGAAAAGGATCGTTTTATATTTGAATGTTTTATTTTGGAAAACTTTTGATGTATAAATTTAACTCCCTGCGAGGAGGGATGTTCCTTTTGAAGAACACATTGAATGGAAGAGATGTATTTTATTATATATATATATATATATATATATATATATATATATATATATATATATATATATATATGAATGTTAATTTTGATATTATTGTTTTATGTTTATTTTATGATATAAATATGAATAAGATTTGAGGGGCGTTACAACATGACTTTAGACAACTAGAAATAGATCATAAAATAAAAATGAAACCCATATAAAATATTTTACCAAAATAAAATGAAAGAAGATTCAACAAAATTCAAAAGCACATAAGATAAACTCAAAAAGAACTCGTAAACACCAATATAGATGGTTCAAGAAAGAACAAGCTATTTGAACCGATTAAACCAAACAAACAACAAACAAAATGGTAAAACTAAAAAGAAAACAGAATCAAGACATGAAAACCAACATGGAAATGGAAGAACAAAAGGTAGAACAACTTATCTCATGAAGACCTAAGCTCTTGATACCAAATGATGCAAAACTAGCTTGTTTTGGCTTCTTTTTTTTGTTGTAGTTTTGTATGTTGTGGATGAATGGACTTGAAAATTACATCAATGGCTGAATGGAAGTGTGGAGGAGATGAAATGAAGAGGGGAAGTAGAGTCTTAGAAGAGGTGTGGCCAACTTCTAAGAAGATTCAAGCAAAACACTAATAGAAGTGCAAACTTAAAGTGAGAATTTGAAGACAAATTAGCTAGCAACTTGGGCAGCATTTCATTATCAATTCAAATCTAATTTACATGGGGGCTAGCACTTGTATTTATAGTGCTATGGGTAGCCAAGGTGAAAACTTTAACCCTAAAAGCTCTCCACTCATAGAAGGACAAGTGTCTCTCTCTAATTGGAGCAAATCCTCTCAAATTGGAGGTTGACAAGTGTCCTCCTCTAATTGGAGAGAATCCTCTCCATTCCCATGAAGACAAATGTCCTTTTGGCATTAGTGGGAATCCTCTCCATTAAGGAGATGACATGTGGACCTTCATGCCTTCCTTGCCACTCCATGCTTTCTATTTGCACTCTAGTAATTTATTTATGCACCCTAGATGGTCTAGATTTGCATTGGGTCCAAGGAGGCCCAATTGTAACTCTAGCTAGACTCTTTCTTTTTCTATTTACACCCTACTCTAATTGGCCCAAAACATGGCCTAAGAAAATGGCCCAAATACAAGCCCAAAACAAAGCCTATATTACTCTGTATAATATTTATAAAACTAGATAAAAAATGGAAGAGCAGACAACATTAATTCTCCCTAAGATGAGAGTCTTCTAAAATCCTTTTTCTGCTTCCAATCTTCTTAACCAAATGTTTCGAGGCTGGATGGTTTTTGTAGTGGACCAGAGCGCGAAGAGCTCAGTCCTCGGAGATCGGACATCGGCGTCTGCGATAGGCAGGTTAGCTATGCTATTGGGTCGAGAGGTACGTGACTGGGCTCAAGTATGTGCATACTAACTCTCATTCATGCATTGGTATAACCTTTCGTATAAGGCTTGATAGGTCAGTGAAAGTGTGTTAAATGGGCCTAAGAGTGCATATAGAGCGTTTGGGTCTAGGAAGAGTAAAGTGTATTCTATCAGCTTAAGCCCAAGCGCGCTAGGGCTTGATAGAGTATTGGCATACAAGGTACGTAATTGTATATGCATGGTACTATGATACACAAAGCACGTAAATGTACTTGAAATAGATTTGATCATGGGGAACGATACCCAAATTGGTATCCAGGTGGTTATTCTGTTAAGATTTGATACACTCCAAGGAGATAAGATTTTGTGCAGCTGTACTGCTAAGATTACACACATTGAAGCGGGATCTTCTCCCATTGGATATATCCTTATTTTGAGATAAGATTTTCGTAATAGAAGTTGTTACCGCAAGAAGTAACCTAGCGACACTCTATAAAAGGGACTTAAGATCCCTGGTTACGACAAGTTGTTTCTAACGCTTGGATAACACTTTACTAAGCATTAAATTAGATACTTCTTGTTTATTATAAGTCCTGTACTGACTTGACTGTCGGAGTACGATCGGTCGTTAGGGCACCCTCTATCTTAATAGGAACAACATCCAGACGCTAGGAAAGCATAGGTTCCACTACGAGGCAGAAGGAGTCAGAGTTCACCAGCAGAAGTCTACTGGCAACCAGGTCAACCGACAGGAACAAATTTCATCAACACATTACCTACTAGACGATGATGTGTCCCGATTGAAAGATTCCAGCTTGAGATTTCTTTATGGTAATGCTGAGGTCCTGCTCGACGAAGTCACTACATTAGTGTGCTTAACCAACATAAAAGCCAAAGAAGAGGCTAAGTTGGAGGAGAAAAGGGAGCAATAGATTGCCGACATCAAGAAAGAAACCAACCGCCTACAAGCGGAGACCGTTGAGGTGGATCGCCTTCGCTCCGAAGCAGCTCGGTGGGCACAAGAGAGATCCAAACTACATGCTCAGATTCAACAAGGGGTTGATGAACTCAAGGTCGAGCGAGAAAAGTATGAACAACAAGAGGCCGACATCACCAAGACAATCAAGGCATTAGGAAATGATGTGGCGAGCTCCTATAAAGCAGGTTTCAAAGCTGCTTTGGAACAAGCCACCCTCGTGCATCCCTCCATTGGATTTATCAGAGATAAACGTTTGCAAGACAATAATCAATCGGAAATTAATGGAGGCTCCTTAGTTTGACTTAGTTTCTATTTTTCAGAACAATTTTATTGCCTTTCGAACACTTATTCTTATTTTTTTTCATTTTGAACACTTAATGATGCAATCCTAGATTGCATCTTCATTTGTATATCTTCTTCTTCATTGTTTTGATTTGAGTATCTTCTACAGATGATTAACACAATTGCAGAAGCATGAAGAATTTGTAGAAATTTGGAAGAGATGAAAATTATGTCAGTGAATCTAAGTGAGGTTAGGCCAACACTACTAGGAGGAGTCTAGAAATTTGTCTACTAAGAAGACAACTCTAAAGAGAACTTTGAACAAGTAAAAGTGTCTCAAGTGGACAACATTTCATTAATCAAATCAAAGTTAAGAATCATGTACAAGAGACTCCTATTTATAGGAGAAAGTCTCTCAAAACCTCTTAAATGAGAGCGTCAAAAGTGTCACCACCTTATTGGTGCATCATGCCTTTGTTGCCTACATTTCTATTTGCACCCTTCTTTTACTATTTTACACTCTACTTTCTTTTCTATCCTTCTTTACTTTGGCCTAAAATACAAGGCTCAAAACTTCCTAACTACTCTATACAATTTTTACAAGGCTAATAAGAAGAAAAATACTTTACAATCTGATACAACTCAATTAGACAATGAGATAACCAAGGACACAACAACCACTTCACAATTAAGTCAGTCATCTCAGCATCCAAGATAGGGTCCCACCAAACTCCAGAAGGACCTCGGTAGAAGAAGAACTGGACATAGGCCAAAGCATCAAATGTTCTTTCTTCTGGTCATTTTAAAAGACAAGTTTATGTAAATAAGTTAGGCTCACTTTAGGGGTTCAAATAGAACAATAAGCTAGAGTAAGGTTCACTTAGCATAAATTAGGGTGTACTTAGCATTAATTGGCTTGTGTCAAGCCCACCTTTCATGACAAGTGCTTTTAGGTTTAGGGTTTCTTTGACCTCTAATGGAGATCAAGTAGAAGAGGATTTTACTAATGGAGGAAGAGGTCATCCACCCAAGCATTTAAAATTCTTCTTACTAGTCTTCTTAAAAAGTAGAACAGTTTGGGTTCTCTTGAAAATTCAAAAGATAGTAGTATAAATAAATCTTTGTAAATACTCTTGTATAAATTTGTAAATAATATAGAAATATCCTTAGGAGTATGCCAAAGAGGAAAACCAAAAGAAACCTCTAAATGTAATGCATTTTAGGCACTTTCTTTAGGAAAAACTGGAAAAAGTGACTTTTCTACTCCTTTCTCTCTTAGGCACTAGAAGGAGCTAGAAGAGTGACTCTTCCCACTCCTTCCCCTTTGTAACATGACCAGCCCTCTCCATTATAAATAGGGGTGCTTGGTACTTTGAATAAAAAAGTTGAAAGTTAGAAGAAAAGAAACTATCTTGAAATTGAGAGAGAGTGAGTTTGTGAGACTTGTCTCTTCTTCTCCTTCATGTCTTATCTTGTGAGCTTTGGAGACTCTCAAGTGGCGGCACCACCCACTCATCTTGGAAGAACCACCCTCCAAAAGGCTACAACCACATAAGTCATTTCTATTCATCTTCTAAAAATACCCATTTGTGTTTTCTTGTAGTTTTTCCATTTTTAATCGTTTCAATCTTTTCCATGAGTTGTTTCCTTTCATTTGCTGCCATTGTTCTGCACTTTGTTGGTTTATTTCCTTGTTTTCTTGGTGTTTTAATTTCGTCCAAACCATGGGTTTCCATATACATGTGTTGTTCTTGTTTTCCATCCATGGGTTTTTGTTCTTTGATGAATTTCTTTGTGATTTTCTAATTCCTATTGAATTTCAATCAGTATTTTCACTTGTTCTTGGTGTTCTTATGTTGTTCTTGTGTTTCCTTTGAAGTTTGGTACTGTTCTTGAATTACCCATTCATATTCCATTGTTATCTTACACTACAAGTTACCTATTCATGTGTTTTTAGTATGAACCTTTGTTTTCTTGAGTAGAAACTCTATTAATTGTTCTTTAGAATTTTGATCCTAATTCTTGAAAGTGTCATGAATAAAATGAAACCTATATCAACTCAACCCAAACCAAGAAAGTTTCATAAGAGACTCACATCAACCTCTGTTGTAGAAGGTTTCTCACAAATGACACCCCTACCCCTCTATATTGTTCTCCAAGACACTCTCTCCTGTAAATAGAGTGTCTTGCCTCATGTATTTCACCATTGAATATTGAATGGAAAAGAAACATTGCAGGAGTGTTTAGTGAGTCTGAGTATTCTAGAATTTTGGGTCTTATCTTGGGTGTTTGTGCACTTCAAGTGGCGGCTCTTCACCACTTATCTCAGAGTCTTCTTCCCATCCAAGTGGCGCGATTCATATTTCCATAAGCATCTCTTAATCTCTTCACCTTTGTGTTTTTCTTTCCATTCCATTTTATATTTTTCTCCTCTTTACAATTCGGTCATGAGTTGATTTTTTGCTTTAAAATTTGAGCACATTTCAACTATGTCTTTATCTTCCAGCAATTTTAATTCCACTTTAAAATTCAACACCTTTCAATTCAATCTTTAAATTCCTTGTCATTTACAATTCCGCTTTTTATTCATTAAGCACTTTAAATTGTGCTTTTGAATTATTTTGTGTTAAATTTTTTTCCTTAACTCTTTTGATTGAGTCTTATGTTCTTAGTGTTCTAGTAGTTTCAATCCATTCTACTTATTTTAACTTTAATTGTGAAGAACTAAAAATAATTAGAATATGTTTAAGTGGTAGTTGATTTAGTTCCAAACAAAGAATTCAAGTGATCATATGAATTGAATTTCAACAATTTGCAAAAAATGAAAGTGAATTAAAAATGTGCATGCCAACAATGTGGATATTTTGAATCCATAAAAAAAAGACAAAAACAATTTGGAGTGCAATTCAGATTTCAAGTTTTAAGTGCTAAAGAGGATTCTTTTTGTGGGACAAATTGTTTTCATAATTGTGGAATTTTATCCTTCTTACTTTTACAATTTCTAAGAAAATCAAAACTTCATAGTTAAAAGTTTAAGTAAGTTTCTTTGAGTCTTAAAAGTGCTTTTTTTGTTTATCTTGCTTAAGTTTTGTCATCATCATACTTCCATTTTGGTTTAGCTTTCTATCTTTAAACTTTTCTTGCTTGTCTTTAATTTTTCTTAAAGTTTTGTTGGAGTTCTTTAGATGAGTAAGTGTTAAGAGCTTTGACCTCTTTCACTTGAAGTGCTGTAAACCCTTCTGGAAAAATTGCAAAACCTATCTTGAGTGATTCTACCCTATTTTCCATCATTTATTAAATAGTCGAGTGATACACGTGAGTAAATGCATTATTTGTTGTTAAAAACTAATTGTTTAATTTTTATTTTTTTTTTTGTGCATAAATATGCATCATTTATCTTCAGGAGAATCTTCTAAACCACAATCTCATCAAAAGGCATGTCTTTTGGGGGAGCTTGAGGATACCAAGAGGAGCTTGGCCCACAAGGAAAAGAAAATGCGACAACTAATGGAAAGGATGCAAAGGCTAGATGATACACAAGCAAGACAAAATTACGAGAGGAGATGGGAGCCTAGAAGAACTACAAGACATTACATGTGCTATAGAAGTCAATAAGAAGTAGAAGAAGAATGGAGAGTGCAAAATTATGAAGCTAGACACCATCATTAACACCAAACAAAAAATTATTTTCCTTTTGTAAAGTTACCTAGTTTTAGTGGGGAAAGTGACCCCAATTTGTACTGAGGATGGGAAGCTAAAGTAGAACAAAATTTTAATGTGTATGAGGTCGAAGAGGACCAAAAAGTTAAGTTAGCTTCCCTACAATTTTTAGACTATATCATGCAATGGTGGCATCAAACTGCAATGGACATAGGGCTAAACAAGAGGTCATTTGTAGTCTCTTGGAGTGATTTAAATTCATGCATGCACGCGTGGTTTTTTTCTCCTCATTATAGGAAGGAACTCTTGTTGAAGCTCCAACGGCTTCATCAAGGATTTAGGAGTGTAAACGAGTATTTTAAAGATTTATAAGTAACTTTGACTAAAATTAATATGCATGAAAGTGAATAGTCAAAAATTGATAGATTTGTGAGTGGATTACGATGAGAAATACAAGATGCTATAGAATTATATAAGTATACTTCTTTGGAAAAAATGGTTCACCTAGCCATCAAGGTTGAATCACAAGTTTTGAAGAAAAATTATTTTAAAAATACTCATAATGACAACTTTTACAAATCATCTTGGAAGGGAAAAACCAAATTTCAAAACCAAGATTCTCCTTCCAAATTCTCAAAAGAAACCACCCCACATCATTACGATTCTAAAGATAAACCTTCTACTCCTAAATCACCCACCAAAACCTCAAGTCAAAAAATGCTTTAAACTTTTAGGTTTTGGGCACATTGCTACTAATTGCTCAAGTAAAAGAACAATGATGGTTAAAGGGGGGATAGTCGTGAGTGATCTAGTTCCCAATCATCTAGAGCTAGTTTCCCTTCCTCTTCAAAAAAACCCAAGCAAGGACGAGTGTGAGATATCTTGTGAAGGTGATTTATTGGTGGTAAGGCAAATGTTGGGTACTATTCCAAAACCTTTTGATGAAACCCAAAGAGAAAATATTTTCCACACCCGCTGCCTTATCAACAACAAGTTATGTTCCATAATCATAAATGGGGGTAGTTGTGCTAATGTGGTAAGGACAAGAGTAGGGGAGAAGCTTGGATTACCCATTATCTCTCATACAAAGTCCTATAAATTACAATGTCTTAGTGAAGAGGGTGAAATAATGGTTAATAAACAAGTCCTCATAACATTTACCATTGGAAAATATAAAGATGAAGTTTTATGTGATATTGTGCCAATGGAAGCCACACATGTGCTTTTGGGAAGACCTTGGCAATATGATAGAAAAATTTTACATGATGGCCATACCAATAAAATTTCTTTCAACTTCCAAAGGCACAAGATTATGTCAAAACCTCTCTCTCCAAAAGAGGTTAACGAGGATCAAATAAAAATGAAAACAAAACGAGAAAATAAAAAAGATAAAGAAAGAAAAGATAAACTGGGTATCAATACCTCACCTCACATTGCAAAAACAATCATGTTGACCCGTACAGAAATGTAAACTACACCTCCAAGGTGTTCTTCTTCCTTATCTTTTTCATTACCTAATGATTCTAAATACTTGACATCTTTGATGAAGAATTTTAGGGATGATATTTAAACACCTCCTAAAGGTTCTCACCAAAAAGTCATTTCATCCCCAAATATTCTTTCCAAACATGGCCTGTATATAGAACTCACCCATATGAACTCCTAAAGCTTAATCAACATAAGTTGGCTCACATCCCACATCTAGAAATGTTTCTATCTTCTCTATGAACAAACTAACTATGTTATTTACAGGAGTTCTAAATTTGAGGTCGAATTCTTTCCAACTTAGGGGGCATGATACAACCAAATTAGACAAGGAGATACCAGGGACATACAGACACTTCACAATTAAGTCAGTCATCTCAACATCCAAGAGAAGGCCCCACCAAACATCAGAAGGACCTTAGTAGAAGAAGAACTGGACACAGGCCAGAGCATTAGATGTTCTTTCTTCTGGTCTTTTTAAAAGACAATGTAAATAAATTAGGCTCACTTTGGAGGTTCAAATAGAAGAATAAGCTAGAGTAGGGTTCACTTAGCATAATCTGGGGTGTACTTAGCATAAATTGGGCTTGTGCCAAGCCCACCTTTCATGACAAGTGCTTCTAGGTTTAGGGTTTCTTTGACCTACCTTCTATAAGGTTTCTCACAAATGACACCTCTACCCCTCTATCTTGTTCTCCAAGACACTCTCTCCTATAAATAGAGTGCCTTGTCTCATGTATTACACCATTGAATATTAAATAGAAAAGAAACTTTGCATGAGTGTTTAGTGAGTTTGAGTATTCTAGAATTTTGGGTCTTACCTTAGGTGTTTGTGCACTTCAAGTGGCGGCTCTTCACCACTTATCCTGGAGTCTCCTCCCCCTCCAAGTGGCATGATTCATATTTCCATAAGCATCTCTTAATCTCTTCACCTTTGTGTTTTTTTTTTTTTTCATTCCATTTTATATTTTTTTCCTCTTTACAATTCGGTCATCTATTATATTTGTTTCTTTTTGTTCTTCAATTTCGCACCTCATTAACATCACTCTATTTTTGGGTTTTTCTCTTTGCCCTCTAGAAGTGAACCTTCACACTTACTTAACCACTTAGTTAAGTTCGTGTCCAGTGAAAATCTTCTTTGGGTTTCTCACCATAATTGTTAACCGAAAAATCATAAACAAAAGTGCAACCCATAAAATGTGCAATTCTAAAATCAACTCACATCACAATCTTTTCAGTAAGTCTTGATCTTCGTCTATCTTCTTAGCCGAAATTTTCAAGGTCGGATGGTTTTCATCATCTAAACTTTTATCTTTGTTTTTGTCCTAATATTCCTAACATGAATTTACTAATTCGTATTTTATATTTATTTCGTAGGCTTTAGCAAATAGTCATTTTTTATACCCTCGTAAAAAGTGATTTTAACTTGCATGTAAAATTTGTCAAGTTCAAGATAGGCTAAAATATAATTACCCTCTATACTTAGACTATTATACTTGGCATAAAATGGAGAAAGCTAGCCTTTGCTCGAAGAGGAATATTCCACATATCCTGGTTTCAAAATTCATGCTTTCGTTTCATGAATCAAAATATGATTGTCAGCCTAGTTAGGCTATTTCTGGATCTTGTTGACGTCAACCTGGTTTTTGCAAAAATTGTGACGGTTGAGTTGGTCCGATCTTAGGATTCGGCCAAGTCAATCTTTTGCAGAAATCATGACGGTCGAGTTGGTCCAATCTTAGGATTTAGCCAAGTCAGTTCGTTGCAGAAATTGTGATAACCAAGTTGGTCTTATCTTAGGATTCGACTAAGTCAGTCAGTTGTAGAAAACCATAATGGTCGAGTCAGTCCGATCTCAGGATTCGACCAAGTTAGTCTGTTGTAGAAAATCGTAATGGCCGAGTTGTTAGGAAAATATATCATTCAAGGTTTAGGATGCAATAATAAAAAAAATTCTTGGTTCAAAGGGGATAAGTAAAAAAAAGAATTCTAATAAGATAAAGGTTAGCTATTTGACCCTAGGTTCCTAATTAACACAAATGCCTCAATCATCTTCATGCTCGTTTTAGGATGTAATAGAAAAATAAAAATTAAGCAATCACAATTGTTAATTCATCAGTAAAACTCCCAAAACTGTTTAAGGATCACACACTCACTTAGTTTAATTGGTCTCATTCCTTTTTGTTTTTTCATTCTCTGTTCTAATCAATCGTCCTATTAAATTTTCATATATCACAATTTCAACTACATTTGAATAGGGATTCAATCATATTTTCTTTTCTAACCCGTGTCTAATTCATTTGAATAGGGATTCATATTTAATATTTAAACACAGTCCTTTTTTCCACAATTCAAAATTAATGTTGCAGCTATCTTTTATTTAAGAAAAATAAAAGTAGAAAACCAATTAAATTAAATCTGAAAATAAATCAAGCATATAATTCAAGACTAGCAATTCAAACCATTAAAAAATAAAATACAACAATAAAGAAAACAAAATTAGCAAATAAACGAAAAACAAAACGACCAAAATTAAAATAAATAAAATAAAATAAAATTCAAATAACTGAAAAGAAAAGAAAATTAGAAAGATAAAACCATGTTTTTGCTCAATCCTCTCTTCCTAAGAAGTCCTCCAGCTCTGTGTTAAAATCTTTATATATAGTTGTAGATGATCCTACTTTGTTTGCTGGATCTGCCCCCTGAATAATAGAACATGTCCCCATGCTAAGATACATAAGCTTTAAACTGATCGGGAGGCATGTAGGGAGTGGGTTTTTCTTCTTTTTTTTTGAAAACATCGCTTAAGCGAGATTTAACATAACTCCATTTTTCGTCGTTGAAATCGCTTAGGCGAGATTTGACTCACCTGGGCGAGGACCCCTACAAGAAAATTGAGTTAACGTTGTCAATCTCGCTTAGGCGAGTTCTCTACATAAAAACATGGCTTTTGAAGGGTAAAAATCAAAACAAAGATAACAAATCAACATAAAACTTAAATGTGTATTAGGTTGTCTCCCAATCATTTAACGTCATCTTACTTGATGTCTGTTTATCTCAAGGTGGACAACTTTCTTTGGAATATGATGATGTATAACTTCCTCATTTAAATTTGAGGGGTCCAATTGCTCTTTAGTAGGAAAGGCTCCCTTTGTTGCATCTTTTTGTGAGTATTCCTTCCTTTACATTCAAATTTGTTAGACCATTAAAAAGATTAAAATTTACCTCATCATCTTGAGCTCTAACTTGAAGTTCTCCTTTATGAACATCAATTATAATTCTAATAGTCTTCATGAAAGGTCTATCAAGAATCAAGGGAACCTCCTCGTCTTCTTTAATGTCCATCACAACAAAATCCACAGGAAATGTGAATTTAACCACCTTGACAAGAAAATCTTCAACCACACCATATGGATACTTGGTTACTTTATCAGCTAACTGTAATGTCATTTAAGTGGGTTTAATCTCCAAATCACCTATTTTCTTCATCATTACCAAAGGAATTAGATTTATGCTTGCCCCTAAATCCAGTAAATCATTGTCCACAGATAAAGCACCTATAGACATGGGAAGATTAAAACTTCCTGGTCCTTCGATTTTTTAGGGAAGCCTTTTTTAGTCATGGCTCTGCATCTAGCCTTCAACTCTCTATTTCTCTCTTCAATATAGCTCCTATTCTTCAGAAATCTCTCAAATGTTGAATCTTGCTTCAGATTTCTTGCAAAATAATTTATATGGAGCAAATTATCAAAAAAAATTCTCTCCTTCTCTTTTTTTGATGGAGCATGAGGATATGATATATCTTTTTCAAGAACACCTCTGTCCTTATTTTCACTTTTTCTCTTTATTTTTTCCTCCTCACTTCTTTTCTTTTCTCTCTCTTTCTCATCTCTCTTCCCCTCAGTCTCATTTTTTTCTTCTTTTTCAGTCACTACATTTATTGCAAGGTTTGGCTGTTGATTGAAAACTGGCCACTTTGTCTCTTCGCTAATTATTTTAGCAATCTGTTCGACCTGAGTTTCTATATTTCTGATTGCCTCCATATTATTCTCTTAACTTACCATAGTAGCTTTCATGAATTTTTCCAAGGTATCTTCAAATTTGTTTAGTCTTTCAGTAACTGAAGGATATAGGGGTTATTGTTCTTGTTGGAAAGGACCTTGCTTGTTGGATGAACCACTATCTTGATTCCACCAAAAATTTAGATTCTGATTACTTTTCCAACCTTGAGAATAATTATTGTTGTTGGAGAAACCACCTTGCCTTCCCTAATTACCCATATAATTTACTTCTACTCTAGATGAATTGTTTTGATAGGAACAATGACCATTGGGATGATCACCTCCACAAAAATAACACCAATTGGTTTACTCTGGCTCTAAAATAATTGCATGACTTGTAATTGTTGAGGCAATTTAGCCATTTGTGCAGTTAATGTCTCAATCTGTTGTGTCTGAATTTTATTTTGAGCCAAGAGTGCATTTGAAGTATTCAACTCTAACAACCTTTTCTTTTGAATACCTTGTTTATCATGTTGGGCTTGATAATCAGTTGTTGCCAATGCAGCAATAATCCTTGTCGCTTGTTCTACATCAACAACCATCATTATGCTGCCAACTACAACATCTAGGAGCATCTTAGTATCAGATGTGAGACCATTAAGAAATATGCTCAGTTGAGCAATATCTTCAAACCCATGATTTGGGAATTTTCTCAACATCATTTTGAATCTCTCCCACGTCTCACAGAAGGCTTCATGTGCTCCTCGTCTGAACATAGAGATTTCATACTTTGCTTTAATGTAACGATAGATTGGAAAAAGTCTTTGTTGAAATTTTTCCTGTACATCCTTCCAGCTAGTGAGGCTCTGGTTTGAATGTGAGTTAAGTCACTCCTTAGCCTTTCCTGCCAATGAAAAAGGAAATAAGTGTATATAAACATTTTCAATATCACTTGATTGAAAACCCATTGTTGCCATCAATTCATAAAATGTAGCCAAATGTCTATATGGATCCTCATGATCCATTATTGTAAATTGATGGGTACTGATGAGACTAAAGAAAGCAAATTTTATCTCCAAGGCCCTGGTGGTAGCAGGTATTGCAATACTAGAAAAATGTTTTGTCTCTTGATACATGGTACAATCTCCAAGTGTCCTCCTAAGAGGTGGTGCTTGCTCTTCTGCCATGTTGCTTTCCTCCTAAAAAATATTGTTAGTGGAAAAAAAAAAAGAAGAAGTGGTTGAGGATTCCTTTCTTGGGTCTCCTTACCTTTTTGTTTCTTTTAGCTACCTTTCAATCTCTACTTCAAATAATAATTGGTCTTTGTGAATTTGACCTCTCAATATCATATAAGACAGTTAATTCAAGGGTTAGCACAAGGATTCACTAGCAGTAAACATAATTGTTTTTTTTTTCTAAAAATTAAAAATAAATAGAATAAAATAAACTCCAAATAAATCTGAAAAATAAATAAAAATCAAATAAATTCAAATATCTAAAAATAACTTAAAAGCACAATAAATCTAAAATCAAAACAAATAAATTCAAAAATTTGAAAATAAAATAAAAGCAGATCTGCAAATTAAAATAGAATCAAATCAAATCAAGTATGTAATAAAATAAACAAAATAAAAACAAATTTGTAAATAAAGAAAAATAAAAATAGTAACAAATATAAACACAATAATCAAATATACACAAAGATTAAGAACTATTAACAAAAAAAATAAAAATAGTTAGAATATTCACAATATTTAGGAATTTATACTCAAAAATTAAATTGTTCCCCGACAACGGCCCCAAAAACTTGATGACTTTTTTATGGCAAGTGCACCGTGTTGTTAGAAGAAATAATGTGTCCCTAAGGATGAATATCGAACCCCAAGGAACAGTTGAATAATCAAGTAAAAGATTCACCACATATAAAATAGAGTAATAAAAGTTTGTTGAGAGTTGTTGTGATGGCAATGATTAATAAAAACCAAGTCAAAGAGTTTGTTGCTTCAATTGGAAAAATAGGGATTGGGTTTCTTCTTTATCACTCTTTTGTATTTTGATTAACATGACAATACTATGTCCTTTAATTGATATTGATACCCGTATAAAAATCATTTATATCGATTCCTTGTATATTTATAAAAACAACTTATCCTTAAGATCAGACGTCGATAGCAATTAACATTTCAAATTTATTCCTAGCATTCAAATATGTTAAGTATTATTGTTTGGGTCAAAACCTTAGAAGTACTTTCCAGTCAAATTTAAGATTCGAGATCATGGTAAACCAAGCATTACAAACAACAATACCAATCATCAATCAAGAACAGAATATTATTTTAGATATCACCTCAATACATAAGAGTTTGAACAGATTACTCATAATTCCAAAGGGTAGAATTAGCCACACATGATGACTGTTACAAGCAAGGAGAGCAAGAAAAGAAGATCTAGGATGTTTCTCCTTAACGACTGTCTCCTCTAATGTTTCTCACACCTCTTATTCTCCCGATTGGGTTACAATTCACTCTATGGTGTTTTCTCAATCTTACACCCTAGGGTTGTGCCTCCAGCCCCCTATTTAACCTAAATGACTTGGGCTTAAGCGACTTCTCGCTCAAGCGAGATTGAGCTCGCTTGAGCGAGTAAAACATCAAAAAATGACCAATGTTGTTGGAGCAATCTTGCTCAAGCAAGAATGAGCTCGTTTAAGCGAGATGCTCTCATGATGAGTTGGGCTTTTGTGAGCTTGATGCGTGTCGGGGCCATCCAATTTTCCCTTTTTAGCTTATGTTATTCTCCTTTTACCCAATCATCTCCATTCTCCCCTAGAATCCTGAAATTAACACAAAATTTGGGAATAAATCATTCTTATTCAAACAAAAATCACAAAATATGTATAAATTCATAAATTAGGGGTTATTTTATACTTATTTTAGCAATTAATACTCATAAGTGTCTATATTTTAATATGAAATATTACTAAAATTTGGCACTTATCAGTCCTCAAGATTTTGTTTTAATTGAAACGCAAAGGTTTTTACATATGTTTGGATAAGTGACATAATAAACTTGTCTAACCTTCTGTGGAAGAATGAATGAATCATAGGGTTCTTATCTTTCACTTAACTTGATTTCAACTATATTATATTTTGAATGAAATCTACTCCCAACATTAATTGTAGGATCAAACCATTCACAGTAGAATAGTAAGATCTTCTTATTGAGAGCAACATACTCCAATTCATATATATAATGAATTGTACCGTAAAAGTCATCTTCTCCTCTACCAGTGACACCTTTAACATACAACCCACTATTTGTTGTTTTCTTACCATTAGCCCATGCCTTTGTATGAAACTTATATCCATTCATGAAGTACATGTTCCATGATGTTGTCTTTGAATTAGGTCCCCAAGAAAGTCCCTTCAAGTTTGGGTTGATTACATTCCTTTCATCATGAACATGTGTTTTAGTGATAAGAAAACATTACATTTATTTATGAAATTGCGATTTAATAAGAAGCACGTATGGGTTTAGGTTACACTTACGTAGCTCTTGAACCATTCAGGAAAATTAGCATGTATGACTGTCGAAGCATCTTCGTCATTGATTGAGTACACTTGTAAGAACAATCTTTGAATATTAATCGAAATTAGTTAGCGAATTACATAACCTATAATTATTTAATTCAAATTATGTACAACTAAACTTACTCAAGAAATGGTTTAACCTCATCGCAATTGATGAGGACATGAACATGGGCAGACAATTTTCTTTATCACTCAACCAATAGTCCTTGCTATAACCACTTGGGCATCCACATTTATTCAAAACCGACAATGTGTACGAGACTTCCTCATTTGTAAATGTTCGAGGATCATTTCTCAAACTTCTATTTAACAACAAGCTGACACGTTTGAAATAATGATAGCAAAAATATGTTATCTCTCGATGTAGGTAGAATGCACATATTGGTCCTTCTACTCGTGCCAAATTACCCATTGATTTCTTTGCATCTCCCATCATCCTAAAGCAAATTGGTAATTATTATAAGTTGCACACCTTCTTAAACATTAAAATAATTAAGATAATGCTTACCTTTCAAAGGGATACATCCAACGATACTGAACAGTGTTGGAACCAAAGGCTTTGATGAATCAAATCTGTTAAGAATCTGTGCAAAGCTTGGTTGCTGTGATGAAGTTAGGTTTAGATGTTTTATTTCTGTTTTAGAATTTGTTTTATTCATCCTTGATTTAGAACCTTAGCTTGAGCAAACTTGATTTTAAAAGAGAAAATATTTTTTGAAAAGCTAAGTGATAAACAACCGGTTATTTTCTTGTTTTAACTGATTGTTCCTCACTGGCCTGTTTGGTGGGTTTTTTAACTGTTTTACAATAGCTTTAACCTAATCAACCGGTTATTTCAAAACTTCAATCGGTTGAATTTTGAAAATCTGTTTTGCCAACAACAGCTGGATTTTCTAACAGATTCAAATGGGTATTTTGTGAGGTTTATAAATAGAGACTCTCTTATCTTTTGAATAAACAGAAAAAAAGTGAAATACATTTTGACATAAAAAAAGAGTTTGCAAAAGAAAGTTTTACAGAGATCTGAAAAGGTTTTGAGAATTCAGTTTTGAGAAGAGTTTTTGCTGAAGTTAAAAGATTGCTCATATAGCTGATGTTCTGATCAATACTCGAATTTAGGGACTGCTAAGCGAGGTGTTTTCTTTTCCTTTCTTTGTTCCTAATATTGTATTCTTCCTATTCTTGTAAGTTTGTGAAATCCTTTAAAATCAGAGGGTGTTCTGGTTTAAGGTGTGTGGTGTGTTGAAGCGAGTGTGTGTGATCTTAGGTATAAAATATCCTCTCTAGTTGTTGTTGTGTATATGTAAACTGTTGTGTTTAACATAGTGGAACTCAGAAGGTTTTTCTGAAGAGCTGGATGCAGCTCAGGGGTTGAGTGAACCAATATAATTGCTTTCTGTTATTCTCTCTTTCTCTGCCTTGGTTTATCTATTTAATGTTTCTGTATCTGATATAAACAACCAATTATATTTTTCTTGCAATCAGTTATAATTTTGTTATATAGCATTGTTGTTAACTGTAATAATATCAATGGGTTATATCGTAATATCAACCGGTTGATTTTCTGCTGCTTGTTTTGAAAGCTTGATTTCTTTTGACTTCTCTGATCTTTGTCTTTGTGAATTGATAAAGGAATTCATTCTTAACTAAACATTTGCGAAAAGGTTTCAAAAACAATTCACCCCCCCCCCCCCGCTTTTATTTTAGCCATCAATTCTAACAATTGGCATCAAGAGTTAGGTTCTTGAAAAATATTCAAGTTTCTGTTTTTTTGAAAAATCTTTTGAAAACATGGCTGACAAGATGTCTTTCGGGGAAGGTGCTGCTTTAAACAAACCACCTTTGTTTTGTGGTTAAAATTATAAGCTTTGGTGTATAAGAATGAAATTCTTTGTTGAATCCATAGATAAGAAAATCTGGAATGTCATTTTCATGCCTTTATTTGAAAAATCTATTTTTGAATCTGAAAATGAAAGAAAGCATCTAGACTGTGTTGCTATGAATATCATTGTGTCTGCACTCGATTATGATAATTTGCTTAAAGTTTTAGAGTGTGTATCAGCAAGAGAAATGTGGAACATCCTTGAAGATTGTCACAATAATACAAAAGGTGACTTGCTGGACAAGGAAGAATCCTCCACTGGATCATCTTTTGCAGAAACCAAGATTGAGGTCTGTCTTATGGCAAAAGAAGAATCTAAATCAAGCCAAGTAAGTACATCCTCTTCCAATAACAGTGAAAATTATTCTCAATTGCTTGAAACCTTTCATGAGACTTATGAAGAAGCTCAAAGAGTAACCCTTTTATACAACCAGTTGAAACTTAATAACAACCGGTTAAATGAAAGTATCAAAGTCTTGGAAGAAAAATTAGATACCTCCAAAACTGTTTTAGAAAAACCTGAGTTAAGTTCTTCTTGCAAGTGTGACACAAAGTTTTGTGAAAATTGTGAAAATCTTTAAAAGAAAGTTTTGTATCTTTTGAAAACTGTGGATAAACTCTCCAAAGGGAAGTCCAACTTCGAAACTGTTCTTGTTTCACAAAACTATGTTTTTGGAAAATCTGGTTTGGGTTTTAACCCGCAAAGCAAAGATGGTAACTGTGCAAAACCTTTTTCAAATGTTCCAGAAAAACAACCAACTAAAATTTTGAAACAGCGGTTGTTACCGGTTTTTACTGTATGAAAAAGGGGCACTCTGTGAAATTCTGCAGAGTTCGCAAGGTTCTTGTTCCAAGAGGTATCCTAAAATGGATTCCTAAGGATTCTAAGCTTCCTTGGAAACAAATTAACTGTCTTGGACCCAAATTTATAAAGGGACCAGATCTTGCCACCTGAATTTAATGTTTGCAGGGTTGCTTGGGGGGAAAACAATACCTATGGTATCTAGACAGTGGTTGCTCTAAGCATATGACAGGAGATGCATCTAAATTTGTCAGCATCACTCTCAAACAGGATGGGCATGTTACCTATGAAGATAACAACAAAGGAAAAATTCTTGGCAAAGGCACCATAGGCAATGAAAACAGTTTTCTCATCCATGATGTGTTGTATGTAGAAGGGTTGAAGCATAATCTACTGAGCATCAGTCAGCTCTGTGACAGAGGCTACCAAGTCACATTCAGAAAAAATTCATGTGAAATCAGGTTACCTAATTCAAAGGAAGTACTCTTTGCTAGTAAGAGATCAAACAATGTTTATTTACTTGATATCCCCAGCTCAATATCAATCGGTTGTTTGCTAACAAGGCATGAGGAATCATGGCTTTCGCATAGGAGAATTGCTCATATACATATGCATCACTTGAATTAACTTATTTCAAATGAACTTGTTCTTGGCTTACCCAAACTCAAATTTGAAAAGGAACATGTGTGTGAGGCTTGCCAAAGAGGAAAACAAACTAGAAAATCTTTCAAACTGAAAAATTATGTTTCAACTACAAAACCTCTTGAACTCTTACACATGGATCTTTTTGGCCCTTCTAGGACTATGAGTATTGGAGGAAATTTGTATGCTCTTGTGGTAGTAGATGACTATTCCAGGTACACTTGGACATTATTCCTACACTTAAAGAAGGAGGCTTACTCTGAATTCAAGAAACTGGCCAAGAGGCTGCAAAATACTTGCTGCAGCAACATTGGAGCAATCAGGAGTGATCATGGTGATGAATTTCAGAGTGAAAATTTTAGCAAGTTCTGCAACAAGCTAGGAATATTCCACAATTTTTCAGCACCAAGAACACCACAGCAAAATGGTGTGGTAGAGAGAAAGAACCGATCACTTGAGGAATTAGCAAGGACAATTCTGAATGAATCTTCTTTGCCTAAATGTTTTTGGGTGGATGTAGTAAGTACATCGTGTTATGTGTTGAACCGTGTTCTAATCAGGCCAATTTTGAAGAAAACTCCTTATGAGTTGCTAAATGGAAGGAAGCCACAGATAGGCCACCTAAAATTCTTTGGTTGCAAGTGTTACATTCTGAACAATGGTAAGGAAAATCTAGACAAATTTGATGCTAAAGCTGACAAAGGTATTTTCATAGGATACTCCCTCTCTAGTCATGCATATAGAGTATACAATAAAAGGCTTATGACTGTTGAAGAATCTACACATGTTGTTTTTTATGAAACTAACAAATCTGAGCAAGGTACAACAAAAGACAACATTGAAGGAGATGGATAGAACTCATTTCTGAAGAATCTGGAAAACAGTACAGAAATTCAACCGGTTGAACCTGCGAAACAACCAATTGAAAATCTGCATCAGAGTTCTTTTCAAAAAGAATGGAGAATTCCCAAAGATCTATCTGCTGAAAACATCATTGGGCAAATCAACAAAAGAGTATCTACCAAAAGGAGTGCTGCAAACAACTGCAATCATACAGCATTTGTCTCCAAGATTGAACCAAAGTCAATCAAGGAAGCTTTGAAAGATAAACAATGGATAGCAGCTATGCATGAGGAGCTCAACCAATTTGTGAGGAATGATGTGTGGACCCTTGTCCCTCAAACAGCTTAGATGAATATCATAGGCACAAAGTGGGTATTCAAAAATAAGACAGATGATTCTGGAGTCATCACAAGGAACAAGGCAAGGTTGGTTGCCAAAGGCTACAATCAAGAAGAAGGAGTGGATTATGAGGAAACATTTGCTCCAGTAGCAAGGTTAGAGGTAGTAAGACTGTTATTAGCTTTTGCTTGTATGAATATGATTTTAAACTTTTTCATATGGACGTGAAGAGTGCCTTCTTGAATGGATTCGTAAATAAAGATATCTATGTCTCACAACCTCCTGGATTTGAAGATCACAAGTTTCCTAATCATGTGTACAAATTAAAGAAAGCATTGTATGGCCTTTAACAAGCACCAAGGCAATGGTATGAGAGGTTAAGTTGCTTTCTCCTATCTCATTCATATGAAAGAGGAAAAATTGACAAAACCTTTTTCATTAAGAAATCCAAAACTGTTGTCATTTTAGTACAAATTTATGTAGATGATATTATTTTTGGTTCATCTAATGAGAAACTGTGTGAGGAGTTTGTACAAGCTATGCAGGGAGAATTTGAAATGTCTATGATGGGGAACTCACCTTCTTTCTTGGACTGCAAACCAAAAAATCAGCAGAAGGAATCTTTGTGTGCCAAACCAAATACTGCAATGAGACACTCAAAAAGTTTGAAATGGACAACTGCAAATCTACATCAACACCAATGGCTACCAACTGTTATTTAGATGTTGATGAAGCTGGACCAGAAGTAGATCAAACCATGTACAGGGGCTTGATAGGTGGTATCATGTGAAGTCAAATTTATTGCTACTGAGAGGCAACTTGCTGACATCTTTACTAAACCTCTTTCCAGAGACAGATTTTATACACTAAGGCATGAACTTGGTATAGTTGATTTCAATGCTTTATCTTAATCCTTCCTTTTGTGTATTTCATAAGACAAATAGGGGGAGTATTAAGTCTGTGATTTGATTTATAATATTTTATGCTTTAAACTGTTTTAAATCACTCTACATTAGATAGAAGGTTTTGTTGCTCTGATAGGTTTAACCGATTATATCTGTGGTTCAACCGGTTGTTCTTCTGCTGAAGCACCGATGGTTTGGTTTTTCTCTCTGTTTGAATGTGAAAAATGGTTTGTGGTGCACTAACCTTTGGAAAAGAATATTGTGTGCTCTATCTGTGACTGCAAGTGATCAAAATTCTAAAACATCTCTTCCAAAGCAACCAGGGATTTGTCTTCATCAAATAAGGGGAGAATGTTGGAACCAAAGGCCTTGATGAATCAAATCTATGAAGAATCTGTGCAGAGCTTCGTTGTTGTGATGAAGTTAGGTTTAGATGTTTTGTTTCTGTTTTAGAATTTGTTTTATTCATCCTTGATTCAGAACCTTAGCTTGAACAAACTTGATTTTAAAAGATAAAATGTTTTTTGAAAAGCTAAGTGATAAACAACCGGTTATTTTCTCGTTTTAACCGATTGTTCCTCACTGGCCTGTTTGGTGGGATTTTTAACTGTTTTATAACAGCTTTAACCGAATCAACCAGATATTTCAAAATTTCAATCGGTTGAATTTTGAAAATCTGTTTTGCCAACAACAGCTGGATTTTCTAACAAATTCAAACGGGCATTTTTTGAGGTTTATAAATAGAGAGTCTCTTATCTTTTGAATAAACAAAAAAAAAAGCGAAATACATTTTAAGATACAGAAAGAGTTTGCAAAAGAGAGTTTTACAGAGATCTGAAAAAGTTTTGAGAATTCAGTTTTGAGAAGAGTTTTTGCTGAAGTTTAAAGATTGCTCAAATAGCTAATGTTCTGATCAATACTCGAATTTAGGAACTTCTAAGCGAGGTGTTTTCTTTTCCTTTCTTTGTTCCTGATATTGTATTCTTCCTATTCTTGTAAGTTTGTGAAATCCTTTAAAATCAGAGGGTGTTCTGGTTTAAGGTGTGTGGTGTGTTGAAGAGAGTGTGTGTGATCTTAGGTATAAAAGATCCTCTCTAGTTGTTGTGGTGTATATGTAAACTGTTGTGTTTTACATAGTGGAACTCAGAAGGTTTTTCTGAAGAGCTGGATGTAGCTTAGGGGTTGAGTGAACCAGTATAATTGCTTTGTGTTATTCTCTCTTTCTCTGCCTTGGGTTATCTATTTAATGTTTCTGTATCTGATATAAACAACCGGTTATATTGTTCTTGCAATCGATTATAATTTTGTTATATAGCATTGTTGTTAACTCTGTAATAATATCAATGGGTTATATCGTAATATCAACCGGTTGATTTTATGCTGCTTGTTTTGAAAGCTTGATTTCTTTTGGCTTCTCTAATCTTTCGTCTTTGTGAATTGATAAAGGAATTCATTCTTAACTAAACATTTGCGAAAAGCTTTCAAAAAAAATTCACCCCCCCCCTCTTGTTTTAGCCATCAATTCTAACAAACAGGACCACCAAGTATTGCTTCCATAGGAAGATGAACGACAAGGTGTTCCATTGAATCAAAGAAAGTTGGTGGAAATATTCGTTCTAACTTACATAAGATGATTGGTATGTTTTCTTTCATTCTGACAAGATCATTCATCCTCAATGTATTAGAACATAAGTCTTTAAAGAATCGAATTAAGTCAACAAGGGCACTCCACACAAATTCTGGCAATGACCAAAAACATATCGGGACTAAACACTCCATGAAAATGTGACAGTTATGAATTTTCATGCCATGCTTACTTCTCTTGTCTTCATTTTCACACCTTGCAATGTTAAAGGTATAACCATCTGGCATCTTCAACTTGGTGATCCATTTGTAAATTGACTCAGCATCTTTCTTTGAGAATGTGTAGTTGGCCTTTGGCTTTGCTAACTTTCCATTTTGTAATTGAACCAACTCCAAGTCTCCACGGACACACAATTCAGAAACATCCATTCTCGCCTTTTGATTGTCTTTCGTTTTGTTCTTAACGTCCATTACAGTGTTGAAGACATTATCAAAAAAAAAAAAAATTCTATGTGCATAACATCAAGGTTGTGCCTTAACAAATTGTGCTTCCAATGTGGAAGATCCCAAAATATTGCCCTTTTGTTCTAATTATGATATTGTTCATACCCATACAAAGATTCAAATGGACCATCTGTCACTTTTGAGAAGTCACGTAGAATCTCCCATAATTCATTTGTTTAAGACATAAGGTGGGCCATCCATTTCAGCTCTATTTTTAAGAAATCTCCTCTGACTCCTCCTGAAAGGATGACTGGTTGGCAAAAATCGTTGATGACAGTCAAACCAAGAACTTTTACCTCCATGCTTTAGGGTGAATGCTTTTGTATTCTCCATACAATAAGGAGAGACTAATTTCCCTTTAGTCCCCCACACAAACAACATCGCATATGCTGGAAAATCATTAATTGTCCACATCAAACAAGCTCGCATGATGAAATTTTCTTTTGATGATATATCATAAGTGAAAACACCCTTAGTCCACAATTTTTGGAGGTCATCAATAAGTGGTTGCAAGTATACATCTATTTTTTTTGTTGGGTTACTAGGACAAGGAATGAGACAAACATGCACGGCTTCATCATACACATTTCAGGGGGTAGGTTATAAGGAGTGACAAATACCGGCTAACAAGTATATGGTGATGTTGAAGCTTGGATATAAGGAGTGAATCCACCAGAACACAGTCCCAACCTTACATTACGGGGTTTAGCTGCAAATTCGGGATATACACTATTAAAGTGTTTCCAAGCTTTCCCATCAGATGGATGTCACAAAACATCATCATTAGTTGTGTTTTCATAGTGCCATCGTATTTTCCTTGCTGACTCCATTGACATATATAGTCTTTGTAATCGTGGTATGATAGGCAAATAAAACATTCTTTTTATCGGCACTCTTTTGTATGTTTTTTTTTTCTGACCCTTTAGAGGCAAGTACCTGGGAAGACCATCAAATTTGCACTCATTTAATTCGATGTCATCCTTGTAATACAACAAGCATCCAACCTCACAACAATCAATCTTGACAGCCTTCAAGCCAAGAGTAGAGACAACTTTTTTCGCTTCATAATAAGTCTTGGGTATGCAATTCTCAGTTGGAGCTACATCAAGTAACATTTCAATGAAATAATCTAAACATTTTTCAGTTGTGTGCCAATTAGTTCTAGCACACAAAAGCCTTATGGCTATTGACAATTTAGACTGAGTTGCTCCATCATAAATGTTTTGAGGAGCAAATGCTAACATATCATAAAACTTCTGTGCTTCAGCGTTAGGTTGTTCTTCTACATCCTTGATAACATTGACATAACGAGTTCTTATATCACTTTCTTGCATGTATGCATTGTTCACCATTTCGGCTAATGACCCAAAGTCATCATCATGCCTAATGTTATCCTAATTGGTGGATGCAATGTTTAAGTTAACCTCATTTGTCCTTGCTTCTCCATGATAAATCCATACCTTGTAGTTGGGTTGAAAGCCATCTTAAAGCAGATGACTCCTGACATGAGAAGGTTTGAGAATTTTCTCACAACAACATTTCACACACAGACACCTTACCCCTCCATCTAGTATGTATGAAACTTTATTCATTACCTTAGAAACAAAATCATGAACGCCATCTATGAAGGGTTGTCTCAATCTTCTTGAAGAATCAAGCATTTCATACATCCAATCTCGATTCATTATTCTGCATGTTGATGATGAAATTATCAACACTTAATCCTATACTTTTACCCTATAGACGATCTAATACATGAATCATGTGGATATCAGTGTCCAATGCACTACATATGTCACATGTGAACTTTATTGTTTAAACTTAGTGTGTTAAATATTTAAAACATACTAATTCATGTAATTAATTATCGTGTTAATGTAAGAATCTTGTATTTGTAAATCCTAGACGAATCGGATACAATAATGTTTGAGCTGAATATAGTACAATAATTCATACATCAAAATTAATTATCATGGTAGAGTAAGAATTTTGTACTTGTAAATCCTAGACGAATAGGATACAATAAGGTTTGAGCTAAATATAATACAATAATTCATGCATCCTCATTCATACGTTGAAATTTGACTTAACGCGTACGTATAAACATATCATAATTTCATTTAACACAAACGTATAAACATCGTAACTCATACATCGTAATACATACATCGCGATTTCATTTAACACATACGTATAAAATTTAAATAAATTTACTCTCTTAGTTCAATTTTTATCTATGACAATTTTTAAAATATTTTAGTAATTTGAAACTTGGGCCAATTTGATTTCTACACCCACTAGTTCACTTTTAGTCTATGCATCCCCTGTTTATTTTATACACCCCCACATCACAATTTGTAATTTTCTTGAAAAAGTTGGCCCAATCTACTGCCCATATTTTTTACTCTCTACACCCCTATGTAATTTATACACCCCACGTCACTATTTGTAATTTTCAGGCCCAATCTGCTGCCCATATTTTTTACTCTCTGCAGCCCTTATTTAATTTATACATCCCCACGTCACTATTTGTAAATTTCTGGCCCAATCTGCTGTCCATATTTTTTACTCTCGGCAGCCCTTATTTAATGTATCCACCCCCACACCACTATTTGTAATTTTCTGGCCCAATCTGCTGCCCATATTTTTTACTCTATGTATCCCTTATTTAATTTCTACACCCCACGTCACTATTTGTAATTCTCTGACCCAATCTGCCCATATTTATTACTCTCTGCAACCATATTTAATTTCTACAGCCCCCACGTCACTAAAAAAATTCCTTCAAAAAAGTTGGCCCAATCTGCTGTCCATATTTTTTTCCATTATGCAGCACCTATTTATTTTGTACACCCATCACCTTTTAATTTTTTTTTTTTTAAATAACGAATGGAAATTTGAAAAGGTTTACAGAGACATCAATATTTTTTTAAAACACAATAGAAAAATGAAACAATTCTTAATGTATTTAATTATTAAACCATAATCAGTGGGAAAAAAAAAATAAAACTTCTCAATTTGTATTGTACTTAATTATTACAATATAAACATTAATTTAACATCGTCAATGAAAAAATAAAAAAACTTCTAAGTCTACACTATTACAAGATATTCAATGAAAAAAAAATTAAAAACGTAATTTTTTAAATTATTTTTAAACGGTAATAAATTTTTTTTTTCAAAACAAATTATGACTTCTTTTATTAATTCCTTATTCTTTTATTAATTACGTATGCTTTTATTAATTAATTCTCCAAAATTTTCAGCGATATTCTGTCAATTATTAAACTCAAACTTTAATTCTCATTCTGATTACATTTTCAAAAATATTCTTTAAATTATTAAACTGGAACTTTAATTTTCATTCTGATTACAGAACAACATTAACAACATTCCATATTAACACCATCTAAATTTTGATCTTTTACTTAGAAATTAGAAGTGTTATATCATTAAAAATAAAAATACATATTTTAAAAGTTCGAGGTGATAATGAAGGAGATATTTTGGTAGAACAAGATTCTCAAATCCTTTACATTTGCTTAACTATTGAGTTTATTTTATATTTTAAAAGTTTTTTAATACGTCCATATTGAATTAACTTGTTCAGAAATTTGGAATTTTAATTTCATACACGTATATGATGACTAACACATTAGGAATACAAGTTTTAATTAAGTTAAAATGTGTGTCATTACACTTTCACAACAACAGAGCAATAGAGCAGTAATCCCAAAAAAATTTAATAAAAAAATTCTGAAATTTTAAAACTTTACCTCCAGAGTTGAAGCAGCGACGGTGAAGGATGTGGAAGCTAATTGTCGTGGAGCAGGAGGTGGAGCTCAACAGCACACAGTGAAGGTTGAAGCTAAAATGAAGAATGAGAAAAAAACTTAGAGCGGAAATGGAGAAGAAAAAAATGAAGACCAGAATAGAAGAAAAGAAGACAATCGGTGAACAATGTTGGACCATTCACGGCGACACGGTGCACCGGAGCGGAGATGGCAACGACAACAACAACACATTGTGGAGCGGAGCGGTGACAAACTATGGAGTGAGCAATGTCCGGAGGCAAAGCGCGAATAAGGGAAACTGAAATTAGGTTTTCTGATTTGGGAAAAGTGAAATGGAGAAGTAAAAATTTTGATTTAAATAAGGTACAGTATGTGTCGCCCACATCCGACACATAGGTGGATGCATTTTTTGCGTTGGACAACTGACGCCAATTCTGCTTTTATAAAACTTTATTTTAGTTTAATTTAAAATTGAATTAAAACATTAAATAAATAATTCAATTTATAAAAAAAAAAATTTATACAACAAAGAAATTAATTTAATGTATAAAAAAATCATTTAATTTATACAACAAAAACTTTCTTTGATTTATACATAAAAATTTAATTTAATTTATAAAAAAATAATTTAATTTATACAAACAAAATTAATTTAATTTATAAAAAAAAATTAATTTATAAAAAAAATATTCATTTAATTTATACAACAAAAATTTACTTTAATTTACACAAAACAATTTATACGAAAAAAAATAATTTAATTTATACAACATAAAATTAATTTAATTCATACAACAAAAAATTAATTTAATTATACAAAAAAAATTATTTTAATTTATAAAAAACATTAATTTAATTTATACAAAAAAAATTATTTTAATTTATACAAAAAAATTAATTTAATTTATACAAAAAAATTAATTTAATTTATAAAAAAAATAAATTTAATTTATACAACAAAAAATAAATTTAATTTATACAAAAGAAAATTAATTTAATTTATACAAAAGAAAATTAATTTAATTTATACAACAAAAAATTAATTTAGTCTATTAAAAAATTAATTTAATTTATTAAAAAATTAATTTAATTTATTAAAAAATTAATTTAATTTATACAACGACAAATTATTTTAATTTATACAACAAAAATAAATACATAATTCAATTAAACTTTGGTTTGGAAAACCATTTATCCTTACAAGTGTTCTTTCTATCTATTATTATCTAAACATAATGAATTTATTAATGTCTTGACGAAATCAAAAAATAACTTTTAAGGTGTGATATTGAAATTAAGTATAATTTGTGTCTCATAGCATCTACTACTATGAATATCAATGAACCTTATTATTGAAATTGCTCATGATACCCTCTTTTAACCTTTACAATCTAGTTCTTAGTTCAACTCTTGCCTTACTAACTGCAATAAAAAAAAATGCATATGCTCCACCCAAAATGGCAATGGGCTAGGCTTATGAACTTATACTCCAAAATCTAATGATCTATTCTATTTCATAATTCTAAGTTCATTCTATATCGGACCTAGTCAAAATGGAGTTATATATGTTATATTTATTAAGAACTAAGTCTACTAAAATTACTATGTCAAAGACCAATTATTCATACAATGAAAATTGTTTTACATAGTACAACATTTATGTTTCTTAATACGAGATCAATGACATACAATAAAAGAAGCTAAATTTATGAATTTGTTCTTTAGTGCATTGGAAAACTATATTAACACATATTGCACATGTGTCATCTCGTGACTCAAAACTTACTACATTATTATGTGTTTCAGTTGGAAAACATCAATTTCTTTTGGAGATCATATTCAAGTAACTATAAGAATTGCATTTCTAGAATATGTGGTCAAGTTTGCGACACTTTGGGTATTAACATGTGGTCAAGTTTGCGACATTTTGGGTATTATAGCAATTTAAGAATTAAGAATAAGTTACTTACTCATACACTTAGTCTTAATATGTTTGTATCAGATACATTCTCAATAAATTTTTAAGATAATTTTATGATTCATTTATGAGAAGTAACATCTTTTAAATCACAATGGATATCAAAGCAAAATCACCAGTTCATTCATCTATTACATAGATATGACATTAAAATTTATTTAAGTTACCAATCAAAAGTTTTATCTCACTTTTTATTTTCTTAAGTTTCCTTTCAGAAGATAAAATTGACTCTCTACTTTTAAACACATTCATTACATTTTACATTAATTAATTACTTCATGTTAAATTTATATTCCTAAATTTATGTATACTTTATATAATATTTACAAAATTTAAATACGTTTTTTTTTACATAATTATTATTTTTCTACATTTTTCAATTCTTTATAAACTCTTTAAGATAATTTCTTTAAATAATTTTAAAATTAAACACTTAATCAATTTAATTTAACTAACTTATATAAAAAATTTTAGAATTAAAATATTTATTACAATATTATAAATTAAATAAATTTAAAATAAACAATCTTTAAAAAATTAAAATATTTTATATAACATTTAAAAAAATTAAATACGTATTTTGATTTACTCAATTATTATTTTTCTACATTTTTCAATTCTTTCTAAACTTTTTAAGATAATTTTTTTAAATAATTTTAAAATCAAACACTTAATCAATTTAATAAATTTAATTTAACTAACTTATATAAAAAATTTTAAAATTAAAAATTTTATTATAATATTAAAAAAAATTAAATTTAAAATAAATACAATAAACAATTAAAAAATAAAATATTTATTACAATATTATACATTAAATAAATTTAAAATAAATAATCTTTAAAAAATTAAAATATTGAAATATAACAATGGCATCGGCTACGACTGACGCAACATATTTATTTCTAAAAGTATCATCAGCCAGCTCGACGCATAGCTTAAATTAGGCATCAATCATGGCCGACGTAAAATTTTTTTTTTTTTTCAAAATCTCTTCTTGCATTGATTATACATCAGATAATTCATGAAAACCAATTTTGCGTCGATTTTGCATGGGTTTGATCGATGAGAAGCGTGTCTAGACTAGGTCAACACAAATATTTGACAACTAATTGCGCGATTTCTTATAGGATATAGGGTATGTTGATTTGAATTAAAGCTTGATAAATATAATTTACTATGATTGTTCTAAAGAGAATAATTGACAAAGTAAATAGTTATTATGTTACTTATATTTCCAATTCGTATAAAAAAAATTGTCGGTTACTAAAATAAATGTCACTCCATTAATCTAATGATAGGTAGGCTACACCCATCATAATAAGTTATTATAGTTTCTTATAAATTTTTCAACAATAAAAAAATATTACTACGGCATATGTTTATGTTTTGAAGATAGATAATAATTTGGGTTGATCATTAATTGATTGTAAATAAATACTATTTAATAACATTAGTACATTATTTTTTCCAATCAAAATTAGTGGTTTGAGAATTGAAACCTATTTTCCCTTTTGTACGAAATATTCACACATTGTTATTACATGTATTGTTTGATTAATCATTTTGAATAGTTCTCTTCTTCCTGTTTCAATAATGAGGGTAATAGTTTATAAAGTCTATGGGTCTTGGTGTTGTGGAGTATTTGGAAGCATAGAAATATGTCTATTTTTAATCAAGCAAAGGTTTGATGCGAGGAAATCCTTTCCATGGCTCAAGTCAGTCTTGAGCTTGAATGAAACATAAAGTAAGGAAGACCATTTTCTCTTTTTCTGAATGGTTGTAGTCCCCTTTATTTGCATTAACATGGCAACTAAATAAATCTCTTTGCATAAAATTTACTCGTTTATATTTGCGTGTCTGAATGGCTATAATGTATGCTCGTGGTCTCTATGCTTTAACTCGGGCGTAAAAAGTGTTACTAGGTTTTTTATGCAATCCAAGGGTTTATTTTCCATTTTCTTGTTTTGGCTGAGAGGGGTGGAAGGCTTTTGTTGTATGTGCAGGTTGTAATGTAGCATTACTGGGTGCGTTAGAGCTTCCTGTGATGGCGGCCCAGTTGTGGAAAACTAAAGATCGTTTGGTTGAAAAAGGATGCAACAAAAAGAGACCAAAGAAGGTGCAGGTGACAACAGAAGGACGGTGGGGTCTGCAACTTTTTGGATGGAAGCAACAAGGTAAAAGCAGAGTAAACTTTTTTTCTGGAAGAAAGTCTAGAATGCTAAGAGATGAATAGCAAGGTGGATTGGCAAGTGTAGAAAGAGATACCATATGCAGCAGAAATAGCTGATGCTAGTGTAGGTGAAGGCAATGCATATTTGTCTTAGTAGCTTTGAAGGGATATCTGACCATCACTAAAGGTCTTTATGGGAATGGTTTTGGGAGTATATATGTCAGGAAAGTGGTTTAAAGTATACTGTGCTGGAAATATGCAGATTTGCTGCATAATATGTTTTATTTTGTTTTTCTATAGTGCTGGAAAATGCAGAGTTGCTGTTCTGAAAAACATTGGTTCTTATAAATTTTTGAGTTTGTAGAGATGTTTTGGATGTTTTCTTGTGGTTTGTTTTGACATTTGTATAAGGGTTGGGGTCTTGAAATATTTCCTTAATTCATTTAATCTTTGCTGACAAAAATTATTCTCTCATATAAGGATTGCAATTATTTTTCCTTTCTTTTTCATGTAGACAAGCTTTTGGCATGAAAGTACATTATCTTTGTATATATTAATCTTTTTGTTGCTTATTCTGATTTCCATTTTTGTAAAATTGTTACCATAATTATTCTCGCCAGTTCATGATGTAATGTGCTCATAACTGGGTTAGAGTACTTCAATTATTCTATTATAGAAATATAATTTTTACTTTGATAAAAAAAAAAAGCAATTCAACTCCTTGCCCATAACTCCAAAAGTAAATGATAACGTAGATGGGATATGAGATCAGAAAAAAGGAAAAAAGATAGAAATAGTGAACAGTTGAAATACATTTTGTTATAAACATGGTGTAGCCTCCTAAAATTTGAAAGACAAAAGTTTGAGCAGGTTGAATTGACCTTTACACAATCCTGTAAACCATTAAACAATAAACAATACCAGCATAGCATGTGGTGCACGCACACCCACCCAGCTTCTGCTTCATCTTGAAGGATATAGAGACTTATATACATAAATTTATATAATACAATCTATTAATATTATATACAACTTTCGGGCACCAGTGTTCCACTGCTGGTCCCCTCAATGTTCTTACACGATGAAGTTGCAGCAATGTTCTTGTAGGTTAGGTTTATATCCTGAAATTTGATCCCTCGACATGGATTACTTGGGCTGCAATCAAAAGTTACTGCTTCTGGTGTTGTTGAACTTCCATTTATGTTCAAATATGTGATTTCACTGATCTTAATTCCTGAAGTCTGTAAAATATAACAATTGTTATCCCAACAAAAAAAATTGTGACATGGATACCAGTAACTTTGAATTTTTATTAATTAATTAAAATTTTAATTTCCCATAGAAAGATCGAAATATAAAATCATGTTGGGTTGCATTAAGTATTTATGATTACCTGGTAAGGACAACCTTGATTATTGGGGCAGTAATTCTGATCAATGATGATGGGATTCTCAACTTTGTCCATTACGATGTTTTGGAAAAGAACATTCCTAACGAACCCGTTGCTCGGTCTGGCCCATGTCTTTATCCTCACTCCATTGTCCGATCCAGAGAAGATGGCGTTCGTTAAAGTCACATTTTCTACTCCTTTTTCGTCCACTTTTTGACCTAAACTTCCAATACTGGTTCAAACATGTACATCAGATAGTTGTACAAATTTCTGTATTTTTCATTTTGTTGTTCTGCAAGTTTCGTATAGAATTTTCTGTATATAGTTTTTTTTAAAATTATGTTGCATAAATTATTATGATATTCTTCTTCGTACCATAGCCGATCCAAGAACAGTACTAACAGAGACAGATAAATATAATTACATACTTTTATATTAATGCAGAAGTATCTCACTTGTTGGATCCATAAAAAAGTTTAGGAAGTGAAAAAATCAAGTTTTAATATATTTAATGGCTAATATAAAGTGGTGCAACACTGTCCACTGTACAATATTATTTTCCAGTTCTCTCTTTTCTTCTTATCTTTATCAAGATTGTAAAAGAATTACTACAGTATTTGTTGTAAAAAAATTGTACCTATTTTCTACACAACTAGAATTTCTGTATCTTGATGAGTTTGTTTTAGAAACAATCATTTATTTCTTTTGTTAGGTTTTTAAAAAGAATATTTGATAAAAACAAAGGTTGTTTTAAAGTAGTAGATATGAATATAATGATGTTGATGGTACCTTACGCCATGGCCAGGGCCACATTTTATGTTGGAGATGAAGAGGTTGTAGGTGGCATCACCAATGGATATGCAGTCATCTCCAGTTTGTAAGGTACATCCACTAATGGTAACCCCAGTTGAGCGTTCAACGTGAATGCCGTCGGTGTTAGGGCTCTGGTCAGGTGCAATAAGCCTTACATTTTTCACAACAACATTGTTGCAGGTGTTGATTACAAGGTGACTTACTTGGCTGTTCACTGAAGTTATGCCACTAACCACCAAGTTATTCACCCAGTTGAATGTCATTGACTGCAATTATTACCCAAATATTCACTTGTTAAACATTTTATTCTAGTTTAGGTTCATATTCATAAGAAATTCTTCATAAATTTTTAACAATAGATATCAATGTAAGATAAAAAAAAGTTTCTGAAGTATTCAATTAGATTTATGAATTTAAACTAAAATGAATAAGTTGAATTTAACTCATAAAGAAACTCAATTATATTTTTTATTTTTGTTTGTAAAAGTAGGAAATGAAGCATATATAAAGTCTTTAACATACTCTTGCTCCTGCAGGACAACTCTTTCCAGATCTCCTACAATTCCAGAAAGCAGCTCCTTTGCCATCTAATTTTCCACCAGAAACTACTAGATTCTCCACATGATTGAATAAAATCCAGAATCCAGAATTTCCTAGTGCTCTGTAATCTTCAGGAGCCACAAGAGTCCCATCTATGAGGAATGTCACCTTCCTCTTGCATGGACCTCGGAAATTAGCGTTTCTCAGCAAGTACCTCCCTTTAGGCACGTAAATAGTTGCAGGGCTGAGATTACCACATGCTGATTGCCAAGCTTTTATGAATGGTTCAGTGGAGTCAGTTTTTCCATCTGCTTTTGCCCCAAACTTTACCACATTGTATGTAGAGGTTGGAACTGCATTGGTAAATCCTAACAAAACACTGCATAAGATACATGAAATAACCAAGAATTTAGTTTCAAGAACACAAATCATTTTCTAATAATTTCTAGCTATGTTCCCTAATGTGGAAAATGCTCTCTAAGAATGTCAGTTGCGGTTTTCGGTTTGTGCTTCTTGATCCTTCAGATGAACTGAGATATAGTTGAAGATGTTAGAATGTTAGATGTAATATCATATATATATATATATATAGATAGATATCAGTTTGAGGGAAAACTTATTGTAAGATAAAAAAAATCTTTAAAAGAATTAACTCGGGAACAATTTTAAATTAAAAAATTAGCAGTGTTTAGGAGGCTTTCTTTAAACTGGTACGTATATATATAAATTAACTTAACTTATAAAAAAAGTTAATTTAATTGTTTATAGAAAAAAATTATATCGAAACCCATGGAAATAGGGTTATAGTATCACAAGTGCTTAATTTCGCATTTGCTTCCATATAACACAAGTCATTTATATACATTGCATGATTACCAAGAAAGTTAAAAGATGAGCTAGCATCATGAATGTGATTGCTTTGATAAATAAATTGTCGATAAATCATCTTCCTAAGATAAGATTTTGGATGATGAGTATGCATGTGATAAGCCAATGACTTTGCTTAATTTGAAAAATATTTATACCAACATATACACACACACACACATATATATATATATATTTATTGTGTATGTGTAATTAGGATAAGGATAGATGGACTAAATACACAATACAAGTGTGTAGTATAATCGAAGGCATAGATAACGCATACAATGAGTTGAATCCAGGAGATTAATAAGCACTTTGAAATAAATTATTGACTAAACAGACATGAGAATTTTTTGAATTATTACTAATATTCTAATTTTTTTTATTACGTAAACCTCTTTTTTTTTTTTTTAAACATTATTGTCTTATTTATTATTCATATATCACCTTAAGTTTTAAATCCATTACATATGCATCTTCTTAGATTTTAAATACATTACATATGTATTTCCATATTAAAAGTTATAGTAATGGTGAAAAGAATAGTAAGTGAAAATGTAATCTAAAAGAGTCTGGATAGGTTGACAATACAACATTAAATTACTTTATATTATAACTGTTAAAAATAGAAAAAAAATATTTTACTAAAATATGGGTTAAGTGAAGAAATTTAGAAATTTTAGAATATTATAACAAATCATCAAAAACTGAGGTGTAATCAACTCGAAATTAGTTGTTACTTCATATAGTCATAGTTTTAATTGGAAAGAGTCATGTTTTATAGCTTTGAGTATTAATAACGAATGACGAAAGAGAAACCGGCGGTTGCTCATAGGCCGTATACGCTGCATCCGTATTGCTTGCACTTAACTGGAAATGCGCAGTCCAACTGCGTACGGCCCAAACTTTGAATGTTGCTCTTACGCCGTTTTTTTTTTCATTGAAAATAAATAACTTATGTTTTAGATAATTTAATCCTTACTCTATCTAGAATGCACATCACACACACAATATATATGACTTTAGTTATGTAATTTACTATTTTTATTTTTAGTCTCTGTATCTTTTTCTTTAATATTAGTTTATAACTACTTTCCCAAGCATTTATTTGTTTTAACTTCTAACGTCCGAGAAACATTAAAAACAACATCAATAAGATATGATACTGTGAGATTATATTAGGAGAAGTTTTCAATCTTAATGAAAGTTATTTAATTGAGATTAGCCTAATAACTAGTAATGTATGTGTTATTAAGTTTAATAGGTTACTGGTACATAGGTATGACATGACGCCAGGCGAATTTCCGTACTTGTTTTCATTGGGCTTGGGTTTTCTCAAGCCCTTGCTCCCACACTAACCTTAGATTATGAGTTATGGAATTTTCTCCTGCACCTCCATAATTTCTTCCTGCACCCCATAATTATTATGATTCCAAAAATATTCTTCTGAATTTGTATTCCAAATTTTATAATTTAGAAGTAATTTTCTCATTCAAAAATGAATTTCAAATTGTAGAATTCATAATATAAAGTTGATTTTCATGATTTACAATTTGGAAGTCATTTCTAAATCTAGAAAATGGATTGAGTTATAGAATTCGAAAGTCATAATAGCTTTTGAATTGTAAAATTCAAAAGTTATAATGACTTCCGAATTGTAGAGTTTGGAAACCATTTTTTGGATTCAGAAATGATTTCTGAATTATAAAATTTAGAAGCCAATTTTTTATTTCAAATTCTACAATTTGGAAGTCATTAAAATGTATTCTAAATTCTACAATTCAGAATGCAAATTGTATTCTGAATTGTAGAATTCGGAAGTCATTAAAATGCATTCTAAATTCTATAATTTACAATACAAATTTGCATTTCAAATTGTAGAATTTAGAAGTCGTGTAGAGTGTCTATTTCACATTGTTCTCATTCAACGAAGAAACTTATGGGAGTGCAGGGACGTAAGAATCACTTTTTTTTTTATCATTAAAGGTAAAATAGATTTTTCAACCAAAGTATGGAGGTGCATGAAGAAATGATAGAGGTGTAGGAAGAACCTCCCTATGAGTTAAACGGGTGTGGTTAAAAAAAAGTTATAAAGAAAACAAAACAATCAATTATGAATTGAAGTATAATAACTAGGTTTTTAAGTGGTACTAATAAAAAAAATAGGAATAAAGTTGAATTACTATCCTAGGTAGACCTTAATGAATTAGTTCAACTTTATGTGAAGGTGAGCAACAAATCGAAAACAAATTTATCTTTGGGAATGACTCTCCTACTACCTCAAACTTTAAGATGGAGGACCACTCTAAATTGAACCTGAGGTCGAAGGTGATAAAGAAAAACAAAATTATAAAAACAAAAGACCTTCTAAAGAAAATGGGGCAAGAGACTTAAAATGTTTTAAATGACATAGAAGGAGACACTATTCTTATAAATATGCCAACACAAAGGTGATGTGAGTTGATTTTAGATTATTCCATTTTAGAGGTGACACTTTACTTATGATTGAGATTTTAGCAATTATATGGTGAGAACCAAAGAAGATCCCCACTGGACACGAACTTAACCAAGTGGTTAAGTAAGTGTGAAGGTTCACATCTAGAGGGCAAAAAGAAAACACAATTATACTGCAACGATGATGAACATGTGCAAAATTAAAGCATATAATGGAAAGCAACAAGATGGAAAAACCAAAAAAAGGAAAAAGAAGAACTCAAGAATATAAGAGGAAAAGAAATGGTGCAAATAAGAAAGGAAAAAGATGAAGAGATGAAGAAAGCTTATGAAAAATGGAGCAAGGAATCATGCCACTTGGAGGGTGAGGAAATTCCAAGATGAATGGTGAGGAGCCACCACTTGAGGTGCACTACTCTCAAGATAAGACCCAAGAATAATTTAGGAGACAAAACTCACTAATCACTCAAGCAGAGTTTCTCTTCTTATTTCAAATTCAAGTGTGAAATACATCAAGCAAGGCACTCTATTTATAGGAGAGAGTGTCTTGGAGAATATGATAGAGGGGTAGGAGTGTCATTTGTGAGAAATCTTCTAGAAGGTAGGTCAAAGAAACCCTAAACCTTAAAGCACTTGTCATGAAAGGTGGGCTTGGCACAAACCCAATTTACGCTAAGTACACCCCCATTTATGCTAAGTGAACCCTACTTTAGCTTATTCTTCTATTTGGACCCCCAAAAGTGAGCCCAATTTATTTACAAACATTTGTTTTGTAAGAAGACCAGAAGAAAGAACATCTGATGCTCTAGTATGCCCAATTCTTCTTTTGATGAGGTCCTTCGGATATTTGGTGGGGCCTTGTCTTGTATGCTTAGATGACTGATCAAAGTGTAAAGTGTCTCTTGTGTCCTTGGTCATCTGCTTGTCTAATTGGGTTGTATCATATAGGGAAGAACGTGTTGGAACAAAGGCTTTGATGAATCAAATATGTGAAGAATCTATGCAGAGCTTGGTTGCTGTGATGGAGTTAGGTGTAGATGTTTTGTTTCTGTTTTAGAATTTGTTCTATTATTCCTTGATTCAGAACCTTAGCTTGAGCAACTTGTTTTAAAAGAGAAAATGTTTTTTGAAAAGCTAAGTGATAAACAACCGGTTATTTTATCGTTTTAATCGATTGTTCCTCACTGGCTTGTTTGGTGGGTTTTTTAACTGTTTTATAACAACTTTAACCAAATCAACCGGTTATTTCGAAACTTCAATCGGTTGAATTTTGAAAATCTGTTTTGCCAACAACAGCTGGATTTTCTAACAGATTCAAACGGGCATTTTGTGAGGTTTATAAATAGAGACTCTCTTATCTTTTGAAATATATAGAAGAAGCAAAATACATTTTGAGATACAGAAAGAGTTTGCAAAGGAGAGTTTTACAGAGATCTGAAAAGGTTTTGGGAAATCAGTTTTGAAAGAGTTTTTGCTGAAATTTAAAGATTGATCAAATAGATGATGTTCTGATCAATACGCGAATTTAGGAACTGCTAAGCGAGGTGTTTTCTATTCCTTTCTTTGTTCCTGGTATTGTATTCTTTCAATTCTTGTAAGTGTGTGAAATCCTTTAAAATCAGAGGGTGTTCTGGTTTAAAGGTGTATGGTGTGTTGAAGAGAGTGTGTGTGATCTTAGGTTAAAAGATCCTCTCTTGTTATTGTTGTGTGTATGTAAACTTTTTTGTTTTACATAGTGGATCTCATAAGGTTTTTCTAAAGAACTGGATGTAGCTCAGGGGTTGAGTGAACCAGTATAATTGTTTTGTGTGATTCTCTCTTTCTCTGTCTTGGTTTATCTGCTTAATGTTTCTGTATCTGATATAAACAATCGGTTATATTGTTCTTGCAATCGGTTATAATTTTGATATGTAACATTGTTGTTAACTCTGTAATAATATCAATCGGTTATATCATTATATCAACTGGTTAATACTCTGCTGCATATTTTGAAAGCTTGATTTCTTTTAGCTTCTCTGATCTTTGTCTTTGTGAATTGATAAAGGAATTCATTCTTAACTAAACATTTGCGAAAAGCTTTCAAAAACAATTCACCCCTCTCTTGTTTTAGCCATAAATTCTAACAATTGGCATCAAGAGCTAGGTTCTTAAAAAATATTCAAGTTTCTGTTTTTCTGAAAAATCTTCTGAAAACATGGCTGACAAGATGCCTTTCAGGGAAGGTGCTTCCATAAATAGACCACCACTGTTTTGTGGGATAAATTACCAGTTTTGGAAGGTGAGAATGATAAAGGTATTTGGGAAACTATTGAAAATGGGCCCTTTATACCTCAAGCTAAAGTTGATGGTGTGCTTGTAAATAAACCTTCTTCTGACTGGACTGAAGCTGAAAGTAAAAAGGCTAGATTTGATTGGATTGCTAAAAATATAATAACTTCTGCTTTGAGTTGTGATGAATTTTTCAAGGTCCCTCAATGTGAAACAGCAAAGGAGATGTGGGAGATTCTAGAAGTTACTCATGAAGGCACAAGTGATGTGAAGAAAGCTAGAAAGCATGCCCTCATCCAAGAATATGAATTATTCAGAATGCAGAAAGGAGAAACGATTTCAGATGTGCAGAAAAAGTTTTCTCACATTGTGAACCATCTGATTGGACTTGGCAAAAGCTTTGACAAAGAGGAACTCAATATCAAGATCTTGAAGTGTCTTGATAGATCATGGCAGCCCAAAGTAACTACCATCTTAGAATCTAAGGATCTGTCTTCAATGTCCACAACATCTCTTTTCGGCAAACTTCGAGAGCACGAGTTGGAAATGAACAGATTGCTGATTCAAGAAAGTGAGGACAAGAACAGCAAGAGTATTGCTCTAAAAACAACCGATTATCTCGCAAAATCAACCGGTTATAAAAAGCATCAGGACTCCAGTAACAGTTATGAAGAAACCATGAGTGTGCTGACAAGGAAATTCAGCAAGTTTTTGAAGAAGAGGAATCAGTCTTCAAAGAGGTATGGCTTCAAAAAAGCTAATGATTCTAATGTTAGTAAATATACTTGTTTTGGTTGCGGAGAACAGGGGCACATCAAATCAGAATGTCCCAACAATGAGAGAATAGATTTCAAGAGTGAGAAAAAGGGAAAAGCAAAGAAGGCTTATGTAGCATGGGATGAAAATGACATCTCATCCTCAAGTTCTTCTGATGATGAAGAAGCTAACCTTTGCCTTAAAGCCTTTGTGTCAAGCAGTGAGAGTTCAACATCATCAATCAAAGGTAACTCATACTACCAATTACTTGATGCTTTTAATGAAACTCATGAAAAGGCTAACCGGTTGGCACTTTCTAATAACCGGTTGAAAGGTCTTAATAATTGGATGGAAAACTGGATCAAGACTCTTGAAGAAGAGGTTAAAAATTCAAAAGAAGATTTTGAAAACCTTGATCTGATTTTTAGAAACTCTCTTTGTGATTATGAGTCAAAAGTCTGTGAAAATTGTGAAAACCTTGAGAAAAAGATTCACTAGCTTTTGAAAACCTTGGACAAACTCACAACTGGAAAATCCAATTTCGAAAATGTCCTTTTATCCCAAAAATGTGTTTTTTGTAAAGCTGGATTAGGCTTCTACCCCCAAAGTGTAAGGACCTGTAAAATTAAATTGGAATAAAAAGGAATATATTTTAAATGAATTCTAAGTATGTTTTTATTTAAAATAAAAAGGAAGGAAAGTGTAGTTTAGAAGACTATGAGATCGCCTGGTTAGTAGATAATCGCCTGTCGCCTAGATTACACGTGATCGCCAGTCGCCTATGATGCACATGATCGCCGAAAGTGCACTCAGTATGTGGTCAGGATACTGGATCAACCAGAGTGGGTTCCAAAAAACCACGCGTATCAAGGTGTGGGTTAAGCCTTAGATACGCTGTGCATGCGAAGTTCTATGCTTGAGCATAAGAAATCATCCTTAGTGTTGCATGCATGGGCGCACGAGGAGTAGTGCTGATCTACTCTTGGAAATGTGAAGCTACCGACGTCACCAAGTCATGTGGAGATGATACCTTGGATGTAACATAGTGGGATGAAGAACCTTCAGCAAGGCGTGGCGATGTGTCGTTGGGCATCGCCGGGCGCGAGGCATGCGGGCATCGCCAGGGCGCGAGGCATGCGGGCATCGCCAGGGCGCGAGGCATGCGGGCATCCCCAGGGCGCGAGACTTGAGGGCATCGCCAGGGCGCTAGGCATGCGGGCATCGCCGGGCGCGAGGCATGCGGGCATCGCCAGGGCGCGAGACTTGCGAGCATCGCCAGGGCGCGAGGCATGCGATCATCGCCAGGGCGAGACATCGGTCGTCTCCTAGGGAGAGACATCGGTCGTCTCCTAGGGAGAGACATCGGTCGTCCTCCAGGATGAGACATCGGTGGATAGTCATCGTGCGAGCGGTCATCGGTGGAAGGTTATCGCGCGATGTCGAGTTTCATACAGATAAGGTGGGACCCAGGCTCCCAGCATGAAACGTCCTGAATGTGCGACACGTAGGCAAAAAGGGTGGTTCAGAATATTGACATCAGAGTGTTGGCCTGCGCAGAGGCACGCGTAGTCGTACTGTTCAGGGAAGCGTACACGCAAACTTCCCTGCAGAGTGGGTGGTGGCAGCGGCTTTTGTGGACAAGCTGGGTTAGATTCAAAAACCCACTTCTGAGAGGCAAAGAACGTTGCAGTGGTTCAAGAGTGAAAGAGTGAGTTTACCTTCATCCTTCTCTTTTCTCTCCTTCGCGCTGCGATTCAGGCATCCTCAAGCACCAGTGCGACGAGCGATGACTGCCCTTAGAGCACCTGGGAGGTTCTCTGCAAGTTCTACAAACCAGACACAAAAACAGAGCTAAGGCACCTTTAAGCTTCGGTGGGTTTTGGAGCTCTTAGTGTTTTGTGCAAGTCCAGGTAAGGGAAGCTAGCCTTATTTCCAACGAAAACCTTATATTAGATGATTGAGATGATGGGGCGACGTGGTCGCCGGTTTTCAACTGTTATTACATAATCCCCTGTTTTTGGACGAGATCGTCAGTTTTGGCGTTGTTTCTCGAACTCCCCTATTTTTGTGTTGTTTGAAACTGTTTGAGATTTAAATGTGAAATGCATGTGATATTCGAAAATCTGAACCTTGGAATGAGTTTTGCTGTGATTTGAAATCGTTCATTTAGGTGTTATATGATGTGTTGAATGTTGTGAATGTGGGATCAAGACATAGTATTTTCAGGAAAGGAAATACCGTGTTGAGATTGGTTATGAGGTGTATTGATCAGTGAGTATCCTGTGAATGAGACGATCCTGACTCTGCTGATATGATGGAGTCACATAGATGAAGTCATTCAGTTGGTGAGAGTCGAAGGAGGTCCATATGTATGGGTAAGTCGTTTGAAAGATAACTGACTTGACCTGTTATATGGATTAACCCTGTCATACTGTGAGAGTGATGAAATTGAGATCGAGATTATGTTGATGCGCATGGCTGTGGAAACATTACAGCAATGAAGTATGACAGGTGCAGGTCTCTGGATGCTAAGTTCAACGCACAAGTCTTCCGGAAATAGTGTTAAGTGTCTTGTGTGATGAGTCAGTGGAAGTCTGACGTGAGAAATGAGAAACATTGAATTGATAGACACTTGATGAATTATGTGAATTGAACGACTCTTGAGGAATTGTGTAATATGTGATTACTTGATGGTCATGTGAAGGGAATGAGAAAGTTGATGGTTTTTACGTGGGTGTCTTAAAATTTGTTTTATCTTGATTTTAAAGTTCATATCTAAACTCTCTTTCAAATATCTAGCTTACCCTGTGTTTTTGGTGTTGTGTTTGGCTTTTTCTTAAACCTGTGATGATCGTGTATAATTTACACGGGAGCAGATGATGTTGCAGGAAGTAGAGCTCCTCAGTGAGTGGTCGCCGGAAGGAGATCGCCTGTTTCTGTTTCTGTTAGGCGATCACCCTTTTTCTGTTGTCTGATAGGAGATCGCCCTTTTCTGATAGGAGATCGCCTTTTCTGTTAGGAGATCACCTGTTTTTTTTATTTTTGCTGTATTTTGTTTACATTTTTGGAAACTGACCGATTATGTATTAAACTCCCTGTGAGGAGAAAACTTCATTACATATATATAATTATGTTCACTTCGATATATTTGTTCCACCTTTATTTTATTACATAAATATGAAAAGGAATTTGGCGGGATGTTACACAAAGCAAACCCAAAAAGATTTCAAAACCTTTTTCCACTGCACTAGTAAAACAATCGGTTAAAAGATCGATTCAATCGGTTGTTCAATGCTTTTATTGCATGAAGAAAGGCCACACTGTTAGGTTCTACAGATTTCGAAAATCTCTTGTTCCTAAAGGGCTTTTTAAATGGATTCCAAATTTTTTTGATGTATCTAAAGAAAGTTCTAACTCCAAAGGTCCCAAATTTGCAAAAGGGATCAAACCTTGAGATCTAACAAGTTTCTTGTGATGCAGGTTTTAGGGAATTTATTGATCAAGGGTTTCCAGAAAGCTTCTAGTTGATCAAATTTGTATTTCTTTTGTATTTGTTCTTTAGCTTGAATCTGTAAAGAATCATAGTAGTGAATAATGTAGTATTCTTCTTTTCTTGGATATATAATTCAATGCTTATCAATATAGAGGTTCCTGCACTTGTTTCTGTTGTGTATCAGTTAATCTCTTCCATCTTATTCTCTTTTAGTTATATATTTGTGTTTTTCAAGCTCTGTCAAGGGATTTGAATAAATCAATTTAAAAAATCCCTGTCACAGAAAAACAACCGGTTAAATGTGTGATATAACCGATTGTTTCTACCCTATATATTCTGTTGTACTTTCTGGTTTCTGATTCTCTGATATCTGTGTGATTTTCTGTTACCCATCACTATTAGTACTCTATAATGCTTTAACTGCAGTGTTGAATGAATCCTATCTCTGCTTTTACTAGTATTCAAGGATTGGATTCTTGTCTTTATTGGAAATGAACAACTCTTTAATGTTTGGTCAAAGATACCATGTGACTTCTGTGCATTTCTATTTGAAATTGACATATGCAACTTTAATGTGTTGAATTGACTCCTTTATGGTTGAATTCTTGACTCATTTATTTCTAACGTTCAATTGTCTCTATTGGGTCTATATATTGGATATTTTAACAGGTTGTTCTACAAAAACAACCAACTTTTTTTTTTTTTTTTTTTGCTCTTCTTCTACTCTAATTTCTGCAGTGTACCATTCACCTTGCTGCCATGGAAACTGTCACTCCTCCCTCTTCAAAAAGAGTGAAAACAACAGTTAGGAGAAGAAGTGGAAAGCTAGAGAGCTGGTTCTCTAGTAACCTTGAGATGATGAATAAATATCTACTTGAGACTAGTCGAAAAGCCATCAATACTCCAAAAGTACTTTCTTTTGCTTGGCTGAAAGAGCATAAGATCATGGAAGTAAGAAGACTACTGAAGGAACAGCATCTCAGGCACTTTCTGGAATTAAATGGAAACATTTATCCAGACTTGGTAAGGGTCTTTTATACCAACCTTCAATTTAATGGTGATGTGCTTTTGTCTCATGTGAAAGGTATAAACTTGGAGATTACCAATGAGGTTTGGACTGCAATAACTGGGTTAAAGTTCTCTGGATTGTGTATCAACCGAGGCCACTCAAAAGCAGTTGATGAGTTCAATAAAATACAATTTTTCAAGAGCTGCCTCAAGGATCCTCAAGCAAGGGTAAAATGTTTTGCTGTTGGAGGGTTGAAATTGGATGCTAGGTTGATAGCCTTGGCTGTCTGATGCAAACCAAGCCCACAAGGTGATGATCAAGGATGCTAAAGAATATAAAGAGAAGTCACCTCAAAGTAGAGACCTCACCAGATGGAGAATAGGACAAAGACCAGAGCACCTAAAGTTCTTTCTACTAGTCTTCTTAATGATTAGAAAATATTGTAAATAATTTGGGCTCACTTTAGGGGTCCAAATAGCAAATATAGGCTAGAATAAGGTGCCTTTAGTATGATAGGGGGTGTAGTTAGCATTTTAGGATGTTCTTGGCCCTTTTGGAAGGCTTTTTGACCTAGTTTCTAGAAGGACAAGCCTAGGATGCGGGTTTGACTTAGTCAAACCCTAAGGCTGCCCATTTTTTCACTCTTCCCATTCTACCCCTTATGCTTGCTCTTCAAGGTTCCTTCACCTATAAATAAGGAGGCCTACCTTGTAAGGACCTGTAAAATTGAATTGGAATAAAAGTGGTATATTTAAATAATTTCAGAAGATGTTATTATTTAAAATACAAAGAGCTGGTAAATGAAGTTTCGTAGTAGTCGGGCCTCGGACGTCGCCCAAGATCTGGGGTCAGCTGGTAGAGGTCGGTCGGCTGACATGTAGATCAAGAAGAGTAAAGGAGGAAATGTGTAGCTAAGAAGTCTCCTACGAGATCGCCGTTAGTGAAGACGGAGGCGATCTCCGACTCCTCTGGCACATAATCGCCTGTCGCCTAGAGGAGACATGAGCGCCAATCGCCTAGAGTGTACGTGATCGGCGGGAATGCACGTAGTATGTGGTCAAGATACTGAATCAACCAGAGTGGGTTCCAACAACCACGCGTATCAAGGTGTGGGTTAAGCCTTAGATACGCTGTGCATGCGAAGCTCTACGCTTGAGCAAAAGAGATCACCCTTAGTGTTGCATGCAGGGCGCGAGAGGCATGCAGGCATCGCGCGGGCGTGAGAGGCATGCAGGCATCGCGCGGGCGTGAGAGGCATGCAAGCATCGCGCGGGCGCGAGAGGCATGCAGGCATCGCGCGGGCGCGAGGGGCATGCAGGCATCGCGCGGGCGCGAGGCACGCGGGCATTGCCAGGACGCGATGCATGTGGACGTGGCCAAGGCGCGAGAGTTATGAGGGCGTCGCCAGGGAAGACATCGGTTGTCTCCCAGAGGAAGACATCGGTCGTTCGCCAGGAAGAGGTCATCGGTGGTGGTCTTCGCGCGGGGTCATCGGTCGAGAGTCTTCGCGCGAGAGGTCATCGGTTGTTAGCCTTCGCGCGAGAGGTCATCGGTTGTTAGCCTTCGCGCGAAAGGTCATCGCGCTACGTTAAGTTATACACAGAGAACGTGGGACCCAGACATCCAGCATGAGACGTTCTGCATGCGCGCCACGTAGACAAAAGAGTGGTTCAGAATAGTGACCTCAGAGTGTTAGCCTGCGCAGAGGCACGCTTAGGTGTACTGTTCAGCGAAGCGTACACGCAAACTCCCTGCAGAGTGGGTGGTGGCAGCGGTTTTTGTGGAGAAGTCAGCTTAAGATGCAAAAACCCATTTAAATGGGAGAAGGAAAGAAACGTTGCTGTGGTTCCAGAGCTAAAGGGTGCGTTTATCTCCCTTCTCCTCCATTCTCTCCTTCGCACTGCGATTCTAGTACACCTTCACGCGGGAATACGACGAGCGACAGCCACCATTGGAGCACTTGGGTGGTTCTCTGCAAGCTCTTCAAAACCAGACTCAAGAACAGAGCCAAGGTTCTGCAAGCTTCGTTGGATTTCGGAGCCCCTGGTATTTGCGCAAAATCCAGGTAAGGGAAGCTAGCCTTCATCTTTAATACGAACCATCGTTTAGCCTTTTCTGAAGGGTGGGCGACGTGGTCGCCGTTTTCGCTTTCGTCTTCATGAAATGCTTTGTGTTATGTGTTTGGGCGACGTGGTCGCCGGTTTTAAACATAGCCTTTGAAATACCATGTTTTTGAACTAGATCGCCGGTTTTGGCGCTGTTTTGCGAAATCTCTGTTTTTGATGTTGTTTTGAAACTACTTGAGATTTACATGAGATATTCGAAGATCTGAAGCTTTGAAATGTTTGTTGATGTGATTTGAATCATTTACTTGAATGGTATGATGTGTTTGGATGTGGGATCGAGGCATAGTATTTTCAGGAAAGGAAATACCGTGTTGAGATTGGTTAGGAAGTGCATTGATCAGTGAGTAACCTGTTAATGAGACGATCCTGACTCTGCTGAGATAATGGAATCACGTAGATGAAGTTATTCAGTTGGTGAGAGTCGAAGGAGGTTCATACGTATGGGCGAGTTGTTCAAATGGGAACGAGCTCGAGCTGTTGTATGGATTAACCTTGTCATACCAGGAGAATGGTAACATTGAGATTGTATATGCGCATGCTGTGTGGATTCACAGTGGTATGGTATGACAAGTGCATGTCTCTGGATACTAAGTTCAACGCACGAGTCAATCCGGAAGTAGTGTCAAGTGTCTTGTGTTGTGAGTCAGTGGAAAGTCTGACAAGGGAAATGAGAAACTTGAATATTGATAGACACTTGATGCTGTATTGTGAAATGGAATGACTATGGGTGAATGTTGTGAAATGTGATTTTGGGCGATCAGCTGAATGCTATGAGTAGCTCTACGTTTTACATGGATATTTGGAACTTGGTTTACTTTGATTGTCATGTTCATGATTTAAACTCTATTTAAAGATATCTAGCTTACCCTTTATTTTGTATTGCTCTGTGGCTGTTTTCTATTAAAAACTGTGATGATCGTGTCTTTTACACGGGAGCAGATGATCTTCCAGGGAGTAGAGCTCCTCAGTGAGTGGTCGCCGGAAGGAGATCGCCTATCTCCGTCTCTACCGGGTGATCGCCGGTTTATGCCTCCATCGGGTGATCGCCGGTTTTCGTGTCCTGATAGAAGATCGCCCGTTTTGAGGTCTTCTGTTAGAGATCGCCGTTTTAAAGTTGGAGATCGCCGTTTTCTTTTGAGACCGCCTGTCTTACTGCATTTCTTTTATTTTCGTAAAATCTTGCAAACATTTGATTTGGTTATGTATTAAACTCCCTAAGAGGAGTAACTTCATTTCTGATATATATATCAATACATTTTATTTTGCACTCTTCAATATTATTTGGTTACACTTAATTTCAATTATACATGTATGTATGTATTATTTTGGTGGGATGTTACATTAATGGTATCAGAGCAGTTCGTCCTTAGGATGATCTGAGGGCTGTGGATCCATTGTGTTTCTTCTGCTCATGAAAGTTATTTGAGTTTAAAATAATAACTATAGTGAAAGGTTTTCAAACGTTTTTGTATTGAATTTTGTGTGTGCTTGGGTGAATATATGTTCTAATTGAAAATCTTAGTATTAAGAATGAGAAGGTCTTGATAAAGTAGTGAGGGTGCACACTCATAACTGGATCGAGATGAGTCTCAATCTTAATTCCAAAGGTTTGATGTTTAGCATATATTGAATTCTGGTGTGAGCTATCTCATTCTCTTGAGTGTCTTTGTAATTGATTGGAAATGGCTGTTTGGACTGGTGACTGCATACCAGTAGTTGTGCTGGTGTTATGCTTGATGTTATAAGCATTATGACTCTGTTGTTGAGCTCAAATTCTTAATGATTTTGAGATGCTGACCTTTGTAAGGTCTAGCTGTTACCCCCTTGAATGAATTGATTTCTTATCGATCTCATTCTTTTAGTTGTAGGGAAATATAGGAATCTTATAGTTTCAAAATCTGAAAACGAAGGAGATGGCACGTAGACCTTCTACCCCTCCCCAACCTTCTTCAGAGATGGGTCAGATCGCCAGGGCCATGGAGGTGATGGCAACTGCCATCCAACAGCAGAATACGGTAATGGTTCAGATTCATCAGACTGTAATGAATCATTTAGAAACTGCTGGATCGGCTGCAACAGCTTTCCATGTCAATCAGCCTCGGGAGCAGATGGGGATGACCGAGTTCATGAGGCACAACCCAACCCAGTTCCGTGGGAACGTTTCTCCGAACCAACCAGATCAGGGGATCAGAGAGTTCCATGCCTTAGTGGAGAAGGCAAAGAGGGTGGAGACCCTGGAGAGGGGTGGTTCCAGGGTAATCAGATCACACCCAGGGGGTCCCTCCAGTGGGAAAGCCAAGGTACAGCAACCACGAAGCAAGCCTTATGCGAGACCTCCACCACATCGGGCAGGAGCAGTTCCGCCCCAGTTTCAGCAACAACAACCATGGAAACCAAGATGTTTCCGTTGTGGTGGATCACAGAACGTCAAAGTGTGCCCCAAGGGGAATTCAGGGAGAAGATGCTACATCTGCCGAAAGACGGGACACGTTGCTAGAGATTGTCCTACCCAGAATAGGATGACTCAACCCAGTGGATCCCAACAGTTGAGGAATGGAGGCAGTCGACCTCAGGCAGCAGGGAGAGTGTTTGCCATGACGGGAGCGGAGGCATCTCAGTCAGGTAACTTAGTACAGAATGTTGCTCTATAGCTGGTAGATGCGTTAGAATTTAGTTTGATTTTGGAGCGACACACTCCTTTGTGTCAAGCCTGTGTGTAGCCGAGCTGGGCCTTCTAGTGAAGGAGTTACCGTTTGAAACTGTTGGTCTATACACCTGCATCAGGACAGGTGTTGACCTCTACAGCTTGCCCGAATGTCCAGTGATGGTAGAAGGACGCAGATTCAAGGTGAACTTGATCTGCCTACCCCTTCAGGACCTGGATGTCATCCTGGGAATGGATTGGTTAGCTGCCAATCACGTTCTCATAGACTGTGGTAGGCAGAAGGTAGCGTTTCCAGGCCCCCAAGAACCGGATGTGTTGTCAGTTCAACAAGGGCGATCAGAGCTGGAAGGAGAGGCGAGGTGCTTCGTGGTGCTCGCCCGGTTGGAAGTGGAGAATAAAGGGAACGTCCTAAGACAGTGACTGAGATAAGGAGCTTTGTGAGGTTGCATGGAGTGCCTTCCAGCATCATTTCAGATAGAGATCCCAGGTTCACTTCACGGTTTTGGCAGACCTTGCAAGAGTGTTTGGGAACCAAGTTGAGGATGAGCTCTGCATATCATCCCCAAACAGATGGTCAGTCAGAGAGGACGATCCAATCTTTGGAAGATCTGCTGAGGGCATGCGTTTTGGATCAATTGGGAGGTTGGGAGGAGGTGTTGCCACTAGTGGAGTTTACCTATAACAATAGCTACCACGCCAGCATTGGGATGGCACCATATGAAGCCCTGTATGGGAGGAAATGCAGAACTCCCTTATGTTGGTACCAGGAGGGCGAGGCAGTCTTGGTTGGGCCAGAGTTGATTCAGCAGACGACCGAGAAGGTGAAGCAGATACAAAGCAGAATGAAAGCCTCTCAGAGTAGGCAGAAGTCCTATGCAGATCAGAGGAGAAAGCCTTTGGAGTTTGCTGCTGGAGATCACGTGTTCATGAAAGTGACACCAACCAAGGGTGTAGGGCGGGCGATCAGGTCAAAGAAGTTGTCCCCTAAGTTCGTGGGACCATATCAGATCTTAAGAAGGATTGGCCCAGTGGCGTATGAGATCGCCCTACCTCCCCATCTGGCGAATCTGCACAATGTGTTTCACGTGTCACAGCTGAGGAAGTACATGGCAAACCCTAGTCATGTGCTGGATGTAGACGACGTGCAGATCAGGGATGACTTGTCCTTTGAAGCAAAACCAGTCAGGATTGACGATCGGCAATGTAAACAGCTCAGAGGCAAGACCATCGACATGGTGAAAGTGGTGTGGGATGAGAAATCGGGGGATTCTACTTGGGAGTTAGAAGAACCCATGAGGGAGGCTTATCCATACCTCTTTTCCTTGTAATCCAATTTTCGAGGACGAAAATTTTTCTTGTTGGGGAGAATGTAAGGACCTGTAAAATTGAATTGGAATAAAAGTGGTATATTTAAATAATTTCAGAAGATGTTATTATTTAAAATACAAAGAGCTGGTAAATGAAGTTTCGTAGTAGTCGGGCCTCGGACGTCGCCCAAGATCTGGGGTCAGCTGGTAGAGGTCGGTCGGCTGACATGTAGATCAAGAAGAGTAAAGGAGGAAATGTGTAGCTAAGAAGTCTCCTACGAGATCGCCGTTAGTGAAGATGGAGGCGATCTCCGACTCCTCTGGCACATAATCGCCTGTCGCCTAGAGGAGACATGAGCGCCAATCGCCTAGAGTGTACGTGATCGGCGGGAATGCACGTAGTATGTGGTCAAGATACTGAATCAACCAGAGTGGGTTCCAACAACCACGCGTATCAAGGTGTGGGTTAAGCCTTAGATACGCTGTGCATGCGAAGCTCTACGCTTGAGCAAAAGAGATCACCCTTAGTGTTGCATGCAGGGCGCGAGAGGCATGCAGGCATCGCGCGGGCGTGAGAGGCATGCAGGCATCGCGCGGGCGTGAGAGGCATGCAAGCATCGCGCGGGCGCGAGAGGCATGCAGGCATCGCGCGGGCGCGAGGGGCATGCAGGCATCGCGCGGGCGCGAGGCACGCGGGCATTGCCAGGACGCGATGCATGTGGACGTGGCCAAGGCGCGAGAGTTATGAGGGCGTCGCCAGGGAAGACATCGGTTGTCTCCCAGAGGAAGACATCGGTCGTTCGCCAGGAAGAGGTCATCGGTGGTGGTCTTCGCGCGGGGTCATCGGTCGAGAGTCTTCGCGCGAGAGGTCATCGGTTGTTAGCCTTCGCGCGAGAGGTCATCGGTTGTTAACCTTCGCGCGAGAGGTCATCGGTTGTTAGCCTTCGCGCGAAAGGTCATCGCGCTACGTTAAGTTATACACAGAGAACGTGGGACCCAGACATCCAGCATGAGACGTTCTGCATGCGCGCCACGTAGACAAAAGAGTGGTTCAGAATAGTGACCTCAGAGTGTTAGCCTGCGCAGAGGCACGCTTAGGTGTACTGTTCAGCGAAGCGTACACGCAAACTCCCTGCAGAGTGGGTGGTGGCAGCGGTTTTTGTGGAGAAGTCAGCTTAAGATGCAAAAACCCATTTAAATGGGAGAAGGAAAGAAACGTTGCTGTGGTTCCAGAGCTAAAGGGTGCGTTTATCTCCCTTCTCCTCCATTCTCTCCTTCGCACTGCGATTCTAGTACACCTTCACGCGGGAATACGACGAGCGACAGCCACCATTGGAGCACTTGGGTGGTTCTCTGCAAGCTCTTCAAAACCAGACTCAAGAACAGAGCCAAGGTTCTGCAAGCTTCGTTGGATTTCGGAGCCCCTGGTATTTGCGCAAAATCCAGGTAAGGGAAGCTAGCCTTCATCTTTAATACGAACCATCGTTTAGCCTTTTCTGAAGGGTGGGCGACGTGGTCGCCGTTTTCGCTTTCGTCTTCATGAAATGCTTTGTGTTATGTGTTTGGGCGACGTGGTCGCCGGTTTTAAACATAGCCTTTGAAATACCATGTTTTTGAACTAGATCGCCGGTTTTGGCGCTGTTTTGCGAAATCTCTGTTTTTGATGTTGTTTTGAAACTACTTGAGATTTACATGAGATATTCGAAGATCTGAAGCTTTGAAATGTTTGTTGATGTGATTTGAATCATTTACTTGAATGGTATGATGTGTTTGGATGTGGGATCGAGGCATAGTATTTTCAGGAAAGGAAATACCGTGTTGAGATTGGTTAGGAAGTGCATTGATCAGTGAGTAACCTGTTAATGAGACGATCCTGACTCTGCTGAGATAATGGAATCACGTAGATGAAGTTATTCAGTTGGTGAGAGTCGAAGGAGGTTCATACGTATGGGCGAGTTGTTCAAATGGGAACGAGCTCGAGCTGTTGTATGGATTAACCTTGTCATACCAGGAGAATGGTAACATTGAGATTGTATATGCGCATGCTGTGTGGATTCACAGTGGTATGGTATGACAAGTGCATGTCTCTGGATACTAAGTTCAACGCACGAGTCAATCCGGAAGTAGTGTCAAGTGTCTTGTGTTGTGAGTCAGTGGAAAGTCTGACAAGGGAAATGAGAAACTTGAATATTGATAGACACTTGATGCTGTATTGTGAAATGGAATGACTATGGGTGAATGTTGTGAAATGTGATTTTGGGCGATCAGCTGAATGCTATGAGTAGCTCTACGTTTTACATGGATATTTGGAACTTGGTTTACTTTGATTGTCATGTTCATGATTTAAACTCTATTTAAAGATATCTAGCTTACCCTTTATTTTATATTGCTCTGTGGCTATTTTCTATTAAAAACTGTGATGATCGTGTCTTTTACACGGGAGCAGATGATCTTCCAGGGAGTAGAGCTCCTCAGTGAGTGGTCGCCGGAAGGAGATCGCCTATCTCCGTCTCTACCGGGTGATCGCCGGTTTATGCCTCCATCGGGTGATCGCCGGTTTTCGTGTCCTGATAGAAGATCGCCCGTTTTGAGGTCTTCTGTTAGAGATCGCCGTTTTAAAGTTGGAGATCGCCGTTTTCTTTTGAGACCGCCTGTCTTACTGCATTTCTTTTATTTTCGTAAAATCTTGCAAACATTTGATTTGGTTATGTATTAAACTCCCTAAGAGGAGTAACTTCATTTCTGATATATATATCAATACATTTTATTTTGCACTCTTCAATATTATTTGGTTACACTTAATTTCAATTATACATGTATGTATGTATTATTTTGGTGGGATGTTACATTAATGGTATCAGAGCAGTTCGTCCTTAGGATGATCTGAGGGCTGTGGATCCATTGTGTTTCTTCTGCTCATGAAAGTTATTTGAGTTTAAAATAATAACTATAGTGAAAGGTTTTCAAACGTTTTTGTATTGAATTTTGTGTGTGCTTGGGTGAATATATGTTCTAATTGAAAATCTTAGTATTAAGAATGAGAAGGTCTTGATAAAGTAGTGAGGGTGCACACTCATAACTGGATCGAGATGAGTCTCAATCTTAATTCCAAAGGTTTGATGTTTAGCATATATTGAATTCTGGTGTGAGCTATCTCATTCTCTTGAGTGTCTTTGTAATTGATTGGAAATGGCTGTTTGGACTGGTGACTGCATACCAGTAGTTGTGCTGGTGTTATGCTTGATGTTATAAGCATTATGACTCTGTTGTTGAGCTCAAATTCTTAATGATTTTGAGATGCTGACCTTTGTAAGGTCTAGCTGTTACCCCCTTGAATGAATTGATTTCTTATCGATCTCATTCTTTTAGTTGTAGGGAAATATAGGAATCTTATAGTTTCAAAATCTGAAAACGAAGGAGATGGCACGTAGACCTTCTACCCCTCCCCAACCTTCTTCAGAGATGGGTCAGATCGCCAGGGCCATGGAGGTGATGGCAACTGCCATCCAACAGCAGAATACGGTAATGGTTCAGATTCATCAGACTGTAATGAATCATTTAGAAACTGCTGGATCGGCTGCAACAGCTTTCCATGTCAATCAGCCTCGGGAGCAGATGGGGATGACCGAGTTCATGAGGCACAACCCAACCCAGTTCCGTGGGAACGTTTCTCCGAACCAACCAGATCAGGGGATCAGAGAGTTCCATGCCTTAGTGGAGAAGGCAAAGAGGGTGGAGACCCTGGAGAGGGGTGGTTCCAGGGTAATCAGATCACACCCAGGGGGTCCCTCCAGTGGGAAAGCCAAGGTACAGCAACCACGAAGCAAGCCTTATGCGAGACCTCCACCACATCGGGCAGGAGCAGTTCCGCCCCAGTTTCAGCAACAACAACCATGGAAACCAAGATGTTTCCGTTGTGGTGGATCACAGAACGTCAAAGTGTGCCCCAAGGGGAATTCAGGGAGAAGATGCTACATCTGCCGAAAGACGGGACACGTTGCTAGAGATTGTCCTACCCAGAATAGGATGACTCAACCCAGTGGATCCCAACAGTTGAGGAATGGAGGCAGTCGACCTCAGGCAGCAGGGAGAGTGTTTGCCATGACGGGAGCGGAGGCATCTCAGTCAGGTAACTTAGTACAGAATGTTGCTCTATAGCTGGTAGATGCGTTAGAATTTAGTTTGATTTTGGAGCGACACACTCCTTTGTGTCAAGCCTGTGTGTAGCCGAGCTGGGCCTTCTAGTGAAGGAGTTACCGTTTGAAACTGTTGGTCTATACACCTGCATCAGGACAGGTGTTGACCTCTACAGCTTGCCCGAATGTCCAGTGATGGTAGAAGGACGCAGATTCAAGGTGAACTTGATCTGCCTACCCCTTCAGGACCTGGATGTCATCCTGGGAATGGATTGGTTAGCTGCCAATCACGTTCTCATAGACTGTGGTAGGCAGAAGGTAGCGTTTCCAGGCCCCCAAGAACCGGATGTGTTGTCAGTTCAACAAGGGCGATCAGAGCTGGAAGGAGAGGCGAGGTGCTTCGTGGTGCTCGCCCGGTTGGAAGTGGAGAATAAAGGGAACGTCCTAAGACAGTGACTGAGATAAGGAGCTTTGTGAGGTTGCATGGAGTGCCTTCCAGCATCATTTCAGATAGAGATCCCAGGTTCACTTCACGGTTTTGGCAGACCTTGCAAGAGTGTTTGGGAACCAAGTTGAGGATGAGCTCTGCATATCATCCCCAAACAGATGGTCAGTCAGAGAGGACGATCCAATCTTTGGAAGATCTGCTGAGGGCATGCGTTTTGGATCAATTGGGAGGTTGGGAGGAGGTGTTGCCACTAGTGGAGTTTACCTATAACAATAGCTACCACGCCAGCATTGGGATGGCACCATATGAAGCCCTGTATGGGAGGAAATGCAGAACTCCCTTATGTTGGTACCAGGAGGGCGAGGCAGTCTTGGTTGGGCCAGAGTTGATTCAGCAGACGACCGAGAAGGTGAAGCAGATACAAAGCAGAATGAAAGCCTCTCAGAGTAGGCAGAAGTCCTATGCAGATCAGAGGAGAAAGCCTTTGGAGTTTGCTGCTGGAGATCACGTGTTCATGAAAGTGACACCAACCAAGGGTGTAGGGCGGGCGATCAGGTCAAAGAAGTTGTCCCCTAAGTTCGTGGGACCATATCAGATCTTAAGAAGGATTGGCCCAGTGGCGTATGAGATCGCCCTACCTCCCCATCTGGCGAATCTGCACAATGTGTTTCACGTGTCACAGCTGAGGAAGTACATGGCAAACCCTAGTCATGTGCTGGATGTAGACGACGTGCAGATCAGGGATGACTTGTCCTTTGAAGCAAAACCAATCAGGATTGACGATCGGCAATGTAAACAGCTCAGAGGCAAGACCATCGACATGGTGAAAGTGGTGTGGGATGAGAAATCGGGGGATTCTACTTGGGAGTTAGAAGAACCCATGAGGGAGGCTTATCCATACCTCTTTTCCTTGTAATCCAATTTTCGAGGACGAAAATTTTTCTTGTTGGGGAGAATGTAAGGACCTGTAAAATTGAATTGGAATAAAAGTGGTATATTTAAATAATTTCAGAAGATGTTATTATTTAAAATACAAAGAGCTGGTAAATGAAGTTTCGTAGTAGTCGGGCCTCGGACGTCGCCCAAGATCTGGGGTCAGCTGGTAGAGGTCGGTCGGCTGACATGTAGATCAAGAAGAGTAAAGGAGGAAATGTGTAGCTAAGAAGTCTCCTACGAGATCGCCGTTAGTGAAGACGGAGGCGATCTCCGACTCCTCTGGCACATAATCGCCTGTCGCCTAGAGGAGACATGAGCGCCAATCGCCTAGAGTGTACGTGATCGGCGGGAATGCACGTAGTATGTGGTCAAGATACTGAATCAACCAGAGTGGGTTCCAACAACCACGCGTATCAAGGTGTGGGTTAAGCCTTAGATACGCTGTGCATGCGAAGCTCTACGCTTGAGCAAAAGAGATCACCCTTAGTGTTGCATGCAGGGCGCGAGAGGCATGCAGGCATCGCGCGGGCGTGAGAGGCATGCAGGCATCGCGCGGGCGTGAGAGGCATGCAAGCATCGCGCGGGCGCGAGAGGCATGCAGGCATCGCGCGGGCGCGAGGGGCATGCAGGCATCGCGCGGGCGCGAGGCACGCGGGCATTGCCAGGACGCGATGCATGTGGACGTGGCCAAGGCGCGAGAGTTATGAGGGCGTCGCCAGGGAAGACATCGGTTGTCTCCCAGAGGAAGACATCGGTCGTTCGCCAGGAAGAGGTCATCGGTGGTGGTCTTCGCGCGGGGTCATCGGTCGAGAGTCTTCGCGCGAGAGGTCATCGGTTGTTAGCCTTCGCGCGAGAGGTCATCGGTTGTTAACCTTCGCGCGAGAGGTCATCGGTTGTTAGCCTTCGCGCGAAAGGTCATCGCGCTACGTTAAGTTATACACAGAGAACGTGGGACCCAGACATCCAGCATGAGACGTTCTGCATGCGCGCCACGTAGACAAAAGAGTGGTTCAGAATAGTGACCTCAGAGTGTTAGCCTGCGCAGAGGCACGCTTAGGTGTACTGTTCAGCGAAGCGTACACGCAAACTCCCTGCAGAGTGGGTGGTGGCAGCGGTTTTTGTGGAGAAGTCAGCTTAAGATGCAAAAACCCATTTAAATGGGAGAAGGAAAGAAACGTTGCTGTGGTTCCAGAGCTAAAGGGTGCGTTTATCTCCCTTCTCCTCCATTCTCTCCTTCGCACTGCGATTCTAGTACACCTTCACGCGGGAATACGACGAGCGACAGCCACCATTGGAGCACTTGGGTGGTTCTCTGCAAGCTCTTCAAAACCAGACTCAAGAACAGAGCCAAGGTTCTGCAAGCTTCGTTGGATTTCGGAGCCCCTGGTATTTGCGCAAAATCCAGGTAAGGGAAGCTAGCCTTCATCTTTAATACGAACCATCGTTTAGCCTTTTCTGAAGGGTGGGCGACGTGGTCGCCGTTTTCGCTTTCGTCTTCATGAAATGCTTTGTGTTATGTGTTTGGGCGACGTGGTCGCCGGTTTTAAACATAGCCTTTGAAATACCATGTTTTTGAACTAGATCGCCGGTTTTGGCGCTGTTTTGCGAAATCTCTGTTTTTGATGTTGTTTTGAAACTACTTGAGATTTACATGAGATATTCGAAGATCTGAAGCTTTGAAATGTTTGTTGATGTGATTTGAATCATTTACTTGAATGGTATGATGTGTTTGGATGTGGGATCGAGGCATAGTATTTTCAGGAAAGGAAATACCGTGTTGAGATTGGTTAGGAAGTGCATTGATCAGTGAGTAACCTGTTAATGAGACGATCCTGACTCTGCTGAGATAATGGAATCACGTAGATGAAGTTATTCAGTTGGTGAGAGTCGAAGGAGGTTCATACGTATGGGCGAGTTGTTCAAATGGGAACGAGCTCGAGCTGTTGTATGGATTAACCTTGTCATACCAGGAGAATGGTAACATTGAGATTGTATATGCGCATGCTGTGTGGATTCACAGTGGTATGGTATGACAAGTGCATGTCTCTGGATACTAAGTTCAACGCACGAGTCAATCCGGAAGTAGTGTCAAGTGTCTTGTGTTGTGAGTCAGTGGAAAGTCTGACAAGGGAAATGAGAAACTTGAATATTGATAGACACTTGATGCTGTATTGTGAAATGGAATGACTATGGGTGAATGTTGTGAAATGTGATTTTGGGCGATCAGCTGAATGCTATGAGTAGCTCTACGTTTTACATGGATATTTGGAACTTGGTTTACTTTGATTGTCATGTTCATGATTTAAACTCTATTTAAAGATATCTAGCTTACCCTTTATTTTGTATTGCTCTGTGGCTGTTTTCTATTAAAAACTGTGATGATCGTGTCTTTTACACGGGAGCAGATGATCTTCCAGGGAGTAGAGCTCCTCAGTGAGTGGTCGCCGGAAGGAGATCGCCTATCTCCGTCTCTACCGGGTGATCGCCGGTTTATGCCTCCATCGGGTGATCGCCGGTTTTCGTGTCCTGATAGAAGATCGCCCGTTTTGAGGTCTTCTGTTAGAGATCGCCGTTTTAAAGTTGGAGATCGCCGTTTTCTTTTGAGACCGCCTGTCTTACTGCATTTCTTTTATTTTCGTAAAATCTTGCAAACATTTGATTTGGTTATGTATTAAACTCCCTAAGAGGAGTAACTTCATTTCTGATATATATATCAATACATTTTATTTTGCACTCTTCAATATTATTTGGTTACACTTAATTTCAATTATACATGTATGTATGTATTATTTTGGTGGGATGTTACATACCTCATGTATTTTCAAGTTGAAAATTAGAGTAAAGTTACTATACACAAATTCTTGTGTGAATTGTGAGTGAGTGAGCTCCTCCAAAATTGGTCTTATCTTGTGAGTTTTGAGAGCTCTCATGTGGCGGCATCCTTCACTTATCTTGGAGTCATTTCACCATCCAAGTGGCATGCAACCATTCTCAATTCCATTTTCTCATAAGCTTCCTTTTCCTTCATCTTTTCCTTCCATTATCATTTCATCTATTCATAAACATGTTCTTATTTTGCTTCATTATGTCTATTCGGTTTTTATATGTTGCTCTTATTTTCCTTATGTAATTCCACACCATAACTTGTCATCATCATCACCTTATAATTGTGTTTTCCTTTTGCCTTTGTGAAATGAACCTTCACATCTACTTAACCACTTGGTTAAGTTAATGTCCAGTGGGGATTTTCCTTAGGTTCTCACCTTAATCATCCTAAAATCTCAATCCTAATTAAAGTGCCACCATAAAATGTTAAATCATAAAATCAACTCACATCACTGTCTCATGGATTCTAACTCCTAGGGGGAGCAACCATTCAACCCTATCTGAAGAAGATCTTGTATTGATCTATTGCATAATGAATGAGATCAAGCTGAACTGGATTCATATCATCAAAGAGCACATGCAAAAACAACAAGGTTAAGTGATTTTTACTACCCTTGTGCTGTTTTGATCACTAAGTTTCTGCAATATTTTGAAGTGGATCTAGGAGGAGAAAAATTAGAAATTGTGAAGTTTTCTAGTGAGGTCAACAGTGGATCCCTAAGCAAGATGGGATTTACCAAGATCAATGGAAGATGGGTGAGCAAGGGTGGAAGTGACCAAGCTGGCCCAAATGGAACCAATGCTGATGAACCAGAAACTGCAACAGCTCAAGAAGCTCCAACTGCTGATGAAGGAGGTCCCAGTAGTGGATACACAGAAGAAAGGATGACATCAATGTCTCCTTTTGAAAGATTCATGGTGAACAGGATGGATAATTTTGTGGAGAGAATGGATACCTTTGGTGAAAATCAAAGGACCTTGCAGGATTCTCTCACCACAGGTTTTCAACAATTTGATACAAGGTTCAACCGTGTGGAGGCACGTTTCTCAAATCTTGATGGACAAATAGAAGATCTTCAGAATTAACACTTTGACATGCAATTTGACAGGGACAACAGTCCTTCCTTTTAAAAGTGTATTAAATTTTCTCTTTTCATGAACAATTTCTTTATATTTGTTGTTTTTAATCCCTTCTTTTTTGTCTATTTGTGAAGACAAATAGGGGGAGTATTAAGTGGTACTTTGGTTTGTAATATTTTATGCTTTAAACTGTTTGAAATCACTCTGCATTAGATAGAAGGTTTTGCTGCTCTGATAGGTTTAACCGGTTATATTTGCGGTTCAACTGGTTGTTCTTCTGCTGAAGCACCTATGGTTTGGTTTTTCTCTCTGTTTGAATGTGAAAAACGTTTTGTGGTGCACTAACCTTTGGAAAAGAATCTTGTGTGCTCTATTAGGTGATAAAAATTCTAAAACATCTCTTCCAAAGCAATCAGGGATTTGTCTTCATCAAATAGGGGGAGAATGTTGGAACAAAGGCTTTGATGAATCAAATCTGTGAAGAATCTGTGCAGAGCTTGGTTGTTGTGATGGAGTTAGGTTTAGATATTTTGTTTCTGTTTTAGAATTTGTTATATTCGTCCTTGATTCGCAACCTTAGCTCAAAGAGAAAATGTTTTTTGAAAAGCTAAGTGATAAACAACCGGTTATTTTATCGTTTTAACTGATTGTTCCTCACTGGCCTGTTTGGTGGATTTTTTAACTGTTTTATAAAAGCTTTAACTGAATCAATCGGTTATTTCGAAAATTCAATCGGTTGAATTTTGAAAATCTGTTTTGCCAACAACAGCTGGATTTTCTAACAAATTCAAACGGGCATTTTGTGAGGTTTATAAATAGAGACTCTCTTATCTTTTGAAATATACAGAAAAAGAGAAATACATTTTGAGATACAGAAAGAGTTTGCAAAAGAGAGTTTTATAGAGATCTCAAAAAGTTTTGGGAAATCAGTTTTGAGAAGAGTTTTTGCTGAAGTTTAAAGATTGCTCAAATAGCTGATGTTCTGATCAATACACGAATTTAGGAACTGCTAAGCGAGGTGTTTTCTATTCCTTTCTTTGTTCAGGATATTGCATTCTTTCAATTCTTGTAAGTGTGTGAAATTCTTTAAAATCAGAGGGTGTTCTGGTTTAAAGGTGTATGGTGTGTTGAAGAGAGTGTGTGTGATCTTAGGTTAAAAGATCCTCTCTTGTTATTGTTGTGTGTATGTAAACTATTGTGTTTTACATGGTGGATCTCATAAGGTTTTTCTGAAGAACTGGATGTAGCTCAGGGGTTGAGTGAACCAGTATAATTGCTTTGTGTGATTCTCTCTTTCTCTGCCTTGGTTTATCTATTTAATGTTTCTGTATCTGATATAAACAACTGGTTATATTGTTCTTGCAATCGGTTATAATTCTGATATATAACATTGTTGTTAACTCTGTAATAATATCAATCGGTTATATCGTGATATCAACCGATTAATATTCTGCTGCATATTTTGAAAGCTTGATTTCTTTTAGCTTCTCTGATCTTTGTCTTTGTGAATTGATAAAGGAATTCATTCTTAACTAAACATTTGCGAAAAGCTTTCAAAAACAATCCACCCCTCTCTTGTTTTACCCATAAATTCTAGCAATTGGCATCAAGAGCTAGGTTCTTGAAAAATATTCAAGTTTCTGTTTTTCTGAAAAATCTTTTGAAAACATGGCTGACAAGATGCCTTTTGGGGAAGGTGCTTCCATAAACAGACCACCACTGTTTTGTAGGGTTAATTACCAGTTTTGGATCGTGAGAATGAAAATCTTTATGCATTCAACTGATAAAGGTATTTGGGAAACTATTGAAAATGGGCCCTTTATACCTCAAGCTAAAGTTGATGGTGTGCTTGTAAATAAACCTTCTAGAGGCTAACCCTCAAGTTCGCATTTAAAGCGAGCAACAACCAAGCTGAATATGAGGCTATAATAGCTGGAATGTTATTGGCAAAAGAGCTAGGAGCATGTCGTTTGTTGGCAAAAAGTGACTCATTGCTCATAACAGGTCAAATATCTGGAGAATACCAAGCCAATGACCCACAACTAGCTTCATACCTCAGGTATGTCAAGGTTTTGAAGGAAACTTTTTCTATTTTTGACCTTGTTCATGTCCCTAAAGAGCAGAACTCTCGAGCATACCTACTATCCAAACTCGCCAGCTCAAGGAAAGGGGGAAGGCACTGATCTGTAATCCAAGAAACCCTGAAGATGCCAAGGGTGACCATCCAAGAGCTGCCTGAAGAGAACGGTCTGGAAGTCACGCAGATCACCTCGGTGGAAACTTGGATGACACCGTATACTCGATACCTGGTAGATGAACTGCTCCCCTTTGAACCACAGAGGCCAGGATTGTTAAAAGGAATGCAAGTTGAAAATTAGCTAATATTGTTTTATTGAAGATACACGCTAGATACGACCCATGAATGAAATAACCCACTACTAAACACTATAAATAAGTCTTCTATATAAGAGTAAGGTACTATTTTATCAATACACATCATACATTCTTAATACAAAGTACTTACTTGACCGAGCATCAAAGAGTTGAAGAGCTAAGGAGCACGAAAGGAGTGAAAGAGGAACGACAGAGCACGAAGGAAGGAGTACGAGAAGGGAGAAAGAGGAACAATTCAGAGATCATAGACAATTGCTACTGCTAGTTCTAGGTACTATTTAGGGTCTCTTAGTCTATTGTATACAATTGGCGCCCATTGTGGGGCCTAGATAGAGTCAAAGAGAGAAATAATGGTTTTGACAAGACAAATGGTGAACGAGAGGATGCCAAAAGCTAAACAAGTTACTATGCTCCAAAATCTACAGAAAGAGATGGAGGAAATGCGCCAGAAGAATAAAGAGGAGGTAGTCCTTTATCGGAGGAACAAAGAGAAGGTACGAGTCCTCCGAGAACAAAATGAACAAATGAAGCGGCAACTGGCCGAAGCCATACCTAGAGTCAGGCGTGGACAGCGAAGACAACCTTCCCCTCAGAGAAGTGAACACATACAAAATTAGGAGAGGACGACTACAATCCATACTCAGACTTATCAGTCTTCCAAATAACATATAGAGCACACTCACATTTTGAAGGACGAGCCAAAGTGACATCCCTTTATAAACAAAATCAAGGAGGCACAACTCCCTCCTAACTGGAAAGGATTGAGCATTTATTGGTACGATGGTACCACGAATTCGGACAAGCACATTGATGTATATAAAACGACCTCATCCCGAAACTCTGAAAGCTACAATGTCCGAAGGACATTGGTACGTCCAGGAAATGCCAATATCATCGCAACTTTGGCCACACGACCAAAGAATGTGAAGCATTGAAAGAAAAGATCGAAGAACTTATTCAAGCCAAACACTTATGCAAATTTGTCCAAAGTGCTAACAGGAGCTTCTATAGATCCCCTCAAAGGGAAAAGTATCCTAGAAGGGATGAATGAAGGGAACCTTACTCTTGGCATCATCACGATGATGATCGACGATAAAAAAAATAGCAGCGAAGGAGTGAGACCTCGAGACGGTCTGAGCATTCACGTAGAAGTGGTCTCGAGGTAATCAACACAATCGCTAGAGTATTTGCATGTGGAGGGTATTCTAGTTATGCCTAGAAGAAACATGTTCAGGCTATTCAATCAGTAAACTCAACCTCGGCCAAGGGCCGACCAAGAATACCCCCCAATATTCTTTACAGATCATGACTTCTCTACAATTGACCCAGCTCAAGATGACCCAATGGTCATCACTGTAGAAGTCAACAACTTTGCCATCATGAAAATACTAGTAGATTAAGGGAGTTCGGTCGACATTTTGTATTGGAAAACCTTAAAAAAGATGAGGATTCTAGAATCCGAAATCCAGCCATACAACTACCAGATAGTTGGTTTTTCTGGAGAACGAGTAGACACTCGAGGGTATATATACTTGTATACCACCTTTGGAGAAGATAAGCATCTCCGACAAACTATCAAGATAAGATATCTAATAGTCAATTCTAACACTTTGTAAAACATTCTACTAGGGCAGTGGTCTATAAATCAACTTCGAGAAATAGTATGAACTCCGAACCTTGCTATGAAGTTTCCATCCGCTTCGGGCAACATAGTCACAATACATGTGGACCAAAATGTTGCATGAGAATGCTATGTTGTTAGCTTGAAGGTTGAACCTACCAACCGACCCCACAACAAGGAATCACCAAGGGGGCATTCCTGAGATCACAAAAGGGAACATTCTCAAAGATCACGAGGACCGAGCAGAAATCGGTCTCGAGATCCTATGGCTCCTAAGAAAGAACACATGGTCACCCTTGGGGATCCAAACCCAAGGATGAATGATGCCCATATTAAGCCTGGTGAAGACTTCTTCCCGGTACTTCTACAAGACGACGAGCATTCTACACATATGGGAACATCGTTAACAATGGCCGACAGCATGATGGTAAGCCAAACACTTATCGAAAATGATGATTTATTTCCTTGGACCGCTTCTGATATGTCGAGGGTAAGTCTGAACATCATCACACACCGTTTACCGGTGTTTAAAGAAGCACGACCGATCGCCCAAAAGAAAAGAAAGATGGGTGAAGAGAAGCACAATGTTGCTAGGAGTGAAACCGACAAGCTGGTGAAAGCCGGTTTCATCAGAAAAGCAGTACACAACATGACTGGCGAATGTGGTTATGGTCAAAAAATCCAATGGTAAATGGAGAATGTGCACAAACTACACTGATCTCAACAAAGTTTCTTTGAAGGATGCTTATGCCCTACCAAGCATTGACCCCCTAGTTGATGGTGTAGTCGATCATCATATTTTAAGTTGCTTAAATGCTTATTCTAGATATAACCAAATCCAAATGCATCTACGAGATTAGGAGAAGACTGCTTTCATGACCAACTGCGATAACTTTTACTATGAAGTCTTGCCATTTGAATTGAAAAATGCCATAGCTACCTATCAACGAGTCATGGATCAAATTTTCAAGGGAATGCTTCGTCGGAATGTCAAGGTCTATGTCAACAATATTGTCATGAAATTTGATTCGTGCGGACATCACATAAGAGACCTTAAAGAAGTTTTCAAGGCCTTGTGAGATCATGACATGCGGTTAAACCCCGAAAAGAAAGCGTTCGAGGTCGAACGAGAAAAATTATTGGGCTTCATACTTACTCATCGTGCCATTGAAGCAAACCCAAAAAAATGAAGGGCAATCAATTCCCAAACCTCAGCTGACTTTATAGAAGAGCTAAGTCCTAAATTGACCTAGAATGAAGAACTACGCTGGACACCACATGTAGATGAGCCATCTAACAACAAGTCGTACAGGGCAGGAGTGGTTTTGGAGGGCCCAAGCGAAGTCCTCTTAGAAAAATCTTTGAAGTTTGACTTTCAAACTTCAAACAGTCAAGCGGAGTATGAGGCTATTCTGGCCGAACTAATAATAGCACATGAGATGGAAGCTCACCAGGTACTATGAAAAGTGCTCCCAGCTAGTGGTCAATCAAGTTAAAGGATAGTTCGAGGTTAAAGAATCTTTGTTGAAAAAATATTACCACCTTGTTCTCAATCTTATCTCCAAGTTCGATTTTCTTCAAATTGAACACATCCGATGTGAACACAACATCAAGGCTGACATGCTCTTAAGGTTGGCCACAACTAAAAAGAAAGGGCTCCACCATTCGTTGATTTACGTAGTCCTAAAAAATCCAAGTGTCAATGCAGACGAGTGCATGGTCATCACTGAAGAAGAAACCTGGATGACCCCTATCCAACGTTTCCTAGAAAGCAGTGAGTAAGGAGCACACGAAGAAAAAACCATGAGGCAACAAACCACATGATTTGTCCTCATTGGTCACAATCTATATCGAAGATAATACACTAGGCCTTTACTAAAATGTATTTTAAAAGACCAGGCCGCCTACATCATGCAAGAAATTCATGAAGGAGTATGTGGTAGTCCCTCTGGAGCTAGGATAATGGCTGCTAAGGTACTTGGAGTTGGGTACTATTGGCTGAGCGTCTAGAGCGACTGCATTGAGTATATACACAAATGTTTAAAATGCCAAGAACACGACACATTGTCTCACCTAAAGCCCAAGTACCTTCACTTTATTTTATCATTGCAAAGTGGGGAATGGATATCATTGGGCCTTTCAGTCCGAGTAAGGGAAAGTGTAAATTTCTCTTAGTAGGGGTTGATTATTATACTAAGTGGATTTAAGTCGAACTGTTAGCAGCGATTATAGCACGAAATGTTCAAAACTTCATATGGAAAAATATCATATTTCGTTTTAGGATACCACATGTTATCATCACTGGCAACGGTCGAAAGTTTATCGACCGAGGGTTAGCAGAGTTCTACGAAGGGCTAGGAATTAAACAAATCACTAGTTCTGCATAACATCCTCAAACCAATGGGCAGGCAAAAGCTGCGAACAAGGTAATTCTTAATGAATTAAAGAAAAGGCTCGGCACTACCAAAGGCAAAGGGACCGAAGAGCTCATTGAGGTCTTATGGGCATACCAATGTACTCCACAAACAACTACCTAGGAAACACCATATAGCTTAACATATGGTACTGAGACCATGATCCCAGTAGAGGTCGGGGAACCTTACCTAATACGTTAAATGTTTAATGTCAGCTTAAATCAAGAGAGTCTATTGGTCAGATTGGACTTAATTAATGAATACAAAGACAAAAGCAGGATAAGGGAAGAAGCATGCAAGATTCAGGTGACTCGAAGTTACAATTCCAAGGTGACACCTCGAAGCTTTCAGAAAGAAGATTTAGTGTGGCGCATGCAAAGTGAAGCTCGAAAGAATGAAGGAAATTTTTCAAGTAATTGAGAAGGACATTTTTGAGTTAGAAACACAACGACCGGAGGAGCCTACTACTTAGAATATTTATCAGGGAAAATTGTACTGAGGACGTGGAATGCCACACACCTCAAATTTTATTACAATTAATAAATTATTATGTGCATTCTTTCCTTGCTCGGTTGTTTTATCCCTAAGGAGGGTTTTCAACTGAGAAGGTTTTAACGAGACACTTTAAAATTACACTTACTGTTATTTTTTTCAATTATGACGAACGTACCTACATTACATGCCATCGCTCGGATAAGACAACTTGTTTAAAAATTAACAGCCCTTCCTGAATGACGCACTCACACTACATGCAACCCTTCGACTAAGGTAGCTCGCTTAACAATTAGCAGCCCTTCTCGAACAAACGCATAAGGCGCTGGCACGATTAAGGAAGCTTTACCTTAAACAACAATCCCTCCCATCAACTTACCTACAAAAGGGTATACACTTCGTCTAAGGAAGCTTTGCCCCTAGTGAGGCAATCCCTCCCAAATGATGTTAAAATAACAAGTTTGCTCGGGTAAGGAAGCTTTGTCTTAAACAACAATCCCTCTCAGAAACTTACCTACAAAAGGGTTTCATTACTCCTACATGGTCGGATCATCAAAATAAGAAAAATTTCAAGGTAAAGCTACCTATCAAAATTCAACTTAATAAAATGATCTTAGTTCAATCATTCGGTCAGCATTCAACTTATTAAACAATATTCATTCAGTCGAAAGCCTATTCGTTCGGCAACTCAACCTAAGCTCAAAATTTTTCTAAAGCTATACAAGTATATCGACAACACAATAAAACATTCAAGCAAACGAGAAGTAAAGCAATTACTCAGCTATCAATCATTTGGTCGGTGATTAAAGTAGAACGACTAAAGAGAGATAAATATACCAAAGCAAAGCATTAAAATAATTGTGCAAATTGTTAATGACCCACATCCCAGGTCTGGAGTCAACAAAATTAAAGTAATAAAATTTATTACAAATTTACAGAGGGTCGAACAACTCTTCTAATGAGCGTTTGACCTCCCTTTCTTCTTCCAAGGCTTTATGCTTGGTCATCAACTCCTTATGCACCTTGGTCACTTTAGTACGATCGGCCTTTCATGTTTTCATCTCAACCTCCAGGGCAGAATTGCGAGTCCGTGCACTATCAAGATCAGCCTTGACTTGGCACGACTCCTTTTCTAGGGCACCCATCACCTCTAGGGGCACCTTCAGAGAACTCGACGACTCGACCAGCTTTGCCTTCACCTTTTCCATGGCAGTCGTTGAGTTCTTTTGCACCTCTGTTCCAAGCCCCCGACCAAGGACGATCGACCGACTCATCATCTCCACCATCGCCAACACCATGTCTTCGATAGGTGTAGCAACGATGGTTTCTTCTTCCTCGGGGGTAAGCGCGATCTGCGTGACTTGCACGCCTCGAGCAAGATGGGGTTGCTTGCCCAGTAGGAAGGATGACTCAGCTTCCAATAAAGGTTGAGGAGTAGTACGGCGAGGAGACTGCCCGGGTCTCATGCTCTTCTTCAACTTCCTCATTCCCGCTAGAGGGTGGCACCAAGTCAACGATGAGGATGGATGAATGATGTGAGTTGATTTTAGATTGGCACATTTTAGAGATTACTCTTTTGTTTATGATTTTTGAGATTAACAGTTATGGTGAGAAATCTAAAGATTCCCACTAGACATGAACTTAACTAAGTGGTTAAGTAAGTGTGAAGGTTCACTTCTAGAGGGCAAAGAGAAAAACACAATATGGTTATTATGATGATGAAGGTAAATTGCGGAAATGGAAAGAAATAAGATGAAGAAAGACAAGTGATAACTAAAATTAAAAGACAAACATGATATCATAAAGAGGAATGGAATGTATGGCGCAAAAGGAAGATAAAAAGAGGAAGGGATGAAGAAAGCTTATGGAAGAAGAAGGGATGTCACACCACTTGGAGAAGGAGGCACTCCAAGATGAGTGGTGAAAGACCCACCACTTGAAGTGCTCACACACTCAAGATAAGACTCACTATGAGAACTCTCAAGTCTCACAAAAACACTCCTGCAAAGTTTCTTTACTATTAAAGTTCAATGTCTGAAGTACATGAGGCAAGGTACCCTATTTATAGGAGAGTGTCTTGGAGAACAAGATAGAGGGGTACGGGTATCATTTGTGAGAAGCCTTCTAGAAGGTAGGTCAAAGAAACCCTAAACCTAGAAGCACTTGTCATGAAAGTTGGGCTTGTGATGTGAGTTGATTTTAGGTTCATTATATTTGTGACACTTCCTTAGAATTAGGATCAAGATTCTTAGCAATTTAGAGTGAGTCACCTAAGGAAAATCCCCACTGGACATTAACTTAACAAGTGTTAAGTAGATGTGAAGGTTCATTTCCAAAGGTCCAAGGTTAAAACACAATTAATGGTGATGAATGAATGAAGAACAAGGTGCTGAACTCAAAAAAAGAATAGGTGCAGAATTTAAACACAAAAAACAGAATGGAAACACAAATTGAAACAAAAGAACTAATTGAAATTCAAGAACAAGATATAGAATCAAAACTACCGATTGAAATGACTATGGAAGATGAAAGAAGATGAAACTTATGTGGTTGTAGCCATGGATTGGGAATGGACACGCCACTTGGAGGTGATGATCCAAGATAAGTGCAGATTTGCCACCATTTGAGAGCTCCTAAGGCTTCACAAGATGAGATAAGGAATAGGAGAACAAGTCTCACAAAATTCACTCACAATTTGAGTATAGTAACTTTTCTTCTAATTTCAATGTTGAATTTACAATGACCAAGCACCTCTATTTATAGGTTTAGAGGGCTGAAATGAAAGTGAAACAAATTCAAAATTCCCTCCTAATTCTAATTCAAATTTGGAGCCAATCTTGAGTCACATGGGAGGTGTGACCTTTTTTCTACTTTGGCACCTCCTAAAAACTACACCTACACCTACTCTTTATGTCACATGGAAGGTGTGACCTATCTTTATACATTGGCACCCCTTATTTTAATATCTACACCTTTTTATTTTCTACTAAAACTACTTTAAAGAGATTACAACAAGTGACATCATTTAATGCTCATCTCCTTAAAGCTTTGGCCTTGCTCCTAGTAATTCTTTGAGACATGAGTTGAGCTTGGGCCTTATGTTGGGCTTGGGCCTCTTGTTGGGCTTGGGCCTCATCTTTTTTAAAAAGACTAATAAGAAGAACTTCAAATGTTTTGGCCCTTGTCCATTCCTCCTATGAATGAAGTCTTTATTTTCTTGTTGAGATGACCCTTCAAGTTTAGCATCCGTGGTCATCTTCATGTGGTCGTGGCTTGCATCAGCTTGGCACAAGCCTAAATTACTAAGCACATCCTACTCAAATTAATATGCACACCCTATTCAAATTAATAAGCACACCCTACTCAAATTACTAAGCACACCCTACTCTAGGTTATTCTTCTATTTGGACCCCCAAAGTGAACCCAATTTATTTACATAACTTCTCTCATGGAAAGACAAGAAGGAAGAACTTCTGATATTCTGGTTTATCTTTGGTTCTTCTTCTATTGATGCTCTCTCGAGGTTTGGTGGGGCCTAGCTTTGTATATTGAGATGACTACTCATAGTGTGAATTGTCGCTTGCGTCCTTGGTCATCTGCTAGGCTTATTGGGTTGTATCATGCCCCCCAAGTTGAAAAGAATTCAACCTCAAATTTAGAACTCCTACAAATAACATAGTTAGTTTGTTCACATATAAGATATTGCAAGATGTGGAATGTGAAGTAAACTTATGTTCACTAAGCTTTGGGAGTTCATATGGTTGAATTATAGATACAAGCCATGTTTGTAGAGAATGTTTAGGGAAGAAATGATTTGTTTGTGAAAATCCTCTTATAAGGTAAGAACCTTTAGGAGGTTTTTGAAGATCATCCCTAAACTTTTTTTATCAAAAATGTCAAGTATTTAGAATGTTTTGGTAATGAAAAAGGGAAGGAAGAAGTATACCTAGGAGGCGCAGTTAGTTTTGTATGGGTCAATATTATTGTTTTGATTGCGTGAGATGAGATGATGAAACCCATTTTACTTTCCTCTCCTTTTTCATTTTCTATTTGGGTTTTCATTTTTATTTGGTCCTCATGAACTTCTTTGGGAGAGAGAGGTTTTAAGATAACCTTATGCCCTTGGAAGTTGAAAGACATTTATTGGTATGGCCATCATGTAAAACTTGTCATCATATTGCCAAGGCCTTCCCAATAGAATATGTGTTGTTTCTATTGGCACAACATCACATAAAACCTCATCTTTATACTTTCCTATAGCAAAATTTATGAGGACTTGTTTATTAACTATGATTTCACTCTCTTCATTAAGCCATTGTACTTTCAATTCATCCTTTCCACTACTCTTGTACTTGCCACATTCGCACAACTACCCCAATCTATTATGATGGAACATAACTTTTTGTTGATAAGGCAGCGGGTGTGGAAAATATTTTCTCTTTGGGTTTCATCCAAAGGTTTTGGAATTGTTCCCAACATTCGCCTTACCACCAATAAGTCACCTTCACAAGGTATTTCATGTTAGAATTATATGTTGAACCAAGTGGTGTTCAATGTTTTGAAGAATCCAAATCCTTTGAAGGATGTTGAAGCCTCTGCTTTGCTTGTTGCTGCTGTGCTAGTTTATAGTTTTTTTCTGGGGTAGTTTTATGTTGTAATCCACCCTTAGATTAAATCTCAAAGCAATTAGCATCTCAATCTTTAACAAAGCAAAGAGTTTTTCAAGCAAAGTTGAAACAACCGATTGTTCTGTCGAAACAACCGATTGTTTACACTTAGGTGTTTTGAGAAAGTTTGAAAACTATTTTCAAATGGTGAAATCTGTTAACAAAACAACCGATTGATTCAAAGAAACAATCGATTGTTTGTTTTGGAACCATAACAAAATAACTGTTTTCTTTGACTGAGCTTTAAATGATTTGAAACAGAATACGCTCCCGTCATTAAATGCTTTGACCAATCTTTTTAAAGCAGTTAAGAGTTTGTTAAGATTTGATAACAAACTATTTCTTGGTATAAATTCAGAAAAACTGTTTTGAAGAAAAGAGAGATCTTTAATAAAAGTTTTTCTAAAGAGAGTTTTTTAAAAAGTGCTGAGATTGCTTAAAAGTTTTGTGATTGATCAAGGTGCTGGGATAGGATTCTACTTGTATTGATTTCAGATATTCATCTGTAATAAGTGTAATCTTTGTAAACTGCTAAAACATTTCGTATGTGTGTTTTTGCTAAGATTGGCTGTGTGTTCTTGAGGTGTTCAAGATCAGCAATCTTAGTGTTGGCCAAGGAGAGTGTTTCTTGAGGTTTTCAAGGTCATTCTCTTGGTTGTTGTATAAGTGATCAAGGTGTGATTGCTTAGTGGATTTCCTCAGGGTTTCTGAGAAGACTGGATGTAGCTCTGGGTTGGAGTGAACTAGTATAAACAACTGTGTACAATCTCTCTATCCTTATCTCTTTAAATTCAGTTTGTTTGTTGTTTGCTGGTATAAACAACCGATTGTTTCGAAGAAACAACCGATTGTTTTTTCTAGTGTTACAGTTTTGCTTGCTGTTTTGGCTAACTGAATAGCTGAATCAATTGGTTTCTTAAATAAATTCATTCTAGCTCTAAAAAGTTTGCGAAAACCCCTTTAAACAATTCACCCCCCCTTTAGTTTAAAGCCATCTTTTCTAACATTATAGGCCTTAAACAAGAGGGCGGGTGAATTGTTTTTGAAAGATTTTCGCAAATTTTGAAGGTAAATTGAAAGATAAAGGAGAATCAATCAATTAGAAATTTGTTAAGCCAATTTAAAAACAATTTTACACTCACAGGAGAAAATCAACCGGTTGTTTTTGTGAAACAATTGGTTGTTTATATCAGCAGTCATAAAAACAAAACAAAAAATAGATTTAAAGGAGATAAGGGATAGAAAGATCAATACATAAACTATTATACTGGTTCACTCTTTACCAAGAGCTACATCCAGTCCTCAGAAACGCCTGAGTATTCCACTAAGCAATCAAACACCTTAATTACACAACACACACCAAAGTGGTGATCTTGAACCCTTCAAGAACACACACCACCTTTGGCAAACAACACCACAAATCACAGAACATCCTCTGAATATGCACAACACTGATTCTTACAGAAATATAATAGCGAAGAGAGAAAAGGAATTACAACACCTGATACAATCACAGATTGAATAGAAAGAATACAAAGCAATCCGATTCCACTCTTAGAAAGAATATGAAGCTTGAAGCAATCTTGGAAAAACTTGATTTGAAAGTGTTCTCTTGAATCTCTAACAACCAGGAGCGTAAAGCAGATTATATATACTTCAATTAGTTGTTAAAATCATTTAATGCAAAAGCCAAGTCAATTTTAAAACAAACAAAATAGATTAAATCAGTTTAACTGAATTTTGTTAAGGATTTTAAAAAATCAACCGATTGAAAACATGAAACAATTGGTTGAATTAGCTTGACAACAAAGTCAACCAAATTCAAACCTTTTCAAATTCTTTTCAAAAACACTAAGTGTAAAACAACTGGTTGAATCGAGAAAACAACTGGTTGATTTTCCACTTTCTTTAGAAAACATCTCTTTTTAAAAAGAACTTGAATCAAGAAAACTTGGATCATAACTTTAAGTGGATTAACAAATTCAAACTACACAAGAAACGCACACACAACCAGCAGCAACCATCTTCATCTATCCCACTTGGATTTGCAAGCATAAAAGCTTTTGTTCAACAATCTTTTCCTATTTGATGAAGACAAATCCCTAATTTGCTTGTGTTGTCCTTTTTGAATTTGAAAGCACCTGCAAACAGAAACTATGCACATATAAAGCAAGAATACCAGCAGGATACTAAGGCACACACAGATCCAATTTTCTGCATAATCCATTTGTAGAGAAAACCAGAAAAAAATCTTAAAACTAGTGATGTGTGCAGTAGAACTGTGACGTGTAGCAAAGCTAGTAGCAGCAAAATTTAAACCATGATAAACCAGAGTGTAGCAGCAAATACAACATATAAACCACATCATTCTCCCCCTATTTGTCTTCATAAATAGAGTAGAAGAAAGGATAAAACTAGAATTAAGAAAGATGTTCATCAAACTTATGGAAAATAAACATTAAATCTTATAGAGATCATTCATCTTCCTTGCCATTTGAAGCTCAAATAGTTTAGTTTGGACAACTTCGATTTGTTCATCAATATTCTGAAACCTAGCAACATAGAACTCATGATTATTCCTTTCATCATATGCCAAACTGTCCATGTGATTGATCACAAGCCTTTCAAAAGGTGTCATATAAGTGATGTGTTCATCCATGTTTCTAGCACTTGGACCAACATCATAAGCACCATCATGACCAGCACTGCCTTGCCCAGCTTGGTTTCCATCATCGCCATCATCTCCAACAGTAGCAATAGCAGGTTCCTCACCAATCATCCTCAGCATGAATTCCACTTGAAGAACTAGCTTGGTCACCATCCTTGCTAACCCATTTTCCTCCAATTTTGGTGAAACCCATCTTGCTAAGTGAAACATTATTAACTTCATGTGAAGACTTCACCACTTCAGACAACTCTTCCTTAAGATCCACTTCAAAATAATGCAAAAACTTAGAGATAAGAATAGCATAGGATAGTGGTAATCACTTAACCTCATGGATTTTTGCATGTGTTCCTTGATAATGTGGATCTCATTTATCTTGATCTTGTTCATGATGCAGTAAATGAAGACAAGATCTTCCGTAGTCAACACAGAATGGTTGCTTCCTCTTGGAGTCAACATCCATGAAATATGAAAGCAATAAGACTTTCATTTTCAGGCCTCCCACAGAAAAGTTCCTCACTTTGGATTAAGGGTTTTTGAGAGAACTCCTATAGAATTGCATCTTATTGAACTCTTCTACAACACCAATGTTTCCTTTATTAATCCTTAGCATAGCATATTTTAGCCCAGCTACAGCAGACCACACTTCAGGGGTTATCTCCATGTCTATCCCTTTCACATGTGAGTAAAGATTGTCTTCATTCACATGAAGATTTGTATAAAACACCTTCACTAAGTCAGGATAAATATTCCCTGACATCTCCAGGAAACATTTCAGCAGCTACTCTTTCAAGAGGCTCCTTACTTTATTTAGTTTCTGCTCTTTTAACCAGTTGAAGGAGATAAGCTTTGGATTGTTAATTGCCTTCCTACTAGTTTCATGTAGGAATTTCTCAATCTTTTCATCATCCCCTGAAAACCAGTTTTCAAGGTGTCCTCCTCTCTTAACAGCACGAGTCTTCATCCTCTTTGATGAGGGAGGAGTTGAGTCCATGATTCAAGGATGATTTTTCAGAGAAGAAAGAGAATCCAGCAGATGCAAGGTGTAGTCAGAGGAAAAATAATGGGTTGTTTCTGTGAGGAAAAATAGTTGAACAAACACATATATAAGAAGAAAAAGAAATCAACATGTATTGGCATTTAGTGGGTTGTTTTTCAACAAAGAAAGAATCTGTTGCAGAGGAATATGTCATACGTCAACCCCAAATAGATTTGTCAATGGCAGCAAGGACAGAATTTGACTAACCATAAAAGCTCTTAAATTTCCAAGATATGGAATATATTCCATTTTGACCAGAATAACATCCAATTAGACTGTATTCAAAGACATAATAAATGCAATTTGACTCAAAACAACATTGAATAAGAAGCAACAACAGTACCCATGCATAGAGTTCAAAAACAATTTTAACATAATGCCGCCAGAGGTAAAACAATCGATTGTTTTTCTGTGAGAGTTAATTGGGATTTTTCATAAACTAAGAACGTTTGACTAAGGTGGAAATGCATAATGCTAAATATATATTTTTGCATAAAGATAGTCCACAAGAAAAAAGATTTTATTTCACTAGAATGAATCAAATGCATAGATTTGAAAAATAAAAGAAAGAGTTCTTAGCTTTTGAAGATAATTTCTTTCAAAAAGCCATAGTACACGAGTCAAGGATTTAACTTAACAATCAAGAAAATTGTGTGTAATTAAGATCTACATTCAAGAAACCAATTATAATCTTTTCCCTTGAGGCTTGATTCTTTGATCTAATGATTCTTGGCCCTTAAAGGTACCTGCAAGAAAACAAGATCAAGTAGCAAGGTTTGGTCCCCTGTAACGCCCATCAAAATATTGGTCATATTTATATAATAAAATAAAGGTGAAACAATAATATCAAAATTGAACATAGATATATACATAATATAATTCATCCATTAGTACAAATGTGCCTCAAAATAATATCCCTTTTTGAGGAAGTTTTAATACATCTCCATACAGGAGTTTTCAAAATAGAATAAAACCACAGCATTCAAAACCGGCGATCTCCTAACAGAAACCAGAAAACGGGCGATCGCCTAACAGAAACAGAAACAGGCGATCTCCTTCCGGCGACCACTCACAGAGGAGCTCTACTACCTACAACCTCGTCTGCTCCCGTGCAAATATACACGATCATCACAGGTTTAAGAAAAACAACCACGATACAAGATAAAAGGGTAAGCTAGATATTTTTAAAAACTTTAAATATGAAACTTTATATCAATAGAAAGCATAAATCTTCACACCATTCATAATCTATATCAATTTCAACCATCAACATCCCCATATTCCACAAACTCATCAAGTGTCTATTCAATACATTCAATATTCATGGTTCACACGTCAGACTTTCCACTGACTCATAACATATAGACACATGACTCTACTTCCGGAAGACTCGTGCATTGACTCAGACTCAGAGATCTGCACCCGTCATACCACACCACTGTGAAATCCACACAGGGTCGCTGTGAAATCCACACAGCCATGCGCATACATAATCTCAATATCATCACTCTCCCGGTATGACAGGGTTAAATCATATAACAGGTCAAGTCCGTTATCTTTCAAACAACTTACCCATACATATGAACCTCCTTCGACTCTCCACAACTGAATAACTTCATCTATGTGATTCCATTATATCAGCAGAGTCAGGATATCTCCTTCTAGACAAGTCCCTAGTCAATACACATTACACACGATCTTACACGGTATTTTCTTTCCTGAAAATACTATGCCTTGATCCCACATTCACGACATTCAATGCATCATACAACACGTAAAAGCACCATTCCATCATATAATATTTTGAATCTTTTTTTAAACAATCCCAATCACAGAAACAAACATTCCAAGGTTCAGATTTTCGAATATCACATGCATCTCACATTTCAATCTCAAACAGTTTCAAACGACACTAAAACAGGGGAGTTCGAAATCAACATTAAAACCGGCGATCACGTCGCCCCACACATAAAAACAGAGCATTGTGAAAAGGAATATGAAAACCGGCGACCACGTTGCCCTCACTTCAGAACCTACTCGCCTAACGCTTTTATAAACAAAAATGCTAGCTTCCCTTACCTGGACTAGCACAAAACACCAAGAGCTCCAAAACCCACCGAAGCTTAAAGATGCCTTAACTCTGTTTTAGCGTCCGGTTTGGAGGACTTGCAGAGAACTTCCCAGGAGTCCAAGGGCAGTCATCGCTCGTCGTACTGGTGCTTGAGGATACCTGAATCGCAGCGCGAAGGAGAGAAAAGAGGAGGATGAAGGTAAACTCACTTTGTCACTCTTGAACCACAACAACGTTCTCTCCTCTCAGAAGTGAGTTTTTGAATCTAAACCAACTTGTCCACAATTGCCGCTGCCACTACCCACTCTGCAGGAAAGCTTGCGCGCACACTTCCTCGAACAGTATGGCCACGTGTGTCTCTGCGCATACCAACTCTCTGATGCCAACTATTTTGAAACACCCTTTTCTGTATACGTGTCGCGCATGCAGGACGTCTCATGCTGGGAGCCTGGGTCCCACCTTATCTGTGTGAAACACGACATCGCGCGATAACCTTCCACCGATGACTCATCCTGGCGGACGACCGATGTCTCTCCCTGGAGGACGACCGATGTCTCTCCCTGGAGGACGACCGATGTCTCCCCCTGGAGGACGACCGATGTCTCTCTCTGGAAGACGGCCGATGTCTCGCCCTAGCGATGCCCGCATGCCTCGCGCTCTGGCGATGCCCGCATGTCTCGCGCCCTGGCGATGCCCGCATGTCTCTCGCCCTGGCGATGCCCGCATGTCTCTCGCGCTGGCGATGCCCGACGACACATCGCCACGCCTTGCTGAAGGTTCTTCATCCCACTATGTTACGTCCAAGGTATCATCTCCACATGACTTGGTGACGTCGGTAGCTTCACATTTCCAAGAGTAGATCAGCACTACTCCTCGTGCGCCCATGCATACAACACTAAGAACGATTTCTTATGCTCAAGCATAGAGCTTCGCATGCACAGCGTATCTAAGGCTTAACCCACACCTTGATACGCGTGGTTTTTGGAACCCACTATGGTTGATCCAGTATCTTGACCACATACTGAGTGCACTTTCGGCGATCATGTGCACCATAGGCGATTGGCGATCATGTACACTACAGGCGATTGGCGTTCATGTGTAGTCTAGGCGACAGGCGATTATGTACTAACCAGGCGATCTCATAGTCTTCTAAGCTACACTTTCCTTCCTTTTTATTTTAAATAAAAACATACTTCGAATTCATTTAAAATATATTCCTTTTATTCCAATTTAATTTTACAGGTCCTTACATTCTCCCCAACAAGAAAAATTTTCGTCCTCGAAAATTGAATTACAAGGAAAAGAGGTATGGATAGGCTTCTCTCATGGGTTCTTCTAACTCCCAAGTTGAATCACCCGATCTCTCATCCCACACCACTTTCACCATGTTGATGGTCTTGCCTCTGAGCTGTTTACTCTATTGATCGTCAATCCTGACTGGTTTCGCTTCAACCGACAAGTCATCCCTGATCTGCACATCGTCCACTTCCAACACGTGACTAGGGTCTGCGAGATACTTCCTTAGCTGTGACACGTGAAAGACATTATGCAGATTTGCTAATTGGGGAGGTAGGGCGATTTCATAAGCCACTGGACCGATCCTCCTTAAGATCTGATATGGTCCCACGAACTTAGGGGACAACTTCTTTGATCTGATCGCCCGTCCTACACCCTTGGTTGGTGTCACTCTCATGAACACATGGTCTCCAGCAGCAAACTCCAAAGGTTTTCTCCTCTGATCTGCATAGGATTTCTGCCTACTTTGAGATGCTCTCATTCTGGCTTTTATCTGTTGCACCTTCTCGGTCGTCTGCTGAATCAACTCTGGTCCAACCAATACTGTTTCGCCCTCCTGGTACCAGCACAATGGAGTTCTACATTTCCTTCCATACAGGGCTTCATATGGTGCCATCCCAATACTGGCGTGGTAACTGTTATTATAAGTAAACTCCACCAGCGGCAACACCTCATCCCAACTTCCCAATTGATCCAAGACACACGTCCTCAGCAGATCTTCCAAGGACTGGATCGTTCTCTCTGACTGTCCATCTGTTTGAGGATGATATGCCGAGCTCATTCTCAACTTAGTTCCCAAGCAATCTTGTAAGGTCTGCCAAAACCGTGAAGTGAACCTGGGATCTCTATCCGAAACAATGCTGGAAGGCACTCCATGCAACCTCACAATTTCTCTGATGTACAGCTGTGCCAATTTGACCATAGGCATCCTCACATTCACCGGGAGAAAGTGAGCACTCTTCGTCAGCCGATCAATGATGACCCAGATTGCATCATGACCCTTTACCGATCTGGGTAAATGAGTAACAAAATCCATGGCGATGCTGTCCCATTTCCATTTAGGGATATCCAATTGCTGTAACAAACCGCCAGGTCTTTGATGCTCTACCTTTGCCTTCTGACACGTCAAGCAGGTAGTCACATACTGGGCGATGTCCCTCTTCATGCCTGACCACCAAAATGACTCCTTCAAGTCATGGTACATCTTGTTCATGCCTGGATGTAGGCTAAGGCGACTCCGGTGACCTTCCTCTAGGATCATCTTCTTCAACTCTTCATTTGCAGGTATGCAAATTCTGCCATTAAATCTCAAGATCCCATCATCGCCCATCACAAAGTCTCTAGCCTGGTCGGTCCCTAGTGACTCCACAGTACGCTTCAGACTAGGGTCCTCCAACTGCTTATCCTTTATCACTCCAAGGAAGTCATTAGTTATAGCCAGCTTACTACAACTAATGTGATTTACATGAAATTCCACTCCAAAGTTTAAATCTCTAAACTGCTCAATCAATTTCTGCTCTTCAATCATCATGGTTGATACTTGTATTGATTTCCTACTCAAGGCATCTGCCACTACATTGGCCTTCCCTGGATGATATATCAGTTGGAAGTCATAATCTTTTAGGAACTCCATCCATCTTCTTTGTCTCATATTTAACTCCTTCTGATCAAACAGATATTTCAGGCTTTTGTGGTCACTAAACACCTGAAACCGAGCTCCATACAAATAGTGCCTCCAAATCTTTAAGGCAAACACCACAGCCGCCAACTCCAAATCATGAGTAGGATAGTTCCTCTCATGAACCTTGAGTTGCCTTGAAGCATATGCAACCACTCTTTTCTCTTGCATCAAAACACATCCCAAACCCTGATGTGAAGCATCACAGTAGACATCAAAAGGTCTTCCTACATCTGGGTTCACCAGCACTGGAGCACTAGTCAACCTTTCCTTTAGTTCCATGAAGCTCTGCTCACATCGGTCGGTCCAAGCAAAAGGTTGATTCTTGCGGGTCAACTGTGTTAAAGGAGCCACTACCTTGGAAAAGTCCTCAATGAACCTCCGATAGTAGCCTGCTAAGCCCACAAAACTCCTTATCTCAGTAACTGTCTTAGGACGTTCCCACTGAAGCACTGTCTCCACTTTGGCTGGATCCACCGAGATCCCCTGGGCAGATATTACATGTCCTAAGAAGTTGACTTCTTTCAACCAGAACTCACACTTAGAGAACTTGGCATATAATTGCTTCTCCCTCAAAATCTCCAATACTGTCTTCAGATGTTCTTCCTCGGTCCTTGAATAAATGAGTATGTCGTCTATGAAGACTACCACAAACTTATCCAAGAAAGGGCAAAAAATTCTATTCATGTAGTCCATGAACAGAGCTGGAGCATTTGTTACTCCAAATGGCATCACCACATATTCATAGTGCCCATAACGAGACCTAAATGCTGTCTTTTGAACATCTTCAGCTTTTACCAAAATTTGGTGGTACCCCGATCTCAGATCAATCTTTGAGAACACCGAGGCCCCATGTGATTGATCCATCAAATCATCAATTCTAGGTAGAGGATACTTGTTCTTGATGGTCAACTTGTTCAACTGCCTGTAATCTATACACAGCCGAGACCCTCCATCCTTTTTCTTGACTAGAAGCACTGGAGCCCCCCATGGAGATACACTGGGTCTGATGAATTGTTTTTCCAACAACTCTTCCACTTGCTTCTTTAGTTCTACCAACTCGGCTGGAGCCATCCTGTAAGGTGCCATTGACACTGGTCCAGCTCCAGGTACCAAATCAATATAGAATTCCACTTCTCTCTTAGGAGGTAATCCAGGTATTTATTCTGGAAATACATCCATGAAATCTTTCACCACATGTATCCTGCTTACGTCCTCTTCATTCTTCACTTCCAACGAGCTAGGATCACGAAGCACCTCGCCCCTTTTTCCAACTCCGACCACCCATGCTGAGCAGATATCACATCTGACTCTTGAAGGTCTGGAAACGCTATTTTCTAACTACCGCAGTCTATGAGAACGTGATTGGCAGATAGCCAATCCATTCCCAGGATAACATCCAGGTCCTGAAGAGGTAGGCAGATCAAGTTTACTTTGAACCTACGTCCCTCTACTATCACTGGACATTCAGAGCAAACTGTAGAGGTCAACACCTGTCCTGACGCAGGTGTAGAGACCAACAGTTCAAATGGTAGCTCCTTCACTAGAAGGCCCAACTCGGCTACACACAGGCTTGACACAAAGGAGTGTGTCGCTCCAGAATCAAACAAGGCTTTTACACCTCTACCAGCTATAAAACAAACACCTTGCACTAGGTTACCTGACTGAGACGCCTCTGCTCCTGTCATGGCAAACACTCTCCCTGTTGCCTGAGGTCTGCTACCTTCATTCCTCAACTGCTGAGAACCACTGGGTTGAGTCGCCCCATTCCTGCTAGGGCACTCTCTAGCAACGTGCCCCGTCTTTTGGCAGGTGTAACACCTTCTCTCTGAATTCCTCTTGAAGCACACATTGGATGTGTGTGGTCCACCACAATGGAAACATTTGGGTTTCCAAGGTTGTTGCTGCTGCAACTGGGATGACGCTGTTCCTGCCCGATGTGGTGGAGGTCTCGCATAGGGCTTGCTTTGTGGGTGCTGCACCTTGGCCTTCCCACTGGAAGAACCCCCTGGGTGTGACCTGATCACCCGGGAATCACCCTTTTCCAGAGTCTCCGCCATCTTCGCCTTCTCTACTAAGGCGTGAAATTCCCTGATACACATAGGGGCTATAGTCCTCTTCAGCCCATGCTTCAGTCCCTCTTCGAACTTCCTACACCTCCAAGCCTCAGAGGTCGCCTGGGTATAGAATCGGGCGAGGTACTCAAACCGAGCAACATAAGCATTCACTGACATCTCCCCCTGCTCCAATCTGAGGAATTCTGCTTCCCTCGCAAATCTTGCACTATCTGGGAAGTATTTTTCCAGAAATCTCACCCTAAAGCTCTCCCAGTCTAACACTTCAGCTTTGGCTTCCATCATCTGCTGAGCTCCCATCCACCAGAACTCGGCTTCTCCAGATAGCAGATAGGTGGCGAACACCAATTTCTTCTCTTCATGGCAGGAGGTCGCCCTAAAGATTTTCTCCAACTCCCTGACCCACTGATCTGCTTTATCAGGGGTAGCATTCCCACTGAACTTGGGTGGGTTGTGCCTCATGAACTCGGTCAGTCCCATCTGTTCCTGAGGCTGACCGACGTGGGAATTTGTTTCAGCCGACCGAGCAGTTTCCCAATGGTGCATTGCAGCTTGATGATTCTGAGCCATTGCTGCATTCTGTTGTTGGATGGCAGTTGCCATCATCTCAATAGCCTTGGCAATCTGGCTCATTTCCGAAGAAGGTTGGGGAGGGGTAGGAGGTCTACGTGCCATCTTTCTTCGTTTCAGATTTTGAAACTATAGGGTTCTATATTCCCTACAACTACAAGAATGAGATCGATAAGAAATCAATTCATTCAGGAGGTAACATCTAGACCTTACAAAGGTCAGCATCTCAAAGTCATTAAGAATTTGAGTTCATCAGCAGAATCATAATGCTCAAAATAGAAAGCATAACACTGAACAGTCATGGGTACAAACTACCAATCAAATATCACCACACTTAATAATTGGGATAAAACACACCAGAAGTGGATATATGCTCAACATCAAACTTTTAGAATTAAGATTGAGAACATCTCGATTCAGTTATGAGTGTGCACCCTCACTACTTTATCAAGATCCTTTCACTCTTAATACTAAAATTTTTCATTTAGAGCCTATATCTACTAAAGCACAGACAAGATTTCAATCAGAAAACATTTGAAAACCTTTCACTATAGCTTTGATTAAGACTCAAATAGCAGAAGAAACACAATGAACCCACTCTCCTCAGGTCATCCTAAGGACGAACTGCTCTGATACCATTAATGTAACGCCCCTCAAAATATTGGTCATATTTATATAATAAAATAAAGGTGAAAAATTAATATCAAAATTGAACATAGATATATACATAATATAATTCATCCATTAGTACAAATGTGCCTCAAAATAATATCCCTTTTTGAGGAAGTTTTAATACATCTCCATACAGGAGTTTTCAAAATAAAATAAAACCACAGCATTCAAAACCGGCGATCTCCTTTCAGAAACCAGAAAACGGGCGATCGCCTAACAGAAATAGAAACAGGCGATCTCCTTCCGGCGACCACTCACAGAGGAGCTCTACTACCTGCAACCTCGTCTGCTCCCGTGCAAATATACACGATCATCACAGGTTTAAGAAAAACAACCACGATACAAGATAAAAGGGTAAGCTAGATATTTTTAAAAACTTTAAATATGAAACTTTATATCAATAGAAAGCATAAATCTTCACACCATTCATAATCTATATCAATTTCAACCATCAACATCCCCATATTCCACAAACTCATCAAGTGTCTATTCAATACATTCAATATTCATGATTCACACGTCAGACTTTCCACTGACTCATAACATATAGACACATGACTCTACTTCCGGAAGACTCGTGCATTGACTCAGACTCAGAGATCTGCACCCGTCATACCACACCACTGTGAAATCCACACAGGGTCGCTGTGAAATCCACACAGCCATGCGCATACATAATCTCAATATCATCACTCTCCCGGTATGACAGGGTTAATTCATATAACAGGTCAAGTCCGTTATCTTTCAAACAACTTACCCATACATATGAACCTCCTTCGACTCTCCACAACTGAATAACTTCATCTATGTGATTCCATTATATCAGCAGAGTCAGGATATCTCCTTCTAGACAAGTCCCTAGTCAATACACATTACACACGATCTTACACGGTATTTTCTTTCCTGAAAATACTATGCCTTGATCCCACATTCACGACATTCAATGCATCATACAACACGTAAAAGCACAATTCCATCATATAATATTTTGAATCTTTTCTTAAACAATCCCAATCACAGAAACAAACATTCCAAGGTTCAGATTTTCGAATATCACATGCATCTCACATTTCAATCTCAAACAGTTTCAAACGACACTAAAACAGGGGAGTTCGAAATCAACATTAAAATCGGCGATCACGTCGCCCCACACATAAAAACAGAGCATTGTGAAAAGGAATATGAAAACCGGCGACCACGTTGCCCTCACTTCAGAACCTACTCGCCTAACATTTTTATAAACGAAAATGCTAGCTTCCCTTACCTGGACTAGCGCAAAACACCAAGAGCTCCAAAACCCACCGAAGCTTAAAGATGCCTTAACTCTGTTTTAGCGTCCGGTTTGGAGGACTTGCAGAGAACTTCCCAGGAGTCCAAGGGCAGTCATCGCTCGTCGTACTGGTGCTTGAGGATACCTGAATCGCAGCGCGAAGGAGAGAAAAAAGGAGGATGAAGGTAAACTCACTTTGTCACTCTTGAACCACAGCAACGTTCTCTCCTCTCAGAAGTGAGTTTTTGAATCTAAACCAACTTGTCCACAATTGCCGCTGCCACTACCCACTCTGCAGGAAAGCTTGCGCGCACACTTCCTCGAACAGTATGGCCACGTGTGTCTCTGCGCATACCAACTCTCTGATGCCAACTATTTTGAAACACCCTTTTCTGTCTACGTGTCGCGCATGCAGGACGTCTCATGCTGGGAGCCTGGGTCCCACCTTATCTGTGTGAAACACGACATCGCGCGATAACCTTCCACCGATGACTCATCCTGGCGGACGACCGATGTCTCTCCCTGGAGGACGACCGATGTCTCTCCCTGGAGGACGACCGATGTCTCCCCCTGGAGGACGACCGATGTCTCTCTCTGGAAGACGACCGATGTCTCGCCCTGGCGATGCCCGCATGCCTCGCGCCCTGGCGATGCCCGCATGTCTCGCGCCCTGGCGATGCCCACATGTCTCTCGCCCTGGCGATGCCCGCATGTCTCTCGCGCTGGCGATGCCCGACGACACATCGCCACGCCTTGCTGAAGGTTCTTCATCCCACTATGTTACGTCCAAGGTATCATCTCCACATGACTTGGTGACGTCGGTAGCTTCACATTTCCAAGAGTAGATCAGCACTACTCCTCGTGCGCCCATGCATGCAACACTAAGAACGATTTCTTATGCTCAAGCATAGAGCTTTGCATGCACAGCGTATCTAAGGCTTAACCCACACCTTGATACGCGTGGTTTTTGGAACCCACTATGGTTGATCCAGTATCTTGACCACATACTGAGTGCACTTTCGGCGATCATGTGCACCATAGGCGATTGGCGATCATGTACACTACAGGCGATTGGCGTTCATGTGTAGTCTAGGCGACAGGCGATTATGTACTAACCAGGCAATCTCATAGTCTTCTAAGCTACACTTTCCTTCCTTTTTATTTTAAATAAAAACATACTTCGAATTCATTTAAAATATATTCCTTTTATTCCAATTTAATTTTACAGGTCCTTACATCCCCTAACAAATTTGGGTCCATTGGCATGACTTGGAACATTAAAGGCCTTGGGATTATTAGGAACCCATTTCAAAAAAACCCCTGGGAACAAAAAACTTCCTAACTCTGCAGAATTTGACAAAGTGGTCCTTTTTCATATAGTAAAAGCATGAAACAACCAGTTGTTTCTGTTAGAGTTAAGCAGGGTCTGAAGATCAAGAGGGGAGGGGTGAATTGATCTTTTAAAAATTTTTGCAACAGGAACTGACTTCTGTATAACAGAGATTAAAAGAACAGATTGATTTTAAATAAAACAGATTTATTTTTCCAAATCACCTTCTTACAATCAGAACTTAATCAAACAAAATTTTATACAATTAGAAGGAACAGCAGAATACACTTGTTCAGATATTTGCAAGAAGGTTTCAACCAAGAGAAGAACAGTTCTTATTAAACCCAGAATTAACAGATTCAATTTCAAATGAACAGATTTATTTTGGACAGTTATCAATTCAAATTCCAGAAATAAATGCAAGAAAGGAGAGAAGATTGCACACAAGTTTTTATACTGGTTCACTCATCAAGAGCTACATCCAGTTCACCTTACACCAAGGTGGAATTCACTAAACACATACAACAATTACAGCATATACAGCAGTTCTTGAAACCTACAAGAACACTCACATACAAGGCTGAAAAACACCTATTTCAGCACACCTTGCACTCCAAGAAACCCTATCAAGAAGTGACTAACACTTCCACCTTTACAACAAATGAGAAAGAAAAAAATACACCTAAAAAGAAGATGCAAGAACTCAAACCAGTAGTTCAATCTGCTGCAAAAACTGCACCAGCACCTTCACAAAGCACAAGGTTTTCCTAGAACAAGCACACTTGAAATTCCTTTTGAAAACCTTTCACAAAAGCCTTTGAATTCTTCTTCTCACTCAGAAACTGATTGAAACGTGATTGCACTGTGTATTTTGTGTGAGAGAAGTCTTCTATATTTAAAGAAACCAGTTTCTAACCACTTTTCAAAAAACAGTTTGAAAAACAGTTAAGAATAACAGAACCAAAATAAATCTATTTATTATCCAGGAAACAGATTTATTTCTGTCCAGTATTCAGACTTTTTGAGAAAACTTTAAACAACATTTTTGAAAACTTTAAACACTCCTTGTGTTTGGTTTAAGCTTGCTTTAGGCAACTAGAACAGAATGACCGATGACTGACCGGTGCCACATTACTTTCCAAATGACCGATGACCGATCGTACAACATTACTTTCTCAAAGACCGATGACCGATCGTGCCTCATTACTTCCTCCAATGACCGACGACCGATTGGTTCCTCATACTTCCCCAATGACCGACGACCGATTGGTTCCTCATTGCTTCCTTCAATGACCGACGACCGATTGGTTCCTCATACTTCCCCAATGATCGACGACCGATTGGTTCCTCATTGCTTCCTTCAATGACCGACGACCGATTGGTTCCTCATACTTCCCCAATGACCGACGACCGATTGATTCCTCATTACTTCCCGCAATGACCGATTACAGATCGGTGCCTCATCACTTCCTCACCTCCTAAGCCTAAACCAAAATTCACTTAAATCCTTTTACAAAACTATAAAGTACCGAAGCAATTTTCTTCATCAAACACACTTTAAGCCAAGGTTGGGAAGAAGCTTCCTTCAGCTTCAACAATCTCCCCCTGTTTGATGGAGACAAATCCCCATAGCTCGATTGCTTTGAAGAAAGATCAATACCTGTACAAAGCTTGATTCCACAATACACAGATTTAAAGTGAATATTGAATAAGAGAAGAGTAGAGAATATATATACCTCCCTATACCACTGCAGCTTATACCTCCCTATACCACTGCAGCTTATAAGATCAGCTATTTTTCTCCCCCTCTGGATTCATCAAACAGCATGGAAGCAAATAAAAACAGAAGCATATAATAGCCATACATGATAGTTCATAAAGTCATTAAGAGGGGAATACATTCCAGAATAGAGATGAAAATATAATGTCCAGAAACAGGCACCAAAACACAGAAATAAAAGGATAATGTTCAACAGACATAAGAAGACAATATTGGGAAGAAAGAAAACTATTCCCTGTAGTAAAGCTCAGCCAGTTGTTCCTGTACTCCCTCGAGTTGATAATCTAGATGCTGGAACCTGGCTTGAGTCATCTCAAAGTAGGCTTTCTGGTCTTCTGAAAGATTGTCAAGTCGATGCAGTACTTGCCTTTCAAAACTAGACAAAGGTTCACCTCTGAATTCGGGAGAATGATATGCAACCAGTGCATTGTGTGCTGTAGCATCCAAGTCATCATGATTCGGTTGATGATCAGCATGAACATTGTCATCTTCCATAGGAACAGCAGCTTCTTCATCATCATTGTTGTTGTGGTTGGACGTACCATGTTCCATTCTAGGACCTGTTGTCCTTTTAAAAACCCACTCTTCACCTTCCTTGAGGAATCCCATCTTCATGAGCGTAGAGTTGTCGATTTCACTAATTGCTTTGATTGGCTTGTTTCTCTCATTAGTAGTGTCAATCTCAAAACAATCGATTAATTTTGAAATGAAAATTGCATAGGGAAATCTGCATGAAACCTGTTTATGTGTTGATTCTTATCTCTCATGCAGCTTGTGTAGAACTGAATTTTATTGAATTCTTGAATCATGGTTGTGTTCCCCTTTCCCACCTTGAGGCCTGAATACTTGATTCCAGCGATGTTGCTCCAAACTTCACTTGTTATTTTTATTTGGACACCTTTTACGTGGGAAATTAAATTTTTCCCATCAAGGGTCAGATTGGTATAGAATACCTTCACTAGATCTGGATAGATGTTGCCAGTCATTTCAAGAAATGGCTTCAATCTCTGATGCTTGAGAAGTGCTTTGGGTTCAGTCAGCTTTTCACTCTTCATCCATGAAAACTCGAGGATCTTTGGCACATTTACCTGTTTTCTACTTATCTCATGTAAGTAAGTGGTCATGGCTTCAGCATCACCATCGAACCATTTCTCTAAAATACCTTGAGTGTTATTCTTCTGCTCACGGGATTTCTTCCTTTTGTATACCAATGATGCCATTTCTGAAACCTGTTCCTCTTTATCAAAAGAAAACTGAGAGATTGCAAGCAGAAGTTGAATGTGTGAACTACAGGTTTTGAATACCATTATTTAATAGAATCAAACAGATTGTATTAATGCTTAGCAGAGTTGGAGTGTGAAGAAGAAACAAATCAAAAACACAGAGTCAGTACAGATTTTATTCCTGCAACAGTTTCAGTTTTTGGAAAGAGGCAAAATCATTTTGAAAAAGTGTTTTAGCTTTTAGTGAGAAATAGCTTTCCATACAGTTAGTCAAACCAGTTTGAATATCCAGACAGAACAGCCATAAACCTGCTGGTCAAAGCAATAAAGCAGTTAAGGTGCATGTATAATTTCTCTTTCCTAGTTATGTATATTTTAGGCACAGAAATAAACAGATTAACCAGAGAAATAACATGTTATAGATTTAAAATATCACTGCAGTGAACAGTTTAAGCTGATAATGCCCAATTCGTTTAACAAGAAATAAAACCTATCTTTAGCCAGAGGTTTTGTAAACAGATCAGCCAATTGAAACTCAGTACTAATGAATTTAATATCACAAATACCATTAGCTATATTTTCTCTTAAGAAATGATGTCTAATCTCTATGTGCTTTGTTCTTGAATGTAACACAGGATTTTTAGACAGGTTTATGGCACTGGTATTATCACAATTAATAGGTATCTTGTTTAACAATATTCCATAGTCACTTAGCTGTTGCCTTAGCCATAATGTTTGAGCACAGCAGCTTCCAGCAGCAATGTATTCTGCTTCTGCTGTAGAGAGGGCAACACAAGCTTGTTTCTTGCAATGCCAAGAAATCAGGCTTGATCCTAGCATGTGACATGTTCCACTAGTGCTCTTTCTGTCAACCTTGCACCCTGCAAAATCAGAATCTGAAAAACAGTTTAAGTATAAGGAAACATGGTTAGGATACCATAGTCCAACAGATTTTGTCCCTTGCAAGTATTTCAGAATTCTCTTGACTGCATTGTAGTGAGATTCCCTTGGATCAGATTGATATCTGGCACATAGGCATACAGCAAACATAATATCAGGTCTGCTGGCAGTTAAGTACAGCAGGGATCCAATTAAGCTTCTGAACTTGGATTGGTCAACAGGTTTTCCTGCACAGTCTTGGTCTAGTTGACAGCTTGTTGAAATAGGAGTGCTAATTGCCTTACATTGATCCATATCAAATTTTTTCAGCAGCTCTTTGCAGTATTTTTCTTGACTAATGAAGATTCCATCCTTGAGCTGTTTCACTTGCAGGCCAAGGAAGAAGTTCATTTCTCCCAACATTGACATCTCAAACTCTCTCATCATTGTATTGACAAAAGCTTCACACATTTCCTCATTGGTTGACCCAAAGATTATATAATCTACATACACTTGTACCAGGATAATATCTTCCCTTTTCTTCTTAATGAATAGAGTCTTGTCAGAATTACCACGGTTATAGCCTTGAGAAAGCAAAAATTCACTTAACCTTTCATACCATTGCCTTGGTGCTTGTTTTAGTCCATACAAGGCCTTCTTAAGCTTGTACACATGTTCTGGATTTTTGTAATCTTCAAAGCCTGGGGGCTGGGAAACAAACACCTCCTCATTTATGTACCCATTTAGGAATGCACTTTTAACATCCATTTGAAACAATTTGAAGTCTTTGATGCTGGAAAATGCTAGAAGTAATCTGACAGCTTCAAGGCGTGCTACTGGTGCATAGGTTTCACCAAAATCAATACCTTCTTCTTGGTTGTATCCTTTAGCAACTAGCCTTGCTTTGTTTCTAGTGATAGCTCCATGTTCATCCAGCTTGTTCCTGTACACCCACTTGGTTCCTATGATATTTATCTCATGCTTTCTTGGAACTAAGGTCCACACTTCATTGTATTCAAACTGGTTCAGTTCTTCCTGCATTGCTGTTATCCAATTGTTGTCTTGCAGTGCTTCTTCCAGGCTTTTAGGCTCAATCTGTGACACAAAAGCTACTGTTCTGCAGAAATTGTTGAGAGAATTTCTGGTTGAGACTCCTTTCTCTAGTTTTCCAATTACATTGTCAAGAGTAAGATTCTTGGGAGTCTTCCATTCCTTAGGCAACCCTGCATTCACAACAGACTCTTTGACAGCATTTGGATTAGTTGTATCAAATTCAGTGGATTGATTTTTCTGCAGAATTATTCTTAAATCATCCACACCAGATTCATCCAAAACAGATTTCGGTATAGAACAATCTGTTTCATCAAACACCACATGCATAGACTCTTCTACAGCAAGCAATCTTTTGTTATAGACTCTATAAGCATGTCTATTTATAGCATAACCAAGGTGTATACCTTCATCAGATTTAGGGTCAAATTTCCCAAGATTATCTTTACCATTATTTAGAATAAAACATTTGCACCCAAATACTCTAAGATGGCTAATGCTAGGTTTTCTTCCTTTGTACAGTTCATAAGGGGTTTTCTTAAGAATAGGTCTTATCAATGTTCTGTTAAGCACATAGCAAGCAGTATAAACAGCATCAGCCCAGAAATACTTTGGTAAATTTGATTCATTTAACATAGTTCTTGCTAACTCTTCCAAAGATCTATTCTTTCTTTCAACCACGCCGTTTTGTTGAGGTGTCCTAGGAGCAGAATAGCTATGTGTTATGCCATGCTTTTCACAAAACTTATCAAATTTTGCATTTTGAAATTCTCCCCCATGATCACTACGAATCTGTTTTATGCAGTTCTCATTTTCATTGTTCAAAACCTTTGCCAATTTCTTGAAAGCTTTGTATGTATCATTTTTAGAAGCAATGAATAGAGTCCAAGTATATCTAGAAAAGTCATCAACAATCACCAAAGCATAATAATTTCCAGCAAGGCTAGCAGTCCTAGATGGTCCAAATAAATCCATATGCAATACATCCAGAATTTTATTTGTAGAAACTATATCTTTAGATTTAAAAGAGGTTCTAATCTGTTTTCCTTTTACACATGCATCACACAACCTGTTATTTTTAAAACATATTTTTGGTAGACCAGAAACAAGATCCTTAGACAACAATTTATTCAAGTGATCTGTATGGATATGAGCCAACCTCCTGTGCCATAGCCAAGACTCATCATTTTTTGACAACAAGCATTCATTTTTAGAATTGTTATTAACAATGTCTAGGAGATAGATGTTGTTTACCCTTTTCCCTGTGAACAACACCTTACCAGAGTTCTGATTTGAAATTGTACATGTGTTGGCTTCAAAATTAACCAAGTATCCCTTATCACAAAGCTGACTAATACTGAGAAGATTATGCTTTAAGCCTTCAACATATAGGACATTCTCAATTATAGTTGAGTCTTTAGTGCCAACATCTCCTCTTCCAAGAATTTTTCCTCTATTGTTGTCCCCATATGTGACATAACCTTCAGCTTTGAGTTTCAAACTTATGAACTGGGCCAAATCACCTGTCATATGTTTTGAGCAGCCGCTATCAAGGCACCACTTATTTTTCCTGCTGTTTTTCTGCAAAACAGATTACATATATGGTACCCCTCTTAGTATAGGGTTCAGCATGATTAATACCTTTCCTTAGGAAGCCATTTGGCTAAGCCTTTAGGAACAAGATATTTTCTAGCCCTACATGTTCTTGATGTATGACCAGATTTCATGCAGTAGAAACAGGATGCAGTATATACTGTATTTAATCTGTTAAAAGAAGAAAAACTTGTTTTGGCAGGAACAAAAAAACTGGACAGTTTTTTAACATTTTGCTTTATTCCAGGATTATATCCTAAACCATTTTTATTAAAGACAGCATTTTGTGAACCCAGCAATGTTTCAAGATTTTCTCTTCCTTTTGTGAAATTTGATAAAGTCTTTAGAAGATATTCAACCTGTTTTTCCAATTTCTTACAATTTTCACATGTTTTGATGGATGCATGCAGGCAGGTTAATTCAAGACTAATTAACTCAGTTTTAGCTTTGTTTAGTTCTTCCTCAAGAGCCTTTACCTTAGGTTCAAGAACTTTATTAATTCTGGTCAGCTTATTACACATGACAGCAAGTCTATTGGCTTCATCATGAGTTTCCTTAAACGCAATTAAAAGCTGATCATAATTTTCAGAATCAGTTGAGTAATTACTTACTGAGTCTGAAGTTGAACCTTCATCATTTGCCATGAAGCACAGATTTGCTTCTTCACTCTCATTTGAGGATTCACTTGTTGAAGATACATCATTATCCTCCCAAGATATGTAAGCCCTTTTTCCCTTGCCTTTTTCATTCTTCTTGCTTGCTGATTTTTCTTTATGTGGATTGTTTGGACAATCAGCTTTTATATGACCTGGTTTGCCACATCCAAAACAGGTGTAAGTAGAAGAATTAGAATCATTCTGTTTTGAATACCTTTTTCTTTGCTGTGTTCTGTCTCTAGTCTTCCTTTTAAGGAATTTGCTGAATTTTCTAGTGAGCAAGCTTAAGGTTTCATCTTGTTCAGGATTCTCTTATTCTTCTTCACTTGTGTCATGCTCCATGGTGGTCTTTAAGGCAATTCCTTTGACTTTCTTCTCCACAGTTTCTTGGTCTTTCAATCTTTTCAGCTCCAATTCATGTTCCATCAGCTTTCCAAAGAGTGCTGCAGTGGACATCTTGGAAAGATCCCTTGATTCTGAAATTGCTGTTACCTTTGGCTGCCAACTCCTATCAAGGCATTTCAATACCTTTATGTTGAGCTCTTCCTTATCAAAAACCTTGCCAAGACCCGTGAGATGATTTACAATGTGTGTAAATCGTTTCTGTACATCTGCAATGCTCTCACCAGATTGCATTCTGAACAACTCATATTCCTGGATCAATGAGTGCTTCCTAGCCCGTTTAACATCTTCTGTGCCTTCATGAGTTACCTCCAGTATCTCCCACATTTCCTTAGCTGATTGACATTGAGACACCCTAAAGAACTCATCCATATTCAGTGCAGAGGTGATGATGTTCTTGGCCAGAGAATCATATTGAGCCTTCTTCCTTTCAGCTTCACTCCATTCGGACCATGGTTTCTTCACAGTTTCATCTTTCACAGTCTGCATAGGTATGAAAGGTCCACTCACCACAGCATCCCAGATGCCCATATCAATGGACTCCATGAAAATCTTCATCCTGATTTTCCAGAAAGCATAGTTGACTCCACCGAACATAGGAGGCCTATTGATGGATGCTCCCTCAGCGAAAGGCATCTTGAATTCAGACATTTCTGCACAACTTGAGTAACCTACAAGCCCTTGCTCTTGATACCAATTGTTAGAGTTAAGCAGGGTCTGAAGATCAAGAGGGGAGGGGTGAATTGATCTTTTAAAAATTTTTGCAACAGGAACTGACTTCTGTATAACAGAGATTAAAAGAACAGATTGATTTCAAATAAAACAGATTTATTTTTCCAAATCACCTTCTTACAATCAGAACTTAATCAAACAAGATTTTATACAATTAGAAGGAACAACAGAATACACTTGTTCAGATATTTGCAAGAAGGTTTCAACCAAGAGAAGAACAGTTCTTATTAAACCCAGAATTAACAGATTCAATTTCAAATGAACAGATTTATTTTGGACAGTTATCAATTCAAATTCCAGAAATAAATGCAAGAAAGGAGAGAAGATTGCACACAAGTTTTTATACTGGTTCACTCATCAAGAGCTACATCCATTTCACCTTACACCAAGGTGGAATGCACTAAACACATACAACAATTACAGCATATACAGCAGTTCTTGAAACCTACAAGAACACTCACATACAAGGCTGAAAAACACCTATTTCAGCACACCTTGCACTCCAAGAAACCCTATCAAGAAGTGACTAACACTTCCACCTTTACAACAAATGAGAAAGAAAAAAATACACCTGAAAAGAAGATGCAAGAACTCAAACCAGTAGTTCAATCTGCTGCAAAAACTGCACCAGCACCTTCACAAAGCACAAGGTTTTCCTAGAATAAGCACACTTGAAATTCCTTTTGAAAACCTTTCACAAAAGCCTTTGAATTCTTCTTCTCACTCAGAAACTGATTGAAACGTGATTGCACTGTGTATTTTGTGTGAGAGAAGTCTTCTATATTTAAAGAAACCAGTTTCTAACCACTTTTCAAAAAACAGTTTGAAAAACAGTTAAGAATAACAGAACCAAAATAAATCTATTTATTATCCAGGAAACAGATTTATTTCTGTCCAGTATTCAGACTTTTTGAGAAAACTTTAAACAACATTTTTGAAAACTTTAAACACTCCTTGTGTTTGGTTTAAGCTTGCTTTAGGCAACTAGAACAGAATGACCGATGACTGACCGGTGCCACATTACTTTCCAAATGACCGATGACCGATCGTACAACATTACTTTCTCAAAGACCGATGACCGATCGTGCCTCATTACTTCCTCCAATGACCGACGACTGATTGGTTCCTCATACTTCCCCAATGACCGACGACCGATTGGTTCCTCATTGCTTCCTTCAATGACCAACGACCGATTGGTTCCTCATACTTCCCCAATGACCGACGACCGATTGGTTCCTCATACTTCCCCAATGACCGACGACCGATTGATTCCTCATTACTTCCCGCAATGACCGATTACAGATCGGTGCCTCATCACTTCCTCACCTCCTAAGCCTAAACCAAAATTCACTTAAATCCTTTTACAAAACTATAAAGTACCGAAGCAATTTTCTTCATCAAACACACTTTAAGCCAAGGTTGGGAAGAAGCTTCCTTCAGCTTCAACAGTTTCGACTTTTCAATCAGTTGTTTTTCAAAAGAAACTTGAAAAAGGCTTTGAAACACCACTTTTCTTGCTCTGTTGATTAAAACCCAAACCAACTTTACCAAAGACACATTTTTTAGAAGAAAGAACAGTTTCAAAGTTTAATTTGCCTTTAGAAAGCTTATCCACAGTTTTTACAAGATAGTGAGCCTTCTCTTGAAGAGATTCACATTTTTCACAAACACTTGAGTCACATTTGCAAGAAGAGTTTTTGTAAATCAGTTCCAAATTTTCAAAATAATATTTCGAATTATTCTGCTCTTATTCCAATGCTTTGACTCTATTTTCCAGCCAATTATTCATGCCTTTCAATCGATTGTTCAAAAGGGCCAGCCTATTAGCTTCTTCATGAGTTTCTTTAAATGCATCAAGAAGTTGGCTGTAATTTTCAAAATTGATTGAGGTGCTGGAACTGACATTGCTTATGTTAGATTCTACCTTAGCCATTAAGCACAAATTTACTTCCTCATCTCCATTTGATGATGAGCTAATTGAAGAGACATCATTGTCTTGCCAAACAATGTAGGCTCTCTTGGCTTTGCCCTTCTTTTCACTTCTCTTGCTTGCTCCTCTTTCTTTATTCTCATTGTTAGGGCAATCAAATTTAATATGGCCATGTTCACCACATCCAAAGCAGGTATATTTGTTAGTATTAAAATCATTAAGTTTCTTGCTATTATACCTATTGGAGGATTGATTCTTGTTGCTATTTTTCTTCAAGAATTTGCTGAATTTCTTGGTCAGCAAACTAAGAGTTTCTCCATCATTTTCCCCACTTGATTCTTGGCAGTTTTATGTTTAGCAGCCTTCAAAGCAATGTTTCTCACATGCTTCTCTTCATGCTCTTGATCATTTAGCCTATTCATCTACAGTTCATGTTCTCTAAGCTTTCCAAACAATGAAGTTGTTGTCAAGGATGTTAAGTCTTTAGATTCAAAGAAGGTTGTGACCTTGGGCTGCTAAGATCTGCCTAGGCACTTGAGGATCTTGATGTTGAGTTCCTCTTTTTCAAACATTTTTCCAAGACTTATGAGATGGTTTACAATATGAGTGAACCTCTTTTGTACATCAGCAATTGTCTCCCCTTTCTGCATTCTAAACATCTCATATTCCTGTATTAGAGCATGCTTTCTTTATCTCTTCACCTCATTGGTTCCTTCATGAGTAGCTTCAAGAATATCCCATATTTCTTTTGCAGATCCACATTGAGAAACCCTAAAAAATTCACCAAAATTCAAAGCAGAAGTTATAATGTTCTAGGCAATGCAATCAAATTGTGCCTTTTTGCTTTCAAGCTCAGTCCATTGGGGCCAAGGTTTTTCAGTGAAAACATTATCTTTTTCAGCTTTAGGAATAAAAGGACCATTTTCAATTGCATCCCATATTCCTCTATCAATTGACTCCACAAAGATCTTCATTCTTACCTTCCAAAACTGATAATTCAAACAACAAAACAGAGGTGACCTGTTAATTGAAGCACCCTCCCCAAAGGGTAGTTTTTCAGCCATGAAAAAGATTTTAGGATCGAAAACTTGAATGACTTTCAAGAACTTAGCTCTGATACCAATTGTTAGAATTATAGTCCTTAAACTAGAGGGGGAAAAATGTTTTTGAAAGATTTTCACAAATATTGAAGGTAGATTGGAAGTTAAAGGAGAATCAATCAACTAGAAATATGTTAAGCCAATTTAAAAATTGTTTTACACTCACAACAGAAAATCAACCGTTTGTTTTTGCAAAACCATCGATTGTTTATATCAACATTTATAAAAACAAAGCAAAAAACAGATTTAAAGGAGATAAGGGATAGAAAGATCAACACAAACTTTTATACTAGTTCACTCTTTACCAAGAGCTACATCCAATCCTCAGAAACTTATGAGTATTCCACTAAGCAATCAAACACCTTGATTACACAACACACACCAAAGTGGTGATCTTGAACCCTTCAAGAATACACACCACCTTTGGCAAACAACACCACAAATCACATAACAACCTCTGAATCTGCACAACACTAGTTCTTACAGAAAAACAATAGTCAAGAGAGAAAAGGAATGACAACACCTGATACGATCACAGATTGAATAGAAAGAATACAAAGCAATCCTATTCCGCTCTTAAAAAGAATCTAAAGCTTGAAGCAATCTTGGAAAAACTTGATTTGAAAGTGTTCTCTTGAATCTCTAACAACCAGGAGCGTAAAACAGATTATATATACTCTAATTAGTTGTTAAAATCATTTAATGCAAAAGCCAAGTCAGTTTTAAAACAAACAAAACAGATTAAATCAGTTTAACTGAATTCTGTTAAGGATTTTCAAAAATCAACTCATTGAAAACACAAAACAATCGGTTGAATTGGCTTGACAACAAAGTCAACCAAATTCAAACTTTTTCAAATTCTTTTCAAAAACACTAAGTTTAAAACAACTGGTTGAATCGAGAAAACAATTGGTTGATTTTCCACTTTCTTTAGAAAACATTTCTTTTTCAAATGAACTTGAATCAAGCAACCTTGGATTATAACTTTGAGTGGATTAACAAATTCAAACTACACAAGACACACACACAACTAGCAGCAATCATCTTCATCCATTCCACTTGGATTTGGAAGCATCAAAGCCTTTGTTCAACATCTCACATTCATTTTTACTAGGGGTTTTTGAAGGGGTAGGGGAGTTAGACCTAGAAGATTGATCACTATTGTCATTTACTACTATCCCCCATTTTACCATCATGGTTCTTTTGTTAGGGCAATTTGCAGCGATATGGCCAAAACCTAAACATTTAAAGCATTTTGTACTTGAGGTTTTGTTTGGCAATTTAGTCCTAGAAGGAGAATGATTGTCTGTAGAAGTTCATGGGGTGGATTCTTTAGAGGAATTTGAAGGATTATCTTGTTTTGAAAATTTATTTACCCTTCCAAGATGAGTTATAGAAGCCATCATTATGAGTATGTTTGAAAGATGTTTTCTTTAAAAGTTGTGATTCAACCTTGATGGCTAGTTGAACCAATTTTTCTAAAGATGTATACTCATAAAGTTCTACAACATTTTGAATTTCTCTTCTTAATCCACTTACAAATCTAGCAATCTTTGACTCTTCATTTTCATGCATATTAATCTTTGTCAAAGTTACTTCTAAATCTTTGAAGTATTCAACTACACTCTTAGGTCCTTGATGAAGCCGTTGGAGCTTCAACAAGAGTTCCTTTCTATAATGAGGAGGAACAAACCGCACGTGTATGCATAACTTTAAATCACTCCAAGAGACCACAGTTGGCCTCTTTTTTAGCCCAATGTCCATTACAGTTTGATGCCACCACTGCATTGCATACTCTAAAAATTCTAGGGAAGCCTACTTAACTTTTGGTCTTCTTTGACCTCATACACATTAAAGATTTGTTCTACTTTAGCTTCCCATCCTAAATATATATTTGGGTCACTATCCCCATTAAAACTAGGTAACTTTACAAAAGGAAAAGAATTCTTTGGTGGTTGGTGTTGATGGCGCCTTTCTTCAAGATTGTGCACTCTCCAATCTTGTTCTTCTTCTTGACTTCCATGGTGCATATAATTTCTAGTAGCTCTTCTAGGCTCCATCTCCTTTCTCTAACTTGTCTCTCTTAAGCCTCCTCTAGCCTTTGCATTCTTTGAGTTCTTCACAATTAAAAATCAAAATAAGTAGAATGGATTTAAAACTCCTAGAACACTAAAAACATAAGACTCAAGCAAAAGATGTAAGGAAAAAAATTGACAAAAAAAAATTCAAAAGCATAATTTAAAGTGCTTAATGAATAAAAAGGCGAAATTATAAATGACAAGGAATTTAAACACTGAATTGGAAGGTGTTGAATTGTAAAGTGGAATTTAAATTGCTAGAAGATAAAAGCAAAATTGAAATGTGCTAGAATTTTAAAGCAGAAAATCAACTTAGAAAAGATAAGCACAATTAAAACCATGCTCTGAATACCACATGATGTGAGTTGATTTTAGATTGGCATATTTTAGAGGTTACTCTTCTGTTTATGATTTTTTAGATTAAGAATTATGGTGAGAAACTCAAAGAAGATTCCCACTGGACACGAACTTAACCAAGTGGTTAAGTAAGTGTGAAGGTTCACTTCTAGAGGGCAAAGAGAAAAACACAATATGGTGATTATGATGATGAAGGTAAATTGTAGAAATGGAAAGAACATAAGATGAAGAAAGACAAGTGATAATAAAAATTAAAAGACAAACATGATATCATAAAGAGGAATGGAATGGATGACGCAAAAGGAAGATAAAAAAGAGGAAGGGATGAAGAAAGCTTATGGAAGAAGAAGGGATGTCATGTTATTTGGAGAAGGAGGCACTCCAAGATGAGTGGTGAAAAAGCTGCCACTTGAAGTGCTCACACACTCAAGATAAAACCCGCTATGAGAACTCTCAAGTCTCATAAAAACACTCCTGCAAAGTTTCTTTATTATTAAAATTCAATGTCTGAAATACATGAGGCAAGACACTCTATTTATAGGAGAGAGTGTCTTGGTGAACAAGATAGAGGGGTAAGGGTGTCATTTGTGAGAAGCCTTCTAGAATGTAGGTCAAAGAAACCCTAAACCTAGAAGCACTTGTCATGAAAGGTGGGCTTGGCACAAGCCCAAATTACTAAGCACACCCTTACTCAAATTATTAAGCACATCCTACTCAAATTAATAAGATCACTCTACTCAAATTACTAAGCACACCCTACTCTAGTTTATTCTTCTATTTGGACCCCCAAAGTGAGCCCAATTTATTTACATAACTTCTCTTGTGGAAAGACAAGAAGGAAGAACTTCTGATATTCTGGTTTATATTTGGTTTTTCTTCTGCTGATGCTCTCTTGAGGTTTGGTGGGGCCTGTGATGTGAGTTGATTTTAGATGTTTTCATTTTAGATGACACTTTACTTAAGATTGAGATTTTAGCACAATAATGGAGAGAACCCTAAGAAGATCCCCACCGAACACGAACTTAACCAAGTGGTTAAGTAAGTGTGAAGGTTCACTTCACAAGGGCAAAGAGAAAAACACAAGAATATGGGTGACAATGATGCAAGGTGGAAATTAAAAGAACATAAAGGAAACAACAAAGAAATAATGACCGAAGAGAAGAGATGAAAATGGAAGATGGAAAAACAAATTTGAAGGAAAAGAAAGCTTACGGATGATGGAATGAGAGGATGAACACGCCACTTGGATGGTGGATTCTCCAAGATAAGTGTTGAGGGCTGCGACTTGAGAGCTCTCAACTCACTTAAGATAAGACCTTAAATGCTAGAGGACTCAAGTCTCACACACACCTCATACAATTTGTGCAGAGTAACTTTTCTATTCAAATTCAACATGTAAAATACACTAGGTAGGCCTCCTATTTATAAGTGAAGGATCCTTGGAGAACAAGCAAAAGGGGTAGGAGGAGAAAGGGAAAAAAGTTGCTAGCCTTACGGTTTGACTAAATCAAACCCGCATCCTAGGTTTGTCCTTCTAGAAACTAGGTCGAAATGCCTTCCAAAAGGGCTAGGAACAAGCTAAAATGATAACTACACCCCATATTATGCTAAAGACACCTTATGAATAATGTTTCATCGAGCCTAGGGGCAAGTGTACCAGTCAGAGACGAATGATTCACATCACTCGGCCTCGGAGACCAACTGACCAGGTGATTGACTGCATTAAATAGAAAATAAAGGACACGTGACAAGTATGGTAACATCCTACAAATGAGGGTAACACCCCTATAAATTTGGACAACACCTTGATAAATCCGGGAGCTATAATACTGTTTTATTGAAGATACGCGCTAGATACGACCCATAAAAGAAATAGTCCACTACTAAATACTATAAACAAGCCTTCTATACAAGAGTAAGGTACACTTTTATCAATACACATCATACATTCTTAATAGAAAGTACTTACTTAATTGTCGGAAAATCTTTTGCAAATTTATTCCAAACCGCATCAAAGAGCTGAAAAGTTGAAGAGCTGAACAGCACGAAAGGAGTGAAGGAGAGCACAGAGGAATGAGTATGAGAAGAAAGAAAGAGAAACAACCAAAAGATCAAAGACAGTTGTTACTGTTAGTGCTAGATATTATCTAGATCGTCTTAATCTATACAAGTACACTATTTTTTTTTATAGTGAACCTATTCACATATAAACATCATAATTAATTCAATTTTTTTTTATAAACTTACTATGAACATAAAGAATAAAGGAATCTAATTTGATAAATAAAGTTGTAAAATAAATTCTATCTTAAATAATTATTAATGTACTATTTCCAAATTTATGTCAAATTTTTAATCTTTTAAAACTTCTTCAAAAACTCGTACAAAACTTATAATTATTTTACATTAAAATATATATTTTTCAATTAAATAGTAATATTTTATTTTTGATATTTTAAAAATATATATTTTTCAAATTTTCCCTTATTGATTTTATATTTTATCTTTCTAAAAACGTATCATTTGATTAAAGACTTTAGTAAATGATTAATCGTTGTTCTTGAAATATATAGTTATTGAAAAAGTTATTTTACAAAAAAGAGGAAAATAGATAATAATTATTAAATATAATTATAATAGTTAATATAAAAACATACAAGTAATGATTTTTTATAAATTTATGCAATATTAAAGAGTTTATGTAATTTTATAAACTTTAACCTTAGGTATTTCTATTCGAATATATATTTTTTCATTCACATATTTTTTACTTTTCTCATTTAATTATGTAATAAAATGAGTAATTTTAGTTTTTACAACACATTATGGAATAATTTTTTAAATAAAAATTAAAAACTTGGTCATAAGTATTTAATATAGAATGTTATAACATTCCAAGTATTTAATAAGATTTTAAAAAAATAGTTAAAAAAACAGAATGTTAACAAATAGAGAGATAATATAACATACACCTTTCTCAAAACAAAACTATAAATTGTGCGCACTACATTTGCGAGTGGGGACAGAGTGTGACAGAGACCCTACCATGCGAGATAACAACGTCTACAGACAAAAGCCACATAAATATTATATTAATAAGCATAAAATTTAAGAGAGAGAAAGAGGGAAAGAGAGAGAGAGCACTTTACCACTTTTATATGTTGCACGCATCCATCCACAGCAGAAAACACAAGGAGGACAAGGGTACTCCACAGACAAGAGAAAGAAAGAAAACCCCATTTAAAGCTTTTTTCTTTTTGTACTGTGCACATCACAAGAAGAACAAAGATGGGTTTTTGAACCATCACATAAAAGAGAGAGAAACAAAAAAAAAAGTAGTGATATTGGAGAAAAACAAGAAGAAGCTGTGCAGTGAAAGAAGATGAAGGAGGAGAATGAATGAGGTGAGGTGTGTTTGTTATTGTTGTAGTTGTTTGTTGTTTGTTGTTGCTGAAATGGGTTTGTTGAACTCAACTGCATGTATTTGACAACTAGGGTGTTAAAGCTCAGATCTTTGTCTTTTGTTCTCACCACAAATTTCCTACTTGGTATTTTGAGGTCATCAATTTGTGCACCGAGTCCTTGACTAAAACCCAATTTCGTGGTTCTTGTGGGGTGGAGTTTACTCTTCTACCAACTTGTTGGGGTTGATTTAGATGAAGGCCGTGCCCCTACCCTTTCAGGAATTTAGAGGGAACGGGGTGTTAGATTTTGCTTCTGGTGGTGTTGCTGTTTCAGATTCGCTGTTACTCCCACAGCAAGAGCAATTTCTGCAAAGGTGGAATCCCCACAGGGAAAACTATTGCTATGTGGGCATTGACCCCACTTCTGGTTTGGACCTCAAAAGGAAAACAAGCCCTCCCACATCCTCCTCTACACTGTCTTCCTCACGCGCCAGCAGCGGCTGCGGTGGAGGCTGCGGCTCGACCGATAGCACCACCGGCGCTGGGGCAGCGAAGGTCTCGACTGAGAAGGAGAACAACCCACCTCAAGCAAGGTTAGAGGTTGGGCAGGGAAGATGTGGGCTGGGAATGGAGGATTGGGAGAGTGTGTTGTCTGAGTCATCAGGTCAAGATAATTCCATTTTGAAATTGATTATGGGAGACATTGAGGACCCTTCTGTGGGATTGACCAAGCTTTTGCAGGGTGGAAGCGGCTCTCAGGATGTTGAGTTCAATGGGGTTGGAGTGGGTTTTAGTTTGGTGGATCAAAGTTCTGTGCTCGATCCCATTCCCAGTGTCAACTTTATGAGCAGCACTGACCCTTCTGGTCCTGGGAATTGTTCCGACTTCCCTTTCAATTCCCACAGTAATGTTAGCTCCAATATTTCCAGAGTTGGTTCTGGTGTGAATCCGCCAAACCCTGGGTTCCTTGATTCGGCTAGAAATCTCTCACCAGTTTCACTCCCTCAGGGTGTTTTTCACCCACATCAACAACAACATCCACCAATAGAGCCTCTGGATGAGAAGCTGCAAGTTCTCAATCCCCAGTTTATTTTGAACCAAAATCAAACTCAGTTTATGGCAAACCCAGGTTCGATTTTGCCTTTGACTTATGCTCAGTTGCAAGAACATCATCAGCTTCTCCCACAGCCTCCGGCCAAACGCCTGAATTGTGGCCCGAATTATCAGGTTCCTAAGGCACCCTTTTTGGACTCTGGCCAAGAGCTGTTACTACGGAGGCAGCAACAGCAGCTTCAACTGCTCCCTCACCATCTGCTTCAGAGGCCATCCATGGTGGTGGCCCCAAAGCAGAAAATGGCGAGCCCCAGCGGTGAAGATTTGGCAACCCACCAGCTTCAACAGGCTATTACTGAACAGCTTTTCAAGACTGCAGAGCTGATCGATGCCGGTAATCTGGAACTCGCGCACGGGATATTGGCGCGGCTCAATCACCAACTTTCCCCCTTTGGGAAGCCTTTTCAGAGGGCTGCTTTTTATTTCAAAGAGGCCTTGCAATTAGGACTTCATTCAAATGCCAACAACAGTTCTATGACCTTCTCACCCACTGGCCTTCTGCTCAAAATTGGTGCTTACAAATCATTCTCAGAAATCTCCCCAGTTCTGCAGTTCGCCAATTTCACTTGTAATCAAGCACTGCTTGAAGCTGTGGAAGGGTTTGATCGCATTCACATAATAGATTTTGATATTGGGTTTGGTGGGCAGTGGTCTTCTTTCATGCAAGAGTTAGCACTGAGAAATGGAGGTGCACCTGAACTCAGGATCACAGCATTTGTGTCACCCTCCCACCATGATGAAATTGAGCTCAGTTTCACTCAGGAGAATTTGAAGCAATATGCTGGCGAGATAAACATGTCCTTTGAGCTTGAGATTTTGAGCTTTGAATCTTTAAATTCTGCTTCCTGGCCCCAGCCACTTCGTGATTGTGAAGCTGTAGTGGTTAACATGCCTATTGGCTCATTCTCAAGCTACCCATCATATCTTCCTTTGGCCCTTCGCTTTGTGAAGCAGCTCATGCCAAAACTTGTGGTTACATTGGATAGAAGTTGTGATCGAACTGATGCACCATTTCCTCAGCATCTGATTTTTGCACTTCAATCTTATTCGGGGCTGCTTGAATCACTTGATGCTGTTAATGTTCACCCAGATGTCCTTCAGATGATTGAGAAGTATTATCTTCAACCAGCAATGGAGAAGCTTGTTTTGGGCCGACATGGTTTTCAGGAAAGAATACTTTCTTGGAAAAACCTTCTCTTGTCATCTGGGTTTTCACCATTGACCTTTAGTAACTTTACAGAATCTCAAGCAGAGTGTTTGGTGCAGAGGACTCCGGGTAAAGGATTCCATGTTGAGAAAAGACATTCTTCCCTGGTTCTTTGCTGGCAAAGGAAGGATCTCATCTCAGTTTCAACCTGGAGATGCTGACGAGAGCCATTTTGCACCTTTGAACTACCAATTAATTTTTAAATTCAAAGGTGCTTTACAACTTACTGCTTTTTATGATCTTTCTTGCTTCAATTTGCCTTGGCCATGGTTCTATGCTAATGAACTGTTTTTAGGATTTATTTTTCAGTAAAGCAAGTGAACATATTAATTAGCAACTGAATGCCAATTTATGAGTTCTGATATTTAGTGTATTTCTATAATATGAGCATTTTATTTATGCATTTTGCCCCATTTTCATTGCCTAAAGTGATGGACTATTCTTGTATGCTTGACAAGTAACACTAATTATCCTGTAAAGTTGAGGCTTTGTTTGATCCTTGATAAAGTCTCTCTTTCTGTCTATAGCACATGCTACTAGCTCAATTTGCTCTATGAAACTACTCATGTAGTTGAAGATAGCTCATGAACAGAACCCTATATTATTCACTGTGAATTCTTCTGTTAGTTTGGTAGTTTGCAAAATTTCCATTTGATATACATTTTGTCTGCATACCCTTTCCCCTAGAAGAATTCATATTGAGCCAGGTTTTTTATGAATACTTATTGTGGTTGCTTAATACTGATCTGATCACCTCTTGATCACAACTTAGTTATGAACCGACTGGTCTTGATATTTTAAGCAGAAAGGAAGGAATAAGTAATCTGCACAAACCCACTCTGATATTAGTGTTTCTATTCTACATTTCATAGCATTGACACTTTCCATTTGCACTTGCATCATTACCCTTATGTCTCGTTAAGAGCCTGCAACTTCAATCAAATGCCTTAATTTGTTTATTATTACTTAGTAAATCTGCACAAAGAAGTCATAGTTAATTGCCATTTGTCACGGCTGATCTCAGGAGATTGAAAATTACTCTAGATACTAGCGTAGTGTTTGGTTGCGGCAATACTTTTGGATCATCTTTTCTCTCTCATATAACGATGGAAAGAGTGAGGATCCCAAATCTATGCTAAAATCTAATTGAAAATGAATCTGATCTAAAATTCTGTAACTGCTGGAGTTTTGAATTCCTTGTTATTTTTACTTTTCCCATTTTGATTCGTTTGCTCTTATGAATAATTACGAAGGATACCCTGAATTTTTTTTTTGTAGGATCGTGTCACCTAAATTCTCTCAAACACATGTATCTATAGGGTATAACTAATCTTCATTTTATAATTCTCCTATGGTCAATCATAATGGGTTAAGTAAGTTGCTGGATTCATTACTCTTTTATAACCATTATTAGTATTATGATTATGATTATTATTGTTAATAATAATATTATTATTATATATGTACGCCGCTGAATATTTAAGACATTGTGTATCATTTTATTTGGGCATGCCAACGCTTGTATTATAAATTTATAATAATACTTTGAACTAGAAGTTGTTGGTCTAATTGTTTTTTAATGAATCCCCTAATGAAATCACATGGGTCTAGTGTGACTGGACCCCACTTGAAATTAGTTTAAACTCTTCATTTAACTATGCTTTCATCAAACACAATCATAATATTTAATGATTGAGGCCATGTTGTTGCATGAGAGAGATGTTTGGCTTCTCACTGTGATTATAATTATTCTTGTCTTTAGTTTTTTTGATAAAAAAAAGAATGACAAACACGTCATTTTCCTGGACAATAAGGTACTTTGCTAGCCCAGAACAGATTTGCAAAATGCATTTTTTTAATACTATAATTAATTTTCAGTACTGTGATATAACCGAATATGGTACTTGTTATGGGGCATTACTTGTTTTTCTTAAGCAGGTTGCAAATATTTAAACTATGGCTCTCAAATAGAAGATGAATACTCATTTTGTTAGCTATGTGGTCCTTCTGAGTGTCCCACGTAAAATAAATAAATAAAAGAAAATGGAGAGGACCACCCTTCAATCTTGGGCAAGTCATCACTATAATAATTAAAAAGGGGAATGGTGGTGGTGGGTTCCTTTATCAATTTTGTTTCTTTCTTTCGTTCTTATTTATTTATTTTTTAAGTAAAAGAAACATGGTGGATAATTAAAAGAGTGGTACATGAATAAAAAGAAATATGGATAATGACATGAAAGGAGAATAAAAGGAGAGATGGCAATAGGGAAGAGTTATTCAAGGATTCGTTACATAAAGTTTGAAAGGAAAAAAGAAATATTACGCTGAGTTTTTTTTATAACGGATATTAAAGTAGATTCAATAATAAAAGGTTAATCTTTTATTTTAATTTTAACTTTGCTAAGGGTCTGGCTTTCAAAAGAACAAAAGTTTTGTTATGAGATCTCTTGAATTTTAAAGGTTCTATTTAGTTTGTTAAAAATTTGGTTTTGCGTTATGGTGTCAATGTTGACAACGTCACATTTTTTGGTAGTTTGTTACATATCATTAAGTTGAAATAATGAGTATGATAAATGCAAGAATTGACTAATTTAATTCAATATGTGCACTTAAGTGGTTAAAGTGAAAATTTTAAATTTAGGAAATTAAACTATAAAAATAGAATGAGGCGCACAAATTTTTAATTTAACAAAAAATAATTCAATGTCAAAATAAATTTATGTTTTCACTTAATATATTTTCACTTTTATGTCACGAGCTAAAAATATTCATGTTTAAGATGATTTTGGGGAGATAAAAATTAAATATCAGTATATTTTGATCTTATTTTTATTTATATTTGGATTTTATTGTTAATTTATTTTTAGTGATTTTTATTTTAGATTCAATTTTTATTATTTTTTATTATGCTTTTACGTTTTTTTTTTTTCTAGGAAAACTAGTCCCACCGCACGGGTTTTGTTTTTCTTTTGTTAAATTTAGATTATAAAAATAATTTGATTTGTTATATTTAAATTATGAAAATAGATGTATAATTTGTAGCTATAACAATCAAATCATATATTTAATAATGTAAAAAAAACTAAATGACAAAATAAATTATACTTAAGATATTTTAAGGTTATGGTTTTAAATGAAGGTGTAGTTGATTGTAGAAAATGGTTGAACAGAGCTTTAAACATCTAATAAATTGTCTAGTAGTTTAATAGATTGTCTAGTATGATAGTCTAGCAAATTGTCAAAAAGTAAGAATTAAAACAAAAACAATAACAAAAGTAATAAGAGATGAACAAATTCAATCAAGTACAGATTACGTTGAATTCCTTGAGCAATTGGTTAAGAGCTCTTACTAACCAATTGATTATAACAAATATTCTTACATCTTCAAGTTACAACAAATATTTACACCTCTCCAAGTGATAAGTGCCAAATATTCTTAATTTTCATATCAAATTAGGCATAAAAAAAATGGATTGCATGTAAAATATCATGAAAAAGATGCCTTTTATACAAGAATCATGCTTGACCCAAAAGGAGATAAAGGAATGCATTAATTGAAGCATACTTGTAGGAAAATGAAGAAAACTGCAACAAAACAAAGGAGTAGTAGAATGACCAATTCCCTCAGCGTAGGCATCCAGCGCTAAGCGTATTGGAAACAAAGAACAATGAAATAATGAATATCTAATGAGTTGAGCATCAAGGAAAGCATTGAGCGTCGAGGAATGCGCTAAGTGAATCTAAGCTAGAGAATAATCTCATTTGCAGAGTTTGGGAAGCTGAATGAATTCAAGAGGCACTGAGAGAAAATATTCCTTCAAATGCAAGAAAGTCTAAATTCGCTTAGGTTTGGCTTTGTCTCTAATCCAGATCGTAAAAGGTTTCTTTAAGACTAGGAAAAATCCAAATTGCTTGAGTTTAGCTTGAAGCAGATTCAAAGCCAAAAGGTTTCTTCATGCTTAAGAAAGATGATTTCGTTGAGTCAAAATTGAAGCGAAACCTCATATTTCGCTAAGCCCATCATATGCTTTGAGCCAAAATCTTTCTTCAAAGTGAAGAAAGCCAATCCCCTGAGCAGATCAGCTTGATGCTGAGCAGAAGGCTGATTTTAAGGGACTTCTCACTAAAATTCTATAAATAGAGAGGTTTTGATACTTCATTTGGAGGTTGAAACGTATGTGTACTAAAGGCAGGAGAAAACAACCTCAACTGCCAAGCAACAATTAAGGCTCCTTGTCCTTTGTTACAAGTTGCTCATGCATGAGTTTCTGTGTAAGCTTTATCATGAGTAACTAAATTTATCTTGTTGAGATTGGATAACAAAATAATATTTCTTAAGTTTTTATTTATTTATTTATGAATGCTTGTTTGAATTTAGTTCTTATGATTTGATTGAATGATTGATGCTTGATATGTAAGGAATCACCATTTCTGATTTTAGAACTTGGATGTTGTTGGGAAACATGTTTATTTTCTAAACTATTTATCAACCAAGTATGTCAGTGTATGGGAACGCAATTGAGTATTTGGCTTGAACTGTTCCATCTTAATGCAGAAGCAAGCTAATTGTAAGTCAAGGAATTGATCATGATAGTCTTTTGTTCTAGATAACCATGATTAAGAGATTAACTTGGTTTGACCATAAGGAATAGTGAACTTGAAGAACAAAGCATTTATAAGTAACAACAACAAAAGAGATTTACAAAGTGATTCAATCCCAACATTTGTTCTGAATATCTAAAATTCTCCTTTTTGCACCTAGTTTTAATCTCACTACTAATATTATCAATATTTCTTTTTATTATATCTATTACATATCTCATATGCACCCATAAATCATCATATTTTTGTTAAGACTTTAGATGATCCAGTCAATCTCAGAGGATCCCTTAACTTACTACATGATCTCATGATAACAGACTCTAAGTATGTATTGATGATAACATAAAACTATAAAGATGTGACAATATTAAGATTAAGAGAGAAGTTACCAACACAATAGATGTTGTCCAAGAAAGAAAAAGATGATGTTACCCAAGTATTTAACACTATCAAATACTATATATCCATGACAAATGATGACAATAGTAAACATAGTCTTAGTTGAAAACGTCAGATGAAGTCAAATAGACTCGCTAGACAAAGCACATAGAAGAATTCATAAAGTAAGGCTAAGCAAAACAAAAGACAAACGATGAGCAAATGATGAAAGAATTATACGAAGGTCTCACATACATGGTAGACGATCTCTACAGAAGAACTCAATTGACCAAGCTCAATACATAAGTATTAGAGAGAGCTAACCCTTAAGTTCTAGATGATGAAAGCTTTGCAATGCGTCAGACGTTGATCAAGTCATCATGGCAGACTTTCACACGTTGAACAATCATTTGACAGATAAGTTTCCATACTCATTAGTTTAATTACTTACATGATCAAATGCTTATCAAATTTTTTCTAAACTCATTTTGATATTGAGAATTCATTGAAAATGAATTAAATCAAAATGAACCGTTCAAATCAAGAATAGAATGTGTTTGCAAATTAATTTGAAATATAGGGCACAACTGATTTTATGAAAATACATTTGCTTTAATGTTTCAAGGAAGAAATAGAATTCCCTGGGTGATTATAAATTGAATAGCTATACACTAATGATTAACCTTTGATTATATGAAGAAAGTTTTTGTATACTCAGTGCTTGAACAAGAAAGGTTTTGAAAAACAGAGTATATGGTTGATTATGTATTAAAGAGCTTTTCGAATTATATTATATAAAGCACATTAAATCTAACTTTTCTCAAATGTTTTAATTTGAGTTAAATCTAGAATATCTTGATAATGCTTTTGAATTAATATATGAGAATAGAAAGACTTGATAATTCATATTTATTCAAAGATATTGTTTTTTAGTGATACTCATGCTTTAATATAAAGATTATATTAATTACTAATATTCACGAAAGGTTTCTAAATGTGTTTTAGGAACATACAGACGCATACAAAGTCAATAATAGAGTTTCCATACTCAGCGTCTGATTAAGGAGATCATGAAGTTGATGAACGAGATTTGTGCAATCAAGCATTATCATTTGTTAAATTCTCACACACGATTTTTTTTTCTTTTGTTAAATTTAGATTATAAAAATAAATATTTAATATATTTTGATTATGAAATCTAATATAAAATGTGTTTTAGAAACATACAGACGCGTACAAAGCCAATATTTAGAGTTTCCATACTCAAAATCTGATTAAGGAGATCATGAAGTTGATGAACGAGATTTGTGCAATCAAGCATTATCATTTGTTAAATTCTCACACATGTTTTTTTTTTCTTTTGTTAAATTTAGATTATAAAAATAAATATTTAATATATTTGGATTATGAAATCTAATATAAAATGTATGATAATTATATTTATGGATTATATATTTTTTTAAGTTATTCCTGATGTATAATTTGTAGTTATAACAATCAAATCATACATTTAATAATGTGAAAGAAAGGACTAAATAACAAAATAAAATTATCTGTAAGATATTTTAAGGTTATGGTTTTAAATGAAGGTGCACTTGACTCTAGAAAGGGGTTGAATAGTGTCTTAAACATCTAACAAATCGTCTAGTAGGATTGTTTAATAAATCATCTAGTAGGATCGTCTAACAAATTTTCAAACAGTAAGAATTAAAACACAAACAACAACAAAAGTAATAAGAGATCAACACAAAATTTATCCTAGTTCATCCAAATTCAGGCTACGTCCAGTCCCCTTAAAAATGCTTAAGAGCTTTCACTAAAAAACTAGTTATTACAAGTATTCTCACCTCTTCAGGTTACAATGAGTATTTACACCTCTTTATACCTTCTTAACCTCCTTCTAAGATTAAGAACTCACAAGAAAAACAAAGAATAATACAAAGAAAAACTCACACTAATATAACTTCACAAAGTGAAGAATTACAAAGATTTCACACTCAACCCAAAAGACAAAATGCTTTAACAACTAGTTTAGACGCTCACTGTAGCTCTTGTATTTTGAACAAGATCGTGAATAGCTTAAATCTAGGTACACTTGACTCCATAAGGGGGAGGGGGTTGAATGGAGCCTAAACTTCAATTGTTTTTTTTTTTATCAAACATGATAAAACAAGGATAAGGGATAGAGAAAAATATGTACAAAGATTTATACTTGTTCACTTGTCTCATCTTGTGAGTGTTTGGGAAGCTCTCAAGTGGCGACATTCTTGCACTTATCTTGGATCAATCACCTTCCAAGTGGTGTGTTCTTCCCTTCCATGGCTTCAACCACATAAGTTCTTCTTGCTTTCACCTTCCATTCCAATTCCGCACCATGTTTTCCATTCTATTCGGTTTAGTTGTTGTGTTCTTCATTTCAATCGATTGATTTGTGTTGTTTTTCAATTCTAATCGGTTCAATTTCCTTATATTGTGATTCTATTTGGTTCAATATGTTGATCTTGTTCTTCTCTTGATTTCTGCATCATAATCTAGTTCCTTTGCTTGTTCTTGTTTTCTTTCCAATCAATTGTTTTGTAAGGAGATGACACTCATGTTCATGAGTTTGGTTCATCATTTGAAAGGAATTGAACTCCATTGATGTTTCCTTAAGCCTCCTTGTTTGTGCCGCACCTTGTCTTCATCATTCATCACTTATAATTGTGTTTTTACCTTTGGTCTTTGGAAATGAACCTTCACATCTACTTAACACTTGTTAAGTTAATGTCCAGTGGGGATTTTCCTTAGACTCCACCTAAATTGCTTAAAGAATTTGATCCTAATTCTAAGAAAGTTTCACCAAATTAGTGAATCTAAAATCAACTCACATCATGCCAAAGAAATTCAACAACAAGTTGAGGACTTAATAGCTAAGGGGTGGGTACAAGATAGCATGAGTGATGCAAGCCAAGACCACATAAAGATGACCAAGGATTCTATATATAAAGGGTCATCTCAACAAATAAAAGAAGACTTCACATCAAGAAGAAAGGGCCATATTCCAAAGCACTTAAAATTCTTCTTACTAGTCTTATTAAAAAGTAGAACATTTTGGGTTCTCTTGAAAATCCAAAAATAGTCGTATAAATAAATCTTTGTAAATGCTCTTGTATAAATTTGTAAATAATATAGAAATAAGCCTTAGGAGTATGCCAAATAGGAAAACCAAAAGATACCTCTAATTTGTAAGGCATTATAGGCACATTTTGTAAGAAAAAGTGGAAGAAGTGACTTTTCCTTGTCCTTTCTCTCTTAGGCACCAGAAGGAGCTAGAAGAGTGACTTTTCCCACTCCTTCTCCCTTGTAACATGTCCAGCCCTCCTTATTATAAATAGGGGGCTTTGGTTCATAATAATACAAGTCGAAATTTAGAAGTAAAGAAATTATCTTGAAATTGAGAGAGAGTGAGTTTGTGAGACTTGTCTCTTCTTCTCCTCCATGTCTTATCTTGTGAGCTTTGGAGACTCTCAAGTGGCGGCACCTCCCACTCATCTTGGAAGAACCACCCTCCAAGTGGCATGAAGCACATCTCCAAGAGACTACAACCACATAAGTAATTTCAATTCATCTTCCAAAAATACCCATTTGTATTCTACTTGTTTGTTTTCAATTCTATTCGGTTCATTCTCTTCCTTGTGATGTCCTCTTTCATTTGATGTGTTGTTCTTCCATTTTAATTGGTGAAAACATGTTGTTTTAATCTGTTTTTGGTTCGGCTTCCACCTTTACCCATTTCTATGTTGAGTTCTTGAATTTCCATTAGTGGGTTTTGTTCTTGTTGTGTTTCTATCACTAGTTTCAATTCTTGTTGTGTTCTTATCTTTAATCTTGTGTTCTTGAACTGTTTTTGTGTTGTTACTGCACTTTGGTTTCTGTTCTTGATATTACCCATTTGGGTTTATGTCTTGTTCATCATAAAAGTCACATAAACATGTGTTTTTCTCTTGGACCTCTAGAAATGAACCTTCACATCTACTTAGCACTTGCTAAGTTAATGTCCAGTGGGGATTTTCTCTAGGTGACTCACCATAATTGCCATAAGAATCTTGATACAATTCTTCATAAAGTGTTACAAATTAAATAAAGATGAATTCAACTCACATCAATGAGCCCATGTGCTATGCCTGTAATCCTTGTCCCTAAAAAGGATGGGTCATGGAGGATGTGTACGGATTGTCGCGCTATAAACAACATAACCATCAAATATAGGCATCCCATTCCTAGGTTAGATGACTTGTTGGATGAATTACATGGGTCTCAAATATTCACCAAAATTGATCTTAAGAGTGGTTATAACCAAATTCGGATTAAACTGGGGGATGACTGGAAAACCGCTTTTAAGACCAAATTTGGTTTATATGAGTGGTTAGTCATGCCTTTTGGCTTGACTAATGCTCCAAGTACCTTCATGTGACTCATGCATCATGCCTTAAGACCATTCATTGGAAAGTTTGTGGTGGTTTACTTTGATGATATCCTCATATATAGCTTGTCTTTAGAAGATCATGAGAAGCATGTTAGGGAAGTTCTAAGAACCCGTATGAAGGAGAAGTTATATGCTAATCTTGCTAAATGTTTCTTTGCATTAGATCATATAGACTTCCTAGGGTTTGTCGTAAGTTATAAAGGGGTGCATGTTGATAAAGAAAAGGTTCAGCAATTTAATATTGGCCAACACCCACCAATGTTAATGAGGTACGAAGCTTTCATGGACTTGCTAGTTTTTATAGGCGGGTTGTGAAAGACTTCAGTACCATTGTCGAACCTCTCAATGCAATAGTAAAGAAGGATGTGATTTTTAAATGGGGACATGAACAAGAAAAGGATTTTGTAACTTTGAAGGACAAATTGACTAAGGCCTCCATTTTAGCCCTTCCTAACTTTGCTAAGACATTTGAGATAGAGTGTGATGCCTCTAATATAGGCATTGGGGCTGTCCTCCTTCAAGTGGGCCACCCCATAGCTTATTTTAGTGAGAAACTCAAAGGGAGTCATATCAATTATTCCACTCACAATAAAGAACTTTATGCTCTTGTTAGAGCTTTGCAAAATTGGCAACATTTATTTTTTTCCAAAGGAATTTGTGATCCATAGTAATCATGAGTCCTTTAAATATTTGAAAGGCCAAAGCAAGCCTAATAAGAGACATGCTAAGTGGGTGGAGTTTATTGAACAGTTACCTTATGTGATCAAACACAAACAAGGTAAAATTAATGTGGTTGCTGATGCTCTTTCAAGAAGATATACCTTGTTAAATGTTTTGGATGTTCAATACTTAGGTTTTGATCACATAAAGGAACTCTATCATGATGACCTTGACTTCTCTCTTATCTTTCAAGAAGATATACCTTGTTAAATGTTTTGGATGTTCAATACTTAGGTTTTGATCACATAAAGGAACTCTATCATGATGACCTTGACTTCTCTCTTATCTATCAAGAGTGTTCCAAAGGAGGACACAAAGACTTTTTCTTACATAATGGTTTTCTTTTCAAAGGAAAAAGGCTTTATGTTCCCCATGGATCTTTAAGACAATCTCTTGTTAGAGAGGCTCATGAGGGCGGGCTTATGGGACACTTTGGGGTAGCTAAGACTTTAGAAACATTGCATGAACATTTCTTTTGGCCTCACATGCGAAAATCCGTACATAACTTTGGTGATAAATGCATAGCATGTAGGAAGGCTAAATCTAAAGTGCAACCCCATGGTTTATATACCCCTCTTACTATCCCAACAATGCCTTGGGTAGATATTTCTATAGATTTTATCTTAAGTCTTCCTAAGACATCAATGGGTAAGGATTCTATCTTTGTGATAGTGAACCGCTTTTCTAAAATGGCTCACTTTATTCCATGCCTCAATGTGGATGATGCTTGTTTTATTGAAAATCTCTTCTTTAAGGAAGTTGTTCGTTTGCATGGACTTCCTAGAAGTATTGTATCCGACAGGGATTCTAAGTTCTTAAGTCACTTTTGGAGGACTTTGTGGGGAAAACTTGGTACAAAACTTTTGTTTTCTACTACTTGCCACCCCCAAAATGATGGTCAAACTGAGGTGGTTAATAGAACTTTGGGTCAAATGTTAAGATGCTTTATTCCTGGGAATCCAAGGATAAGGGAAAATTTACTACCTCATTGAATTTGCCTATAATAGAGTAGTAAATTCTACCACTGCCCATTCTCCTTTTGAGGTTGTTCATGGGTTCAATCCCCTTACACCTCTAGATCTTCTTCCAATTCCTGTACTTGATGAGGTTTTATGCAAGGATGGTTTTGAAAAAGCTTCTTTTATTAAAGACTTGCATAACCACATCAAGTTGCAAATTGAGAAGAAGGTTGGCAAGTATGTTGAACTTGCCAACAAAAGGCACAAGACATTAATCTTTGAACCCGACAATTGGGTTTGGCTACACTTGAGAAAGGATAGATTTCCTACTCAAAGGAAGTCCAAACTTATGCCTCACAGTGATGGTCCTTTTCAGGTCATCAAGAGGATTAATGATAATGCCTATGAGTTAGATATGCCTGATACATACCTTGGTAGTAATTCTTTTAATATCAGTGATCTAACTCCTTTTTCTGTAGGTCTTCCAAATTCGTGGACGAATTCTCTCCAACTCGGGGAGCATGATGAAGACCAAGTAGAGGAGGCGCCTGAGGTACAAGCCCAAGAAGCCCAAGCCCAAGTGGGGGCCCAAGCCTAACCCATGAGCTCAACATTCTTCATGCCTCAAAGGATTACTAGGAGCAAGGCTAAGGCTTTGGGAGATGAGCATCAATGGATGTCTCTTTTTGTAATTTCTTTTGAGTAGTTTTTAGTAGAACATAAAAGGAAGGTGTAGATATTGAAATAAGGGGTGTCAATGTACAAAGATAAGTCACACCTTCCATGTGACATAAAAAGAAGGTGTAGGTATAGATTTAGGAGGTGCCAAAGTAAGAAACCAAGTCACACCTCCCTTGTGACTTGGAATAGGCGCCGAATTCAAATGTGTTTCATTTGAATTTTCCCACTTTAATTTCAGCCCTCTCACACTATAAATAGAGGTGCTATGCTCATGTAAAATTACATTGAATTTGAAGTAAAGTTACTATATACAAATTGTGTGTGAGTTGTGAGAATTGTTTCTCCTAGCCTTGTCTCATCTTGTGAGTGTTTGGGAAGCTCTTAAGTGGCGGCGTTCTTGCACTTATCTTGGATCAATCACCTTCCAAGTGGTGTGTTCTTCCCTTCCATGGCTTCAACCACATAAGTTTTTCTTGCTTTCACTTTCCATTTCCATTTCCGCACCATATAATCATTTTCAATCGGTTGATTTGCTTTGTTCTTCAATTCAATCGGTTCATTTGTGTTCTTTGTCAATTTTAATAAGTTCATTTGTCTTGTTTTGTGATTCTATTCAGTTGAATATATTATTCTTTTGTTTTCTTTAATTTTCGCATTGTTTTGTTGTTCATTTGCTTGTTCTTGTTTCCTTTCCATTCAATTGTTGTGTAAGGAGATGACACTCATGTTCATGAGTTTGGTTCATCATTTGGAAGGCATTGAACTCCATTGATGTTTCCTTAAGCCTCCTTGTTTTTGCCGCACCTTGTCTTCATCATTCATCACCTGTACTTGTGTTTTTCCTTTGGTGTTTGGAAATGAACCTTCATATCTACTTAACACTTGTTAAGTTAATGTCCAATATGAATTTTCCTTAGACTTCTCACCTTAAATTGCTTAAAAATCTTGATCCTAATTCTAAGAAAGTGTCACCAAATTAATGAATCTAAAATCAACTCACATCACTACGTCTAGTCACCTTAAGCTCCCCGCTTAAGAGCCTTAAGTATTATACTCCTCTCCAAGTAACAAGTATTATCCACCTCTTCAGGTACACAAGTATTCTCCGCATCTCCCGACAAAGTATTAAACACCTCCCAAGGAGCAAGTATTGAGAACATCTTCAGGAAGCTAGTCTTAATCTACCTTGAGATCAAGACCTCTTAACACTACAAGAAAACTATTAAATAGTAACCAAATTTAAAGACCAAAAATAATTAGTCACTATATTGACTAAATTAGATACTATTTTAAAGACTAAAAAATAATTGGTATCTAAAGTGATTTCTATTGTTAATAAAAATTTATAAAATGGTTTCTAAATTGGTATCTAAATTAGTTACCTAGGTTTTATTTACTAATAATTTAGATTCTAAATTAGTCTCTAAAAGACTAATAGAGACTAATTTAGAACATGAAGAAGTAAGTAGCTAAAATCTTGGTAGCTAATGGTTAGATACCAATATATAAATTATTTTTAAAATTTTTATTAATAAAAGAAACTACTTTAGATACTAATAATTTTTTTAGTTTATAAAAGGGTCTCTAATCTAGTCAAATAGTAACTAATTATTTTGGCATCTAAAATTACTTTCTATTTAATGATTTTCTTGTAGTGTAGCAAGTGAGAAAAAAACTATCTAGCATAGAGAAGACAGTGAAAGCTCATAGGGTAATCTTCACACAGTGAAGGATTTACAATTTGGCTCACTCCAACGAGTGCTCTAAACAACATATATAAAGTATTCTCTTAGAAGACTATACACACTAAAACAATGAACGCTTAATCGGTTGTGGTAATCTTGTATACTCGTATTCTCTTGTTTTTCTTCATCATCTTTAAGGTCTTTATATAGACTTCAGGTTGTGATTGTTAAAGCATTGATTCTTCCCTTTGTTCACATAGTAGTTGGATGCTGGATAAGGAAAACTTTGCTCTTGATTGATTCTTTTGCGTCTTGGAATTTAATTATATTAGAATTGTTTCTACTTTCAGTTCTAATGTGAATGTTGATTCATTAATATTCATCATATTCATCATGTTGGATGCTGAATATGGAAATTCTTGCTTTAATTATATTCTCTGCATCTTTAAGCATATGAAATAATTTGAATTGTTTCTTTTATCATCTCTAATGTGAACGTTAACCCTTTAATTCATATGATTGATTCTTCAATCATATCTTTCTCACTTGCTTCGTTGTAATTACCTTGGATGTTGAATATGAAAATAATTGCTTTGTCATTTACTATGTGTCTCTCATTTTTTAATATCTTCTTTTACTTGTGATTATTGGGAACATTGATATAATTTATCTGATTGTCCTTGAATCACGTTTCCTCTGCGTGAATTTCATTCTTCACTTTGTCACGTACTTGTTCTTTCAATAACTTCTTTAACAAGCTCATCACGAACGTGTACTGACCCATTATATCAAATGTTGAATTAGGAAAGTTCTTATTTGAGTCTTTAATGCTATTTCTCAGTTGTATTATTCTCAATTGTATCTCTTTTGAGATTCTCTTTTTTCTTCTTTATTTGCAGAAACTTTAAAGTCTTCAATTTATTCTCATGAATCTCACTCTACAATAACTTCTTGATGCCCGATGGATGCTCAATAAGGAAACTTGTGCACTTTCTCCTTTGCGTCTTGATGGTTCTTAAAATCACATTTAAAAACCTTTGTGTTTTGTAGTGATATTAATATTTTAAATATGTTAGAGCAAATATATCATTGAATAATAATCTCTTAATATCTTTAGAAATTATCAATACATTCCATTTTTAGATATTAATTCAAACAATATCAATATATTCAAGTTTAGAATAAATCTTTCACAGTTTAATTTCTCTTGAATATATTCCAAAAAACATGTTTCGAAAAACCTTTAAAAATATAAGGCACATGTTTTCAAACATAGATTTGGATATCCATTTAAGGACAGTTATTGATGGAGGACCATCCAAGCTACCATATACAAGAATAAAGATAGAAAAATTGTTTGTATAAATAGTAGAATAGTCATGTATAGGACTTGTATTTTAAACTATATTAATTTGTAAATAAATCAAAGAAACTCTAGAAACCCTCACTTGTCATACAAGCAAGCACTACAAAAAAACATGTATGTGGTGACAGTTATTTTTGTATAACCTAGCATTTATAACCGCCACATATGTAATATGTGACGGTATCGCGTACCGCCAGAATTCTTGCCGCCACAAAGTTTAATGTGGCGGTCAACTGAGAACCGTTGTAGTAGACATCATATAATGCATTGTATAAAGTGGCGGTTTTAAGCGTGTAATTTATGTCAGTTATAAATGTCATAATTTTAAAACTAGTATACCAATCTAAGCGTAAATTGTGACAGTTATAAACGCCACTTAATACGGTATAGTATGACATTTATAATAACCTTTATCACTGTCATAATTCAAATATTAAATACTTATATTTATTTTTAATATTTATAATAATTTATTTAATTCTATTTTATAATTTGATTTCATAATATTATTTAATTTCATATTATAATTAAATTTCTATACACAGTTAAGTTTCATAATATAATTAAATTATAATATAAACTAATTTCATAATATAATTAAAATTGATAAATATAATAATTAAAAGATGACTTCATTCATTCATTCATTTAAAGAACAAAGTTGAAAATGTCAAAATAATCCAAACTACAAGTAAATTAAAATGATAACATTAAATTGTCAAAATAACAATTATATCATATTTGAACATATTACAAGTCAAGTCTTAGTCCTAATTTGTCTTTCTGCCTCCACTTAATCCTATAATATTTTAGTTTGGTGATGGAGCACTACTTCCAATATCTGATGCCTGGAATAAATAAAAATATGTTTAAAGTTAATTTTCAAGTTAAAAAACAAGTTAAAATTCATAAGTTTTTTTCTAGATAAAATTGAAGCAATGATCAATATTTTGAAGCCAAAACAACATGTTAACATCAAACAATTGTACCAAAAACAAATCAACAATTTCAACTTACAGATAGGAACCAAAAAATAATTTCAACACAGTTGCAGATTTAGGAACCTAATAGCAATTTCAACATAATTGCGAATTTTAAAACTAAATAACTATTTCTACACAATTAGAATTTAAGAACCAAATAGCAAAATAATTTAAAACTAATTTAAAAAGGTACATGGTGGAATTAGGAATCTATCTTCACACTAACTGGAAGGCTTGTAACATCAATGACGATAGGCTTTTCATGACACCAATAACTAAATTGGGCAACAAAGGTTTAATGATATTTTCAAATATTTTTCACAAGGCATGTAGAATACAAATGAGTTAAATGTAGACCAAATTTACTCAGCTAACTAAACTCCCAAGAAATTAGATGAAAATAAAATTTCAACATAGTTGTAGATTTTAAAACTAAATAACTATTTCAACATAATTACAATTTAAGAACCAAATAGCAAAATAATTTAAAACTAATTTAAAAAGGTACATGGTGGAATTAGGAATCTATCTTCACACTAACGGGAAGGCTTGTAACATCAATGACGAAAGGCTTTTCATGACACCAATAACTAAATTGGGGCAACAAAGGTTTAATGATATTTTCAAGTATTTTTCACAAGGCATGTAGAATACAAATGAGTTAAATGTAGACCAAATTTACTTAGCTAACTAAACTCCCAAGAAATTAGATGAAAATAAAATAACATTTTAACCAAAAACGATTCTACTATCCTCTTCTTCATCTTTGGTTGGATCCAATATACGTAATCAAGGAATAGGTAATCATCAAATTTTTTTTTTTTGGAACTATAGGAAATCAGGGTCCAATAATTTTATGATTGTGACCTTTTCTGGTCCATGAAATATGGGTTGATAATTTTCATGGTGAGTGATGTTCAAAATTGCAGGCATTCAATACAATAATTGTAGGTAAAATAAATGTGAAATGGATGGGTTTTGAAAAAAGTAGTTTATGGATTATTTGAAATGTAAAATGGGCTTAATAGATAGTTTTACCAAATATATCATTTCAAATCTTATTTTCTAGTTTTATTAAATATATTCTAAAAGTGTAGTTGATTTGAAGCGGTTTATTTTTATAAAGTGATTAAAATAGCTTGGGAAAATAAAATAAAAACATCTAAAATGAGCATATATCAAATAAGAGTATTATAATCAAAATAATATGTTATAAAATAATCAAAATAACTTATAAACTACTAGAATAACTTAGTCTAGAAATTCAATTATGTGATTTTGTGTTGCTAGTTGTAATCAATCAATGTTTGTCATCTACACAAATTTGAGGGGTTGATCTGTACATGGAAGACATGTTTACATGGTAGTCTCCTTTAACAAAGAAAATTTATGCGACGTATTTGATCTAGGGTCTAAATAGCAGCAACATTGATTATGGAATGGGGCACTTGCAACACTTATCTAACATTTTCTATTAAAAACATGCTCTTTATTTTTCCATTGCAGAATTTTATTTTTAGTTTAATTTGAAAAAAAAAATGTAATTCACCACTCTAGGATAAGATACTTACATGACCTATTTTTATGAAAACCACTATTATCTCCTACAATTGTCTTTACCTTGATTCTCTTCTTGTGCTTCTTTTCGTTGATGTTGTATTCAACATTTGTGTGTAAAGAGCAATCATATGCATCTAATAAATTTTTACTTTATAAAAAAGAGGAAAAAAAGTAATCATGTGTGATTGTGAAGATCTGATATCACATCCTGATGTTTTGCCTTAGAACTTAGAGAAAGTTGGGTGCGACCATTAGCAAAGTACAAATTATTGAACACAAAAAATCAAATTGTTGAGAAGAGTGAGTGGCAAATAAATACATAATTAGTACAAAATCTTACAAGTATCAATGATGCAGCAACTATGGAGCTGCCAGCCAAGGTGTTTCAATAAGCAAGCTAATGTTGCTTCACTTCCTACTACTGCTTCACTTCCACTATAAATATTTCCTTTGCCTGTCATGATGGACAATTGTAAGCATGCAAGTACTACTAATTAACAATTACATCATACTTATAAAGCACGATATTCAACAATAGTATATTATCCCTCCATTTCTTCACTTCACAAATTATAAATGCAGAGTGATTCAATTTCTAAAACAGATAAAAAACATCTTTATCTTTAAATCCTAAACATTGTATTAATAAATAATTTTGAACGTAATTTATAAAAAAATCTTTTATTGTAAGAAAACAAGTGTTAGAATATATGGCCTTAAACAAGAGGGGGGTGAATTGTTTATGAAAGATTTTCGCAAACTTTGAAGGTACAATGAAACTTAGTGCAGAATAGCAGATCAAGGAATCAAGTTAGCTAAAAATACAAATTGTTTTAAGAGAAAAAAAAAATCGGTTGTTTCTTCGAAACAATCGGTTGTTTATATCAATAGATATTCAAAACAACTTAAAACAGCAATTAAAGGAGTTAGGGATGAGAGAAAAGCACACAAACAGTTTTATACTGGTTCACCCTACTCACAAGGGCTACATCCAGTTCCCAGAAAACCACTGGGTTCCACTATGCAATCAATCACAAATTACACACACCACACGCCAAAGTTGTGACCTTGAACTCCTCAAGAAACACACTACCTTTGGCAAACCACAACACAGAATTCAGAACCCCTCTAAATCTGCACTTACAACCTTTTACAGAAATACAATAATCAAGGAAGAGAGAACAAGATACACTGGGAGTTACAAAGCTTCAAGATCAGAAATACAACCCAGTCCTATTCCACACTTGAAAATCCAAAACTTGAATGAATCTTGAAAACACTTAGTCAAATTTGCACTGTGATTTCTCAAAATTGTTTTCTTACTTTTTAGGAGTGTCTAACCACTTTATATAAACCAACAAAGTGGTCAAAACATTGTAAAACAGGAGCACATTCAATTAGAAATCATTTAATAAAGATTCAATCAAAAACACAAAGTTGTTAGGATTTTCAAACAAACAACCGATTGTTTTATCGAGACAATCGATTGTTTTGGCTTTGACAGCTTAGTCAACCAAGCCAAATAGTTTTCAACCTTTCGCAAAAACTTCTAAGTATAAAAAAATTAGTTGTTTCGACAAAACAACAAGTTGTTTTTCACTTAGTTGAAAAACATTCCATTTTAAAAAGGCTTTCAATTCAAACTTGTTTTGGATTCAAACAAGGTGTGAATTACATAAACTTCTATCCCTATTCCCCCTCATACACAATAGTAACTCCAGCCATCATCAAACACAAGGATTTGGATTCCATAAAGCTCTTGATCATCCTTGATCAACAACAAGAACATTAAAAACCCTAAACAATTACAAGAAGAATTAGTCAAAGCATGCAAACAAACCACTACCCTTTTCCTTTTCCTACTCTACTCAAGATGCTAAAAAATTCCCTCCTTGTTTTGACTTAAAATATTCATTCCTCTTTCATCAGAAAGTAAGTAAATATTTAAACCTTACACCAAGAAGAACTAATACACTTAAAAACAGAAATTAAACTTGATAAGAAAATAAAACTTGAAAAGACAAGGCATAAGAATAAGACAAATAAAATGTATCTGCTAGTAGAAGTGAACTAATAACTCCACAATATTGAAGAGTAATATTAATTAAAGAAGTAGGGATTGACACAGTAGGAAGTGTGAAGAAAAAATTCAAATGCACGACCATATTCACTGACATGTACCTATAAAAAGGAAAATTGATCAGTTGCTTCCTTGAGAATGTCTTTACTCTTGGATTAGAAAATTATTACTCAAATTAGGAAATAAAAAGGCAAATCGGTAAACCAGTGTGAAATTAAAATTTTAAAAAAATAATGAAAAAAAAATGATTATTGCCTACCTTAAGAAATTAGATTCCATAAATAGGTAAAAACACATAGAATACCAGTCATTATTTTAGTTAAAAACCCGAGGAAATGAAATAATTCTGCATACTGCAATCAACATTAAATTTTATTTAGATGCCAGGTTTGCAGAAAAAACCCTACTACCCCTACATTCCATAGGCGTTCACAACAAATTCAGCAAATGAAAATATTAATATATTAAATTGAAAACAAGGCTTCATACAATCACTCTCAAGTATACATGCGCATATGGAATTTCTGACTACTAGTCCATGCTTTCAAAAGGTTTTAGGATTTGTCCAATCCAAACTAAATAACTTTGAAATGATTAGTCAAATGTAATTTGAGATGGTGGATTGCTAGAATCTTCCACTCCCTTCCTTATTCTGGTCCTTAACATAACTCAAAGAAAAAGATGATTTCTAAGATTAGCTCAAGATGCTTTGCTTTTTGGTAAAATGGGAACATTAACTTAACAATGACAGGTTAACAAATTGACATAGTATAACAGATGAAATTGCTCGTATATATATTATAAAAAAATTGTGTATCATGCTAATAGAATTATTAGTGTCTATTTACACAGAGAGAGCATGAATTCATATATTACAAGAATAAGCATATTGACTCACATCAACAACCCCAAAAATCATATAAGCCCCAAAATTATTGTTACTATTAATCGTAGGGAGAGTGAAAATACTTCAGGATTGGTTAGGGTTTTAACAGACAAATGAAATCATTGTTACCTCTTCCTTCCAAGGTTTGTGTTCGTCTTCCACGATCTCTACTTCACCACTGCCATTTTGAAAACAATGGAAACTACGGCGCACCATTGAAGACACAAAGAAAGAAAATCATAAACAAATTAAAATGGGAGGGACAATGAATGAGAGGGAGTGTGAAATAAAAGCAAAATTCCTTAAGGATTTCACCAACCAACCACCAAAAACTCTCGTTAACGAGTTGCAACTGTGAGGAGGAAGAGAGAAAATGAGAGCAAGAGTGAAATGCGAGCTCTGTGCGAGGAAAACTGAAATTAAATGGCACAATGCAAATTTGGTAAAGTTACTTTAAGCATCACGTGTCGCATGCGAATTTGTGGCCATTGATGGACAACAAATCATTGGAAACCTTATGAATAGTGGGGTCTCCTTCGTCCTTGTTGGGACAGAGCGGTCTCATCCTCACAATAACCTACAACAAAGGCAAGAAGAGAGAAATTGGAGTTTGATAGAAGGGATTGGAAATTGATAAGTCGAAAACACTAATAGGAGAAACCAACCTTGATGCCGAAATTGGACGGTGCGAGGAGTGAATCGTCGGTTAGGACATCAGCGACAGTGGCGAGCTTGCGCTTTAGAGTGTTGGAAGAGGGTGGTCTCAGGGGCAAGGGGCTCTTGAACTTAGCGGGGGAAGGGACAGCGAGATTGGGATTGGAGGGAAGGTCATTCTCTTTGGAGGGTTTATACTTGCGAAAGGGGCGAGGTTTAGCAGAGTTAGGAGAGGGGGTTGGAAAATTTTGGAGGATGGAACGAGAGAATAGGATTTTGAAAAATCAAAATTTTGAGTAAGTGTGGGAAATGAAATTTTATGGGAGGGAAATAAAGTAAAATGTGCCTATAATGCCTTCCAATTAGAGGTATCTTTTGGTTTTCCTCTTTGGCATACTCCTAAGGCTTATTTCTATATTATTTACAAATTTATACAAGAGTATTTACAAAGATTTATTTATACTACTATTTTTGGATTTTCAAGAGAACCCCAAATGTTCTACTTTTTTAAGAAGACTAGTAAGAAGAATTTTAAGTGCTTTGGAATATGGCCATTTCTTCTTGATGTGAAGTCTTCTTTTATTTGTTGAGATGACCCTTTATATATAGCATCCTTGGTCATCTTTATGTGGTCTTGGCTTGCATCACCAATTATCCAAGTAGATGACCAAGGACACAAGCAATAATTCAAACTGTGATTAGTCATCTCAGTGTACAAAGCCAAACCCCACCAAACCTCGAGAGAGCATCAACAGAAGAAGAACCATATATAAACTAGAATATCAAAAGTTCTTCCTTCTTGTCTTTCCAAAAGAGAAGTTATGTAAATAAGTTGAGCTCACTTTGGGGGTCTAAATAGAAGAATAAACTAGAGTAGGGTGTGCTTAGTAATTTGGGCTTGTGCCAAACCCACCTTTCATGACAAGTGCTTCTAGATTTAGGGTTTCTTTGACTTGCCTTCTAGAAGGCTTCTCACAAATGACACCCATACCCTTCTATCTTGTTTTCCAAGACACTCTCTCCTATAAATAAAGTGTCTTGCCTCATGTATTTCACACTTAAATTTTGAATATAAAAGAGACTTTGCTTGAGTGATTAGTGAGCTTTGTCTCCTAAGTTGTTCTTGGGTCTTATCTTGAGAGTAGTGCACCTCAAGTGGCGGCTCCTCACCACTCATCTTGGAATTCCCTCACCCACCAAGTGGCGTGATTCCTTGCTCCATTTTCCATAAACTTTCTTCATCTCTTCATCTTTTTCCTTTCTTATTTGCACCATTTCCATTTCTTTTTATGTTCTTGTGTTTTTCCTTTCTTATTTGGTTTCCATATTGTTTCTTTCCATTATATGTTCTTTAATTCTGCACCTCTTCGTCATCAACACCATATAATTGTGTTTTTCTCTTTGCCTCTAGAAGTGAACCTTCACACTTACTTAACCACTTGGTTAAGTTTGTGTCCAGTGGGGATCTTCTTTGGGTTCTTACCTTAAATTGTTAATCTCAAAAATCATAAACAGAAGAGTAACCTCTAAAATGTGTCCATCTAAAATCAACTCACAACATGTGGTATTCAGAGCATGGTTATTTTGTGCTTAATTGCTTTGAGTTGATTTCTACCTTTAAAATTCTAGCACATTTAAAATTTTCTTTTATCTTCCAGCAATTTAAATCCCGCTTTACAATTCAGCACCTTTCAATTTAGTCTTTAAATTCCTTGTCATTTACAATTACGCCTTTTTTATTCATTAAGCACTTTAAATTCTGCTTCTGAATTTTTTTGTGTGATTTTTTTTTCCTCACATCTTTTGCTTCAGTCTTATGTTATTAGTGTTCTAGGAGTCTTAAATCCATTCTGCTTATTTTAATTTTTAATGGTGAAGAACTAAAAAATCAATTAGAATTTGTTTGAGTAGAAGTTGATTTAGTTCCAAACAAAGAATTCAAGTGATCATATGAATTGAATCCCAATCTATTTGTGAAAATTAAAAGTGAATTAAAATATGCATGCCAAGATTATGGACATTTTTATTCCATAAAACAAAAGCAAAAAAAAAAAAAAGAAGAAAAAGAGCAAAGTTAGGACAATTCACTTTTCAAGTTCAAAATTACTAAAAAAAGAGGATTCTTTTTATGTGGCAAATTGTTTTCATATTTGTGGAATTTATCCTTCTTGCTTTTACAATTTCTAAGAAAATAAAAACTTCATAGTTAAAAGTTAAAGTAAGTTTCTTTAAGTCTTTTTAAGTGCTTTTCTTGTTTGTCTTCTCTAAGTTTTGTCATTATCTTACTTCCATTTTGGTTTAGCTTTCTTTCTTTCAACTTTTCTTGCTTGTCTTCAAATGTTTCTTAAGTTTTGTTAGGGGTTCTTTGGTGAGCAAGTGTTAAGTGCTTTGACCTCTTTGACTTGAAGTGTTGCTACCAAGTGTAGACCTTTTGGAAAAATTGCAAAAACCTTTCTTGAGTGAAGTTAACCTTTTTTTTTTCATCCTTACTAAAAAGCTAAGTGATACACGTGAGTGAGTGCATTAATTGTTATTTTCACTAATTGTTTGCTTTCTTTTGTGCAATATCATGTATAATTTATCTTCAGGGGAATCTTCTAAACCACAATCTCCTCAAAAGACACGTCTTTTGGGAGAGCTTGAGGATTTCAAAAGGAGCTTGGCCCACAAAGAAGAGGATATGCGGCAACTAGTGGAAAGAATGCAAAGGCTAGAGGAGGCTCAAGAGAGACAAGTTAGAAAAAGGAGATGGGAGCCTAGAAGACCTACTAGAAAATACATGCACCATGGAAGTCAAGAAGAAGAACAAGATTGGAGAGTGCACAATCTGGAAGAAAGGCGTCATCAACACCAACAACCAAATAATTCTTTTCCTATTGTAAAGTTACTTAGTTTTAGTGGGATAGTGACCCAAATGTATATTCAGAATGGGAAGCTAAAGTACAACAAATCTTTAATGTGTATGAGGTCGAAGAGGACCAAAATTTAAGTTAGCTTCCCTAGAGTGTTTAGACTATGCCATGTAGTGGTGGCATCAAATTGTAATGTACATTGGGCTAAACAAGAGGCCAACCGTGGTCTCTTGGAGTGATTTAAAGTTATGCATGCGTGCGCGGTTTGTTCCTCCTCATTATAGGAAGGAACTCTCGTTGAAGCTCCAATGACTTCATCAAGGACCTAGGAGTGTAGATGAATACTTCAAAGATTTAGAAGTAACTTTGACAAAGATTAATATGCATGAAAATGAAGAGTCAAAGATTGCTAGATTTGTGAGTGGATTAAGAAGAGAAATTCAAAATGTTGTAGAACTTTATGAGTATACATTTTTAGAAAAATTGGTTTACCTAGCCATCAAGGTTGAATCACAACTATTAAAGAAAACATCTTTCAAACATACTCATAATGATGGCTTCTATAACATATCTTGGAAGGGTAAAAATAAATTTTCAAAACAAGATAATCCTTCCAATTCCTCTAAAGAATCCACCCCACAAACTTCTAAAGACAATCCTTCTCCTTCTAGGACTAAATCGCCAAACAAAACCTCAAGTACAAAATGCTTTAAATGTTTAGGTTTCGACCATATCGCTGCAAATTGCCCTAACAAAAGAACCATGATGGTAAAAGGGGGAATAGTAGTAAGTGACAATAGTGATCAATCTTCTAGGTCTAACTCCCCTACCCCTTCAAAAACCCCTAGTGAAAATGAATGTGAAAAACCTTGTGAAGGTGACTTATTGGTGGTAAGGCGAATGTTGGGAACAATTCCAAAACCTTTGGATGAAACCCAAAGAGAAAATATTTTCCGCACCTGCTGCCTTATCAACAACAAGTTATGTTCCATGATAATAGATGGGGGTAGTTGTGCTAATGTGGCAAGTATAAGAGTAGTGGGGAAGCTTGAATTACTCACTATCTCTCACACAAAGCCCTATAAAATACAATGGCTTAGTGAAGAAGGTGAAATCATGGTTAATAAACAAGTCCTCATAACTTTTGCTATAGGAAAGTATAAAGATGAGGTTTTATGTGATGTTATGCCAATGGAAGCAACACATATTTTATTGGGAAGGCTTGGGCAATATGATAGACAAGTTTTACATGATGGCCATACCAATAAAATGCCTGTCAACTTCCAAGGGCATAAGGTTATCTTAAAACCTCTCTCTCCCAAAGAAGTTCATGAGGACCAAATAAAAATGAAAACCAAAAGAAAAAATGAAAAAGGAGAGGAAAGTAAAACATGTTTCTTCATCGCATCTCACATAATCAAAACAATAATGTTGACCCATACAAAACTAACTGCGCTTCCTAGGAATACTTATTCCTTCCTTTTTTCATTACCAAAACATTCTAAATAATTGACATCTTTGATAAAGAAGTTTAGGGATGATCTTCAAAAATCTCCTAAAGCTTCTCACCTTCTAAGAGGATTATCACAAACAAATCCTTTCTACCTTAGACATTCTCTATAAACATGTCTTGTATCTAGAATTCAACCATATGAACTCCCAAAGCTTAATGAACATAAGTTTACTTCACATTCCATATCTTGCAATATCTTATATGTGAACAAACTAACTATGTTATTTGCAGGAGTTCTAAATTCGAGGTCGATTTTTTCCAACTTGGGGGGCATGATACAACCCAATTAGCCAAACAGATGACCAAGGACACAAGTGACAATTCACACTGTGATCAATCATCTCAGTAAACAAAGTCAAACCCCACCAAACCTCAAGAGAGCATCAACAGAAGAAGAACCAGATATAAACTAGAATATCAAAGGTTCTTCCTTCTTGTCTTTCCAAAAGAAAAGTTATGTAAATAAATTGGGCTTACTTTGGGGGTCCAAATAGAAGAATAAACTAGAGTAGGTTGTGCTTAGTAATTTGAGTAGGATGTGCTTAGTAATTTGAGTAGGGTGTGCTTAGTAATTTAGGCTTGTGCCAAACCCATCTTTCATGACAAGTGCTTCTAGGTTTAAGGTTTCTTTGACCTACCTTCTAGAAGGTTTATCACAAATGACACCCATACCCTTCTATCTTATTCTCTAAGACACTCTCTCCTATAAATAGAGTGTCTTGCCTCATGTATTTCACACTTAAATTTTGAATAGAAAAGAAACTCTGCTTGAGTGATTAGTGAGCTTTGTCTCCTAAATTGTTCTTGGGTCTTATCTTGAGAGTAGTGCACCTCAAGTGGCGGCTCCTCATCACTCATCTTGGAATTCCCTCACCCTCCAAGTGGCGTAATTCCTTGCTCCATTTCCCATAAGCTTTCTTCATCTCTTCATCTTTTTCCTTTCTTATTTGTGCCATTTCCATTCCTTTTTATGTTCTTGTATTTTCCTTTCTTATTTGGTTTCCATCTTATTTCTTTCCATTATATTTTCTTTAATTCTGCACCTCTTCATCATCAACACCATATAATTGTGTTTTTCTCTTTGCCCTCTAGAAGTGAACCTTCACACTTACTTAGCCACTTGGTTAAGTTCCTGTCCAGTGAGGATCTTCTTTGGGTTCTCACCTTAAATTGTTAATCTAAAAAATCATAATCAAAAGAGTAATCTCTAAAATGTGTCAATCTAAAATCGACTCGCATATTATGATTAATTGTGTTTATTTTAAAATTATATTATTTGTTGAACATTTAACTTGTTGTCTCTCATAAGATCTAAACTAAGTTGTTTTAATTAATGGTCAGTTTCAATTGTAAATTGTACAATGTATTATGGAACGGAGACATATTTTAAATACTTAGTCTTTTTAATGATAGTATCTGGAGGAGGATAAATTTAATATTAGACATGGTTGGTATGGGTGTAGGGATATTATGGGGGTGTATGAAGAGTCCACATTTGTGTTGAGACCATTAATGCTATTGTTAAATGCATCGTGGTTTTCAGTTGTAAGATGAATTTGTCTAAAGAATTTTCTTGCTTTCATGAGAATTTGTAATAGGTTATCCAAAGAACAACTCTGTTAAAGTTCAAACTAAGATACTGGGAGATAATATGTTGGAGAAGTGCTTTCATCACAAAATCTAGTTAATATGCAGGTTTGATGTTCTAGTTTTTTAATGAAACTTTGTTTAATTTAGTGACTAAATTGAGACTGGCCCTTTGATTTGCTGAAATATGGATAGATTTGAGCATTTAAATATGTTTTCTTGTTATTATAAAGGTGAGCTTGAATTTCTTTGTTGAAGAGTTTTTAGAGGTAGGAGAGAATGCAAATAGTAGCAAATATGACAGATAAATCTAGTATAAAAGATTGGTATGAACAATGTTATGAATTATATATTATTTACATTTAATTCTTAGAAGTTAAAATGTAATATGAGATGTTTGATTCATTTGTTTTGAATTGGAATAGAGTTTGCAAAAGTACAGTTCATACAAAAAGTGAAATATACTTTTGAAATCCAAATAAAAACAAGAATAAGAATTATGAATTGAAATATGAAGATAAAGTCAATTTTTGTATAATGAAGAACAATTAAATTGGATGTTGGAAATGAAAATGTATCTGAAAGATGTATTAAACAGATAACCAAGTAAGGATGTTAATGACTACGTATATAGTTTCCAGAGATAGAAAGAACTTTTCATAAAAGAAAAAACTATAAATGGTACTAATCATCCATTACATTCTCATTTTGAATCAAATTTTGAAAATGTAGGTGATAGAATTTGAAGGAAATTGGTTGTACCAAATGTCACAATAATGATGATATTCCTTTTGCTTTAAAAATTGGACCAATTCACTTGTTGCAAAGATTTTGTGGCCTTGCATATGAGGATCCTCATAAGTATTTGAACGATTTTCATATAGTTTGCTCAACCATGAGATCTTAAGGAGTAATAGAGGACCATATTAAGCTTAAATAAATTCTTTCCATTCAACTACATGAGGGAGTCAAAGATTGGTTGTACTATTTACCAACTGGATCAATCACTGGGTTGGAGAGTTTGAATAAATTGTTTTTGGAGAAATATATTCCAGCTTCAAGGGCTAGTTTCAGAAGAAAGGAGATTTCTGACATTAGGCAACTAGATAGAGAAAACTTATGTGAGTATTTGGAAAGATTTAAAAGTCTATATGAAATTTTTCGTTACCTTTGATAGTTGTCCTTTTTTTGTCAAATTAAAATCATCCAACATAGATCGTCTAATTAGTGTCAAACCGTCTAACATTAGAGAAATGATAGTATAATTGTGGTTGGATGACCCCAAGTCATTTCCCAACGAATTCAATAGTGAAATCAGTAAATCGATGTTTAGAATCTATCTACAAAAAAGAAAAGTTATCAATAAAAATAAAAATAAATAAATAAAAGGGGGTTGAGTTCATTGTGCAGAAAAATAGAGATTATGAAATAGTAAAAAATGTAGGTTGACTCCCAAGTTCGTCAACTAATGAATTCTTCACAGGTTATCAAAATATTATCACCCGTCAATTCTCATAGAAGGTTAAACTAAATCAAACATGTGTTAATCAAATTCAACCAAATATTTTCAGCAAAACATGTGTTTAGTAATGTATTCAATACCCCACTTGTATCCATGTGTTGTCTTTACTCATGGGATGTTTCTCTCCTTTCTCTTGAATCATGCAAACTAACTAAGATACCAAAGTTTAAAACAAGGAAGACTCTCAGTCATGCATTCAAGTACAACCTCTCAAAAAACCCAGATTTTCAGGAGATTAGAAGATTAAAACAATTACTACAAAGAATTGAAAAATGAAACTTTTATTGATTAGAACCTAAAAAATCAATGGAAAATTACAAAGGAATAAACCAAAAGGGTTTTAGCCTTCCATGCGGAGGCAATAACAAGAATAATACAAAGAGAAAATAAAACTAGGTTAGAGTGTGTTGCATATGATGCTTTCTCCATTCTTCCTTTGAAGTCTCTTTTATAATCTTCCTTTCGCTGCAAAAAAATTGGATTTGAAATCTGCCTCATGATATTGTTTTACATTTATCAGATGTTTCCTTTCCTGTTTCAAATTATTAAGCAGATATCTTTATTCCCAATCAATCTCAAATTTTATTCTTGCTCTTCTTCCAGATATATTGTTTCCAATTTTTCTTCATATCTGTGCATTGTGAGAGATATTGTAGAAGATTTTCTTGAATAATATCTTCAAATTATATTTGCTCTATTTTTTAAAAGTTTCGCAAAGGAGTTTTAATTGCAGGATTTTAAGAGAATGTCCTTGCAAAAGATTTGCTTTCAATTCTTATTCTAAGATATTTGTATATTTAATTCTCTAATTCTTTATCTCAAATTTCATTTCTTGGTTTGTTTAAAAAAAAAAAGCAACTTGGGTTAAAAGCACATAATTAACAGAAATAACAGTTAAGGCCCAAATAAACTCAATTAAAAGAATATTAATTAAAATAGTGGATTCATCCATGATTACAATCCAAGAATCTATGATTAAAGCTATTAAGTGTGAATAGAATATATGTTCATCAAATACCTCCAAATTTATCTTTTTGCACTGCTGGACAAAACACTTTATGAACTCAAAAATAAAAAATAAAAATAGTAATAAATAACGAAAGGAATACAACAATTTCTAAGAACAAATAATGGCAAGCATGACATAAATTCAAGAAATAAAAATCAAGACAAATGTGAATGGAAATTCCTATATTTTAATACACAAGCAGGTAATTTAAATCAAAGTTTGAATCAAGAATGATAGAACTTTCATTAGACACTATCCAACTCTCAAGTGTTTAGGGTTTGTATTTATAGTCAACACCCATGTTGACAAACACTACCATATGCTTAGCAAGACTGTAATATTCACGAAAATTAAAAAACATGCAATTAAATATGAAAAGGGTTGATAAGGGATGTAATGAGACCAAGGTAAAGGTGGGTAAAAGTGGAAAAAAAGGCTTAAAAACCATAGAAAAGAAATAAGCAATGGAGGATAGGTCTAAAAGAAGTGTAAATATCATGACAACTCAAGTCTTTTTTTTATTTAAGATATAATTATTTTTTCTTTTCTCATGGAGTAGGTCGTCTAACCAGTGTATTAGACGATCCACTCTTATTTTCTTTGTTTGATTTCCTTTTTGTTGTTCTATTCCCTTTTCTTTTCTTTTTCTCACTTTTTCGGTAATAAAGAGGTAAACTATGAAAAGGAGGTACACCCATACACTTATTCAAAAACCTATTCCTAAATAATTTCAAAATTCCCTTATTTTCTAAGGTAGGGGCAAACATGGTTTTTTCTGTTTTTGAACTTGTAATGATTGATAGAAAAAAAAATAAAAAAAATGCTATATGGTGAGGCTAAAAAGTATATTATCATAAAGGGTAGACTAGTATGGCTAGTGGCTCAAAATAAATAAAGAATGCCTTAATCATATCAGTTCATGCATGTAAATCACAGTTGCAAAATAAAGAATCAAACTAAGTTTTAGAGTATAAGCAGACATGAGTGAAAATACACTAAAAAGAGTATTAGAAGATCTATCAGAAAATCTATCAATCAATGCTTAAAAACTCACCAAGGACACTCTATCTTAACAGTCAACCCAAAATTTTTCATAACCAACTTATTTTTCAATTTTTAAGAAAATCCAAACAACAAAGATCAAGAAACCAAGATTTTCAAGAATTATGAAACATACGAGCCATTAGACAATCTTAGAAAGATGATTTATTTTATTTTGTTTAAACAAAAGCAAAAATAAACTCAAACAAAACAAATAAAAACAAATCCTAAACTATGATTCTCCTCCCCTACACTTAAATCACACATTGAGGCAAATGACAATATAAGTAATAAAAGAGTGAGAAAGAGTGGCTCCTTCATAAGCTTGAGGGAAAGGAAGAATTGTAGTTAATCTTTTCAACCATCTCCTCTGCAATATAAGCCGAGGGTCTTCATGTAGTGTGTCATAGAGATGATGGCTACTGGAAGGTTTGGCCAAGGCATGCAATACCTTGGTAAACTATGAAGCGAACATGTTATGATGAAGAAGCCTTGAAATAGTGGATGGAATCAAGGTGAGTATGGAGGGCGTGTGGAATGGTACAGGTGCTTCCATGGATGGGTGATAACATTGTGTTAAGCATAGATGGAAGATAGAAATTTATTCAGCATAGATTACTTAATATGGTTGGTTGTGTAAGGACCTGTAAAATTAAATTGGAATAAAAGTGTTATATTTAAATAATTTCAGAAGATGTCATTATTTAAAATACAAAGAGTTGGTAAATGAAGTTTCGTAGTAGTCGGACATCGGACGTCGCCCAAGGTCTGGGGTCAGCTGGTAGAGATCGGTCGGCTGGCATGTAGATCAAGAAGAGTAAAGGAAGAAAAGTGTAGCTACGAAGTCTTCTACGAGATCGCCGTTATTGAAGACGGAGGCGATCTCCGACTTCTCTGGGACATAATCGCCTGTTGCCTAGAGGAGACATGCCCGCCAATCGTCTAGGGCGTACGTGATCGACGGGAGTGCACGTAGTACGTGGTCAAGATACTGGATCAACCAGAGTGGGTTCCAACAACCACGCGTATCAAGGTGTGGGTTGAGCCTTAGATACGCTGTGCATGCGAAGCTCTATGCTTGAGCAGAAGAGATCACCCTTAGTGTTGCATGCATGGGCGCACGAAGAGTGGTGCTGATCTACTCGTGGAAATGTGAAGCTACCGACGTCACCGAGTCATGTGGAGATGATACTTTGGACGTAACATAGTGGAATGAAAAACCTTCGGGAAGGCGTGACGATTGTCGTCGGGTATCGCCAGGGCGCGAGGCGTGCGGGCATCGCCAGGGCGCAAGGCATGCGGGCATGGCCAGGGCGCGAGCCATGTGGACATCGGTCGTCCTCCAGGGAGAGACATCGGTGGTCCACCAGGATGAGACATCGGTTGTCTGCCAGGATGAGGAACCAGTCATCACCGGGATGAGGAACGTCAGTCATCGCCGGTCAGAGAGGCACATCGGTCGTCGTCCAGGATAAATCATCGGTGGAAGGTCATCGCGCGATATGTCATCGGTGGAAGGTTATCGCGCGAGAGGTCATCGGTGGAAGGTTATCGCGCGATGTCGAGTTTCACGCAGATAAAGTGGGACCCAGGCTCTCAGCATCAGACGTACTGCACGCGCGACATGTAGACAAAAAGGGTGGTTCAGAATAGTGACCTCAGAGTGTTAGCCTGCGCAGAGGCATACGTAGTCGTACTGTTCAGGGAAGCGCACACGCAACCTTTCCTGCAGAGTGGGTGGAGGCAGTGGCATTTCTGGGCAAGTTGATTTAGATTTAAAAGCTCACTTCTGAGAGGCAAAGAAGGGCTACGGTTCAAGAGTGACAGAGTGAGTGAGTGAGTTACCTTCATCATTCTCTTTTCTCTCCTTCACTCTGCCATTCAGGCCTTATCACGTCCCTGCTTAGCTATCGACGACTGCCATAGAGCACCTGGGAGGTTCTCTGCAAGTTCTCCAGATCAGAACGCTTAGGCAGAGGTCGAGCATCCTTAAGTTCGGTGGGTTAGAGCTAGAAGTGAGGTTTTACGCAAGTCCAGGTAAGGGAAGCTAGCCTTCATTTTCAATACAAGCCATAGATTAGCTGTTTCTGAAGTGAGGGCGATGTGGTCGCCGGTTTCGTTTTCATCTTCGTGAATGCTCTGTTCTATGTGTTTGGGCGACGTGGTCGCCGGTTTTAAATACAGACTTCGAAATATCTTGTTTTTGAACCAGATCGCCGGTTTTGGCGTTGTTTGCGAACTCCCTGTTGTTAGTGTTGCTTTGAAACTGTTTGAGATTTAAAGGTGGAATGCATGTAATACTCGAAAGTCTAAACCTTTGAAATGATTGTTGCTGTGATTTGAATCATTCCTTTGAGTGGTATGATGTTTTGAATGTCGTGAATGTGGGATCAAGGCATAGTATTTTCAGGAAAGGAAATACCGTGTAAGATCGTGTATAGGTGTATTGACTAGGGGCTTGTCTAGAAGGAGATATCCTGACTCTGCTGATATAATGGAATCACTTAGATGAAGTTATTCAGTTGTGGAGAGTCGGAGGAGGTTCATATGAATGGGCGAGTAGTGTGAAAAAGAACGAGCTCGGCCTGTTTTATGAATTAACCCTGTCATACCGGGAGAGTTAATGACATTGAGATTATATATGCGCATGGCTGTGTGGATTTCACAGTGGTATGGTATGACAGGTGCAGATCTCTGAGCCTGAGTCAACGCACGAGTCAATTCGGAAGTAGAGTCATGTGTCTATGCATTGTGAGTCAGTGGAAAGTCTGACGTGTGAATCTTGAATACTGAAAGTAGCAAATGGACACTTGACGAGTATGTGGAATATGGAAATGTTGATGGTTGTAATTGATATGGATCATGAATGGTGTGAAGTTTTATGTTTTTCTATTGATTTAAAGTTTTGAAACATCTAGCTTACCCTTTTATCTGGTATTGTGATTGTTTGCTTAAACCTGTGATGATCGTGTATTTTGCACGGGAGCAGACGAGGTTGCAGGTGGTAGAGTTCCTCAGTGAGTGATCGCCGGAAGGAGATCGCCCATTTATGTTTCTGTTAGGCGATCACCTTTTTCTGTCGTCTGATAGGAGATCGCCGTTTTCTGATAGGAGATCGCCCATCCTGTTGGGAGATCGCCTGTTTCTTTTTATTTTGCTGTATTTCGTTTACGTTTTTGGAAAACTGACCGACTTTGTATTAAACTCCCTGCGAGGAGAAAACTTCATTACATATATATACGATTATGTTCACTTCAATATTATCATTTTATCTCTATTTCATTCTATAATTATGAAAAGAATTTGGCGGGATGTTACAGGTTGTATTGGGATCTTCTAAGGGTGGTGGTATAAGGGTCGATAGTATAGCTAGGGTAGACAATCTAGTTGGGGTGGGAGATATTGTAAGTCAGTTGGTTCTACAGGTTGGTAGAGGATGTTTTCAAATGTTCCAACTATGATAAAAGGTGTAGCGAATTGATCTGAGTTGAATTCATCTTTATTTAATTTGTAACACGTTATGAAGAATTGGATCAAGATTCTTATGGCAATTATGATGAGTCACCTAGAAAAAATCCCCACTGGACATTAACTTAGCAAGTGCTAAGTAGATGTGAAGGTTCATTTCTAAAGGTCTAAGAGAAAAACACATGTTTATGTGACTTTTATGATGAACAAGACATAAACCAAAATGGGTCTTATCAAGAACAGAACCCAAAGTGCAGCAACAACACAAAAATAGTACAAGGAAACAAGAATTAAAACAAGAACACAACAAGAATTGAAACTAGTAATAGAAACACAACAAGAACAAAACCAACTAATGGAAATTCAAGAAAACATTATGAACATGGGTATTCATGGAAGCTGAACCAAAAACAGATTGAAACAACATGTTTTCACCGATTAAAATGGAAGAACAACACATCAAATGAAAAAGGACATCACAAGGAAGAGAATGAACCGAATAGAATTGAAAACAAACAAGTAGAACACAAATGGGTATTTTTGGAAGATGAATAGAAATGACTTATGTGGTTGTAGTCTCTTGGAGATATGCTTCATGCCACTTGGAGGGTGGTTCTTCCAAGATGAGTGGGAGGTGCCGCCACTTGAGAGTCTCCAAAGCTCACAAGATAAGACATGGAAGGAGGAAGAAGAGAACTAGTCTCACAACTCTCTCTCACAACAATTCTAGATAGTTTCTTTACTTCAACTTTTAACTTTTTTAATAAAGAACCAAGCACCCCTATTTATAATAAGGAGGGTTGGACATGTTACAAGGGAGAAGGAGTGGGAAGAGTCACTCTTCTAACTCCTTCTTTTTCCTACAAAATGTGCCTATAATGCCTTACAATTAGAGGTATCTTTTGGTTTTCCTCTTTGGCATACTCCTAAGGCTTATTTCTATATTATTTACAAATTTATACAAGAGTATTTACAAATATTTATTTATACTACTATTTTTGGATTTTCAAGAGAACCCAAAATGTTCTACTTTTTAAGAAGACTAGTAAGAAGAATTTTAAGTGCTTTGGAATATGGCCCTTTCTTCTTGATGTGAAGTCTTCTTTTATTTGTTGAGATGACCCTTTATATATAGCATCCTTGGTCATCTTTATGTAGTCTTGGCTTGCATCACGAATGGAGATGATGGAATGACTGATATGGGTTTCACCTTAAACAATGGAGTTTGTATTATTTGAAGCTTCAAGGATGGAAAATTAATATCATCTTCTTCTTCACTAGCAACATCTACTCAAATAAACAACCCATATACATCAATGCCTTCAAGAACATCTAGAGCAGTGTACATACTCCCAAGTTAGACAGTCCATCAATGTCTGGATCAAGAGTTATATATCGGTCATGAGGTGAATTAATCTCTTTATCAGTATAATCTGCAACCTATCTAATCATTTGATCGATTTGCTCTCCTATTTTTGTAATATCATGGTTAAGTTTTTGTTCTAATTCCATTAATTGTCTCATCATCTCCTCTAAAGATGGGTCTTCAAGATTATGAGGAATATTGTTAGTTTGTAAAAATTGTTGAAAGGGTGTTTGGCTTTCATCATAATAGTATTATTGATAATATGGTTGTTGTTGAGGTTGCTCATAAGATTGCTGACAATATAGATTATAATGTTGAGGCTACTGAAAGTTTGACTCATAAAACTGTTGAATATCTCAAGCTACTCAACTAAAGATGTTTGATGAAGACATAAGCCTTGAAGAGAAGATTGGCTGCCTCATGGAGAGTCTAGGTAGCTTAGTCTAGAGTTTGGTGTCTTCATTTATCCTTTATCTCAAGCATATGATGAAGGGTCCAAGCACAAAACCTTTTCAAAAGAGTTAAATTATTTTTAAATAACTAAAAGGTTTTTCAATCAATTAAAAGTGCTTTCAACTTGTTAAAATTTTTGTTTCTGAAACGATACAGCTTTTTCAATTGATTAAAACTGTTTTCAATTGGTTTAAATTTCTCTTACTTGAAAAGTACATTTTTTTAATTGATTATTTGAAGAAATAATCTGTTAAAATTTCTCTGATGAAGTTTATCTTTGAAATTATTTTTGAGTTAGTTTTGTTTCCATTTTCAGTCTCAACTACTCAAAATCTGTTTCAAATCTAACTAAGTGTATTTTGGAAAATCAACCTATTATTTCATTTTTCAACCAGTTATTTTCTTAATAGTTTTCACATCTGTTTTTGAATTTTGTTCTGTTTTAAATCTATAAAAGCAAGGCTTGGTTTCTGAATTGAATATCTCTATAATACACTTTTACATACTTGTTTTCAAAGCTAGAGAGAATTCTAAGTGAATTTGTTTTTTGGAGACTTTTTGAGTCTTTGTGAGTTCTTGGCGCTTTTATTTTCATCACTTGCTTGAGCTCAAAGGATTCACCAAAGTTTTGTTGTTTAGAGGTCCCTATTGTTAGAATTAGTGGCCTAAACAAGGGGGGTGAATTGTTTTCACAAGATTTTTGCAAAGTTTGGAAGTAGAGTGAAAAGTTCTGAAAAAATCAACCAATTGATTTTCTGTTCAACTTAATAAAAATTTTGTTTTAAGGTTATTTATAGAAAATTAACCAGTTGTTTTCACGAAACAACCAATTGTTTATACCAGGAGAATATGAAACCAAGTTAAAACTGTTTATAAGAGTAAACATAAAGAGAATCACACAAAAGGTTTACACTAGTTCACTCTTAACCAAGAGCTACATCCAGTCTTCAACTAACTACTGAGAATTCACTATGTAATCAAACCTAGATTGGAAAACACACACCAAGAGTGACGATTTTGAACCCTCAAGAACACAGACCACTCCTTGGCAACACCACAGTTTTCAAAAACACTTTCTGAAACTGCCTTACACCAAATCCAGAGCACTACAGTGTTCAAAGTGAAGGAAAAGAATACACCTGGGTTTTACAAAGTAGAAAAACAAAAGTATACGAAAATCCAGTCCTATTCCACACACTTGAGATGATCCAAAGCTCTTGAATTCTTGAAAAACGTTTTTAACAATCTCTCTTTCTTAGAGTCTTGAAAAGAATATCAAACAACCTTTATATAGACTCAATCAAAGTGGTCAAAGTTGTTAGATAAAAAACCAGAAGTAGTTGGAATCATTTAAAACCAGTTCAAAGCACTTAACAAAATTTTGTTATGAAAACAACAGGTTGTGATACAATCCAAGTAGCCAAGAAGATGACTAAGGACTCAAGAGACAATTCACACTGTGAGCAGTCATCTCAGCAATCAACACAAGACCCTATCAAATATCAGACGGACCTCACCAGAAGAAGAACTTGACATAGATCAGAACATCAAATGTTCTTTCTTCTGGTCTTCTTAGACAAAAACATGTTTGTAAATAATTTGGGCTCACTTTGGGGGTCCAAATAGATAAATAGGCTAGAGTAGGTTCACATAGCATAAAAAGGAGTGTACTTAGTGCAATGGGCTTGAACCAAACCCAATTTTTCAAGACAAGGCATCTAGGTTTAGGAAGGCTGACCTACCTTCTAAAAGACCTACCTAAGGGTGGTTTTGACCATGGTCAACCCCCCTTGGCCACCCCTCTCTTATTACCTTTCTGCCCTCCCCCATCTTGCTCACCAAGGCACCCCTTCCTATAAATAGGGTGCCTTGCCTCATGTATTCACACCTTGAATTTGAATAGTAAAGAAACTCTGCAGGAGTGATTTTGTAAGACTTGTGAGCTCATGTTGGGTCTTAGCTTGGGTGGGTAATATCTCAAGTGGCAGCTCTAGTTATCTGGGTCTTATCTTGGATGGGTAATATCTCAAGTGGCGGCTCTTACATCATTCATCTTGGAGTCCCTCTGCTCCAAGTGACGTGACTTCCTTTCTTTCCATAAGCTCTCTTCAACTCTTCCTCTTTTATCTTTATTTCTGCCATCCTCCATTCCATATATGTCTTCTTCTTATCTTTAATTGTTCTTTATTTTGTTCTTTTTCTTTATTTGTTCCTTGTCTCTAATTCCGCTGCATCACTTGTCACCTTATAATTGTCTTTTTCTCTTTGCCCTTCTGAAGTGCACCACACTTACTTAACCACTTAGTTAAGTTGGTGTCCAGTGGGAATCTTTTTAAGGTTCTCACCTTAAATTACTAAATCCAAAAATCCTAAACAAAAGTGCAACCAATAAAATGTGCTATCCTAAAATCAACTTACATCAGATTGTTTTCCAAAACAATTGATTGAAATAATTTGTTTGTTAAGGTTTAAAAAAAAACAACCAGTTGTTTTATTGAAATTACTGATTGTTTCTATTTGACAACAAAGACAAAATAAGCAAAGCTTTTCCAAATCATTTTGAAAACCACTAAGTATCAAACAACAGGTTGTTTCAACAATTCAACAGGTTGAAAAACTTGCCTTAGCCTCAAACCCTTGAGTAACAACTTTTTCAACTAGTTGATTTGAAAAACAACTGAATAAAAATTTCTCACCTTTTAAAAAAACACTTCTTTCAAAAGAGATAAAGATCAAATGAGCTTGTATCATTTCAAGAAGTGAATTAACAAGTTAAAAATTACTAGACAACACACACACATCAGTAGGGTCTTCAAGCTTTCCACATAGATTTGGAGACATCAAAGCATCTTGTTCAACAATCTCCCCTTATTTGATGACGACAAATCCTTGGTTTGTGATACAAGCCAACAAGGAGATGACCCAGGACTTAAATTACCATTCACACTATGAGAAGTCATCTCAACTGATGGAGATCAAATAGAAGGGGAAAGTGAGGAGAAAAGCCAAGAACCTCAAGGACAAGTTAGCTTAAAATCCTTCATACCTCAAAGGATCACAAGGAGCAAGGCTAGAGATTTGGGTAAAGAACATCAATTGTTTTCTCTTTTTGTAATTACCCATGTATAAACATTTGTAAATATTTGTAAATAAATATAGAAATAGCCTTAGGAATATTCCAAGGAGGAAAACCAAAGAAACCTCTAGTGTAAGGCATTGTTTGGGACGATTTTTTGTAAAAGAGTGAAAGAAATGACTCTTCCTACTCCTTTAGACTTAGGCACTAAGAAGGAGCTAGAAAGTGTCTCTTCCCACTCTCTCTCCTTTGTAAACACAACCGGTCCTCCTCTTTATAAATAGGAGTGCTTGGTTCTTAATGATACAAGTTGAAAATTGAAGTAAAGAAACTATCTAGAATTGTTGTGAGAGAGAGTTGTGAGACTACTTCTCTTCTTCCTCCTTCCATGTCTTCTCTTGTGAGCTTTGGAGACTCTCAAGTGGCGGCACCTCCCACTCATCTTGGAAGAACCACCCTCCAAGTGGCGTGAAACACATCTCCAAGAGACTACAACCACATAAGTCATTTATATTCATCTTCCAAAAATACCCATTTGTGTTATACTTGTTTGTTTTCAATTCTATTTGGTTCATTCTCTTCCTTGTGATGTCCTCTTTCATTTGATATGTTGTTCTTCCATTTTAATCTGTGAAAACATGTTGTTTCAATCTGTTTTTGGTTCAGCTTCCACCTTTACCCATTTCTATGTTGAGTTCTTGAATTTCCATTAGTGGGTTTTATTCTTGTTGTGTTTCTATCACTAGTTTCAATTTCTTGTTATGTTCTTATCTTTAATCTTTGTTTTTGTTTTGTTCTTGTGTTCTTATTACATATATGTTATTTTTCTTGATAATATCCATTCGGTTTTAATCCATAACCATCATAAAAGTCACCTAAACATGTGTTTTTCTCTTGGACCTTTAGAAATGAACCTTCACATCTACTTAGCACATGCTAAGTTAATGTCCAGTGGGGATTTTCTCTAGGTGACTCACCATAATTGCTCTAAGAATCTTGATCCAATGCTTCATAAAGTGTTACAAATTAAATAAAGATGAATTCAACTCACATCATCAACTTTCAAATGAAGACCCCACCAAGGATCTAACAAACCTCCCTAGAAGGAGAAATGGGCAAAGACCTGAACATCAAATGTTCTTTCTTCTGGTCTTCTTAAAAATAAAACATGTTGTAAATAATTTGGGCTCACTTTAAGGGTCCAAATAGCAATGATAGACTAGAATAGATGCTTATAGCATAATAAGGGGGTGTAGTTATCATTTTAGCTTGTACCTAGCCTTTAGGAAGGATTTTTCGACCTAGTTTCTAGAAGGAGAGCCTAAAGATGCAGTTTTGACCTTAGTCAACCCTCCTTGGCCGCCCCCCCCCCCCCCCCCCCCTAATTCCTATCCTACCCTTGTCCTTCTTGCCCACCAAGGCACCCATTCCTATAAATAAGGTGCCTTGCTCCATGTATTTAGAAGTTTATTTTGAATAGAGAAAGAAACTCTACTGGAGTGATTTTGTGAGTCTGAGTACTCTGGATTTATGGGTCTTATCTTAGGTGGATAGTATCCTACTGACCAGGCCCAACCTCTGAGGAGGCAGACTAGGAGCATGACACAAGACCTAAGGCAAAGTCAGGATTCTCTAACCTTGGCCTCAGCACTTAAATTGCCACAGAGGATCACGAGAAGTAGAGCACAGGCTTTGGGTGTTGAGCATCAGTTGGTTTCTTTATTTGTCATTTCAGTAGAATAGGTGACATTTAGCATTAAAGGGGAGGTGTGCTATCACTTTAGGCATTTTTGACCTATCTTCTAGAAGAATAGGATGATAGGTATGGAATTGACTATAGTCAACACCCTAGCCACACAACATTTGGTTCTTCCCATCCTATCCCTTAAGCTTGGCCTCCAAGGCTCCTTCAACTATAAATAAGGAGGCCTACCTCATGTATTCTCATGTTGAATTTTATAGAAGGAAAACTCTGCACATTTTGTGTGAGAATTGTGAGCTTTTAGCTTAGGTCTTATCTTGTGAGAGTATGAGCTCTTCAAGTGGCAGCCAACTTTCACTTATCTTGGAGGACCTCCATACTCCAAGTGGTGTGTTTCTCCCATTGCCATCGCCATAAGCCTCCTCTCTTTCATCTTGTTTCCATTTCCATTTATGCCTTTCTTTCCTAAAGTTTATGTTCTTGTTTTCCTCTTGTCTTCCATTCGGCTATCTTGTGTTTAATTTGTTTCCTTTCATGTTCCTCAATTTTTTGCACCATCATCATGCTCACCATATCATGTGTTTTCCTTTTTCCTTTGTGAAGTGAACCTTCACACTTACTTAACCACTTGGTTAAGTTCGTGTCCAGTGGAAATCTTCCTTAGGTTTCACCTTCTAAAAGTGCTAAAATCTCAATCTAAGTAAAGTGTCACCTAAAAAGAAAACATCTAAAATCAACTCACATCATATGGTTATCAAAGCTTAGGTTTTTTAGCTTAATTTCTTGAGTTGATTTTGACACTTTACATTCTTGCACTTTTAATTTCTTGCTTTTACCTTTCAAGCAATTTAATTTCCACCCTTACATTATTGTCTTTACATTCTTGCAATTTAGTTTTAACCTTTATTTTTCTTGCAATTTTTCATTCGGCCATTTTACCTTTCCCTAGCTTTGTTTCACTTTTGGATTGTTATTTTGTGTCTTTTTGTGTTATTGCCTTTTGCTTTGAGTCATATGTTCATTAGTGTTTCTAGGAGTCCTTGCTTTGATTCTACTTGCTTGCTTTTAATTTTGAAAGTTTAGAAGTATTTCGAAATTTGTTTTAGTAAGAGTAGATTTAAGTTCCAAACAAAAGATTTCAAGTGATCAATTATTTTGAAACCCAAACTTTTTATCCTTTTGCTTTAGAAATTTCTAAAAGAAAAAGTTTCTTTGTTAAAAGTTTAGTAAGTATCTTTGAGTCCTTTTTATGTGCCTTTTCTTGTTTGTCTTTCTTCAAAGTTTTGTCATATATCTCTCTCAACTTTTGGTTTAGCTTTTCTTGTTTAAGCTTTTCTTGCTTGTCTTTTGTTTTCCTCAAGTTTTGTTGTGGTTTCCTTTGAGATTAAGTGTTAAGGGCTTTGTCCTTTTTCATTTGAAGAGCTTTCCACCCCAAGAAAGACCTTTATGGAGTGAAACAAAATTTCTTTGAGTGCCTTGAGTGATTTATTCTTGTCTTTCACCAAAGTGACGCAAACTTGAGACTGTTTTTACTAACTTTTATTTCACTAATTGTTTGTCACTTGTGAATTATGGGTCATCTTTCTTCAGGAGAATCATTTAAGCATCAATCTCCCCAAAAGGCTTTCCTCATGGGAGAATTGGCGGCGGCAAAGAGGTCCTTGGCCCAAAAGGAGGACGAAATGAGACAAATGGAGGAAAGACTCCAAAGGCTAGAAATGGCTCAAGAAAGACAACCCGAAGGAAGGAGATGGGATCAAAGGAGAACGTCTAGGAGCTACCACCATTACGATAGCTAAGAAGAGGAAGAAGAATGGAGGTTGAACAATTTTGAGGAAAGGTTCCAACAAGCTTCAAGAATTTTCTTTCCCTTATGTAAAATTGCCTAGTTTTAGTGGGCAAAATGATCCCAATGTATATTTAGGATGGGAGGCTAAGGTAGAACAAATTTTTAATGTACATGAGGTCCAAGAGGACCAAAGGTTAAGTTAGCCTCCTTAGAATTTTTAGACTATGCCATGCAGTGGTGGCATAAAACTATAATGGACATTGGACTTAACAAGAGGCCAGTCGTGGTCTCTTGGGATGATTTAAAGGTTTGCATGCGTGCGCGATTTGTTCCTCTTCATTATTGGAAGGAACTCTTGTTGAAGCTCCAACGGCTTCAACAAGGACCAAAAAGTGTAGATGAATATCTTAAAGAGCTTGAAACGACGTTAACTAAAATTGATATGCATGAAAGTGAGGGGTCTAAAATGGCTAGATTTGTAAATGGTTTGAGGAGGGAAATCCAAGATATGGTAGAACTTTATAAGTATTCATCTTTAGAAAAATTGGTTCACCTTGCCATCAAGGTTGAATCTCAACTTTCAAAGAAAACTCATTTAAAAAATTCTCATAATGATGGCTACTACCAATCATCTTTGAAAAACAAAAACAAGTTTTCTTCCAAAAATTCTCCCTCAAATTTTGTGAAAGATTCCACTTACAATTTTAGAAATTTTATTCCCTCCACTTCTACACCTAAGTCACCCACCAAAACCTCTAACACAAAATGTTTTAAATGCTTAGGTTTTGGGCACATTGCATTTAATTGTCCTTCTAAAAGAAATATGATGGTCCATGGGGGGGTTGTCATGAGTGACCATAGCTCTCAAAGGTCTAGGTCCCCTACCTCTTCTAGATCCCCAAGTGAGGAAGAAAGTGTGATTCCATGCGAGGGAGACTTATTAGTAGTGAGGCGCATGCTAGGCCAAGGTTTAAAGCCTTTTGATGAAAGTCAAAGGGAAAACATTTTTCATACTAGGTGCCTCATTAATGCTAAGTTGTGTTCCTTGATAGTGGATGGGGGGGAGTTGTACGAATATGGCCAGCACAAGAGTGGTAGAACACCTTGGGTTACTTACCATCTCTCATGCAAAGCCCTACAAACTTCAATGGTTAAGTGAAGAGGGGGAGATGGCAGTTAATAAGCAAGTCCTCATAGCTTTTTCTATTGGTAAATATAAGAATGAGGTCTTGTGTGATGTTGTACCTATGGAAGCTACACACATTCTTTTAGGTAGGCAATACCAATATGATAGGAAAACCCTACATGATGGCCTTACCAACAAAATCTCTTTCAACTTCCATGGGCATAAGATCACACTAAAATCTCTCTCACCAAAAGAAGTCCATAAGGACCAAGTGAGAATGAAAGAAAAGAGAGAGAAAGAAAAAGAAAAAAAGAAAGAGAGTGCCAAGAGAAGCCTTCTCATCTCTTCTAAAGAGGTCAAAAAGGTAATGTTTTCCCAAAAGTCTATCAATATAGCTTTTCCTAGGACCCTTAAGAGTGAGTCAACCAAAGATAGTCCTTTATGTGTGGAAAATTTGGTAAAGGAATTTGAAGATGTAGGTCAAGGCTAGTGGTAGGTCCTGACCTAGCCCTGGATCCTGTGTCATGCTTTGGGTCATCCTTCTAGAGAGTTGGGCTTGGTCAGGGGATGCTCCATCTCTCAGGTCTTCATCACACAAGCAAAGGTCTCTTGAGCATCTTAAGAGGACATACACACCCCTCCTTAAGCCACCAAACCTCACCATAGTTGATACAAGCCAAGTCAGTAAGGAGATGACCAAGGACCCAAGAGACCATTCACAGTCATCTCAACAAACAAGTCAAAACCCCACCAAAATTCTAACAGACCTCACCGGAAGAAGAAGTAGGCGTAGACCAGAACACTAATTGTTCTTTCTTCTGGTCTACTTAAGAATAAAACATGTAAATAATTTGGGCTCGCTTCAGGGGTCCAAATAGCAAAGATAGGCTAGAATAAGGTGCCTTTAGCATAATAGGGGGTGTGGGTATCATTTTAGCTTGTTCCTAGCCCTTTAGGAAGGCATTTTGACCTAGTTTCTAGAAGGACAAGCCTAGGATGCGGGTTTGACCTAGTCAAACCCTAAGACTGCTCATTTTTTCCCTTTTCTCATCCTACCCCTCTTGTTTGTTTTCCAAGGCTCCTTCACCTATAAATAGGAGGTCTACCCATTGTATTTGACAAGTTGAAATTGAAGTAAAGTTACTCTGCACAAATATTGTGTGATCCTGAGTGAGTGTTATCTCCTTTTCCTTTCGGTCTTATCTTGATGACAATGAAGCTCTCAAGTGGCGGCCTAACACTTATCTTGATGGTATCCACACACCAAGTGGTATGACCATCCACCACCACCTCAATAAGTTTCTTCTTCCATTTTTCCTTCATGCTCCCTTTCCATGTAAGTTAATTTTCCTTGCTATTTCCTTGGGTTTTCTCTCAATTTCGGCACTCAAATTTGAGTAGGGTTCATCAATTGGGTTGGCTTTGACCACCATTGAGGGTACCTAGTTTTCTTTCTTCATTTCTGCAAATTGCATCACATTCTCACCATATAATGTCTTTTATCTTTGCCTTTGTGAAATGCACCTTCACACCTACTTAACCACTTGGTTAAGTTAGTGTCCAGTGGGAATTTTCCTAAGGTCATCACCATTAACTCCTAAAATCTCAATCTTAAAGTAAAGTGTCACCTTAAATGAAAACATCTAAAATTCAACCCATTCACATCAATAGTTAAGCTTGCTTAACTACGGTTATGGTAGCTTAAGGAGCAAGCTACGTTCACCCTCATCTATAAATAAATCAAATAAACCTCATGTATTTAGATTTGACATAAAGTGAATGAAGTATTCTAAATTAAGAATCCATTCTCTCCCAAATCTCTCTTTGCTAGTGAGCCTATAAGGGCTAGTGAATCCTAGAAGATTGCCACACCTCCTTCCCCTTCATAGCATTCATCATTACCGAAAGCCTAATCTCACCATTGGGTCACGAATCTCCTCCATTTCCAAAGCATTCCGCTGCCTCTTTCCACTCCAATCAACAATCAAGAACTTGGATTACATCAAGTAGTGTCCTCATTCTAGGCACTTGAAGCACTGAACAATTTTGGTTTTACTTTCTTTAGAAGGTTCCTTATAATTATGTTTTTTTTTTCTTTTCCTTTATCCTTCTCCCTTTTTTCTTCTTGTAGGCCATCATCTTTAAATTTGAAGGGGTGACCCTTCCTCTTATATTCTTTTCTAGAATATGATGAATTAGGGTAGTATTTTCTATATTTTCTTTTAGATTGTTGTTCTACCCTAACATGAATTTGAACTAGGTCATTTAAATCGTTATAAGGTAAGAGTTCAACCCTATCTCGGATCTCATGATTTAGGCCACTTTGGAACCTTGCCACGGTTATTCTAGGTTCTCTTCTCTTATGCCTGCCCTTAGGAGAAGCAACTCTAGTTTTTGCCCGTATTCTTCTACCATTTTATCCTATTGTTGCAGTCTTTGGAGTGGATACATTAACTTCCTATCATAGTATGAGAGCACATGACATTTCCTAAGGCGGACCTAAGTTTTTTCCAATATCTTATTTGAGGGTTATTATTAAGCCTAAGGTCATTGACGAGTGGGGTCCACCAATACATAGTTGGTCCTTAAAAGCTAAGTGTAGTTAGGGACATTCATTTCTCATGATCTACTTGATGACACCTAAAAATTTGCTCCACCTTCATTTCCCAATCTAAATACTCATCTACATTTTCTCGACCATGAAAATGAGAAAGGTCGACCTTAGCTTTTTTGGAATATTTATGGAGGTGTCTAGATCTGTGTTGTCTAGGAGGTTGTTGGTAGTAGTCTTTATTGTGATCGCTACTAAATGACCTTTCACTCTAGGAATAGGGTTCTTGAAAAAGCTTTCTTCTTTTACTAGACCCCTCCCCATGGTATGTTTCTAGGTTTGTAATGAGTGCTTAAGTACCTAAACAACGTATACATAAGCTCAGAAATTTCTCTTTTAATGTTTTAATGTTTTTCACAAAGGTTTTCACCTTTATCAATCCTAAGGCTACCATGTATAGTAGATCTATGTTAATGATCACTCATTTTTTAATAGAAAACTGAAAGGTTTACGGAAAAAGATGTTGAATACAATTTTTCACCAAAGTTTTTGTTTTTAAATGGAAATTTCTTATAGGTTGAACAATGAAAGGTTCTCCAAATTCACTCCCAAGAAAGAGAGGGGAATCATTAGGACTGCTTAAGTACTAGATCTTTCCTAACCATAGGTTCTTCAGATAATTCTCAATGAAGTTCCTTAAAGAAAATTCAAAATAATTTTTGCCTACCTTGTGTGTGTGAGGTGTCCTTAAGACCAAAGGAAAATTTACTACCCGTTAGACTATAATAAAAATCCCAAAGTGTCACGGAGACCTAGAAAGCAATAACAAGGAAATAAAAGAATAAAGGTGCCATAATATAAAGCAAGACAATGAAAGAAACTAGACGAGCCCTAAGTGAAAGTAAAAATGACACTTGGAGCCATTTGACACACTTCCACAATAATGCACATAATTATTACAATGTTTTTCAATGGGACTTCCTTTAAAGCATTTTCCCAAACAACTAGGCAACATAATGCAAGAAACTTAAACAAAATACAAAAAAGGTTCTATGACACAATACAATGTGAAGAATGAAAAAGTTTGCAATATTTTAGCTCTTGAGTCATGTGTGTTTACTTTTGTATGTGATTTTGATTTGAGCAATGTTCTTTGTTTCAACCTCACTTGATTTTCCTTTTCCAAGTGAGCACTCCTAAGTTAAGCCTTGACTTAATGCACTAAAGAAGGAGGCAATCCAAGCTCTAGCTCTTTCACACACGGATACAAGTCCAAGAGGTCAAGAAATAAAGCAAGAAAAGGTGTAATCTAAATTGCTAAACTCAAATAGATTTTAATCAGAGACAAAACTCAAAGAATTTGATAAAAGTTTATAAGCAAAAAAATTAAAGGAAGCAATAAAAGGTAGCACACAAAATAAAGTCTAGGAATACCTCTAAAACATGTTACAAAACCAAAATAAAAGTTAGAGTACTTTCAGTAATGGTGCTTCCCATATTTATGTAATTTTTTTCTTAATCAATCTGGCCTTGAAATATCTACCACATATTTTCAACTCATTTTATGACTTAGCCTAAATAAAATTTGACCAAAAAAACCACTGGATTAGTCCAAATAAAATTTTCACTAAGAGTAAATGCGGACAATGTTTACAATTGTTTCAGCAACTAACATCCTGGCTTTTACAATTTATGATTTTTTTTCTATGTTGAATTTGGATGCGAATTTTTAACACAGTGTTTAACACATATTGAAGCGCTCAAATCTAAAACTTCACTAAAAATATATAATGTAAAATGCTCACAATAATTTTTCTAGACCAGTGTTATTATCAATCGAACGTCCAGCGAGAAGGAAACCTAATTGAAGCCACAAAAATTGAACAAACAATTTAAGACACAAAAGGTTCCTAACTCTAAGAAGCTTATCAATGATCTACTAATAAGCTATATAACACAAAGTCAGATATGAAAAGTACTTAAAACAACAAACATGTTTAGTTGAGACATTTTATCAAACATGTAATAGACTGCAGTTAGACATTTTGTCAAACAACATGTAGACTAATATTCTTTGGATGTTTATGACAAATTTAGGATGCACATGACTTAGAACATGAATGGCACAGATTATAAAATGAAAATTAAACTATTCTAAGATGATTTAACCTATTAAAATTTTAAACAAGACTAAAAAAAAGCATACAATAATGAATAACAACACCTAACTTTATGACTTTCGATGGTTCAAGAAGAATTTATGTATTTGAACCGAAAAAATTGAAAAACATAGAATACAATTAGTGAGTTATGTTCAAAACATGCAAAGGATGATGTATACAACACATAAATGGAGAGAATTTTTTTTCTAGAGTTTGAAACTAAGTAATGAAATGCACTTAGCTGGATGGTGTGAACCTTGTGCTCTAATTATCACTTGATGGAGACTTGGTTAGTCTTCATGCATTTCCATGGAGATTTGGATGATGAGTGGAGAATGTTGCAGCGGAAGAATTACTTGAAGGAATACAATGGAGATAGAGGTTGAATCCATGAGTGAAAGTGAGTAATGGAGAGGTTAGGCCAACTCCTACTCGATGCTTAAGGTAGCTTCACTTTGGAAGAGCTATTTTAGAAGGGAGACAATAGAGTAAGTGATTATGCAATTTGACAAAGTTTCATTACTCAAATCAATTATGAAAATAGAAGAGAGATTAGCCCTATTTATAAGCTAAGAGACTTGCATGGCAAGCTTATTAAACCCTAGCTTCCATGGGAAACTACCTTGCCGCCCAAGGCTCCTCCTAACCGTATCTTACGATCCAAGCTTCCCTTTGACCCTAGTTTGGCATGCAAGGTTCTACCTAGGTTTATGATTTTATTCTACTTTGAATATAAAGTTTATTCTTATGCTACTTGACCCATAATACAAGGTTTTAATTTTTTTCCATAAAAACATGCAATAAAATTGTGCCATTACATGTCATATATCTTGAGTTTCTAAAGTTGAACTCCTTTCCTTAACATGATGCATGCATATGTTGGTTGATTAGGAGCGAATTGTGATCAAACTTTTGAGTTGTTATGAAAACTGAGTATATGAAAACAAAATTATGGCCTCTTAATCTGGAAAAATATGAAAAAAAAATCTAAATTTGAAAAAATATAGTTAAGGCCAAAAATTGAAAAGAAAAGAAAGCCTAAAACAACTCACATTCACTTATTGATGCATGTTCTAAGTTCTATTAGTTAATAGTATTGTTCAAGCATCTTTGCGTGATTCTTTGCCTTCATGAAAATTGCAGCTACATGTTATGATGATTCAACTTGAGCTTAGATTTTATTTTTTTATTTTTTTTTTGGTAATGAAATCTAGAGCCATTCACTAGGTTCTTTTTGTGTGTTGGTTTTCAAATTGGGTCTTATTTTGTTGCTTGTCTTTTCTTTTATCTTTGATCCGGTCGGTCATCGGTAGTCGATGACGTCAGCAGCAGATGACCACGTGGACCATTCACAGGGTGACACGTGGAATAAGACAGCAGGTGCATCAAGGAGAACGGTGATCGGTGGTTAGTTGCTAAATGACCACCACCCGCAGATCAGTGCTCAGATGAGCGCCTGGAAGCAGAGCGCGAGAAGTAATGAAGCACCGATCCGTCATCGGTGCATGGTCATCGGGGTTTCTGGTTAACACGCAGTTAAGCTGGGACTCAGGCTCCCAACGAGAGCGTTGCGCATGCACCTCGCATGATTCCAAACCAGAAGAAGAAGAGCTGCTCGCCGGTAGGGTCGTGCATGAGGATGGCATAAGAGAGCTAGTAAGCTGGTCAGTCATCAGTGACTCTCTTAACCCATTACGTGCATAGCACTGTGCGGTGAAACCATGCATGTAGGATACAGCGCCTGGTGAGTGCGTTTAGACCAACCACACCTGGTGCTCTCCTGGGAGCATGCAACTCACTCTGGGAGAAGAAACGCGCTAAGTTACTCCGTAAGGGAGTTGTAGTGGCCAGACCTCGGACTTCAGTGGCCATACCTCGGACGTCGGCCAAGAGCTGAGAGGTCGGCACAAGAGAGGTCGATGAGCCCTCAGAGGGGTCGATTACGAGAGCGAGGCGACGAGTCCTCGTCACAAATAAGGGCGATGAGAGATCGCCAACAGGGTGTGACGATGTGACATCGGTCAGGATGGGAGACACATCGATCATCGGTCAGGATGAGACATCGATCATCGGTCAGGATGAGAGACACCTCGGTCATCGATGTGTGTCGAGGTGACATCGGCCACGGCGATGTGAACAATGTAACGCCCCTAAAATATCTTATTCATTTTTATATAATAAAATAAAGATAAAACAATAATATCAAAATTAACATAGGTATATATATATATATATATATATATATATATATATATATATATATATATATAATTCATCCATTCCATACATTGTATTTCAAAATAATATCCCTTCTCTAGGGAGTTTTAATACATAACCAACAAGTGTTTCAAAATAAAACAAAATACAGCATAAGAACAGGCGATCTCCTTGTCCAACCACTCACTGAGGAGCTCTACTACCTGCAACATCATCTGCTCCCGTGTAAATTACACACGATCATCACAATTTTAAGAACACGAAACACAACACAAAACACAGGGTAAGCTAGCTATTCAAAACAAACTTGAAATACGAAACTTTAAAATCACATAAATCAGCTTTTCAACACCCACATAAAATCCATCACTTTCTCATTCATATCACACAACCATCAAGTGTCTATCAAAAATTTTCAATATTCGTCTTTCTCACGTCAGAATTCCCACTGACTCACAACACATAGACACTTGACTCTACTTCCGGAAGACTCATGCATTGAACTTAGCATCCAGAGACCTGCAACTGTCATACCACACCACTGTGAAATCCACACAGGGTCGCTGTGAAATCCACACAGCCATGCGCATACATAATCTCAATATCATCACTCTCCCGGCATGACAGGGTTAATTCATATAACAGGTCAAGTTAGTTATCTTTCAAACAACTTACCCATACATATGAACCTCCTTCGACTCTCACCACCTGAATAACTTCATCTATGTGATTCCATTATATCAGTAGAGTCAGGATCGTCTCATTCACAGGATACTCACAGATCAATACACCTCATAACCAATCTCAACACGGTATTTCCTTTCCTGAAAATACTATGTCTTGATCACAATTTCACATTCATCCAGTACATCATACCACACGTAAAAGCACAATTCCATCATATAATATTTTGAATCTTTTCTTAAACAATCCCAATCACAGAAACAATCATGCCAAAGTTCAGATTTTCGAATATCATATGCATTTCACCTTTCAATCTCAAACAATTTCAAAACAACACTAAAACAGGGGATTTCGAAATTTGCATTAAAACTGGCGATCACGTCACCCAAACATCAGAATCTTCTAGCTTAAGGTTTTATTGAAAATAAAACTAGCTTCCCTTACCTAGACTTGCGTAAAATCTCACTAAGAGATCCAAACCCACCGAGACTTAAGGATACCCGAGCTCTGTTTTAAGGCTTGATTGGAAACTTGTAGAGAACTTTCCCAGGTGCTCTATGGTAGTCGCCAGTAGCCAAGCTGGGACGTGAGAAGGCCTGAATCGCAGAGTGAAGGAGAGGAAGGAAAAAGGGATGAAGACTAAACTCACTCTATCTCTCGCTACTCCAACAGCGTTCGAACTCCAACTAAGAGGAGGTGTGTTCTGAGACTAAGAAACATAGACCCGCCATGCAGCTGCCATTACCCACTCTGTGGGAAGCTTGCGTGCACGTTTTCTCTGACAGAACTGTCACGTGATGTCTCTGCGCGTACCAACTTTGGGTTACCTACCTTACCAACTCTCTGGCGTCAACTGTTCTGAAGCACTCCTAATGTCTACGTGTCGCGCATACAAAACGTTCATGCTGGGAGCCTGGGTCCCACCTTATCTGTGTGAACACTACCTCGCGCGATGACCATCCACCGATGACTAACCGCGCGATGATTATCCGCCGATGAACGATGTGTCTCTCATTCCGGTGATGACTGATTGCCTCTCATCCCGGCGATGACTGATGTGCCTCTCATCCCGGCGATGACTGATGTGCCTCTCATCCCGGTGATGACTGATGTGCCTTTCATCCCAGCGATGACTATGTGCCTCTCATCCCGGCGATGACTATGTGCCTCTCATCCCGGCGATGACTATGTGCCTCTCATCCCGGCGATGACTGATTCCTCACCCTGGCAGACAACCGATGTGTCTCCCATCCTGGTTGATGACCGTTGTTCCTCTCATCCTGTTGGCGATCCATTATCGCCCTTGTGTGTGACGAGGACACATCGCCTCACTCTGGTCACCGATGCCACATTGTCACACCTTGCTGAAGGTTCATCCTCCCATTCCTCTAAGTCTGGGGTATCACGGCTCACACTACTCATGGTGGCAGATATGCCACCTATCTTCTATATCACTCATCTTCTGTATTTAGACCACATACTAAGTGCTTACCAAGTCTTCTCGAATACTCGGTGATGTGCTCTTTTCGGCGATCATGTACACCATAGGCGATTGGCAGTTTCATACGGGGGAAGTCGGAGGCCGCCACCTTCTTCAACAAACGGCGATCTCATCGACTTCTAAGCTACACCTTCCTTTCTCTTATCCTTCTTGATTCACGTGCCCCCCCACCTCAAGCACGCCTACGTGATTACCTCACGATAAAGTCATCGCACCTGACTATTTGGTTAGTACAATGGTCAACCGATCGCCCTCTACCAACTGATCCCAGACCTTGGGCGACATCCGAGGTCTGACCACTATGAGATTTTCTATTTTTATGTCCTTTTTATTTTAAATAATAACATACTCAGAAATCATTTAAAATATATCACTTTTATTCCAAATAAATTTATAGGTCCTTACAAACAACGCGACCAGTGATCAGTAAAGCGTCCAGAGGCAGGAAGTGGCCTTAGTCACGAAACGACCATGCATGAGGCTGGGAAGGCACAGTTAGGTGCAGAATCCTGTTGGGATGAGAACCCATCAAGGTTAGAGTTTCCCATTGAGGTTGCATGCATGGCACGTGGACTGTGAAGGTGTTCCCAGAGATTAGGTAAGGCAGATGACCCCAGCGCTTGAGTGCGCACAGAGGTGCCCACGTGGCCATCCTGTCAGACTGTGCACTCAAGTAGAAGAAACCTGCACGCAAGATTGCCCTTAGAGTAGGTGATGGCAGTGCAGCAGCAATGAAGTGAGCCTAGACGTAGCCAGTAAACCTCAAGACTATATGAGGGACAGAGAAGCACTGAACCAAGTACGCAGAACTTGCTACGAAACACAAAACACAATACTCAGTTTTCGAACTCTAGAAATTACACAGAGAGATTTGGTGTTCTAGTTGCCTGACTTGAGTGTCGGAGCTACAACGGGCGCTAGAGGCGCCGTCTGTGTTGCTTTGCAGGCATCGTTTGGAGTTCTAGAGGGGATCCTTGGAGCGTTCTTGCAGAGCACGCGGTTGCAGAAGGCTAGACAAAGGAGTGACGAGGCATATCCTCCACGATCGAGTCAGCAACGGGATCATTTGGCCCCCACCGTGGGGCCGGAGTAAAACGAAGGTCCCATACACAAGAACGAGAGTAGTAACCACAGAGATGAGGAATCCCAGACAAGGATCTGCTCCATCAAACGGAGGCGCAGGCGTTACCATGCAACAGCTCATGGAAACGATGCTCGTGCTCCAAGAAACGATGGCAGAGTCCAGGGCGCACCAGGAGCGCATGCAGGCGGACTTGACCGCTTCCCAGGCCAGAAATGAGGAGCTGCACAGGGCCAATGAAGAGCTACGCTTGAATCTGCGCCGCATGCAGCAAGCTGGGGATCACGTGGGAGAGGATCAGGCTCCACCAACGCCCCCAAGGGCCTTTCCCATGCCCTTCTCCCCCGAAATCATGAACACGGTGGTGCCTCCCAACCTGGTGGGAGTGAAGGCGTCGTTCACGCGGGTGGAAGATCCAGAAGCACATTTGACAGCCTTCCACACTCAGATGATGTTGTTTGGAGGCTCAGACGCTGTGTACTGCAAAATGTTTATGAGTACACTGAGCGGAATAGCTATGGAGTGGTTCGTGAGCCTGCCAGAGGGCCACATCACCTCCTTCCATCAGTTTTCAAAGCTGTTCAGGGAGCAGTATATCGTCAACAGAGCGTCACCGGTGGTGTCTTACGATTTGTTTGACGTGCGCCAGTACCAGGGGGAGTCGCTGAAGGACTTTCTCAACCGCTTTGGTGCGCAGGTGGTGAGATTGCCCAACAAGGATGAGAACATGCTGGTGCATGCATTCAAGAAAGGCGTGCTACCTGGTCCTTTCAGTGAATCGCTCATCAGAAGCCACCCTGCCACCTTCGTTGAGATTCGGCGACGCGCGGTGGCACACATAGTAGCAGAGACAGAGGTATCTGAGAAGAGAGGCAGTATTGCACCATCGAAGCCACGCGGGGGTCAGGGGAAGCAGCAACAACAGGCGCGGGTGTATGAGGCCAAGGAAGGGAAGAAGGCGCAGGGAAGGCCTCGTCCCTATGCACCCAGGAAAGACCAGGCCAGGGGGCGTGCAAAGGAGAACAACGCACCCCCTAGGTATGATTTCATGATAGAATTGGCGGAGCTGATCGCCATCCCTGTCATGGCTGCAAGACTCCGAGTACCAGAGAAAACTGACAAGGTACTTGGAGGGAGGAAGGACGAGTGGTGTGAGTTCCATCAGGCTTATGGACACACGCTCCGCACCTGCCTCGCGTTGGGGCATCAACTTGCTGAGTTGGTGAAGACAGAATTCCTGACCGATTACCTGCGGGAGGCGCAAGATGATCGCGCTTCGGGGTCTCAGACAGGTGATCAGCAACACAAAATCCCTGTGCATGGGGACGTGAGGTGATGGAGGATGCAACGCTGGGGGGCTCCCAAGTAGCTCAGGAGGAAGCTCCTCGTGAATCAGGCGTCGCCAGGGCGGTCATCGCCTATGAAAGGAAGGGGTCCATACAGAGTGGTTGAGGCGTTGGAGAATGGAGCTTATCGGCTGGAGACTCTGGATGGAGCAGCTATCCCCAGGATGTGGAACGCTACACACTTAAGTTTCTACTTCAGTTAAGTTGTAAAGTAGATGCGTTCTCGCGCTATACACACACTCAGTATATCTACTGCAAACAGTTGAGCAGATCAGGGGGCACTTTTTTAACAAGGCCACCCAATAAAAAGATTTCAGTACATAAAGTGTGCAGGTGTTTCCCAGTTTAAAGTTCTCCTTGCCTCAGGCGCAAGTGCAGGTGATCGGTGGTCAGTTACCGAGTGGCCACCACCCACTGATCAGTGCCTAGAGGAGCGCCTGGATGTAGAGCACGATCATCCGTCGGTGCATGCAGACCGCGATCAGCCGTCAGTGCATGTAGAGTGCGAGCACTAGGTCGGTGCATGGTCATCGGGGTCTTGCCAACACGTGTTAAGCTGGGACCCAGGCTCCCAGCGAGAGCGTTACGCATGCACCTCGCATGATTCCAAACCAGAAGGAGGAGAGTTGCCCACTCAAAGGGCGTGCGGTGAGACCATGCAGGCAGGATGCGCCTGGTGAGTGCGCTTAGATTGCCACACCTGGTGCTCTCCTGGGAGCATGCACCCACTAAGAGAAAAAGTCCTCACCTCGACTTTGTACAGCGAGGCTGAGGCGAGATAAGAAAGTCCTCTCCCTCGACTTTGTACAGTGAGGCAGAGGCGAGAGAAAAGTTCTCTCCCTTAACTTTGTACAGCGGGGCAGAGGCAAGAGAAAAAAGTCCTCACCTCGACTTTGTACAGCGAGGCTGAGGCGAGATAAGAAAGTCCTCTCTCTCGACTTTGTACAGCGAGGCTGAGGCGAGAGAAAAGTCCTCTCCCTCGACTTTGTACAGCGAGGCAGAGGCGAGAGAAAAGTCCTCTCCCTCGACTTTGTACAGTGGGGCAGAGGCAAGAGAAAAAAGTCCTCACCTCGACTTTGTACAGCGAGGTTGAGGCGAGATAAGAAAGTCCTCTCCCTCGACTTTGTACAGCGAGGCAGAGGCAAGAGGAAAATATCCTCTCCCTCGACTTTGTACAGCGAGGCAGAGGCAAGAGGAAAAAGACCTCACCTCGACTTTGTACAGCGAGGCTGAGGCGAGATAAGGAAGTCCTCTCCCTCGACTTTGTACAGCGAGGCAGAGGCGAGAGAAAAGTCCTCTCCCTCGACTTTGTACAGCGAGGCTGAGGCGAGATAAGAAAGTCCTCTCCCTTGACTTTATACAGCGAGGCAGAGGCGAGAGAAAAGTCCTCTCCCTCGACTTTGTACAGCGAGGCAGAGGCGAGAGAAAAGTCCTCTCCCTCGACTTTGTACAACCGGGCAGAGGCAAGAGAAAAAAGTCCTCACCTCAACTTTGTACAGCGAGGCTGAGGCGAGATAAGAAAGTCCTCTCCCTCGACTTTGTACAGCGAGGCAGAGGCAAGAGGAAAAAGTCCTCTCCCTCGACTTTGTACAGCGAGGCTGAGGCGAGATAAGAAAGTCCTCTCCCTCGACTTTGTACAGCGAGGCAGAGGCGAGAGAAAAGTCCTCTCCCTCGACTTTGTACAGCGAGACAGAGGCAAGAGAAAAAAGACCTCACCTTGACTTTGTACAGCGAGGCTGAGGCGAGAGAAGCAAGATCTCACCCTCGACTTCTTACAGCGAGGCTGAGGCAAGAGTGGTCATTGAGAAGCACTCTTCTTCCCCAAAACACAGGCATCATCTTTAGCGATCAGGCCCTCTATGCACTTAGCGCTGGAGTGACAGAGAAGTAAAGCAAAGTCTGAAGCGCGATGACTGATCGGTGGTGCACTAACATGCTAGTCGGTGGTCGGTGATAAAGCTCTGAGTTAGAAAGCTTTCCCAAGCAAGTTCTTGTGCGATCAGTCGAAGCATTTAGGCCCTACCAGGTCAGTCATCCAACATGAATTTATGCATAAAAACTGTAAAAGACAATGCTAAGGTAACAGGTAGTCGCGATCAAGTCAGAGACCAAGTTTAAAGGGTTACAGTGAGATCACGCTAAAGCCTAAGCTGGTCAACAGTTAGTCACATGCAGAGAGTTAAAAATGGAAAGAGACATGCAGCTGGAGCAAAGATTTCATTCATATTGAAGTCAATACAGTGAGCCTTTACAGCTAAAAGGTTTATACAAGTTATGTAGCAGAAAAAGAGATTTCACAGGAGAAGAAGTTGCAAGGGAGGAAGCTCTGTAACGCCCCTAAAATATCTTATTCTTATTTATATAATAAAATAAAGGTAAAACAATAATATCAAAATTAATATATGAATATATAATAAAATACATCCATCAGTACATTGTATTTCAAAATAATATCCCTTCTCTAGGGAATTTTAATACATAACCATCCAGTTTCAAAATAAAATAAACTACAGCACAAGAACAGGCGATCTCCTTGTCCATCCACTCACTGAGGAGTTCCACTGCCTGCAACATCATCTGCTCCCGTGTAAATTACACATGATCATCACAGTTTTAAAGAAAACAAACACAAAACAAAACGCAGGGGTAAGCTAGATATTTTTAAAAACTTTAAAACATGAAACTTGATATTAACGTAAACCATCCAATATTCACACATTTCACAATTCCCTCAAGTGTCATTCATTTCACATAATCCATCAAGTGTCTATCAAATTTCAATATTTCTCTTTCTCACGTCAGACTTCCACTGACTCATCACACATAGACACTTGACACTACTTCCGGAAGACTCGTGCATTGACTAGACTCAGAGATCTGCACCTGTCATACTACATTGCTGTAAAGTTCCCACAGCTATGCGCATAAACATAATCTCAATCTCAATCTCATCACTCTCTTAGTATGACAGGGTTAATCCATACAACAGGTCAAGTAGTTATCTTTCAAACCACTTACCCATACATATGAACCTCCATCGACTCTCAACGCCTGAATAACTTCATCTATATGATTCCATTATATCAGGAGAGTCAGGATATCTCATTATAGAAATCACCGATCAATGCACATTCTACACAATCTTACACGGTATTTTCTTTCCTGAAAATACTATGCCTTGATCCCACATTCACAACATTCAACACATCATATAACAGTTAAATGAACGATTACAATCACAGCAACAATCATTCCAAGGTTCAGATTTTCGAATATCACATGCATTTCACATTTCAATCTCAAATAGTTTCAAACGACAATAAAACAGGGGAGTTCGAAATCAACATTAAAACCGACGATCACGTCCAAAAACAGGGGATTATGCAATAACATTTGAAATCGGCGACCTTGTCGCACCAACATCAAAATCTTCTAGCTTAAGGTTTTCTTGAAAATAAAGCTAGCTTCCCTTACCTGGACTTGCATAAAATCTCACTAAGAGCTCCAAACCCACCGAGAACTCAAGGATGCCTTAACTCTGTTTTAGGGCTTTAAGCAGAAAACTTGCAGAGTAACTTCCCAGGAGGACAATGGCAGTCGCCGATCGTAGCACTGGTACGTGAGGATAGCCGCGTCTTCGAGTGGAGGAGAAAGGAGAAAGGGGAACTAAATGAGCTGATTCCCTCAGCTCTTAAGGTCGAACGGCTCTTTAGCCTTCACTGCCATTACCCACTCTCTGAGCAACCTTGCGTGCACACTTCCTTGAACAGTATGATAACATGGGTTTCTGCGCATACCAACTCTCTGATGCTAACTATTCTGAAACACCCTTTTTGTCTACGTGTCGCACATGCAGGACGTTCTCATGTTGGGAGCCTGGGTCCCACCTTATCTGTGTGAAACACGACATCGCGTGATAACCATCCACCGATGACTGCTCGCGCGATGACCATGCCTCTCATACCGGCGGTGACTGATGCCTCTCATACCGGCGATGACTGATGCCTCTCATACCGGCGATGACTGATGCCTCTCATACCGGCGATGACTGATTCCTCTCATACCGGCGATGACTGATGCCTCTCATACCGGCGATGACTGATGCCTCTCATACCGGCGATGACTGATTCCTCACCCTGGAAGACGACCGATGTCTCACCCTGGCAGACAACTGATGTCTCACCCTGGCAGACAACCGATGTCTCACCCTGGCACACCACCGATGTCTCACCCTAACAGACAACCGATGTGTCTCCCATCCTGGTTGATGACTGATGTTCCTCTCATCCTGTTGGCGCTCTCTTATCACCCTTGTGTGTGACGAGGACACATCGCCCCACTCTGGTCACCGATGTCACATCGTCACACCTTGTTGAAGGTTCATCCTCCCATTCCTCTAAGTCTGTGTTATCATGGTTCACACTACTCATGGTGGCAGACATGCCACCTATCTTCTATATCACTCATCTTCTGTATTTAGACCACATACTAAGTGCTTACCAAGTCTTCTCGAATACACGACGATGTGCTCTTTTCGGCGATCATGTACACCATAGGCGATTGGCGATTTCATACGAGGGAAGTCGGAGGCCGCCGCCTTCTTCAAAAACGGCGATCTCCTTGACTTTTAAGCTACACCTTCCTTTCTCTTACCCTTCTTGATTCACGTGCCTCCCCCCCTTCAAGCACGCCCACGTGATTACCTCACGATGAAGTCATCGCACCTGACTACTTGGTTAGTACACTGGTTAACCGACCGACCTCTACCAGCTGACCCCAGACCTTGGGCGACGTCCGAGGTCTGACCACTATGGTATTTTCTATTTTTATGTCCTTTTTATTTTAAATAATAACATACCCAGAAATTATTTAAAATCTATCACTTCTATTCCAAATAATTTATAGGTCCTTACAAGCTCAAGGAGGAGGAATGAGCTTGCCATCGACCACTTAGTCTCTTCGCTGAGAACAAGTTCAGAGCTCGAGACTGAGGGGCTTGTGATCCAGTCGGTCATCGGTAGTCGATGACGTCAGCAGCAAATGACCACGTGGACCATTCACAGGGTGACACGTGGAATAAGACAGCAGGTGCATCAGGGAGAACGGTGATCGGTGGTCAGTTGCTAAATGACCACCACCCGCAGATCAGTGCTCAGATGAGCGCCTGGAAGCAGAGCGCGATGAGCGCCTGGAAGCAGAGCGCGAGAAGTAATGAAGCACCGAAACACAAAACACAATACTCATTTTTCAAACTCTAGAAATTACACAGAGAGATTTGGTGTTCCAGTTGCCTGACTTGAGCGTCGGAGCTACAACGGCCGCTAGAGGCGCCGTTTGTGTTGCTTTGTAGGCATCGTTTGGAGTTCCAGAGGGGATCTTTGGAGCGTTCTTGCACGGCACGCGGTTGCAGAAGGCTAGACGAAGGAGTGACGAGGCATATCCTCCACGATCGAGTCAGCGGCGGGATCAATCTTCTTTGAGTATTGTCATTTTTCCTCTATCACTTAATGTTCACCTTTTTAATTTAATCTTTTGTAGTTTTAATTGCTTATTACTCTTCTTGAAGTGACTTGGAACTTGAAACTTTTCTCTAAGCTTCTCGCTTGAAACTCACCACTTTTAAGATAACATCTTAGGTGTTGGTGGCAGATATAGTGAAAAGTTCCTTGCATACAAGACTTTGGAGGACAAAGAGCACTTTTGTGAGAGGCTAAACACTTGAGAGGAGGCTTGACCGAATCTTCTTGGTGTTCATTTTGTGCTTGTCATGAAATTTTGAAGTTTTATCTTTGATTCCTTTGTAATATACCTTTTACTTTGATGTTTGGAAAAATGCCTTTAATGCAAGTCCATTGAAACTTTGTAATAGCTATCACATGTTAGTTGTGAAAATGTGTCAATGGCTCTAAGTGTCACTTGCACTTTCACTTAGGAATTCATAAGTTTACTTGTTTTCTTTATAAGTTTCTTAAATAGTGACTTTTTTTGTTCAATAGAAAACTTTGCATACATTAGGGAAAAAAAATTGTTTTTGAAATTTTTAGGAAGAAAAATTTGTAAAAGCAATCTAAGAGATCTCCGGCTAGGAAAGATTTGATATTTAAGAGTGTTTGTTGTGACCCAGCTCTTTTTTCTCAAGGAATGAACTAAGAGAACTTTAACACTTGAACCTTGTCACAAACTTCTCCTTTTAAAACCTTTTGTGAAAATCTTTCTCATTAACTTTTTATGAAAACTTTTTACTCAAAAAATAAGTGATCATACACATCATTCTAATGTGCACGGGAGTCTTAGGAACAAAGAGGAAGAATATATTAAGGACAAAATTCAAAATATAGAAAAGAAAAATATAAATGAAAGAATTAAAAACTCATGTTTGGTTAGTACATGCATCAATAAGAATAAGGTAAATCTAAGAGTAAAGATGATGAAGATTCAAGGGAAACACATGTCCTGCTATTATGAAAGAAATACACTCTAACCACTCTAACAAAGGAGATATGAGCATGAAAGAATATAGACAATAGCCAACATAGTCTTTGTGTCAACATTTGTCCTGCTTCTAGCAAACCAGATTCACCAACTTAGATCCCATAGCAGCCTTTATTTCCCTCGATTTAAAATCTTGAATTCTCCCAAGGAAATCCCTCTTTCGATATTGTGGATCCTAACCTAAGCCTTTCACTGTTCTGCATCAGTAGTACAATTTGGCCCAAATAGGTTGTTCATATTCCATGCTTTCAAACCAAAGGTAGCATTATTGATCCATGTACATCTAAAGAGTCTATATTATTTTTTATATAAAGGTGTACCAAATTAATGTATTGGATCACATTGAAAGCCATGCACTAAAAATTTGTCAGAAACTACTACAGATCTATAATTCAACCGCAGGAACCAATATATTATTAAATAAATAATTTTATATTAAATATATAATATAAAATACTTTTTCTTATCTAATACATTAAAATTGTCTTTTCATACTACTTGCTCCTACAATTCCAAATGACTTGTGTTTGATACTTCCTTTCACATAAATATTTTCTACTTGTAGTTTTTCAATTCAAATGACGTGAACAATTAGCATTATAACTTTTTTAATATAGATCTTATCACCAGAGTTAGAAGTTCAAAATTTAAACTTTATAAAATATTTTTATTAGACTATATTTTACATAAAATTTTAAATTTTAAATCTTAAATAAAATCTCATATCATAAAATTATAAAGTTTATTTTTAAGTTGTAAAAAGTTAAAGTCTAAGTAAGAAATTAATAAAATCTGGGTTTTATATTATTTTAGCATTGAAACAAAATATATAAATTTTCTTTTAAAATTATATTCCACAATTAAATAACGTAAAGTAAAAAATAATATCTTATAATATAATCTTTTATATTGAAGATAACCTTAATTGATCTCCACGAAGTGGAGCATATGATAAAGACTAAATAAATTTTCATTAAATAAAATAATGGGCAGATAAAATAATTTTAGTTATATCAAATTAAATTTTATAAGTATAAGTAATTCGTTATTTATTTAAAAGGAAAAGTAAAAGTAAATAATTTTGAAAGTTTCGCTTCTTATTCCTACGGTACATAATCTTTTATATAAATTTGTAAACAATATAAGTGACTCTATAAATAAAATAATTTTGTTTATTATTATATTATTTTCATAAAATATATAATATTTTATTTTGAAAACTGAATTTTAGATAATTATTAATAATGATTTTTTTATTTTATTTTATGAGATTTATTAATTATTTATTAAATTAACCTGATTGTAATGCTACATTTAATATTTCCCCAGAATTTTCGAAAGTCATGTTGGCTCCTTAAAAGTTAAAAGCATAACATAGTCCAAAGCTCACAGAGACTTTGAGGAAGATAACAACACTGGAACCCTTCTCGGTCTCTAATTTGTCTCCCCTCTCTTTCCATCATAAACCTGACGACAGTGGCGCACGTGATCGGTTCACCACAACACTAAATTTTGAGGTAACCCTTTTCTCCCTTCAAATGCTTCTTCATGTTTTAAATTTTATTGGATATAAACTAAATGAATATGACATACCCCTGCTCCAAACTGCAGAACAACCTTAGGCATATTCTTCATAACTCAGATAATTTTCTTAATCAAAAATTAATCTAACTGATGCTTTGTAGCTGAAAATTCACAGTAATGCAATTTTTAACACGCTCTGCAATTTTCGTTCGCCGTTCAATAAGCTGTGTTTGTTTTAGATTAAACAACCATTAGGAACCAATTTCCCATTTGTTATTATCATTTCTTCAATATCTCTTGTCTGTTTGTTTATAGACAAAATTAGCATTTTTATGCTTACTTTTGATTAAAATTTGCTTAGTTTATGTATCGGGCAATCGGCTTCCATCGTGATACTTGTTTCTACTTTAATTTGCCTTCACTATAGCCAAAAATTACATAAGCTGCAAGCTCCTAAAGCACAGGACAGATCCTCGACCTAGTCAGTGAGTGACCTTGGTAGCTCTTTTTAACAGTGCTCCATAGCGACATCAGTTAAAACTTGATTTTTTTTTTGTGATGTTAGTTTTCTTCGTTTTTTCTTTGTCTACTTGTATATTTATAGATGGCAGCACACATGTATATATTTTATTTTTGGTGAATTCTGAAATAATGTGATAAACTTTTGCGTCAGTTTTCTTTTTCAATGCATTGAATATTTTAGGTGCCTTTTGGTTTTGTGATTGAGATTTTTCCTTTGTTTGATTTTTTGTGTAGTTTGAGCTTGTGGGTCACGTGCTTGATAAGATATCTAGCATGATTATGCTATTTCTGATGATGAAACTCGTGTTTATTTTGGTTAATTCGGTGATTTCTTGAAACTAATTTTAGGGTTTCTAATTTCTTTCAGTATGAGGTGACATAAGCAATTTTGGTTATTGACAGATTTTGAAAGTGGATCATGAAAAGGGATATCTTAGAGGATATTTCCATCTAATATGTTAAATTATATTCCATGTGTTTTCTTTCTTGGTCTTCTGATCTTGTGATGCATGATAATCTTTTGCATTAGCACACTAATATGTTCTCCTCATCTGATTTTCAAGTTTTGTATGTTAGTTTGTTGGGAAAATGTGAAAAATCTGCGAAGAGAATATTTCTAAAGTCTTACAGTTAGTTTTTTTTTTTTTCCTGTAAGTGCAATCACTTGTGAGCTACTCTGTCCAATTTTTTCCAATATGTAAAAGTTTAGTGCTTGAGAGATAGATGATTCCAGTCACTTGTGACAGTGTAAAATTATGAGCTGATGCATTTGTTTTTGTTGTCAATAGGGGATTGTTAGGATAAAAATATCATAATATCTCCATAGTAATTAGAATGAAATATCCTTAGAATCTTCACATTCATTCCAATAGAATTTATTTCATCAAGAAAAGTGATTGTTACAAATACAGGAGTTGAAATTGCAATTAGCATGATTGAAATTAATAATATATTTCTTTATTCCCTCATTATTGAAGTTGTTATCAGGGCTCCTGATCTCAGGGCTCTGTTTCTGCTACTATTGTCGCCACCTATGATCACACCACTGATAGGTGCATCACCTACAGAAACGCCATGTGCTGCCACACTCTATCAACAACGTTAGCGTGTGTAGCCCATGCGCCTTGTTTTGGTGACACAAACCCGTCGTCGCCACCATAGACAAGGTTACAGAGATCCCCTGAGTTCATCCAAAGGGTGGTGACATTGTGTTTGTCTCCGACTTGAGTATATCTAATTTTTCTGCTCTCTTAACAAAAAAGTCCTTTTTCTATGTTTGTAGTTTGTGTTTTTTTCTTCAATGGCTAAGGCGACAATTTACTCCTATGGGTTATAGTGATCTTCCAAACGTGGTAGGTTCTTACTGGTTATATGGTGAAAATTACTTGTAGAGGAGCCAGAGCTAGTACATTCGGAGGATTCTTAAAGGACGATGAAGATCATACCACATCAATGGTGGAGGATCAGGGTCAAATGACCCTATTTTTAGATTTGGGATAATGAACATGTACAGATCCTGACTTGGATGTGACATTCCATGATTTATGAGATAAGTCGGATTTATACGTTTTATCCTATACTAAAGAAATTTGGAATGACTTAAATAACATTCTCTTTGAAAAAAGATTTTGTTTCCTATTAGAACATTGAAAGCAGGGTGTTTAATACCAAACATAGTTTTCTTTATCAAAATATCACGAAATTTTGAAAGGGTCATGGATCAAACTAGATTAGTACCAAAATTTGAAGATGTGTGAAAGAAATGCTGCCACACATGATGAAACCATTGAATGAGGAAGAATTTGTATTTCTTACATGGTTTGAACCATGAATATGAGCCAATCAAGGTACAAATCTTAGAAAAATAAAAATTGCCTCAACTGTCAAAAGCATTCTTTACTGTCAGAGGAGAAGAAACTTGGAGAATTGTTATGCTTAATGCAGGAACCTCCAATGCAAGCTCCACCATGACAACATTAAAAAGGGTCGTTAAGGGGTCAAAGAATGGAGGAAAACCCTTTGCAAAAGGCAACCAGGGAGAATATTGTTCATATTGTAGAAGATACCGGCACATTAAGGAAACATGCTTCAAACTCCGTGGGAGAGACTAAGTATCAAAGTGCATGTGAGGCAACCAAGGAACCATGCATAAATGGGTAGACAATACTACCTCTGAACATGAAGATACTCATCAACCCAATGTCCCTCGTCAAAAAAATCTTGATATGAAAGCCTAAATAAGGGGAAACTTGATTGTATGAGCACAATGATCAAATCAATGAGTAAGTCATATGAATCGTGTACCTTGGGCACGTCTCAGGTTGTTTGGATTGTAGACTTAGGCTATTGAATTAAAGGGTGTTTTATATGTCCCCAATTAATCAATAGTATTATCTTTATACAAAACCTTCAAAAGGCTTGAATCGTTCAATAACATTCACTTATTACTATGTCTTTTAGGACCTTGCCATGAGAAAGGTGATTTTTTACTACTAACGACTAGATTGAGTTATATGTGTTAAAGTCTAAGGACCCAAACAAAACAAAGGAGGTTATAAGCCAACAAGCAACAATAGAATCATGGGCACATCAAATATAGATTCATCATAGAAGATTTGGGCATGCCACATTCAGCCTTACAAGCCATTTAGCACCAAAGATATTAGGAAAATTAGAAGGACCTCATACATCAGTATGACAAAGCTCATTTTAATGCTAATCGAGAAAGGTACAAAATTTGTGTTTCACAAGCTCATACACCTCACAATGAAGGGAAAAGATCTTTCATAACTTGAAAGGAAGGGTATCCAAGGCCACAATGAAAAATTTGAGCTTTCCTTTTGCTCGTCATGGTAAACTCAAAGGGAGTGACTCTTGGTTGAAATTTTTTGACTCCCCATACAATAAAGGTCATTGCATTCCCTAGCATGTCCAATTGTCCTCTCCATGTTCTTGTTTTGAAATATTCAAGAGTTGTTATGAAAAACAACATTATATGAGAGATCCTCTGGGAGTTTTTGTATACAAAATTAAATTGGTTGACAGTTCAAGCATATGAAGGACATTTTTTAGTATTATAGATGGACTTATTCAGATCTCTCCTTGTTTTGCTACAATTGCAAGGGTTCCATTTGATGTGGGAATTTTCTTATTGCTAGAACATGGCAAATATGTGAAAAAGTATTGGGGGAGGGGTGTCATATGGTCGGTGGTTCTAAAGTCTAGCATCCAATAATGGGTAAAAGGCATATCTGAAACATTAAATCCAAGAGAACATGAAAACCCACTAGAGTATGTTATGAAGTATGTAGTTGTGGTGGGTTTTTCCAATTTACTAAGAGATCTTACCCTTTCTTTATCCTCATGATTTAGCTAGACAAATTCTTTACCTTGTCCATTAGCAACGTATACTTGCCCTCCTTTTCTTGGAGGATCTCCCTTTTTCCCCGTTATTGCTCTCCTTTCTGCCTCCATTCTCAGCTTGGGGGTTTTCCATGTAAGTTCCAGCACTTCTCCCTTATGTGGCGTGGTGTGTTAGAGTAGGTACATCAGACCCCCCCCCCCCCCCCCCCCCCCCCCCCCCTTCTTTTTTTCCGTGTTGGGAAATTCACCTTTCCTTCTTTGATTAGCAAGCATGGTTTTCCACCTTCAACCACCATTCCTAAACTCTTGATATTTGGAGTCTCCAACGTCAACTCTCTTGCTTTCTTCACTTTGAAAACAATGGCTACCACTTAATTAAGTCTTGGGACTTTCTCCTTTCCCGCAATTTGGATTCAGATCTAGTCATATTTAGAATTTAGACCAACCAAGAAATCATACTATCTTCTTCAGTATACTCCTTAAGAATTACTAAGTCTTGTGAACATTTAGCTCTTATAGCCTTTATTGGTATATTTTGTAATTGATTTTGTTTGGCAGCCAAGGCCTTAGAATAGGTTTGTTCTATAGCTTCCTAGATCCCCTTTGCAGGAACATGCATGTATCATTGATTTCTGTGACCATTGAATTCCATGGCCATGCCATGATCATTGAGTTTTTTTTCATCCCGTGATTGAAATTTGTCACCCTTCATAAAGAGCATTATCAATCAATTGACCGACTTTCCCTTTTCCTTTTAAGATGGTTTTAATGCATTGAGATGGTTAGATATTATGAGTTATTATTAGATATGGTTGGATATTATAAATATTGTCAGATATTTCTATGTAATATATAAACATAATCTTATTTATTCAATATACATAATATACTGAACGGATTTATCAAATTTTTTTTCTTTATTTTAATAGAGACCATTTGAGATCATTCTTTTCATTACGCAGGATTAACATTCTACAAATTCTCCAACATTCTGGGACTTGATGTCTCCAATTTCTAGAGTAGGTTTCACAATTTCAACCATCACAAGTAGATGCGATCAAGGCACAAGGGTGTATAGGAGAATTGTGCAGAAATAAGGGCTGCAATGATAATCTAAGTCTTGCAGCAGTGAAGGCTGCACGTTAGAGTTGGTTGTCATCAATGTTATCAAACTCATAACTTGGAGATAGATCAGAAAGGATCTGAAAACTCGTAATCTGAAAAAAAATTTAATTTGACTCGGAAGAATTCATAAAATTGTTTATAAAATTATAACGGTCGGAAGAATTATCCCATAAATTCTTTATAAAATTATAACGGACAAGTTATGGTGTAAGGTGTTTGGCAGAGATAAAAAAGAAATGTGTTGTGAATTATAATAACTATAATAAATAGGGTAAGAATAGGTGCAACAAAACCTAATTTTAATAATTTTAAGTAGGTTTTGAACTTTTAATTAATTTTAACTCCTCATGCAGCAGCAGCACCACATTCAGATATTTAAATTTTATTTGAATAATTACAGTTTTAGGGTTTTATTAGTTAAAAGTTGGAATAGGATTTTTTCGAATTAGTTTGAGGGTTTTCATCTTCTTCATGCGCCGCACGGTCCCTTGTTCTTCATTTTACGCCGTCGTGCGCGGTGGTGCGCAGTGGCAGAGGTAGCGCGAAGGCGGAGGCAGCGAATGCGCGAGCGGTGGCGGCGAAACGGCGAGCACAAGCGGCGGCAAAACGGCGCGACAGAGGCACAAGGTAGGGTTTCTGGGTTTCAAATTACGGTTTTATTGGGTTTAGGGTTTTCTTGTTTTTGGACCGCGTCATGGATGGCGGAGGCCCATGGATCGTCCGATCCAACCCTTGGATCGCCGGATCGCTCCGAGCCGGTGAGACTCCGATCCAGCCCGTTTTTGCCAAAAAGATCGCAAGATCGTGAGATTTCCGATCTAACTCGCGATCTTGGCAACATTTGTCATGCAGCAATGAAGGTCATGCCTTAGGGTTAGGTCGCATGGTCAGAGGCTTCTAAAGATTAGGAGCTTTGATACTATCTTAACTTTAGGAATAATCTGTGATATTTTAATTTACGAGATACATTAGATTGATATATTTACAGGAACCTCCTGACAATTAAGGAAATAGTGAAAACTTGGGGACAAATTCCCTGTGATTATGGGATTGTTTCTACATATACAATCCAAGTATTCATAGCAAGATGATGAAACAATTCAGAATAAAAATACAGCAAGCTAATAAATAAAACTTCCTAAAATGTATCAACAACAATCATGGATTTGACAATTACATTAAATAAGGAGATATGATACAATTTTATGGGAAATTTCTTACCAAATATTTCCCAATATTAGATATTGATTTTGTCTCTTATTATTGTATTTCTTCTTCATTATACACCAGAATACCCATTTATGTACACAATATGTGGTTTCTAATTCTCTACTTTTCTAACAGTTCTATAATCTCCTTCTAGTGCTTAATCAAACTTTGATTTGTCTCGTTCTAATGTTTTTTTTAATTTTTGTTTTAAATGTGTCAATGGTTGGATTTATGGATTGCATGGCATTTGTACAAAAAAATGCTTATAGCCTATATTTTGTATGTACAGCTTTTAGAATCTTATGTGATACTGTTGTTTTATGGCCTTATGGGAATGGGTTATGGTGAAACTTGCTTAGTGTTTTGTTCCATTACAAACAGCGTGTCTTCCTTAATGGTTTTCACTTGAGCATTACCAGTAGAAAGTAATGAAATCCCATTCCAAGTCCTGAATGGCAATCCGTTAAAAAATTATTTTCCAATCTCATTTAACATCTAACTACAGTAGATTTATCATTGCAAATTTCAAAGAGTAAGTACTTAAAGGATGAAGTTACAAATTAAATAGGAGAGAAGTCTATTTTTGCTTCTTATAATTGAACTATATAATTGCATAAACACACACACATTGCTTTTTGAGGGTTTTGATCATTCTTTTATTATTTTATTTGTTTTATGAGGTACCATGAATGTTGAGTTTCATGTGCAGATCTTCATATGTTATAAAGTGTTGACTGAAAAATGGAGGCACTGAAATCATGTTATGGGGATGGATCTTCTGATTCAGATTCTGAATCTGTACCTTCAGCTCCAACCTCTGCTCACTCAACAGTATTCACACCCTTGCCACCCCCTCCTATCTCTCTCCTTGACCCGTCAACATTTATCGGTATTCTAGGTTTTAAACTTGTTTTTATTTACTCATTACTAGAAGGAGAAAAGAGAATGAAGCTTTTATCTTGTTTGATAGGTTTAGGTGATCCATTAGGAAATAATAAGAATCGCAAATTTTACCAACTCAAAATCTTAGTTGATGTTACAATTCTTTTCCGAATTCAAAAACTCATATTTCTTACGTTGGAAGTTTTATTGTAACTAATTTCATTTCTTATTATGTGCTGGTATGCTATGTTCTTTTGTCGACAACTATTTATTCATGGTTTTTATGGTAAATGGCCTTTAGATCTGCAAATAGGTCAGACAACAAGAGTTAGGAGCTTCCCTCATGTTGATGGTAACTATGCCTTGCACGTTTACATACCAAGTAAGTTAATTATGATTTTTAAAAGAAATTGTCTTTGTAAACATACCAATATATGTTTTGATGTGATGCTTTTGCTGTTGCAGTGATTTTTATTGAATTTACTGCGTACTTATTTGTCTATGCACATTAGAATGCCTCACATTTAGATTTACCTTGCACTTAGGCCTATTACTTGCTTTCTAAGAGTAACATCTAACTCCAACAATGGAGAGATTAGGTCTCCGGGATCCTCATCTTTTTAAACGTCTTCCAGTAGAGGATATTTACTGAATTTCCTTGGCTGACAGAGGTCTTCGTGATTGAGGAATTGTCAACATCCACGGTGATGACCATAGGGTCATCCTGAGCGGGGTCAATGGCCTTGAAGTCTTCATCCGTGAAGAGGATCGGGGGCATCCTTGATCGAGGAGTAATCGAGATTGAGTTCACAAACTGCACGACCCAAAGATGTTTTTTTCGGGCCGAGCTTGAGCATCCTCTGCCCGCAAAACTATCTGTGATCATGTTGATCACCTTTCTCCATAGCGGCATGATGGCTCATCCCTCTTTGAGGTTCATAAATTAACTTGTGTGAACACCCCTCAACAAAATGGGGTTGCAGAAAGTAAAAATCGTCATCTCCTTGAGGTTACTAGAGCTTTACTCTTCCAAATGTTTGGTCCAAGATCTTATTGGGGAAGCAGTCTTGACTGCCACTTATTTCATTAATAGATTACCCTCTTGGGTTCTAAAGGGTGTTACTCTTGTTCAACTTATGACCACATTCTATCATTCTGTTTCCATTTTGACTAGTCTTCAAAGTCGTGTCTTTGGTTTTCCTGCTATTGTCTATGTTCATAGTCCTTTTTGGGGTAAGTTAGATCCTCATACCATCAAATGTGTCTTGATCAGTTATGCCCCCAACAAAAAGGGATACAAATGTTATCACTCTGAAAGTTGTAAAGTTTATGTTTCCAAGGATGTCACCTTTCATGAAACAGAGTCCTTCTTTCCTAGTTCTCAACTTCAAGGGGAAAGTATTCAAGAAGTTGAGGTCCTTGAGTTGTCACCTTTTTCCTTTGTTGTCGGATTTCAGTCTTAAGGAGGATGACAAAGACCTTGCACCAGCATCATTACTAGACAAAAATAATGAGGACAAATATTTTGTGAAACTATATGAGCGAAGGCAACAAGAACTTGTCCTGGTCAAACAACTTCAATTGTCCAAACCGAGGTAAGAATTCATACCCGTGAGACTCTTGGGGACACCTTAAATAACGCTTTTGAACTTAATCTAGATGATTTAGCTATTGCCTTGAGAAAAAAAAAATCTTGTGCCAATTATCCTATATCCCAATTTGTGTCTACAGAAAAACTTTCTATGCTACACCGAAGTTTTCTTTCATCTATTGATTCTATTAGGATCCCTACATCAATTCAAGAAGCATTAAAATATGAGAATTGGGTTCGAGCCATGAATGAAGAAATGGGTGCATTACAAAAGAATGAGACTTGGGAGATTGTAGAGAGATCAAAGGATAAGAAAGTAGTGGGTTGTAGGTGGATACACAGTTAAGTATTAATCTGATTGCACACTGGATCGGTATAACGCAAGGTTGGTTGCAAAAGGGTACACCCATACCTATGAGATCAATTATGAGGAAACCTTTGCTCCAATGGAAAAAATGAATTCAATCAGGATTATTCTCTCCTTGGCAGCACATTTTGGTTGGGAGATGCATCAATTTGATGCTAAAAATGCCTTCTTGCATGGAAGCTTAGACGAAGAAGCATACATAGAGATTCCACTTGGTTATAGTGCAACTAATGAAACTTATGGTGTTCAGACTTAAGAAGGCCCTATATGGTCTTAAACAATCACCTCGTGCTTGGTTTTGAAGGTCTACTCAAGCTATGGTATCTTTGGGGTACTGACAAAGCCAAGGTGACCATACTCTATTTATAAAGCATTCTTAAGATGGTAAATTCACTCTACTTTTGGTCTATGTAGATGATATGATTATTGCAGGTGATGATGAGATTGAAAAATTTGAGGGAGAGATTGGCTACTCAATTTGAGATTTGGGATAGAAGTTGCTTACTCTAAACAGGGCATCTTTATTTCTCAAAGAAAATACATTTTTTATCTCCTCAAAGAGACTAGTAAGTTGGGCTGTAAGACCATTGGAGTGCCAATAGAGCATAATCATAGGATTGAGAATGATGAGGAAAGCCCAAAGGTGGAGAAGACACAATAGACCATACATAGCCTATGCAGTTAGTGTGGCTAGAAAATTCATGCATGATCCAAGAGAAAGACACTTGCAGACAATAAATAGGATTTGATCTATTAGCAGGATCAATTGTTGCTGACTATGCTGGATCAATTGTTGATAGGAGATCCACCATAGGCTATTGCATGTTCTTGGGTGGAAATCTGATGACATTGAGGAGCAAGAAACAAAATGTAGTTGCAAGATCAAGTGCAGAAGCAGAATTTAGAGTCATGACTCAAGGGGTTTGTGTACTATTTTGGATAAAGGTCATACTCGATGACCTCAAAATAAAATATGAAGATCCTATAAGTTTGGCGTGTGATAATAAGTTCGTCATTAGTATTGCACACAATCCAATTCAATATGACTAGACAAAGCACGTAGAGGTAGACCAACATTTCATTAAGGAGAAGTTGGACAATGGTCATATAGTCACCAAATGCATCCTTTCAAAACTCCAATTGGCAGATATGTTCACTAAGGGACTTCCCACAAAACATTTCAAAGATCTTACTTGCAAGCTGGGAATGATAGATATACATTCAACAACTTGAGGGGGAGTGCTGCATAATTATTCCATAATTAGTGCAAATTCTATTTTCTATTTATTAGGACAAATTTGATATCTTTTGGTGATTTGATTTGATTTGTATAGCTTTAATTACCTATTATTTCTTTCCTTAATTAGGTTGTAAATAATCTGTAAATTTAGACTGTAATCATATTTGTAAACACATTTTCAGAAATATATTCAATCTTCTTTCAATTGTCACTGGTTGAACAATTGATTCATTCTCTTCGATCGTGCTTCGCTTCTTCCCTCCTTTGCTCATAATTCTCTGACTTCAACTCTCGGTCGGAAGTGCACCTGCAAAAGGTACTACGACGCTCAAGTTAGTGTTCGGTATTCGAATACAATAATTGTTGTGATAATGACCTACCTTTATCTTGTTTGTAGTGCCTATTTATAGTATATGATGGACCCTTTTAGTGTTGGGTCTAGATTAAGGTGTGTGTGCCATAATTAGCCCTCGTATTACTTAATTGTTAAGGTATTTTAGCTAATTATGATACCTTGTGTAATTCAGTCGTTACCGAATATTGACAGGTCTTGGGCCATTCGGCACCTGGTGGTACATTTCATATTTTCAACCTCTAGTAATGTGTTCAAAAGTTTGAAATGGTAAATTTAGAAAGTGCAGTTTTTCTTTACAGTTAACATTTCATCTCCATTGAAGAAAGAAATATCTGCTTTCTTGAAAAAAGTTTCATCTCGGGAACCAAGTCTTAATGTTGTTGATGTTGATGTCCCATTAAACATCCTCTGCCAAAATGATGAGAAGCTTGAACAGGTTGCCTTAGGAAGAGAATTTCACATAAGTTTGGGAAGAACTGTTCCAATACGAGTCCACCAAATTGACTCAGTGATCTCAATGCTCAAACAGAAGCTTCAAATTCAACGCCAGTCAGTTTTATTTTTTCTATTTTTCACTTATGAAAATAGAACAGTATTTTTGTTTCCACCTGTTTTCCTTATTGTTTCCTTTTTGAAGTAGGTTTTGGATAGACTTTAACAAGTGGGAAGTTTTTCTTAATGATGATCAGACGCGCACCTTTCTCTCAGTAGAAGTTGTTCAAGGAGGTTTAATAGAGGTATGATTTGTGGCCTTATTTTCTTTTTTGCATGCCCTGTTGTTTGTGTTACTCAAATCATATCCCTGAAATGTATGTATGGCACTTGTCGCTGAAATGTGTGTTGATAGTGGCTTAATATTTGTATCTTAGTTTGCTGCCTATAAAGCTGCTGATTTAAAACATATTAATAGAACTTTAGGAAGTTTGGAAAATTGCATTTGAAACTGAATTAAACCATTAGAGTGACATGAAAAACTGAATTAAATAAAGATTGAATTGTAAATTTTCAAAAGTCTCGTACATTCTTTTGGTCTTGCATGGAAACTCACAGAATTGGGAAAATGCTAGAGATAAGAGAACATCTGCAAAATAGAGTTAATATCTGAAAAGACTACTAATTGCTCACCGTCTAATCTTATCATTCTCTCCATCTAGTTTATCAATTAATGTGAAATATGTTCTTTCTTTCCAATTAATTGCAGATTACAAAGCAAATTGAAGCAGTCAATACAATTTACAGACTTCATAATCTTCCTGAGTTTTACAAGGTCAGTAATTTTATCTAGTAATGCTGCCACCGCAACAACTTGCATCATAACTGTTGCGTAATATAATTTTTGCAGATTCCGTTTTCTATTTATCAGTACAAATTTAGCATTTTTTGGAGTTTTTATTTGTATAGCTTTAATTATCTATTATATCTTTCCTTAATTATATTGTAAATAGCCTATAAATTCAGATTAATCACATTTGTAAATACATTCAACCTTTTGCTTTTAACTCACTATTGTTTTAGCATTATTTGAACTTGAAATGTTTACAGGATCCACGTCCCCACATATCCTTAGCATGGGCACCGGGTGACATTGCCCATTCACTGAAGAAAGTTGTGGACGAGGAAATGAAGTGCGCTGTGGGGAAATCTTTCAAGAGTATTTGTAGCTGTAAATTCAAAGGTATTGAATGTAAGGTTGGCAAGAGAGCATATGCAATATGCAAAATTCCTGATGGACAGTAATTACACGTGCACTTTAAAGAAAGAGCATGCGATTTCCTCAATCATTTCGCGGTGCAAGGAATTCTGCTTATCTAAATGTTGGGTTTTCTTGGTTTGGTGGCAACTTGATCATAAATAGTTTACGAGGGTGATGTGAATATGTGACTTCGTTATTTATTCCTTACGAGTTTTAGTCTTAGACCAAATGCTTGTACGACTTCATCAAAGCTCTGTAGAGATTACTTCGTCAAATATTATTATGACTAACATAAACACACACATAGACGTGGTATATGTTCACATTTCTTCTATTGCATTCTTGTATTTTTTTTACTAAATTAAATTAAAGTAAACTAAGAAAAAAACATTAAATTGTTTAAGGGTGTTTCTTCATGCATCCTTACATTCATGTGTATTTACAAAATTATCTCTAGGAGATCTCAAAATCAGGCAACGTAGACCACCATCATTGTCCTTCTTCTATGCAATTTTGCACATTGTTGAGAGAGCAAACAACGGCTAGCAACAATGGTGAGTTTGTTGTGATTTTAGTGTGTTTCTGAGTTGACCTACTTGCTTTTTGATGACTTTGCTGTGGTAAGTGGCTATTTCTGTAGTTTGTATGTTAGTTTCTTTTACTCTTCCGGATTGACGAATTTATTATAGGATATCAGATTAGGTAATTTGGAATTGATCCAGAATAGGCTCTCGAAAATGGATTCAAGCTAATAAATCTAGAATTGTCTTTCCCACTCTTCCTTCCGTCCCAATTTAGAGGCACTTCAATGTCATTGTCATGGCTCCCCCTAAACTCCGTGGGAAGGCCAAGAAAGGTAAGCTTAGTTTTTGTTTAACCTCACACTTGCCCTTCTAAATTTTTGGATTTTATTTCTATTTTTTATTGGGTGGTGTGGTTGGAGTTATAAAGCTAACTCTTGGATCCAATGGTGTAAATATTATGGCTTTCTGCAAACATTTCTCTTTGCTTGCATCCAGCACTTCATTCATTATCATGGGCTTCACCATAGAAAATGCCGGAAGTTTGTAATAGGATACTCTTTCTATCTAGATTCACTAATTTGGAATTCAAAAAATAGATTCCGGACGGGCCATTCTGGAATGCTTTTTTTCCTTTACTGGATTTCCTATTTTGGGAAAAGTTTACTTACACACTTTAAAATTCATTACATTGTCCTTTGAAATAAAATTGACAAGGCTAATTTCGTATTTTGACAATTGTAGGGGTGCAAGGCAGTTAAATGTGGGATGCATTTAGCTATGCAAATAAATAAGTATTTTTATGTGAGAAAAATGTAACATGATTAGGGTAATTTTTTTTAAAAATAATGTGTGGGGTAGTTTCCTTATTATTGTTATAAATGATAAATTATCATTTTCATCATTATTTGTGAAAAACATGTGTTTTCGTCTCCACTTTTTATGATAAAAATTATATATAGGCAAAAAATTAATTATTATAATAATTATTAAAATAAAAAATTATATGAAATAATTTTTTTATTAATATTTAGGTATAATTACCTTTTTTTTCTTACATTTTAGATTAATATTCAATTGACTACCATGGTCATTAAAAAATTCAATTTGTTCTTAATGTTTTTTAAAATGTATTTAAGTTGGTCCCTTTCGTTAACTTCGAACTAACAACGTTAAGTACTTCTGATGTGACATAGATGAATACAAATACGGATTGTGATTTGTTGTACACATAGGTCTTATCCTCCTTAACTGTCCCTTCACCCTTACCGCCTTTTTCATGTGCTTCCTTCCCCAACTCGCCTCCACCTTCCGCTCCCTCACCTCTGTCAAGAGCTTCCGCAACATCTCCGTCATCTCCTTCTCCCACCTTAAGAACCTCACCATCAAAGTCTCCGCTCCCTACGTTCTCCTCTCTCACATCTCTAACCTCCAAACCCTCACCATTTCCAATGCCAACCTTGTTGGCTCTCTCCCTAAACACATCCACTCTCGCAACCTCACCTACATAGATCTTTCTTCCATCAACCTCCGAGAAACTTTATGTTAGATCTTGCGACTCATTTCTTGATTTCTTCAAGTATTTTTGTCACTTCATATACTGTTTCGTAAGAGGAACATGAGTGAACAGGTCCTCCTCTTGCTCAACACGTTTCTCCATCTTGGAGACAAATCTATCAACTTCTATGCTAGTTCCTTCAAAATCCCTTACCTCTTCAGGTCTTTCCTCCATATCATTCATCAATGTCCTGATATAATCACTCTGCTTAGCTTGTTTCAGAATTTCTTTTTCTCTTCGCAAGGCATTTCTTACATGCTTAGAAGGTTTTTCTAGATTCATAAAAGTAGGGGCAAACTTTACAGGTTGATATGTATCATGCCTATCCTGTGAGGTTAAGTCTAATTTGCTAACAAGCAAATCAGGATTGGGACGATACTTAGATGCATCCTCACTTTTATTGGACGCAACTGGCTCCTTTCTTTGAATATCACTTTTGGTTGCATTTTCACTAGCCTGCACTAGTTTCTGGATGTGGTATTGTTGTTTTTTGACAATTGGCTAAATCTTTCCAAAAACAATCTTATCTCTGCAACATATTCCCTTTAGCCTTTCACAATAAATAAGAAATCAAAAGCTACAAATTTTTAGCTTCAAGGTAGCTGAATCCATTTGTTGTAGAATATTGACTTTCTTTCACTTTGGCAGTTAAGCATTGAACTTTACGCCTTGCGGTAGTCCTTCCTCCATTTCTTTCAACAACGAAGCAAGCTAAGGTGCTTCTTCTTGCTTGCTTGCTAACTAACGTTTTTATCTAAATGCTTCGGACTGTTTTCCATGACTTGCAACGATTTTCAATAGTCTTCAATCCTGAACCTTTTGCTTTTGTAGGAATATGAGTGATTCAAATTTGATAGCAACAGAAGTAAAAGGATTGGTGAAAAAGGGTTAAGGAGAAAAAATGCACAAGGGGCTTAGTGGATGGCATTGAAAGTGAGATACTACAGTAGAGGAAGGGATTTGCAAAATGGAGAATGGGGTCATTGTGCTTTCTTCCATGTGTATAACCGACCAGAGTTTACATTTGCAATATCACATCAGAAACACTTAACATTATTAGTCCAAAGTTAATAAAAATGACCAACTTAAATACATTTTAAAAAACGTTAAGATCAAATCTATGAGGCTCAGACATTTCTCTCAAATGGCGTGTCCGTGTCGGATACACGTGTTGGACACGACACTCGAAAGACACTCGTAGGACACTTATCGGTGAAGTGTCCAATTCAAAAAATATTTATTGGATTTCTGATAATTCTAGCACTATTTTAACACAATTTTAATTAAAAGAAACACAATAAGTTTGAGTTTTTAGTATGATTATAAAAATAAGGAATAAATCCTTTTGAAATAGCCATAAAAAATATCTTTATGCTTAAAAAAAACTGAAATATACTTGTGCACATAAATCTTTATTGTCAATTTATATAATTCATAATTATATAATATATAGATCTGTGTCCCCGTATCCTATATTTTAGAAATTATACGTATCTCCGTGTCCGTATCCGTGTCTGTGCTACATAAGACCAAATTGAATTTTTTAATAACCACAGTAGTAAATTCAATATTAATTTAGGAATAAAAAAGGTAATTATAACTTATTAAAATCATTAGATATTTTTCACTAGTAATATGATTATAAAAAAAAATATATGTAAATTTTACATTATTTTGTTTTTTATCTTTTGTTTTCATTTTCTTGATAATAATGTGAAAATTAATCTTATTAAATAGTTTTCCAAAGTACTGTCAACATTCAAACAACAAAATTAATAATAAAGAAATTAATTCCTATTCATCAAACTAAATCTTCATATGAAATTACTTTTATAAAAAAAAAAAGAGAAACATAAATTTTAAGGTTAAATATGTTTTTCTTCTCTATATTATAAGACAAAATTGGTTTTTATTCCTAGTCTAAATTTTAGACCATCAAGATACTTGTAGTAAGAAAATGAATGAGATGAATCTTAACAACAATTTAGTTTCTTTTTAAGTGAGAGACAAATTTCTTGGTAGAATGTATATTGACTTTCACGATCGTTTGGAATGATTCTCTAGCTAGAGAACGCGAAGTTAGTTATAGAGAGAAAAGAATGTTTGGTAGCTTTTTCGGAAGTCGAAGTCACCCTGCCCAGCTGCAAAGAAATAGGAGAAATGTTGCAAACAGGAAACATTTTTTTTCAATCGAATTTGATTGACGAGACGACTCTGACTTCTTCTTCCTTCTACTTTTGCGTTTTGAATTTCTATTGTTCTCTATGATTTTGGTCTAGTTCACTCGTCTCCCCACTCTACTACGCTCGCTTCCAGGACTTCTTGAGGGTCCATTTGTTAGCATAAAATTCAAAGTCGTCATCAGTTTTATTTAGAAATTTGAATGGGTCAATAATTATTACCTTTAATTTTAATTTTAAATATTATTTATACTATAATTTTAAATGTAATTTATAATAATAATAATATAGCTTTTATGAGAGAGAATGTAGAATTTAAGAAGTTTATTACGAGACTATTTAAAAAAATTTATTCTAATTTAAAAAGTAGCAATGAAATAAGAGTTATATTCTCTATTCACACCATTAGGTTATAGGTTATAGATTAACTTTGCTAGCAGATATTTGCATCTCCTATTAAAATTTCCTACTCAGAACCTGAAGTGTTGAATTTTTTTTTTTCTTATTGCATAGAAAAATTTCCCAACTGATATTGCTAATAAAGTGAAACAGCTTCTTGTAAAACTGAAGTCTGCATCTTTTCATTACCTTCTTAATCATGAGTGAGATCCTGAGATGGGTTTTTCAGTGTCTTTTGTAACATGCTCTAGAAGGAAGGTTTGCTTGAAGGCATTGATGTTTTGGGCAAAAGGCTATAATTTTTTAGTGAATTATGCTCTAATATCCTGTTTACATACTAATTGTTCTTTATTTTATTCTGGTGTTGTAGGTGTTGTTGGTTCGTTGATACATGCTTCGGGAGTGAAAAATAAATATTTGCATGGAAGCCAAAGAAGGTATCAGTTCATGTGGCCCTAAGAAGTGAAGCTCTAAACCAGGTTCATGTCCTTAATGGTGGTGGAAGTGTTGAATTTTTAAGAAAAATCATCCATTTCTTCAAATATTTTTCAGGTTGGAGTTCAAAAATAGAGCAGAAGCCATACAAAACCATCGTAGGCTTTTCAAAAACAGAAAGACAAACAATACCATTTGGCATAAATCTCCTTCATACCAACATTTAACCAATCTTTAAATATTAAATTAATATTTTAATTTATACCTATATATAAATTTTTTTTTATAATTAATTTTTTACACAAATTTATTAATATTTTATTCTTATTAATATTTTATTTTATTGATTTACTTTGGTTATTTTGTAATTTTGAAATTTCATTGGTTAACAAAATAATTTTTTTAATTTTAAAAATTTATTTTATTTATTGTTACTTAACGGTTGTTAAATATGAACCACGTTTATTTGGAGAGAGTAAAGGAATTGGTATCTATTCTTTTAGAGTCATTTTTTTTTTCAATTGTTATTATATAGTTATGAATTTTCTGTTTTATTTTTATTAATATTTTATTTTATTAATTTATTTAAGTTATTTTATTATTTTGTAATTTCAGCAATTAACAAAAATAATTTTTCAGTTTTAAAAATTTATTTTATTTATTGTCACTCAACACTTTCTAGATGGACCATGTTATTTTTTTTTCATTATTATTATATAATTTTGAATTTATGAAATTTGTGATTGACTTTACGATGACATTTTTAATCTTATTGGAATAATGCTTCCTATTATTTTTTAATTTTCAATTTGATTCACAGTTTAATTTTGAGTTTTTGCCCATTTATTTTGTTTTGGAAATTGCTTTTCTGTTTTTAAACTTATTTTCTTTTCTATTTTTAAAATTAAAGATATTTGTAAATTTATCATTTATATAACTACTATGTTGACTATGTTGTGTACTTAGATAATTTATGTGTATTTCCATGTATATTTATATTTATTAAAATTACTATAAATTTATATTGTTAATATAAGTGTCAGAATAATAACATTATTTATTTAAATTTTAATATTAAATATAAATATATAAATAATAAAAATAAAAAATATAAATACATATTGTGTTCCTACTAATTAATATAAAAGTTGTATCTTATAATTATAATTAATATTTATAAATAAATATTCATATTTATGTTAATTATAATATTTATTATATTTATAAGATTCAAATATTAATTATAATATGGTTTTTAATATTTTAAACTTTTTATATGAAAACATATTTTATGTAAAAAATAGTCAAAGTTGAATTTAATCTCTAATCTTTCATGTTGATGTGAATAATAACTGATCTAACTAACGTGAATCTTATAATTTATAATATAGTTAATGTTAGAAATTTCGTTCGTTCCACACGTGTAACAAAATTAACCTATTATATTATTAAATACTTACTTCAATATTTTTATACGTGTAACAAAATTAACTTTTTACATTATCAAATATTTATTTCAATGATTTTTATACAAATGATGAATATCTAAACATGAAAACGAATTTCAAATTATAGTAAGAAAAAGATATTTAAACTTAAATTTTATTGTTCTAACTCATTTAAGTAGAAACAGAAAACCAAAAAATAGGGGAGGCAGTGAGAAGGAAAGTCCAAAATTTGTTTTGTATGCATCTATGTGGGTGAAGAGTGCGAAATAGATATTACCATTAATATTGCTTTTCCGTTCAGAATTTCAGAGAAACAAGTCAGGATCAGCGTTTGTAGAAACTTGAGGGAATAAAATTGTAGATATCAATCACCTTGTTTTATAGTACTAATACATATCCAAATATAAGTGGCTGTGGATCATGGCATTGCCATCACCACAAGTCTACGCCAATCTAATTTACAAAAAATATTTAGACCCATAAAGGTGAAAAATAAATAAATAAAAATCTAGAGCTTCTTTTCTTCTTTAATTATAAGCTTTTGCAGATCATTTATGCTATCAAATTTCAAGGTTCGATATGTACTAACTTATATAAAATTAAAAATAAAATTTAAAAAATTATTATATTTTATTTTCAAGTAACAGATAGAATAAAAACAAGTATGCTCTTTTTAAACTAATTTTTAACTTATGAAATGAATATGAGAAATGTTTACTTTACATAACAATAGATTTATTAAGTGAATTTTTTGAAATACTTAATTAAGTTATAATGTAATTAAATTTTATAATAAATATTTTTAACTCATAAATTATTTTTCAAGTTTTTAGTGAATATTTTTATAATATAATACAATATTAAATAGAAACAGACTAAACTGAAACGGATAAGTTTATAACTCTTCCGTTGAAAATATTGTAAGAAATGCTTTCATTGAAATTAACTTGTAATAAAATTCTCAAACAATTTATTTTATTGAAGCCAAACTATCAATTCTATTTTGATTACTACATCAAAGAAGCAATGTGTATAGTAGTTTAAATCTACATTTTCCTCTCAATAATATTATTAATATGTAGTTTTGGATATTTTTAAAAAAATTTAATAACATATTAATTATTTAATTCTCAAAAATTAAACAATTCTGATCTAATACTTCTATATTATTAAATTATTACAGAAAAAAATAATGTGTTTTGATTAATAACATATATTAATTTTTTTATAGGGAGTAAAATTATATATTCATAGAATTATGAGGAATAAAAAGAAATTTAAAGCTATAAGCAATGTTACTTTGTAAAATAATTGATTTAGGAGAAAAATGAATGAGATTTTTTAAGATATAGAGAATTTAGACATGTACGAGAATATCTTTAAGTACGTAACTATGAGAATACAAATAAAGGATTCTACGGCATTACAAAAGAAATAAAGGATCATACGGCATTACAAAAGAATAAATTGACACCAGTTTTATCTATTTGATGTTTAAAAGAACTATTATTTTATAATAATATAATATTTTTAATATTGTAAAATGGTTGTTTTTTAGAGTGTGAAATAAATTTCATTATATAAAATATCTTGTTTTCATATTCGTATTAATGACGTGCACAAAAAAATTTGTGTCCTGAAAATCAAATGGTCCAAATGCAATTTCGTGTATGCTTTTCCCATTACTTGTTTGACTCATTTTCAGTTCATCCAAAACAACAACTGCCATTTAACTTCCGAGTGTCATCAGAATTAACAAACCCGACACCAACCATGGCAACGGTGGGGCAGCCGTGTTCTTCATGGACGCGCGGTTCCATTCCTCTCTCCAAGCGCCTCCCACGAGGTCGTTTTAGCGGCAGAACCACCACACTCACGCGCCTCACCCCACAAGCTGCTCTGGTCCAAGCACCGCCTTCACCTTCCGCGCCCAGAGACAATAGCCCCATTCAGATACTCACCCTGTCACGTGCCAATAACTTGCAAGCCGAGGCCAGAGCCATGACACGTGCGGTCAATGCGACCGTCTACAACCCGCAACTGATAGCGTCCATGTATGGCTCCCAACCCGTTAAGGTCTTCTCTCTCGCCCTTCTTGGATACCCTTTTGGAAGTTCTTTCGTGGGTACGAATCGGATTTTGAGGATTGGTTGACGCCTTTTTTGTGGTAGGTGGTGCGGAGGACCCTTCAGATTCTGGTTGCGTTGGGTTCGTTTGGCCTGAAGCTGTTGCTGGACCAGAGGAGTGGAGTGCTTGATCAGAATAGAAGAGTTCGTGCGTCTGAGCTTAAGGACATATTCACGAAGCTGGGTCCCACTTTTGTGAAATTGGGTCAGGGATTGTCCACAAGGCCCGACATATGCCCCCCGGAATATTTGGAAGAGCTTTCTGAGCTTCAAGTGTTGTGTTCTCTTCTTCCCTTTTACTCGTTTTCATTCAAAATCAGCAGTTCTTTTGTTTGTTAATTAGTTAATGATTGTAGCTTTACAAAATTTAAAATATTTAGAGCATGTTTTAGAGGTGGACTACCTTTAGGGCCTTGTTTGGAGAAACTACTTGAGTTAATATATTGATTTAGATAAAAATCTGCATGAAAACTTGAAGAAGATAATCGAAAGTAAAACTTATCAAGTTTCTTCCACAAGTTAAAATCAATTAATGCATATAGGCTTTTGAAGAAGTTAAGTAAGAGCTTATGTGTATGAAAAGTTTAATTCAGTTTACTTTCCTATTTCTCTTCATTAAGTGCAATAGAGAATTTTTTCAAAATAGAATCTTGGTATTTGTTTTAGTAGACCTTATATTACAGTAAAAGAAAATAAATCTTGTTTGGATAAACATTTCAACAAGGGTAAAGAATGGAAGTTTGATGATTTATTGATGATCATTTGTTTGAAAATAAGAAAGAGTTAATTTTCGAAGGCTTGTTTTCATAAGCTTCAGCTTGTAGCTTATGGATGTAAGACCAGACAACTTATGTGGATTTTAAAAACTGTTTCAACTAGCTTTATACAAAGGAATGAAAATATGTCCATCCAAATGGTGCCTAAGAAGTTTGGTTTGCTGTGTGACTCATCAATATGTAGCGTAAATAGCATGCTCTTTTGTGTATAATGTCTTGGTTCTCATAGGACTAGATCAAAGTTAATGCAATGTGGAAATTTATTCACTGATGTAGTGTAGGATGGTATATGCCCGTTATTATAATTTTTGCTATAAAGTTTTGTATTAAAGAATTAAAAGTAAGGGTAGTTTTGATCCTGGATGTACTTTACCAGGATGGTTTGCCTACATTTCCTGATGAGGAGGCCTTTGCATGCATTGAGAGGGAATTAGGTCTATCTCTTGACTCCATCTTCTCTTCTATATCACCATCACCCATCGCAGCAGCCAGTTTGGGACAAGTTTATAAAGCTCAGTTGAAGTATTCAGGAAGACTCGTGGCTGTGAAGGTGCAACGCCCTGGTATTGAGGAAGCAATAGGATTGGACTTCTACCTGATAAGAGGTCTTGGGTTTTTCATTAATAAATATGTCGACATAATCACTAGTGATGTTGTTGCGCTTATTGATGAATTTGCACGTAGAGTATTTCAGGAGCTCAACTATGTGCAGGTTAGTTCTTCAATCATTTCCATATGTATTTTTTGATTTTTTTTTTTCATTTCCTAATCATTTTGTTAAAACATCAAAATGATCAAACATTGAATCTTTAGCCTATTGACTTGTGTCTAGTGAAAAGCTTGAATCTACTTGTTGTAGCTTTCTTGATTTGTAGTTATGGGATGTTTGTTCCCTATATGTTAATAGTAAAACTACTTATTTGTAAATTACGTAAGATTCTTTTTCAGGATTGAATGTAAATTTTGACAGGTTCCTGCAGGAGGGACAAAATGCAAGGAGGTTCAAAAAATTGTATGCTGACAAGGAAGATATCTGTGTCCCTGATGTTTTCTGGGATTATACAAGTGCCAAAGTACTGACGATGGACTGGGTTGATGGAGTCAAATTAAATGAGCAAGAGGCTATTGAGAGACAAGGATTAAAAGTGTTGGATCTGGTTAATACAGGCATTCAGTGCAGCCTCAGACAGCTACTAGAGTATGGATATTTCCATGCAGATCCACATCCTGGGAACCTCTTAGCAACACCGGAGGGAAAGCTTGCTTTTCTTGATTTTGGGATGATGAGTGAGACTCCAGAAGAAGCAAGATCTGCCATAATTGGCCATGTTGTTCACTTAGTTAACCGGGACTATGAAGCTATGGCTCGTGACTACTATGCTCTTAATTTCCTGTCGCCTGATGTTGACGTGTCACCAATTGTACCAGCACTACGAGACTTTTTTGATGATGCACTTAATTATACTGTGAGTGAACTTAACTTCAAGACACTAGTGGATGGTCTGGGAAACGTTTTGTATCAATTTCCATTTAATGGTGAGATCACAGTATGCTTTTTATTGATTTCTCATTTTCATCTTGTGCTTCTTTTTATAGTGATTCTTGAGTCATTTCCGCCAGGGATAGATACACACTTTCTAAAAACACGTTGATGACAACGTTAATTATATTCTACCTGTGACAGACAAAATAAAACATTTAGTTATTTTTCTTAGAACTTTCAATTTCAATGGTTGAGGGATGTAGTTGTATATATTTCAATACATATTTTTTGTTACTTGTACCTGCCATTTGTTGCAGAATCTGATGGTTTGGAATTGGGTTCTTTTTTTCATTTTCTTTTGGCAGTACCAGCCTACTATGCTTTAATATTGAGGTCTCTCACTGTTTTAGAAGGTTTAGCACTTTATGCTGATCCCAATTTTAAGGTTCTGGCGGCATCATACCCATATTTTGCCAAGCGGCTGTTGACAGACCCAAACCCATACCTCAGAGATGCTCTTATAGAGTTGCTTTTCCAGGATGGGAGATTCAGGTATACATACAGCTATCTAAAGTCTATATTTCATTGATCGAACATGACGATAGAATACTTTTTTGAGTAAATTTACTAGAATATACATTGATCTAGTCAAGTGCAGGTGGGGTAGACTGGAAAACCTGTTAGTGCAGGGGAGAATGGACAGAGATTTCTCTGCAAAAGAGGCTTTACAACCTGTCCTGAAGGTATTATTGAGTCCAGATGGTGAAGAACTCAGGAACCTTGTTATTAAAGAAGCTGTTCGTGTGACTGAAGCTTTTACACTTAGCACAATTTCTGATACGTACAAGTCAGTTCCTGATTTTATGAAGGCTCTTGTTTTCAATGGCAATGCAAATGGACCCATTATAATGTCGGCAGCTGAAACACAAAACATGATAGAGCTTAGAGATCAAGTATTCAGGATATGGGGACTTCTGCGATCATCTAATGATTTTGATCCAGATCTTTTGCTACCTATACTACAGGTAAGATCCAGTGTTTTCTGCATTATTGTATTTCTATAGACTATGAACTATTTACAGACCATAGAGACATTCTGCAGGGTTAATTTAATTATTGAACTGATATCTCATGTAACAAAAATTAGCACAACTATAGCACTTGATCAACAACTTTGTGTAGCAATCATATGACACAAGACAAGTACCATACAACTCTGTTACAAATATTACTGCATATGATTGCAGCTACACTGATTGAATACAAAAAAAAAAATTATTATAAGATTACATTAAAGATTCATTTGAGACTAAAACACAAATGCTAATTTGAGATTCCTCTAAGGCTGTAAGCACAAAACCAAAACCAAAATTAAAACAAATATCCGTGTTTCAAAGTCAGTATTAATCATTGTTATTGGAGATCTCACATCGACTAGAAATGAGGACATTTCATTGTATATAAATAGGTGCAAACCTCACCTTATAAGCCGGTTTTATGGGGTTGAGTTAGGCTTAAAGTCCACTTCTTAATAATTGTTGATGCAATAAAAGTGATACATGGATGTTGTTAGGAGTCTTCACAAATAAGGTAAAACGCAGAAGAGAAATTGTAGGGAAAGTCCCTCAAAACTGTATTAATTCTCGGTAAACTTCCTAACATAGGTTTACAAAGGAAAATACTTCCTTTCACACAGGGCATTCACTGTCACAAAACTACTATCCTTCCTTCTCATCTTCCATATAAGAAAAGAATATATAGACTTCCTAAAAGAAAGTCTCAGCTCCCATCCCGCAACAGCTGTTAACAGCTAACTGCTAACAAATTTTTAAATTTCCTTCTATAATAAAATTTCCACACCCTCTCATTATTCCCCTTTCTATCATTACTCACCCCTGCTGGAACAACCTTGTCCTCAAGGTTGAATTATGGAAATTGGTGGCAGGCTAAAAGTAAGGTTGAGTATATGTCTTGACCAAATGATCGATACCATCTAGCACCCTCTGCCCACAGGATGAATTCTGAAATAGTATTTCCCTAGCACAGTTAACCTTGTGCTATGGATGTAAATTGTTTCTTTCAGTGCCTCTCCAACACCTCTGGAATCATCCTCAAGTAACCTCCTATGAATCATTAGTTCCAATTGTCTATCTATGATGCTAGAGCCCCCCATAACTCTATCTACCAAAATAGAAAACTCTTTGCTTTTTGTCTTTTAGGTAAATCCCGAGATTGATAGGGTAATAATTTCGACAACAGGTTGATTAACTTCCAAGTGTCAGTCATTTCTATAGTTTTGAACACATTCAATGACATTACGTCCATTGGAATTAGTATAGAAGGTTTTGTTGCTTGCCAAATTTGTTTTAATCTCAATTGCAATAGGTCCAACAATAAACTCAACTTCAGCCCATGAATCCATCTGCTAATGCACTTCATGCGCAATTGGTCCCAGAAAAACTGAGAGGAGACTTTCTGTTGGAATTGATGGGAGATGGTCAACCATCAGGTCTAAAAATATATGCTCTAGATGCCTGACCAGTTCCATCAATCCTTTGCCCGTGTAAAATTTATATGCCTGCACTAGGGATTCTTTGGCCTTGCTTCTGTTGATATATTCAGTAAGTTTCCCTTCCTTCATAGAATGAGTTAATTTCAAGTTTTCTAGACCCACTGTAATTATATCACTCCCATTCTTTGACTGGTAAGTTGCATCTCTATCTGAAATCGGAGCTTCACCTTTGGCATAGTGCTAAAACCAAGCGGGGGAATAGTTGCTGGAAAAAGCAAGCCAATCTGAAATCGGAGCTTCACCTTTGGCATAGTGCTAAAACCAAGCGGGGGAATAGTTGCTGGAAAAAGCAAGCCAATATGATCGTTGGAGATACTCCCAAGTATGTCACAGTGTGATAGTTTCTTAAACCAAGAAAACATCATATATTTACACTAGTTGGGATTGGACTTTTTTCCCACTGGAATCCTGAACACCGATTTTATTGACAACTGGAATCCTTTTGATATCCTCTCTTTTCCATCCTAGAGGATTGTAAACAACAAGCACCAGGATTTTCCCATTGGAGAAGTTGACTTTTGATGTAGGACAATAACTTATGTTCTTAAGTGGACACTATTGAATTTTAATCCGTGGGTTCTTATAACAACCCATTTTGCTCCCTCTATCGAACAAGCAAGTGATTCTGCAACAACTTTATGAGCCTCTATATAACCAATTGAAAGTTGTTTAGCATAATCCGCAACATGCTGCTTTTCTGTACAAGATACTGCATCATGATGTTGAGCCATAGCCAAAGTTTCATACAAGAGTCCGTTTTTAGACCGAAGGCACTCTTCCCTTTGAAATACTCAAACTGACTTTCAAAAATAGTACTGTGCTCTCTGCCTCCAAATCTTCTACTCAGTGCAGTCGCAAACTCCCCCCAAGACAGATTCTTGGTCTTCTGGCGTCAGAACTTGAACCACTGACCGACGTTTCTCTCCATGCTATTAAGGGCCAAGCGGAATCTTTCTGTTTGAGAGATGTTCTATACCTCAGAATCTTTCAGCTTGAGCTATCCATCCTAAAGGATCAATTCCTTCAAACGTGGGAAACTCCACCCTTTTAACCTATGGGTGAAGGGGTTCTTCCTCATCTTTATTAAAGCATTATTGTCAATGTCCTCCTCAAGATCTTTGGTTTGAAATTGGGTGCACAAAAATGCTTCTTTAGCCGAGTGATTTTACTGACATCATTCCCTATTATGAAAATTTCATTTACATACACAATTAAGTAAACACATTTTCCAAGAGATGCATGACAATAAAAACCAAATGATCCACTTCAGTGCGTTTTAGCCCAAAGATTTGAACACTATGACTAAATTTTCCAAATCGGATGCGAGGAGATTGCTTAAGACTATAGAGAAACCGACACAATCTACAAACCAACCCACACTCCCTCTAAGCAACAAATGAGGTTGTTCCATGTAGATTTTTTCTTCCAGATTACCATGAAGGAAAATGTTATTCATATTTAATTGATGGAGAGGTCAATGGCCAATGGCAAACAACTGCCATGGAAAGAAATAGTCGGACAATAGTAATTTTTGCCATAAGAGAAAAGTATTACCGTAATCAAGTGTATCCTTTTGCGACATGGATGCAAATCAAGAATGTTAATTTTTATCAATAAGCTTTTTTCTGAGAGGATCTGCACTCTCATATCTAACTTAATTTTACAAAACCGAGAGGTTTCCACTATAATTTTGTCATCTTACTGGATGTGAGATTTTCAACTTTCTAAAATATGACAAAAGAGGTGGCAACAGGGACGATGGAGGTCGGTGAAACCAACCAAATTAGTTTGATGTCACTCTGGTGATCGAAGGACCAGCTGTGCAAAGAAGCTAAGCATGCTCGAAAAGGCACTCCTGATCTGGTGGTCACTGGGGGAAATGACGGTGGCCGGTTGCGGCGAACAGTGGCGAACTTCACTTCTTCGTTGGACAGTGATAGTCATAGCTGGTCCACTTTGATACTACTAAACCAATGTATAAAAAGAGTTCACCCACCTAGATTAAAGATAGGAACAACAAAATTGCACTGAAATTATAAACTATTCTAACGAAACGAAAGAAATATTGAAATTAATGTTAAATGAAATAATTTTAAATATTTTGTTGAAGTGAATTTAAGGCATTTTATATTTGACCTCGGTTTCATTTTTCTTAATAAAATTTGTTACTAGTTTAATTTTATATAAATTTATGTTTTCACATGAACAGGTTCTTCAGCAACCTGAGGCACGCAGACTTGGGGAACGTGTTATGGGGGGAATCACTCAACGTCTTGCAGCACGCTTTCTGCAACAAGTACTTCGAGTTCCAACACCTTCCACATAGATTTTGTGTTCTGGCCAAAGTCTAGATAAGGTGTATATTAGTAATATTTTCTTTGTGCTTGTTAGAAGGCAATTTAATTTTCATCTTCCAATAAAAAAAGTGATTGTTAATTTAGGGTATAAACATAAAATTAATTTTATTTTATGAAGATTGTGAAGAAGTTATCCTCAAATACCATGTTTACAAATTTGTTTTACTTGGTTGCTCCAAGGAAAAAAAAAAAAAAAACTCTGGTAGGAATCTGTTTGGAAGAGTGATAATAGCTATATGGGATTCTAGATGTGACAAAAGTTGAACTCTGAGAGCAGTGTTCATGAGGGAGGGCTTTTAGGATCTCCATATGAAAATTGATGGTGTAAATCTGTGAGTTTGATGCAGTATAATTTGCAATGCTAGTTTAGTTCATTTTATATTGAATTGAATCTCTTGCCATACTATGGGAGCTTATATTATTTTGTTTCTTTTATCATTTCTTAACAGGGAATAGAGGAATTACATTCTTACAAAGCAAGAAAAGAAATTGATTCTTCCAAAAATTTGTTGGATTAGCTTGTTTGTTTAGGATCCTCTTATTTGCAAAAACAAAGGCTGTACATATTATATACTCAGTATTATTGATCTGCAAACATCATCATCATCAAATAACAATAATGTAATAGTGTCAATTGAAAAAGGCATTGCTCTTCTGCATCTTGTTTTTTTTTCATGCACTTTGATATTTGGGTCATTATAGCATATATTTATTTCTGTTAACACTGACAAGCAACAATAATAATAAGTTAGCATATATTTTTGTCCATGGTTTATTCCGCCTTTCAAAATTATATTTCCCTCTAGGTTGTGTTTCTTTTTAGCAAGAGAAAGGCATAGAAAAGGGATGTGAAGGGAAAGTTGGAAAAACAAGAAAAAAGTTATAGCAAATTACGGAAAACGATGCATTTTTACTTTTTCAAATTTTCTTTGGTAATGTGAAGAGAATTGTGAAGGAAGTTGCTTTTTTTAAAATTAATTATATGTAAATTGATTATATATAAAAGTTATATTTTAATATAAATATAAGTATAATACTTAATATATATTTTTATATTATAATAAAATAAATAATTAAAATAATAAATAAAAAGTAATTAAAAATTTAACTATTAATATGTATTTTTACTATTATTTATTAATTTTTAATTTATTTTAATTTTTAAAGTTTTTATATTAAATTATTTATAATTTATTATATCTATCAAGTTACTTATAAACTTTCACACAACCATCACATTATTTACAAACTTCAATAAATTTTCTTCACAAATCTACACTAACATACCCTAATCCAAACAACCACTTTTCCCTCAAATTACTCTAAATCCACTCTCTTAAATCTCCTCCCCAATTCAAACACACTAGCAATTACAAATATATTTTAATTATATTTTAAAAAAATTACTTTGGCCCCTTCTATTTGAAAATCTATTATAATAATATAACAATATTTTAAATAAAAAATAAATTAAATATAATTAAAATATTAATTTATTGAGTTGATGAGTGAGAGTACAAATGCTTTGTACCCCATGAATAAAACACCAAATTATATGTAGTCATATCTCAAATCATATAGTATGAACTCGTTCAAATATCAAACTAATAATTATTGGTTAAATCTATGATTATCTCAAATCCAATCGATTATTGAACTAGTTAAGATAGCAATTCAAAGTTTATGGGATAAACCAATGAGTAAACTATGATTTCAATTTATATTAATAAAATAATATAATTAAACTATTCAAAAGATTTTAAAAAATATAATATTATAATTTAATAATGTCAAAAACTTAAATTAACACACTTGCATAAAAGTAAAATATTTAATAATATTTAGGTCTAAGATTCAATAATACATAATAATATTCTTTAAAAATATTTTTCATGAAATGAAAATAGACAATACTTTGCTTTGTTCTGAAAAAAAAATAACATTTAAATCATAGTTTATATACTTTTTTTATTAACTAATTTAACTAACTTTTACATTTTTTTTATCATGTTATTGGTTTTTATAATGATTTAATTATTATAATATTCTTGCGAGGATATTCATTATCCAATACAATATAATGCAAGTGAATTAATTTATCTATATGATGATTCATGAGGTCTACGTGAGTGACGATGTCTCTTTTAGGTTTTTATTTGTTTCTTCTCTGTTCACGTAACCTCCACTCTACCATTAATGAGTACAAAATACCAAAATCACGATCTCAAAAAGATCGTTAGTAAAAAATTGTCGTAAAAATAAAGGTAGTGACAATTTCGTAATTATATTATATTTTTAACGACAGTTTCCCATTGAACAATTGTTTAAAACTGTTTTTGGGAGAGATATAAAGATGATTTTGGAAAGAACCATAGCTAAAAACTGTTATGGGAGAGATATAAAGACAGTTCTAGGAGGAACTGTAAAAAAGTGTACAATTTTTTCAAAAAGTATTGTGGCGTGCATGTCTCCCTCTCTTATTTTGTTTCGCGTTCATTCTTTTCAATATCACTTCTCTCACTCTAACTCTCACACACTCGTCTCTCTGCCACCACACTCCAGCCGTGACCTCCACCACACCACGAAACTGCCACCGTGCAACTGACTATTGCACAACCTCCACCTCTCTGCAAAATCGTCGTCTTACAACCTCCATCACACCACACAACCTCTATCACTCCAGTCGCGCAACCCACCCCAATCGTACCACATTGAAAAAGCACCAGCTCGCGCAACACCGCAACCTTCACCCTTAGCCCACCGCACCGAAAACACGCCAGCTTCGTGCTCCAGCTCTGCGCGATACCGCCTCAACTGTGACCTTCGCGCCCAGCCACCCGCCACCGAAGTTCCTCCCTGCGTTTTCGCGCCAGCTTTTTATTTATTATTAGCTGAATTAATGACGATTTTAGAATCGTTGTTATATATTGTTGATTTATAACTACACCCAAATTAACGACAGTTTTAGAACCGTCTTCAAATGCTCCTTTTAACCGTCGTTAATGTTTTTTTTTTTGTAGTAGTGATTGTATCATAATCACCTCAGTTTGCGATATAAGTTTTTCATGAGTGATAGTGACTTTATTAAGGTTTTATGTAGTTCTCTCTGCACACCTCCACTTAACCTCGTGAGCGAAGGTTATAATAGCCCTTTCGTAGAAACATCTTAAGGATCACTTCACAACAGTGAAAAATTTACAATATATATTTTTCTGAAGAAGAACTACAATTTAAGTATTTGAAGGATTTTCAACTCTTTTCTCATGCATGTGAGACTTGTTAGTTATGTCTCAGAACCTTATTCTTTTTTGCATGGTAGTGCTTGCTTACATAGGTTTTCAAAAAGTTGTAGGTTGTGTGCTTTAAGACATCATGGGCCAAAGCTTTATTCGAGGTTCATGACTTTTTGTTAATATCCTTTGTTATGTATTACCATGAGATGAGTAAGCCACTCTCTCTTTATTTCTAAGATGTCTTTGTATCACTGGTAATACAAAAGGGAGCTTTTGCACATTGATGAATGCCACTTTGTATTAGAACCTTCTTTGAAAAACATTCTTAATCAACTCGTAGAGATTAAACTATGAGACAATAATAAAGTATAAGAAGTTATTGTGAGAATACTGATAGTTGTTGTTTAGTAGTCAAATTAAAAAGATTTCGGCGTAGTTCATCTTATGCAATGATAGACTACCTAATGCCAGAGATACAATAGTATAGAAGCGGTAAGATGACCCTAGGTCATTTCCCAACAAATCCAATAGTGATTCTAGTTAACAGAATTCAAAACCTATCTAAAAGCAATGAAAATTAGCAATAATAGTAAAATAAAAGGGGTTGTGATTGTTAAGCAAGAAAATATAAATGATGATTTAAAATAGTAAAAAATGTAGGTTGACTCCCAAGTTCTTCCACCAATAAATTCCTCACAGGTTCTCTAAAGATTATTCCTTTCCCAATCCTCAAATAGAGCTAAACCAAATTGGACATGTGTCTATTTGATTTAACTTGAAACTCAACAGTAAAACATGCGTCTACTAATTTAATTAGTACCCACTTTGTTCCATGCGTATACTCCATGGGAATGCTTATCTCCTCTCTCTTGAATCATGCGTGAAGAAATTAATTAGAACAATGTGAGCTAACTAAGAAACCAAAGTTTAAGATAAGGAAGACTCTCAATCATCTGTTTAAGTACAACCTCTCACAAAAACCAGTCTTTCAGGAGATTAAAAGATAAAAGCAACTGCTATAGAGAATTGAAAAATGAAACTTTTATTGATTAAAACCTTCAAACTCAATGGGGAATTACAAAGGAATCGATAAAAAAGGTTTTGATACAATCCAAGCCAACAAGGAGATGACAAAGGACTCAAATTACCATTCACACTATGAGAAGTCATCTCAACTTTCAAGTGAAGACCCCACCAAGGATCTAGCATACCTGATGGAGATCAAGTAGAAGAGGATTTCACTAATGGAGGAAGAGGCCATCCACCCAAGCATTTAAAGTTCTTCCTTCTAGTCTTCTCAAAAAATAAAGAAGAATTAAATAAAGAGAGGACCAAGCCCAAAGCCAACAAGAAGACTACAAGCATTCAAGAATGGGCTCCAATTAATATCTCTCTTTGTAATTTATTTTGTATAAATTTTTAAATAATATAGAAATAGCTTTAGGATGTGCCAAAGAGGAAAACCAAAGAAACCTCTAGTGTAAGACATTGTTTGGAACGGTTTTTGTAAAAAGAGTGGAAGAAATGACTCTTCTTGCTCCTTCTAGACTTAGGCACTAAGAAAGAGCTAGAAGAGTGACTCTTCCCACTCCTTCTCCCTTGTAACATGTCCAGCCCTCCTTATTATAAATAGGAGTGCTTGGTTCTTAATAATACAAGTTGAAAGTTAGAAGTAAAGAAACTATCTTGAAATTGAGAGAGAGTGAGTTTGTGAGACTTGTCTCTTCTTCTCCTCCATGTCTTATCTTGTGAGCTTTGGAGACTCTCAAGTGGCGGCACCTTCCACTCATCTTGGAAGAACCACCCTCCAAGTTGCGTGAACACATCTCCAAAAAGTCTACAACCACATAAGTTATTTCTATTCATCTTCCAAAAATACCCATTTGTGTTCTACTTGTTTGTTTTCAATTCTAATCGGTTCATTCTCTTCCTTGTGATGTTCTCTTTCATTTGATGTGTTGTTCTCTTTCATTTGATATGTTGTTCTTCCATTTTGAACGGTTCAATTTTGTTATAGCAACCTGTTTTGGTTCAACTTCCATAGAGTAGTCATGTTCATGTTATTTTCTTGAATTTCTAATAGTAGGTTGTGTTCTTGTTGTGATTCTATTGTAGTTTCAATTCTTGTTTTGATTGTACTTTCAATCTTGTGTTCTTGAACTATTTTTGTGTTGTTACTGCACTTTGGTTGCTGTTCTTGATAATACCCATTTTGGTTTATGTCATGTTCATCATAAAAGTCACATAAACATGTGTTTTTCTCTTGGACCTTTAGAAATGAACCTTCACATCTACTTAGCACTTGCTAAGTTAATGTCCAGTGGGGATTTTCTCTAGGTGACTCACCATAATTGCCATAAGAATCTTAATCCAATTCTTCATAAAGTGTTACAAATTAAATAAAGATGAATTCAACTCACATCAATACCTCACCAAAAGGAGAAATGGGCAAAGACCAAAAGATCAAATGTTCTTTTTTCTGGTCTTCTTAAAAATAAAATATTTAGGACTCACTTTGGGGGTCCAAAATAGCAAGATAGGCTAGAATAAGTGCCTATAACATAATAGGGGGGGTGTAGTTATCATTATAGCTTGTTTTTAACCCTTTAGGAAGGAAATTTGACATAGTTTCTAGAAGAACAAGTCGAGGGTGTGATTTTGACTTAGTCAAACCCCAAAGGCAACCCTCTCACATATTTACCACCCTACCCTTGCCCTTCTTGCCCACCAAGGCACCCATTCCTATAAATAGGGTGCCTTACTCCATGTATTTACAAGCTGATTTGGAATAGAAAAGAAACTCTGCTTGAGTGAAATTGTGAGTCTCAATACTCTGCGTTTTATGGGTCTTATCTTAGGTGGGTAGTATCCTAAATGGCGACTCTGGGTCTTATCTTGAGTAAGTGACATCTCAAGTGGCGACTCTAGCACCACTCATCTTAGAGTTCATCCGCTCTAAGTGGCGTGAAAGAGAAGAAAATTCAAAAAAAAAAGAAATATATAAAAAAAAATCTTATGTAAAATAAAAACTAGAATAAAGTAAGAGAAAAAAATTAAAACAAAGTACTAAGAATTAAAAAAAGCAAAAAATAAATAAAACATAAATTTATAATTTTAACTAACTAAAAAACTTATAATCATAAAGAACTAACTGAAATAAATTAAAAATAACTAAATAAACTAAAAATAAAAACTAAAAACAAAAACTAAAAGAAAAGAAAAGAAAAGAAAAACAAAAACTAAATGAAATAAAAACACTAAACAAAAGCTAAAGAAAATAAATACAGTAAGAAAACTAAATAAAATAAATACACTAAAAAATCAAAAAATTAAATAAAATATATAATAAATACACTAAATAAAAACTTAATAAAATAAAAACATTAACGAAAATAAAAAATGATTAAAAAACACTAAAAACTTAAAAACTATTCACACCTAAAACAAACAAAAACTTTAAAAATTATTCACTTCTAAAAAAAATACTTTAAAAATATTCACAATACTTAGTAAATTATATTTTCAAATTTTAACAAAACTGTAGCTGTGGGCCAAAAACTTAAAAACTACTTTACAGAAAAATGAGTGTACCATGTTAGAAATAATAAATTGTTTCTAAGGACGAATATCAAATCCACAATAAACACGATTAAAATAAAGTTTGTTTCGGTTAAAGAATCTATTTTAAAACGACACTCTCTCGTAGTCGGCTCATTAACACAAGTAAAGAGTGCAACTTGACAATATTCAATTTATCCTACACGCCCTGCCAACACACGCCCTGCCAACATTCACCATATTCAAAGCTCGAGATTCAATTTATTTAAGTTATATTGATTCTGGAATCCGTTGACATTCTTTCAAAAGCCCGAACGACATATAAGGAATCTTAATCCTTACAATCGATTGACATACATTCTTTGAAACTATACAAGTGAAGACATTAAGATAGTTACTGGAAAGATCAAAAGCAATAAATTCGTGCGGTTGGCGATCAAGGTGGAACGAACGATGCACATAAATATGTTAAACCATTAACATTACTTAAAAGGCAAAATGAAATAATTTTTTGCGGCACACAACCTGGGGCCAAAGGAAATTAAACAAAAATAAAACAAACACAAATTTATATATAAATTACAAAGGATCGAACACCTCTTCCAGCGAGCACTCGCCCTGTCCTTCTTCGCCTTCTCCTTCCCCTTCATCATCTCCACCCACCGTTAAAAGTTGCCCATCGTCATATCAATTGTCGTCAACTGAAATCCAATGAAAGAACATCGCCTAGCGGATCCCCTGGTTGAAGCCCTCCTTGCCGACTCAGAGGAGGAATGACTGGTAGTGAGCCAATTCTTCTTCTACAGCTTTATGTTTAGTCGACACCTCCTCTTGAGCTTTGGTCGCATCAGCACGACCTTGCTCACTAGCCTGCAACTCGACCTACAGGGTGGGTTTCTGAGCCTTTACACTGTCAAGCTCAGTCTTGACTTGGTGTGATTGTTCTTCTAGGGACTCCATGGCCTCCGGAGTCACTTTTAAGGAGCTAGAGTGTTAGAATTAATGGCTAAAACAAGAGGAGGTTGAATTGTTTATCAAAGATTTTCACAAAGATTGAATAGGAATGAAGCTTTAACACAATTCACAAATTAAGCAATCAAGGAAAGCAATCAAATAATGATTAAGAAAATGTTTGCAGAATTTCAATCGGTTGAAACTTTGTTTTAACTGGTTGTTTATAGTAGTAGCAGAAACAAAATTAAAAACAAACAGTAATAAAGAGTGAGAGAGAGAGATTTACACAATTAATTTATACTGGTTCACTCAACCCTTGAGCTACATTCAGTCCCTAGAACAACCACTGGGTATTCCACTAGTAATCAATCACAGATTACAAATACACAACATTACAAAGAGGTGACCTTGAAAACCACAAGACCCACTCACCCTCTTTGCAACACCACACACCTCAAGTCAGAACACCCTCTGACTTTCCAGGATTTCACACACACTTACAAGTTTATGAAAGACCAAATACAAGAATCATGAAAGAAACAAAATACACTTGAGTTTACCAGAATCGGAAAGTTCTTATGATCAGACCTTTAACCAGTGCACAACTATACAATAATCTTGCAAAACTTTTAAAAAAACTTCTTTCAAATCAATCTCAATCTCACTGTGTTTGATATAAAACTTCTATATTTCTTATCTTTTGTTTTGAAAGAAAGGCTATATTTATAGCACACAAAACTAGCCGTTGTAGGCAGCATATCTTGGTCAAAACAGTTTTGATTCACATTCAAAACAGATTAACAGGTTTTCAAAAAGCTATTATGAATTGTCACAATTAATCGGTTGAATTGTTTAGGCAGTTACTTAACCAAGGCAAAAACAGTTTAAAAACCTTCAAACAAGCCAAGTGACAAACAACCGATTATTTCGATAATTCAACCAGTTGTTTTTCTCTTTGCTTAGAAAAACACTTTTTCTCTTTTAAAACAGATTGAGCACGCTTGTGCAATGGACTAGGAAAGATCTTACAAAGATTCTAAACACCCTAGACTAAACCCAAACCAAAAGCAGCACAACTTCAACCTTCATCATGGATTTGAAACATGAAAGCTCCCATGTTTTACAATCTCCCCCTATTTGATGTAGACAAATCCTTGGGATGCTTTTTGGAATTTTCTTGTTTAGAATTTGTATAACATGCATTCATAGGCAAAAATAGACATACAAGATAATCTATTCCAATCAAACAGGCACCACAAACCAGTTCCCATTAGGTGATTTCCAAAGAGGAACATCAACCAAATCAATGTGAGAAACTAGTTAAACATACAAGGGTGCAGTAATAGAAAAACAATCGGTTATATCGTAGGAATAACTGGTTAAAATTTTGTATTAGAGTTTATTATCAGAGTTTCAAATTTCAAATGTAAACCAGTTATAGCAATGTTCAAAAGCAGAAATAAGTGCAGATAATAAGAACATTACATACCCGAAACACTTCTCCCCCTATTTGTCTTCACAAATAGATAAAGGAAAGGATAAAAAAACCATAAAAAAGAAAAATAGTTCAGAAATTTAAACTAACAATTTAAAAAGAAGGACTGTTCTCCCTCTTAAACTATAGCTCTAGAAGTTGATTCTGAACCTCTTCTATCTTTTCATCCAGGTTTGAAAAACGTGAATCCATATGATTGAACCTTGATTCACACAAATCATGGAGATTCCTTTGATTTTCAGCAAATGTGCCCATATGATTTATCATTAGCCTTTCAAAAGGAGACATTGAAGTCATCCTTTCTCTCATGTAGTCATCACTAGGACCTCCCTCATTAGTCTCAACAGCTGGTTCCTCTTGAGTTGCTTCACCAAATCTTGATAAATGTTTCCAGTGAGCTCAAGAAATCTCTTTAATCTTTGCTCCTTGAGGAGGCTTCTCATAGTGGACAAATTTTGTTGCTTCGTCTAAGTGAAGGAGACAAGCTTAGGTGTATTGACACTTTTCCTACTTGTTTCATGTAGGTATTTGTTGATGAGTTCAGATTCTCCTGAGAACCACCCTTCAAGCTTCCCATCACTCCTAACAACCCTAGTTTTCATCCTTTTAGCAGATGGAGGAGTTCCATCCATAGTTCAATTCAGAGAGGAACTTTAGCACACTGAAGAGAAAACTTAGAGCAGAGGAAAAAGAAGAACAACAGATTGTTTGTGTGAAAAACAACAGCTAAATGTATTACTTACATAGCCATAACCCTTGGTCAAAGTTGGCATTATGTGGATTGTTATCAAAACAGAAAAGAGAATCAAATCAGAACCATAAAGCTGTTTGTGTCAGTCAAAATAGAAAGTACAAAAAATCACATGCTGATTTGACTGAACCTTAAAAGTAGTTTTAATTTCCAAGATTGAAAGGAATCTGATTTATAAAAAGCAGTTATAGCAGAGGCATATTGTATTCAAAGATGTAATTAAAACAATATTGACCACAGATATCACTGGGTTTGAACAGAATTACAAATTAGAGTTTAGAAATTAAAAACAAATTTCCTAGTGCTGACAGAGAGAAAACAATCGGTTGTTTTGAAGAAACAATCGGTTGAAATTCTGCACTGATGCACAATTTTGAGAAAATCAGATTTTCAACAATCATGCTATATTCAAACATCCAAGTTTATAATCCACGTAGATTTGTATAAAAACAGAATGAATACAAGCTAATCATAATCCAAGTACAGGCATAGTGAAAAACTCAGAATTGGATTTAGAAACTAATGTTCAACAATGAGAAGAACAAAGAGTTATCCTTCAGATTTAAAATACACATATGTAAGCAGTAAATAGAATTAGGACAAGGAATTTTCTTGCAAATAAGTCTTCTTGAGATCCTAATCTTTATTGACCCTTCATGTGGAGTCAAAAAATCTGCAAAACAAAACTTGTTAAATCACAAGATTTGATCCCTTAAAGAACTTGGGACCTTTTGTGTTAGAATTATCCTTGGAACCATCAAAACATCTTGGAATCCATTTAAAGATTCCTTTAGGAACAAAATATTTGCGAAACTTGCAGAATCTAACTGAATGACCTCTCTTCATGAAGTAGAAACATGTAACAACCGGTTGAATCGATCTTTTAATCGGTTGTTTTTCTGGCATTGATGAAAAAAGTTTTGAAATTCTATTTCCTTTGCTTTGTGGATAAAAATGTAAGGACCTAGAAAATTTTATTTGAATGAAAGTGATATATTTTAAGTGAATTCTAAGTATGTTTTTATTTAAAATAAAAAGGAAGGAAACTGTAGCTTAGAGGTCTACAAGATCGCCGTTGTTGAAGACGGAGGCGACCTCCGACTTCTCTGGTACATAATCGCCTGTCGCCTAGAGTACACATGATCGCCAATCGCCTATGATGTACATGATCGCCGAAAGTGCACTTAGTATGTGGTCAAGATGCTGGATCAACCATAGTAGATTCCAAAAACCACGCGTATCAAGGTGTGGGTTAAGCCTTAGATACGCTGTGCATGCGAAGCTCCATGCTTGAGCATAAGAAATCGTCCTTAGTGTTGCATGCATGGGCGCACGAGGAGTAGTGCTGATCTATTCTTGGAAATGTGAAGCTACCGACGTCACCAAGTCATGTGGAGGTGATACCTTGGACGTAACATAGTGGGATGAAGAACCTTCAGCAAGGCGTGGCGAGTGTCATCAGTAATCGCCGGGGCGAGAGACATGCGAGCATCGCCAGGGCGCGAGACATGCGGGCATCGCCAGGGCGCGAGACATGCGGGCATCGCCAGGGCGCGAGAAATGCGGACATCGCCAGGGCGAGAGGCATGCGGGCATCGCCAGGGCGAGAGACATGCGGGCATCGCCAGGGCACGAGACATGCGGGCATCGCCAGGGCGCGAGACGTGCGGGCATCGCCAGGGATAGACATCGGTCGTCTTCCAGAGATAGACATCGATCGTCTTCCAGAGAGCGACATCGGTCGTCTTCCAGAGAGAGACATCGGTCGTCTTCCAGAGAGAGACATCGGTCGTCTTCCAGAGAGAGACATCGGTGGAAGGTTATCGTGCGATGTCATGTTTCACACAGATAAGGTGGGACCCAGGCTCCCAGCATGAGACGTCCTGCACGCGCGACACGTAGACAGAAAAGGGTGTTTCAAAATAGTTGGCATTAGAGAGTTGGTATGCGCAGAGACACACGTGGCCATACTGTTCAAGGAAGTGTGCACGCAAGCTTTCCTGCAGAGTGGGTAGTGGCAGCGGCAATTGTGGACAAGTTGGTTTAGATTCAAAAAATCACTTCTGAGAGGCAAAGAACGTTGCTGTGGTTCAAGAGTGACAGAGTGAGTTTACCTTCATCCTTCTCTTTTCTCTCCTTCGCGCTGCGATTCAGGCATCCTCAAGCACCAGTACGACGAGCGACGACTGCCCTTGGACTCCTGGGAAGTTCTTTGCAAGTTCTCCAAACCGGGTGCTAAAACAGAGTTAAGGCATCTTTAAGCTTCGGTGGGTTTTGGAGCTCTTGGTGTTTTTGCGTAAGTTCAGGTAAGGGAAGCTAGCATTTTCGTTTATAAAAACGTTAGGCGAGTAGGTTCTGAAGTGAGGGCGACGTGGTCGCCGGTTTTCATATTCCTTTTCACAATGCTCTATTTTTATGTGTGGGGCGACGTGATCGCCGGTTTTAATGTTGATTTCGAACTCCCTTGTTTTAGTGTCGTTTGAAACTGTTTGAGACTAAAATGTGAAATGCATGTGATATTCGAAAATCTGAACCTTGGAATGATTGTTGCTGTGATTGGAATCGTTCATTTAAGTGTTATATGATGTGTTGAATGATGTGAATGTGGGATCAAGGCATAGTATTTTCAGGAAAGAAAATACCGTGTAAGATCGTGTAGGATGTGCATTGATCGGTGATTTCTATAATGAGATATCCTGACTCTCCTGATATAATGGAATCATATAGATGAAGTTATTCAGGCGTTGAGAGTCGATGGAGGTTCATACGTATGGGTAAGTTGTTTGAAAGATAACTACTTGACCTGTTGTATGGATTCACCCTGTCATACTAGGAGAGTGATGGGAACTTTACAGCAATGTAGTATGACAGGTGCAGATCTCTGAGTCTAGTCAATGCACGTGTCTTCCGGAAGTAGTGTCAAGTGTCTATGTGTGATGAGTCAGTGGAAGTCTGACGTGAGAAATGAGAAACATTGAAATTGATAGACACTTGATGGAATTATGTGAATTGAACGACTCTTGAGGAAATTGTGAAATATGTGATTTCTTGATGGTCATGTGAAGGGAATGAGAAAGTTGATGGTTTTTACGTGGGTGTCTTAAATTTGTTTTATCTTGATTTTAAAGTTTCATATCTAAATTCTCTTTAAAATATCTAGCTTACCCTGCGTTTTTGTTTTGTGGATGTTTTCTTAAACCTGTGATGATCGTGTATAATTTACACGGGAGCAGATGATGTTGCAGGAAGTAGAGCTCCTCAGTGAGTGGTCGCCGGAAGGAGATCGCCTGTTTTCTGTTTCTGTTAGGCGATCGCCTGTTTTCTGTTTCTGTTAGGAGATCGCCTGTTTTCTGTTTCTGTTAGGAGATCGCCTGTTTTTCTATTTTGCTGTATTTTGTTTAAGTTTTGGAAACTGACTGGATATGTATTAAACTCCTTGTGAGGAGAAATTTCATTACATATATATATATATATATATATATATATATATATATATATATATGTTCACTTCGATATTATGGTTTTACCTTTATTTCATTATATAAATATGAAAAGAATTTAGCAGGATGTTACATTAATGGTATCAGAGCAGTTCGTCCTTAGGATGACCTGAGGAGAGTGGGTTCATTGTGTTTCTTCTGCTAGTGGAGTCTTAATCAAAGCTATAGTGAAAGGCTTTCAAATGTTTTCTGATTGAAATCTTGTTTGTGCTTTAGTAGATATAGGCTCTAAATGAAAAATTTTGGTATTAAGAGTGAAGGGATCTTGATAAAGTAGTGAGGGTGCACACTCATAACTGAATTGAGATGTTCTCAATCTTAATTCTAAAAGTTTGATGTTGAGCATATATCCACTTCTGGTGTGTTTTATCCCAATTATTAAGTGTGGTGATATTTGATTGGTAGTTTGTACCCATGACTGTTCAGTGTTATGCTTTCTATTTTTGAGCATTATGATTTTGTTGATGAACTCAAATTCTAAATGACTTTGAGATGCTGACCTTTGTAAGGTCTAGATGTTACCTCCTGAATGAATTGATTTCTTATCGATCTCATTCTTGTAGTTATAGGGAATATAGAAACCAATAGTTTCAAAATCTGAAACGAAGAAAGATGGCACGTAGACCTCCTACCCCTCCCCAACCTTCTTCGGAAATGAGCCAGATTGCCAAGGCTATTGAGATGATGGCAACTGCCATCCAACAACAGAATGCAGCAATGGCTCAGAATCATCAAGCTGCAATGCACCATTGGGAAACTGCTCGGTCGGCTGAAACACCTTCCCACATCGGTCAGCCTCAGGAACAGATGGGACTGACCGAGTTCATGAGGCACAACCCACCCAAGTTCAGTGGGAATGTTACCCCTGATCAAGCAGATCAGTGGGTCAGAGAGTTGGAGAAAATCTTTAGGGCGACCTCCTGCCCTGAAGAGAAGAAATTGGTATTCGCCACCTATCTGCTATCTGGAGAAGCCGAGTTCTGGTGGATGGGAGCTCAGCAGATGATGGAAGCCAGAGCTGATGTTTTAGACTGGGAGAGCTTCAGGGTGAGATTTCTGGAAAAATACTTCCCAGATAGTGCAAAGTTTGTGAAGGAAGCAGAATTTTTCAGATTGGAGTAGGGGGAGATGTCAGTGAATGCTTATGCTGCTCGGTTTGAGTACCTCGCCCGATTCTATACCCAGGCGACCTCTGAGGCTTGGAGGTGTAGGAAGTTTGAAGAGGGACTGAAGCATGGGCTGAAGAGGACCATAGCCCCTATGTGCATCAGGAAATTTCACGCCTTAGTAGAGAAGGCGAAGATGGTGGAGACTCTGGAAAAGGGTGATTCTCGGGTGATCAGGTCACACCTAAGGGGTTCTTCCAGTGGGAAGGCCAAGGTGCAGCACCCACAAAGCAAGCCCTATGCGAGACCTCCACCACATCGGGCAGGAGCAGCGTCATCCCAGTTTCAGCAGCAACAATCTTGGAAACCCAAATAGTAATCAATCACAAATTACAAATACACAACACCACAAAGAGGTGACCTTGAAAACCACAAGACACACTCACCCTCTTTGCAACACCACACACCTCAAGTCAGAACACCCTCTGAATTTGCAGGATTTCACACACACTTACAAGTTTATGAAAGATCAAATACAAGAATCATGAAAGAAACAGAATACAACTGAGTTTACAGGAATCAGAAAGCTCTTATGATCAGAACTTGAACCAGTGCACAACTATACAACGATCTTGCAAAACTTTTAAAAAAACTTCTTTCAAATCAATCTCAATCTCACTGTGTTTAATATAAATCTTCTGTATTTCTTATCTTTTGTTTTGAAAGAAAGGCTATACTTATAGCACACAAAACTAGTCGTTCTAGGCAACATATCTTGGTCAAAACAGTTTTAATTCACATTCAAAACAGATTAACAGGTTTTCAAATAGCTGTTATGAACTGTCACAATTAACCAGTTGAAAATACGTTTTAACCGGTTGAATTGATTAGACAGTTACTTAACCAAGTCAAAAACAATTTTAAAACCTTCAAACAAGTCAAGTGACAAACAACCGATTATTTCGATAATTTAACCGGTTGTTTTTCACTTTAACACTTTTCTCTTTTAAAACAGATTGAGCAAGCTTGTACAATGGACTAGGAAAGATCTTACAAAGATTCTAAACACCCTAGACTAAACCCAAACCAAAAGTAGCACAACTTCTACCTTCATCATGGATTTGAAACATCAAAGCTCCCATGTTCTACATGGAGGACTCTTCCAGCTCTGCCTTTAGCCTGGCCACGACAAAAATGAGTTCTTCTCAAGGTCGTTGTCAATAGTTCGGCCTAGTATAAGCGTCCTACTCATCATTTCCACCATGGTCATCACCATGACATTGACAAGTGCAGCAACAAGGATTTTCTCCTCCTTCAGGGTAAAGGGTACTTGAACACCCCAAGCGAGGTGTAGACGCTTGCCCAGTAACATAGATGAACGAGCGACTCTCCCCCTTTTCTTTGGTTTCGTCGGCCACTTTTCCCCACTTAATAATAGAGGTGGACGAACCCCTCTTCAATCATCTCATACGACCCTTTTGTCGTTTTGTTGTCTGTTGGTGGAGTTATTTCAATAAATTGGTCGCATTGGGGTCTGTTTGTGCCATTACTCTTGCAAATCAACAAAAAATTAAACACACAATCAACAAAATGAAGAAAACCACTAACAATTTGCTCGGACAACTTGACAACGAAAGCCAACCCACATGATGTGATGTGAGTTGATTTTAGGATTGCACATTTTAAAGGTTTCACTTTTGTTTAGAATTTTTGGATTAGCAATTTAAGGTGAGAACCCTAAGAAGATTCCCATTGGACACGAAATTAACTAAATGGTTAAGTAAGTGTGAAGGTTCACTTCAGAAGGGCAAAGAGAAAAACACAATTATAAGGTGGACATGATGCAAGGAGCGGAATTAAGACAATGGAACCAACAAAGAAAACGCACAAAGCAAGGAACAATATAAAAGAGAAGAAGATGATATAGTTGGAATGGAAAATGGAAGGCGCAACTTAAAAGAAAATAAAAGGAGGAAAGGGATGCAAAGAGCTTATGGAGTAGAAGGGAATTCGCGCCACTTGGAGTAGAGGGACTCCAAGATAAGTGATGCAAGAGTCGCCACTTGAGATGTTACTCACCCAAGATAAGACTGAGATAACTAAAGCCGCCACTTGAGATATTACCCACCCAAGATAAGACCCAGATAACCCAAAGTACTTAGAGTCACAAATTCACTCAAGCAGAATTTCTTTACTTAAATTTTCCACGTGTCATCACATGAGGCAAGACACCCTATTTATAGGAATGGGTGCCTTGGTGGGAAAGATGGGGAAGGGTAAAATGGACAAAGGGAGGGGGTGGCCATAGGGTGTTGACTAAGTCAATACCACCCCTTCAGGCACATTTTCTATAAGGTAGGTTTAAAACCCTAATTCTAGGTGCCTTGTCTTGAAAAAGTGGGCTTGGTACAAGCCCATTTCGGTAAGTACACTCCCTTTTATGCTATGTGAACCTAGTGTAGCTAATTTTGCTATTTGGACCCCTAAAGTGAGCCCAAATTATTTACAAACATGGTTTTGTCTTTTAAGAAGACCAGAAGAAAGAACAGTTGATGTTCTGGTTTATGCCCAGTTCTTCTTTTGGTGAGGTCCATTTGATATTTGGTGGGGCCTTGACTTGATTGTTGACAAGACTACTCACAGTGTGAATTGTCTCTTGAGTCCTTGATCATCTGCTTGGCTACTTGGATTATATCATGCCCCCCAAGTTGGAGAGAATTCGACCTCAAATTTAGAACTCCTGTAGATAACATAGTCAGTTTGTTCACATATAAGATATTGTGAGGTGTGGTATGTGAAGTAATCTTATGTTTCTTAAGCTTGGGGAGTTCAAATGGGGAAGTTGTAGATACAAGCCATGTTTGGAAATAATATTTGGGGATGAAAGTGTTGAAGATGGATGTAGCTCCTTCTCTACCTTAAAGATTGGGTTTGATGAAGAAAAATAGTTAGGTTGCTTTGAAGGGTTTAATAGGTTGTGTATTCTTGTATATAGCTTAGGATGAGTTTAAAGGTAGCCTTTTGCTGTGCATGACCTACCTCATATGCCTAATCAAGATGGTAAGATCAAGCACAAGAAGTCATTCAAAGTTTCTCTAAAAACTACCTTAAGTTTCTTTAAAAATTCAGTTTTCTGCAGAAAAATAAATCTGTTGTTCTGTAAAACAACAGGTTCTTTCTAAACTGTGCCTATTACTTTAAAGTTTTTCACAAAGTTTTGTTTTGGCACAAGTGAACCTGTCCCAGCCTTTTGTTACCATTATACTAAGCTGGAGATAGCTGGAAATCTCTCTTTGTCTTTTTGAAAATAAATATGTTCTTTTTATTTTCAATCTGTTAATTTTATAACAATTTTAACTGTTTTTTGAAAAGAAGTTAAAAAATGTTTTCTATATAAAGAGAGACACATCTCACATGAAAGCCAAACTGAGAAATCACATTTTAAACAAAGATTACACAGTTTTGAAAAAGCCATAATGTTTTTCCAAGTTGAGATCACTGAGCTGATTGCTTTTGTAAGGTTTTTCACAAATATTTTCAAGTGCTTGTTCATTGGTTATCTTGGAAAACATTGAGGTGCTGTCATTGTGGTGCTGCAGTTTAGTGGCTTCTATTTTTTAGTCTTCTTGTACAATCTTTCCAGGTGTATTATTTCTTATAATTCATTTCCTTGTATCTGTAATTGCAAAACACTTCTTGATAGTGTTTCTTGAAGTGAAGTGTTGGTGGTGCTGAAACAATGTGTTTTAGCTTAGTGTGCCTTGTTCTTGTAGGGTTCAAGAACTTAAGATTTTGTAATTGGTTTGTACTATTTTTAGTGTATTTCACCTTGTGTAAGGTGTGACTAGATGTAGCTCTTACTGAGTGAACCAGTATAATCGTGTGGTGTTCAATCTCTCTTTATCCCTACACTCATTTACAACTTTGTTTCTTGATCTATCAGAAAAATAAACCTGTTCAATTAAAATTGAATCTGTTCTTTCTGGGCTTGTTCATATAGTTCTTCTATTTTGAAAACCTGTATTAATTGTTGGATACTATTTGAGTGTCTGCCTTGTTTTATGTTAAAAGAATAACTCTTTGTTAATGCTAAGCAAATTAAGTCTCAAGGTTTAATCAAGTGAGAGATTATACAATCAAAGATTGGTTCTTGATTCATCTCTGGTTTTTATCTTTGAACATTAAAGTGTTTCCTTGTTTGCTGCTATCTTCCTCTTATAGTTGAAAAACATAAAAGTGAACACTATTTTGATAAAGTAAACACAAAATAAATCTATTCTTGTAAAAAATAAATAGATTCTTTTGTTATGAACTGAAAGCATTAAGAATCTGTTTGAAAATTTTATAACCTCAATCCCCCCCCCCCCCCCCCCCCCCTCTTGAACTTAGACATTAACAAACCTAACAGAAAGGACTTTTGATGAAAATCCTCTTAGAAGGTGAGAACCTTTAGAAGGTGTATGAATTTCATCCCAAAAATTCTTTGTCCAAGATGTCAAGTATATAGATTTATTAGGTAATGATAAAGACAAGGAAGAAGAACACCTTGGAGGTGCAGTTTGCACTCTGGCATGGGTCAACATGATTGTTTTTGTTGTGTAAGGTGAGATATTGTGACCCGGTTTATCTTTTCTTTCTTTATCTTTTTCATTTTCTCTATTGTTTTTCATTTTATTTGGTCCTCATGAACTTCTTTGGGAGAGAGGGGTTTTAAGATAACCTTATGCCCGTGGAAGTTAAAAGTCATTTTATTGGTATGGCCATCATGTACAACTTGTCTATCATATTGCCAAGACCTTCCTAATAAAATATGTGTTGCTTCCATTGGCACAACATCACATAAAACCTCATCTTTATATTTTCCTATCGCAAAATTTATAAGGACTGTTTTATTAACCATGATATCATCTTCGGCACTAAGCCATTGAAGTTTATAGGGCTTTGTATGAGAGATAGTGGATAATCCAAGCTTCTCCACTACTCTTGTACTTGCCACATTAGCACAACTACCCCCATCTATTATCATGGAACATAACTTGTTGTTGATAAGGCAGTGGGTGTGGAAAATATTTTCTCTTTGGGTGTCATCCAAAGGTTGTGGAATTGTTCCCAACATTCGCCTTATTACCAATAAGTCACCTTCACAAGGTATCTTACTGATCCGGTCGGTCATCGGTAGTCGATGACGTTAGCAGCAGATGACCACGTGGACCACTCACAGGGTGACACGTGGAATAAGATAGCAGGTGAATCAGGGAGGAGATCACTCAGAACGGTGATCGGTGGTCAGTTGCTAAGTGACCACCACCAGCAGATCAGTGCCTAGATGAGCGCCTGGAAGGATAGCGCGAGAAGTAAAGAAGCACTGATCCGTCATCGGTGCATGGTTATCGGGGTTTCTTGTTAACACGCAGTTAAGCTGGGACCCAAGCTCCCAGCGAGAGCGTTACGCAAGAAGCACTGATCCGTCATCGGTGCATGGTCATCGGGGTTTCTTGTTAACACGTAGTTAAGCTGGGACCCAGGCTCCCAGAGAGAGCGTTACGCATGCACCTCGCATGATTCCAAACCAAAAGAAGAAGAGCTGCTCGCCAGTAGGGTCGTGCATGAGGATGGCATAAGAGAGCTAATAAGCAGGTCAGTCATCAGTGACTCTCTTAACCCATTACGTGCATGGCACTGTGTAGTGAGACCATGCATGCAGGATGCAGCGCCTGGTGAGTGTTGTAGTGGCCAGACGTCGGCCAAGAGCTAAGAGGTCGGCACAAGAGAGGTCGGTCTGGTGGGCCCAATAGGACATGGAGAACTAATGACTTCACCGAGCCACGTCAGCTGGGTCCTACAGTGTGGGCCAGAGCTATGTGGGGGTGATACCACAGACGTGGAGCAGTGGGTCGATGAGCCCTCAGTAGGGTCGATCACCAGAGCGAGGCAATGCGTCCCCATCACACAACAGGGCAATGAGAGACACATCGGTCATCGATCAGGATGAGGGACACATCGGTCGACAGGGTGTGACGAGGTGACATCGGCCAGGGTGAATTGAACAACGTGACCAAAATAGTTGAGATTGGTTCCCCAAAGGGACCAGTGATCAGTAAAGTGCCCAGAGCCAGGGAGAGGCCTTAGTCACGAAATGTCCATGCATGAGGCGGGGGAAGCACAACTATGTACAGAGCCTTGAGGGGTAGAGAACCCATCAAGATTAGAGTTTCCCAGTGAGGTTGCCTGCATGGCACGCGGACCGTGAAGGCATTCCCAGAACAGTTGGCACCAGTGATTAGGTAGGACAGGTGGGCACAGAAATTGAGGGTATACAGAGGTACCCACGTGGCCTTCCCTGTCAGACTTTGCACTCAAGTAGGAGAAATCTGCACGCAAGATTGCCCTCAGAGTGGGTGATGGCAGTGCAGGAGCAATCAAGTGAGCCTAGACGTAGCCAGTAAGCCTCAAGACTATATGAGGGGCAGAGAAGCACTGAACCAGGTACAAAAAAATGCAATACGCAAAAACACACTACGCAATATGCAATAGGTGATTTCAAACTAGAGATTTCACTAAGAGATTTGGTGTTCCTATTGCCTGACTTGAGCGTCAGAGCTACAACGACCGCTAGAGGCGCCGTCTGCGTTGTTTTGCAGGCAACATTTAGAGTTCCAGAGAAGGTTCTTGGAGCGTTCTTGTAGAAGACGCAGTTGCAGAAGGCTAGACGAAGGAGTGACGAGGCATATCCTCCACATTCGAGTCACCGGCGTGATCACTTACATTCATTTTCACTAGGGTTTTTTTGAAGGGGAAGGGGAGTTAGACTCAGAAAATTGATCACTGTGGTCACTTACGACTATCCACCCTTAACCATCATGGTTTTGTTGGTTGGATAGTTGGCAAATATGTGCCCAAAACCTAAATATTTAAAACATTTTGTACTTGAGGTTTTGGTTGACGATTTAGCCTTGGAAGGAGAAGGATTTTCTTTATAAGTTTGTGGGTGGATTCTTTATAGGGGTTGGAAGGATTATCGTATTTTGAAAATTGATTTTTACCCTTCCAAGATGAGTTATAGATGCCATCATTATGAGTATGTTTGAAAGATGTTTTCTTTAAAAGTTGTAATTCAACCTTGATGGGCGGCGAAACAATTTTTTCAAAGATGTACACTCATAATGTTCTACAACATTTTGAATTTCTCTTCTTAATCCACTCATAAAACGAGCAATCTTTGACTCTTCATTTTCATGCATATTAATTTGTGTCAAAGTTACTTCTAAATCTTTAAACTATTCATCTACACTCCTAGGTCCTTGTTGAAGCCGTTGGAGCTTCAACAAGAGTTCCTTTCTATAATGTGGAGGAACAAATCGCGTGCGCATGCATTCCTTTAAATCGTACCAAGAGACCACGATTGGCCTCTTGTTCAAACCAATGTCCATTACAACCTGATGCCACCACTGCATGACATAATCTAAGAATTCTAGGGAAGTTAATTTAACTTTTTGGTCTTCTTCGACCTTATACGCATTAAATATTTGTTCTACTTTAGCTTCCCATCTTATATACAAAATTGGGGTCACTTTCCCCGCTAAAGCTAGGTAATTTTACAAACAAAAAAGAAGGTTTTGGTGGTTGGTGTTGATGGCGCCTCTCTTCAAGGTTATGCACTATCCAATCTTGGTCTTCTTCTTGACTCCCATAGTGCATGTTTTGTCTAGTTGCTCTTCTCGGCTCCTATCTCCTTTCTCTAGTTTGTCTCTTTTGAGCCTCTTCTAATCTTTGCAATCTTTCCGCTAGATGTCTTATTTCCTTGTCTTTGTGGGCCATTCGCCTCTTGGCATCCGCAAGCTCACCCAAAAGGTGTGCCTTTTGAGGTGATTGTGGCTTTGAAGATTCTCCTAAAGATAAATGAGCCATAATTTTTTTGCACAAAGGAAACAAAATATTAGTGAAAATAACAATTTAAACCCTAACGCACGTGTATCACTCGGCTTTTGTAAAATCAGGGCAACCTCTCTATAAATCTGGGCCACACCCTGCCAAATTCTGGTGACACCCTGAGAAGTCAACTAACACTGATTTATTGAAGTTATGCGCTAGATATGGCCCATGAATCAAATAACCCATTACCAAACACTATAAATGAGTCTTCTATTAAGGAATAAGGTACATTTTTATCAGTTTTTACATTGTACACTCTCAATCTAGAGTACATACTTAATCGTCGGAGAACCTTCTACAGGTTTACTCCCGACCAAACGCTAAGGAGTTGAGGAATTCATGAGTTAGAGCATCAAGGATTGGGAGAATTGATTAGTTGAAGCACGATAAAGGAACGACCAAACGAAAGGAATTATTACTAGAAGAACGATCGACACCAACGACAACTATTACTGCCAATCTCAAATTCTATATAGACTCACTTAGTCTATACAAGTACAAATTATTTTAAAGATTAAATTTAAGAATATGAACTTTATATTATATTATATTAATTATAGACTAAAAATAAATTGCACAACTCCTATGGTTTTAGGAGATTTCTCTTCCTTCTCTTTCTTTTCATTTTTGTTCTTGCCGGTTGACCCTCCTGTTGGTTGACTCTACGGCAATCTCACGCCTCCTTCCCTCTCTCCATGGCTTATGCTTTGCTGTGTTGAAGCAACCTGCACCTGCAAGATAGAAAGGGGCGCCCTAGAGGCTGTTCGCAGTCTGACGCTCAAGTCAATACTGGGCAAGCACACCAAGTGTATTGAGTATCTTAGTTTAGGTCAAGAAATTGTGTACCTTTATCAAGTGTGTTACTACCCTTTATATAATCTAGAGTACATACTTAATCGTCGGAGAACCTTCTACAGGTTTACTCCCGACCAAGCGCTAAGGAGTTGAGGAATTCATGAGTTAGAGCATCAAGGGTTGGGAGAATTGATTAGTTGAAGCACGATAAAGGAACGACCGAATGAAAGGAATTATTACTAGAAGAACGATCAACACCAACGACAACTATTACTGCCAATCTCAAATTCTATATAGACTCACTTAGTCTATACAAGTACAAATTATTTTAAAGCTTTATATAGACTAGGGTTTCCTCTGCGCCGCTACCTATATTAGGGTTTCTGCAGGAATACCCTTGCGCCGCTATTACCCAGTCTTAGGATAATCTAGCGCGTAAGGCTTCCCTTAACTGGAGTGCAAATTCTAACAGGATGGCCACCTGGGTACCCCCTCGTGCACCTAATCTCTGGGGCCACCTGCCCTGGGTGTGCCTTCACTATTCACGTGCCATGCATGCGGTCTCACTTGGAAACCCTAATCCTAATGGGTACTCAACCCTTCAAGACTCTGCACCTAACTGTGCTTTTTCAGCTGCACACATGGATGCTTCGTGACCAAGGCCTCTCCCTACCTTTGGGCATTTTGCTGATCACTGGTCTTCTCTCGGGATCCACATCAGGTGTTCCAGTTCTGTTGTTCAAAACTCCCCAGACCGATGTCACCTCGTCGCACCCTGTTGCCGAGCACTCATCATCTCATTGTGTGACGAAGAAACATCGCTCCATTCTGGGGATCGACGTGTTGGTGACTCGTCGGCCCAATAGTCCTTACTACCTATGGGATCCAGCCTATGTGGCTCTGACCCGTACTGTGAGACCCAACTGACGTGACTCACCATTACTAGCTATCCTCGATGTCCGAGGACTGGTCTGTACAATTTTTACATATCGATCTTAACAACAATTAAAATGATATTTTCTCTCTCTCTCTTCATCTTCTTTAATTGACTAATATATTAGAGTGTATATATTTGTAAAAAAATATATTATAACTATTAAAATTGTAATTGAGTCTAATTACTTAGTATGTGGTGTGGTTAATAAGTTTCAATACACATTTAATAAGTTTAAATATATAGTTAGAAAGAGTGTTCACTACAAGAAAATATATTTTTAACGGGGGTTATAATTGGCATTTCCGACGGTTTTAACCGATGTTAAATGCGTTACCTGCAATTTTTTTTCCCCTGAAACATCCAACACTGCTAACAAATTACTATTAGTTTTTCCTAGGGATGGCAAAGCGGGCCAGCCCGCCCCACATTGGCCCGCCCCGCATTTGGCCCGCAAAATGCGGACCGGATTGGCCCGCCCTGCGTAAAATATGCAGGTTGAATTTTCTGTCCTGCCCTGCATAAGGGTTAGCCCGCGGGTATGCGGGCCAGCTCGCATTTCCTTTTTTTTTTTTTTTTGAAATTGAATGAAATTTTTTTTATGTTTTGCTCTTGAAAAATTATCAAATTGAACCTACATATTTGCTATTATCAAATATCAATATTTTTTTCTTTCATTTCAAATATAGTCAAACATCAATAATTTAATTAAAATAAAAATCAAATATCAATATTCTTCCAATTTAAAAACATTAAAAATAACTAATTTAAAAACATTAAACATAAACACCACTACAATAAACATAAGTTAATTTAAAAACATTAATAGTCTTCCATTTCAATAACATTGGATGTAGCCTTAGAAGAACTTTCATCAAATTTTTCATAATTATAATCTTCTCTGTCATCTGCATACATTAAAACAATGAAAATGAATTAATTAATTTTTCATAAAAATAATACACTAAAAATAAGGTCAATGAAAATAATTGAATTACCCTCAGAAAATCCATGCTTCCAACTAGAAGTACAAATGATTGATTCCACATTTTTAGGCAAAAGTCGATTCCTATACTTGTTAAGGATTCGAGAACCAATGCTAAATGCAGATTTTGATGCAACTGTGGTTATAGGAATGCTCAACAAATCTTTAGCCATTAAAACAAGATAAAAATAGTGTTGACACGAAGTTGAAGGCTGCGCGACTAACCCTAGCGTTTTGAAACGGCACTGCAGACTAACATTTTGGTTTGAAAGGAAAGGAATGAAAGAAAACAAAAACCCTAGTATTGCAATACACTCCACTGCCAACTGAGCATTATTATTTTTTTTTTTTGCGGGTTAGCGAGCCAGCCCGCCCCCCCCCCCCCCGCTGCTGGCCCGCGCGGGCTGCAGGTTATGCGGGGCGAGCCAAAGCGGGTCAGCGGGTTGAAAAGGTGAGTCCGCCCCGCGCTTTTTACTAGCGGGCCGCGGGTCGGCCCGCATAGCCCGCCCCGCTTTGCCATCCCTAGTTTTTCCTAGCCCCTAGAATGACAAATACTTTCGGGCAGTTTCTACTAACCCCCGTTATTCCTAGCGATTTCAAAACCCCCATTATTCCTGACAGTTTCGAAACCTTCATTATTCCTGATGGTTTTAAAACTCCCATTATTCCCAGGGATTTCGAAACTCCCATTATTTCCAGTAGATTTGAAACCTCCATTATTCTAAGTGGTTTTGAAACTCCCATTACTTCCCGCAGTTTCTAAACCTCGTTACTTCAACTTTCACTACTCCATTAATTTCATTTGTTTTAGTAGCATTCAAATTACAATATGAATATATATTAATATAATTGAGATTTAAATATTACCAGTGATTCATGAAACATATCAAAGTCACGAGAAAATTATCATTGTCTTAATTTCATTGACTTGTGATATCAATGTAGGAACCTAATTTTGTGATATCAATGTAGGAACCTAATTTAGAAAGCAAGTCAATGAAATTAGTCAAATTTCATTTATATATATATATATATATATATATATATATTTATATATATATATATATATATATATATATTATATATATATATATATATATATATATATAATATTTAGCACAGATGCCCTACACTCTCATTTAAGGGCTCTTTGAGGTTTAATCTGATTAAATAGTATGACAGGTCCATATGGTTCAACAAAACTCTAAATCTCTATATGTTACTGCTACTCCAATCAAGACAAAACAGTGGTTATAATATATTATCTATATATCTTGCAAGGGTGGGAAAACATTTTTCAATTTGGTGTACATAAAATTTAATTTACTGTATTTTAAACCAAAAAATATAATAAACAATTCTCTTCAGAGTCTAACACAAAGAAATATATTTTAAATGATAAAACTCAGTAATACTTCAAAAGATAAAATACGTTAATAAGTAAAATATCTTAATAAATGAATCATTTAGTACACATAATTATTAATTGTTTAAATATCTATTTTATCTATCCTAACTAAGGTTTTTGTTTTTAGGGTTTAGTTTGAGTATGACTTTATGACTTTAAAGTATTCTGATACAGAATCATTTTTCATAAATTATTTTTTACCAAAAGTTGTAAATTATTTTATAGTTAATGTTACTCTTTTGATAAATATTTTATTATAATTTAAAAATTTAAATTACTTTTTTATATAATATTTTAAATCGGGTTTTTTTAACCAATAACCCTTTTCCTATTATATATGACTGGTTACCTTATTACTTAATCATCACCAGCTCAAAGTGAGTTACATGTCTTAATTAAATAAATAACTTTAGTGAATTTAAGGCATAGGCTTTGCACATGAGTAAACAAAAGGGATTCTTAGGAATGTAAACAATGTGGTGTAGAATAATAGAAAATAGTTTGGGAGATTCTAACGCATTACAGAGAAGATAGAAGAGAAATTAAACAAGAAATCTTTTTTACATCTTTGACAATCAATCATGACTTCAACAAATCTAAACTTGGAGACTTATAAAGGGAAGCTATTCAAAGCAAAATGGCCAAGTTTGACACTTCTCTTACTTGTGGTCTTAGGATCTCTCATGTTATTCTTCATTTTACCTGTAATATCTCAAGAACATACTTCTTTTGTAAGATTTTTAGTTGTCTTTTAAGTTTATTCCTACCATGGTCTAGACTATTCTAACTTTCTGTCTGAAGGAGAAAAGATACACTTGTTGGTCAATTGTTTGTCAATTGTGTGCTCTGTAGGCATCAACCAATGATTTTGTGTTATCCAATCACAAGAACTAATGGTTCGTCATCACTACACTACTCAAGCTTAAACTCAAACTTAACTAATGAGATGCACAAGGCATAAAATATTGTACACACACGTCGTGGTACTCACGAGTGCCAAACTATTTGATATGGTTAATGTGCTTGTTCAAGTACAAATCAGAAAGAGTGAGGTAGTTTATGCAAGGCATCTTAACTCTTAACAAAGGAAAAAAATACTGGTAAGTAAAATTTTCTAAACCAAATCATGCGAGCCTTACTATTAGTCGACCTTGCAGATGAATCATTAAAAATACTGGTATGAGTCTCAGTCATCACATGTTTGTTTCACAACAACAAAAACAACAGTGGAAAAAAACCATGTTTTTTTTTCAGAAAACAATGGTTTATGTGTCTAGTACAATCAATAATGTTTATAGAGACCAACATAATAGGATATAAAGTAAGTAAAAAGATATGTAGACCTAATAATGATATGAGGAAGTATGAAAGAACTAAAGACGTGTTGACTTGCAATACTTACAAGTCTTCCACCATTGGAGGCGCTGACAACTTCAAAATCACATAAAATAGCCATGACATGCTTTAAAAACAAGGGAACAAATTATAGACAAGTGAAGTTCAGTGTTTGTGATTCGACCAATTCAAATCAAAATGACATCCCAAGAATCTTAGCTTCAGTTCGTTATGTTTCCTCTCATGGTCCCAGGCCACATGCTCCCCATGATAGACCTTACAACAATATTGGCATAGAATAATATGATTGTTACTGTAGTCACCACTGTACATAACAATATTGCCTCAAACACCATTCTACGCGAACCAACCGAGAAAGTGTTTGAACAATTGACACCAAAACCAAACTGCATAAGATGTGAGTTTAATATACACAACTCACATTGCTACCAAATTATGGGGAAAGTGTCTGTCACAACAGTTATGATGGTCGGTTCGGTTCTGCACTTCCGCCTTTAGGCCAATTTCAATAATTGATTTAATTCTTAAGAATCTTTCTAGCATTTCACTTGTGAAATGAGAAGAATACCTAATATAAAATGTACAACTTGATGTGCTAGATTTGAAAACTTGGAATCATCCACCTTCAAAATAAATTAAATACACCACATGACAAAAAATATATAAAAAAAGCATGTAAAAAAATTAATTGCTACGTTCTATTCATTATCACTAGTATTTATGAACTCCACTAATAACAACCGATAGAGAAAGAAGAAAAGACTTATATGGAGAATTTCTCATAAATTCATTCAGCAACAATATATAGAAAAAAACAAAGACCACTATATAAAGTAGCTGCAAAACAAGCTAATAGAAAAAATGCTAACCACTTAAAAAAACCAAAACCCAACAACCTATGACTGCATTATTCAAATGTTGAATAGATCATTTTGAAAAATAAATTTGTACTATACAGAGCTCGGCAACCTAGTGTATGTAAACAGTAGATCGGTACGTAGGAAGGTAAAGGTCAGCTTGGATATTGGGCTGAGCTGAGACTTGTATGATTGGCCCAATTTTACTGGAAGGCCCAAAAGTGCATGACAAGGTTGTTGTACGAGATACCCTTTTGTTTCCGCGCTTAAAGATATATGTGGTGGCAGTTATCATAATATTTGTTATTATATTGCATATTTGTTATTATATTACTGTTGCATGTTTGTTACACGTAACAATTGTTGATAGTTGTTATTAACCCGAAAGAAGATAGGGACGTGCACATGTAACAGAATGTTTGCCTACGGTTAGCACCTAAAGATGATGGACACACGTGGTAGGCCATTTTTTTTTGTTAGATATAAAAGATAAATGTGCTTATTTTCAGTTAAGATTTGCTTCTCTCAGATGAGAGTTGTTGCATGTTGTTGTACGCCTATAAAAGGGATATGAGACCCCAGATGAAGGTACGCTATTTTTGGCACACTAAACTGAGTTTTATTGTTGCTTTTGTGAACCCTTACTGACTTGAGCGTCGGAGTGCCATCAACAGGTAAGGCGCCCTTTGTTACAATAGAGTCGTACTTGAAGCAGCAAAGAGAGACGTGACTCCAAGTTCACGAGGAGGTGCGTTCAACCTAGGTCAACCAACAGAGAAGTCAACCGGCGAGAACATTTGGCGCCCACTGTGGGCCCGCTAAAACTTGATCCCATCCACATTCTTGCTTAAGTTCAAGTTTCCAGACGAAGATGAGAAACACGAGACAAGTGCCACTGGAGTGAGGCTCCCACACTACAACAGCTCATGGAGACTCTGAGAACTCTCCAAGAGGCTAACGAGCAATCAAGACAAGAGCAGGAGAGGCTACGAGAAGCCAACGAGCGGTCTGTGCAAGAACAAGAGAGGTTGCGGGAGGAATTGCGCAAGACCCATGAGGAGTTGCGTAGGGACTCAGCAACGCGACCAACGTCCTCCGAGAGAACGTGAGGTGATCCTGCATGAAAGGGATAACGTCGAACTGTTCTCGCGGGCCATCATGGACGAGCTAGTGCCCATGCACTACGTGGCCCCCAAGATCACATTCACAGGGGTAGAGGATCCGGAGACCCATCTTATAGCATTCAATGCTCAAATGATCATCTCAGGAGGATCAGATGCAGTACGGTGTAAGATGTTCATGGGTACTTTTACAAGTACGGTGATACAGTGGTTCAGTGGACTCCCAGATGGTCACATCACTTCTTTTGCGCAGTTTGCCAAGTTGTTTAGAGAACAATTTTATACCAACCGGGTGAAGCCCCCAGTGCTATAGGATATTTTTAGCGTGCGACAGAGAGAAGGGGAGTCACTAAAGGACTATTTGAATAGATTCTAGGCTTTCACTGTCAAGCTCCAAACTCATGACGAGATGGTGTCCGCCTTTGAACAAGGAGTCACTTCTGGATTGTTCTACAATTCCCTGATTAGAAACCCGACGGAAACCTTTTTCGAGATCAGGCGGAGGGCGGTCGCCCACATTTGTGTTGAGGAGGCAGTGGCGGTCAGGAATAATGGCCCACATCCTTGGGTAGCTAAGCCAAAGGAGACCAGCAAAGCCTTTCAACCCATGAGGGTCCACGAAACCTTAACGGGAAAGAAGGCAGATGCGAGGCATGCCCCATTCAAGAAAGGCAAGGCCGAGGTGAGAAGCAAGGAGGACGAGTTTCGTCCCAAGTTTCAGATATCATATAAGGAGTTGATAAGCATACCGACAGTAGCTGAGAAGTTAAAGTTTCCCCAGAAGACGGATAGGAACCTGGGGGACGAAAGGATGTGTGGTGCGAGTTCCATAAGGGATTCGGGCACGACACCTAGCGTTGTATGGCTTTAGGGTATTAGTTAGTTGAGCTTCTGAGGGATGACTTTCTAAAGGAGTACCTCTAGCCTGACCAAGGAGAACCCCCAGGGGAAAGCGCCTCGAGAGACTAGAAGCATGAAGTACCTATCCAGGCTGAGTTAAACACTATATCAAGAGGGTTCTCTAGAGGAGGTAGCACAACCACCAAGCGCAAGCGATACGCGAGGGCTGTCATGTCAGTAGAAACAAGGGATCAGGATGACGTGCCTGAACCCGATCTTTGTTTCAGGAAGGCTGATCTGGTGGACGTAGTGCCCCACGACAATGACCCGGTGGTTATATCGATCATCATGGTAGGAAGGAGAGTACACCGAGTTCTCATTGATCAGGGGAGCTCGGCAGACGTGATGTTCTGGTCCATGTTCGTAAATCTGCGATTGTCTACCGACCAATTGAGACCCCACGACGAGTGCCTAGTGGGTTTTGTAGGTGACCACGTGGAGGTGCGGGGGTATGTCGACTTAAGGACGACATTCTCGGATGAAGAAGCAGCCAGAACTATCGTCATAAGGTACATTGTGGTTAATACTCCTTCTGCTTATAATTTACTTTTGGGGAGACCCTCAATAAACAGGTTAGGTGCGGTGGCTTCAACAAAGCACATGAAGATGAGGTTGTCATCCGAGGAGGGGAAGGTGATCACAATTAGGTCCAACCAGAAGGCTGCTCGAAAGTGCTACAAAAGCAGTATGAAGAACAAGAGGAGCCTAAACTCAACCTCTTTTGTTCATGTAGGGAAAGCGGCTGAGGTACTGGAGACTGAAGTGGGAAACAGGCAGCGACCAGCACCTGCTGACGAGGTGCGAGAGCGAGAGATTGAGGGGAAGACGTTCAAACTTGGCGCCTCGATAGACCAGAAGTTGCAAGACCAGATAGCCGGGGTGACAGCCCGAAACATGAACGTGTTTGCTTGGTCTTCCGTTGATATGCCAGGAATAGATCCAGATTTTCTTTGTCACAGGCTGACCATGGACACCAGAGTTCGACCCATCATTCAAAGGAGAAACTTTAATGAGGAAAAGTGCCTGATCATAAGGGCGGAGACTCATAACTTGTTGAATGCTAACCATATCAGGGAAATCCAGTATCCTGAATGGCTGGCGAATGTAGTGCTAGTCCAGAAGACCAATGGAAAGTGGAGGATGTGCATCGACTTTACCGACCTAAACAAAGCTTGCCCAAAGGATTCATACCCGTTGCCGAGCATAAACTCCTTGGTGGACAGTGCCTCGAGTTGTCGCTTGTTGAGTTTTCTTGATGCGTTTTCAGGATACAACCAAATTCATATGCATCCTAATGATGAAAGTAAGACTTCTTTCATGGCAGAGTTTGCTAGTTATTGCTACAAGGTCATGCCTTTTGGCCTTAAGAATGCTGGTGCCACCTACCAACGCTTAATGGACAGAATCCTTACCCCCTTACTCGGGCAAACAATGCAGGCCTATGTGGACGACATGGTCGTCACCTCTGCCGAGAAGGAACAGTACGTGACTGATTTAGAGGAACTGTTTGCAACCATTGATAAGAATAAGTTAGAGCTGAACCCCGAAAAATGTGTGTTTGGGGTAGAGGCGGGAAAGTTCCTCGGTTTCTTGTTGACCAAGAGAGGCATAGAGGCCAACCCGGACAAATGTGCAGCCATCATAGAGATGCGGAGCCCAACCACCGTGAAAGAGGTCCAACAGCAAACCGGACGTATGACTGCCCTTTCTTGTTTCCTGTCAGCTAGCGGAGACAAGGGCTATCCATATTTCTAGTGCCTAGAGAAAAATAGTTGATTTGTGTGGACTTCCAAGTGCAAGGAAGCTTTTGTGCAATTGAAAGAATATCTAGCCAACCCTTCGGTCCTCGGGAAGCTGGTAGTCAGTGTTCATCTGCGCTTGTACTTCGCCATCATAGATCGAGAAATTAGCTCACTGATAGTACAAGACCAGGAGCAGGTTTAGAGACCAATCTATTTCGTAAGCAAGGTGTTGCAGGGGCCAAAGGAGTGCTACCAGATGATTGAGAAAGCCACGTTGATAGTAGTGTACACTGCTCGAAGGCTACGACATTATTTCCAAGGTTTCACTATAATAGTGATGACCAATTTGCTTATTCGCAAGGTACTGCAAAAACCTGACCTCGCGGGTCAGATGGTGCGTTGGTCATTGGAGCTTTCCGAGTTTGACATCCACTATGAGCCAAGGGGGCCGATAAAAGGGCAAGTCTACGTTGACTTCATGGTTGAATTGGTATCCGGGGGGTCCTCATTCCGATCCCAGAGAGTTTCGATGGATTCTATCAGTAGACGGGTCCTCCAACTAGCAAGGAAGCGGTGTTGGGGTCATTCTGGAGGGACCTGGTGGATTGTTGATTGAGCAATCCTTGTACTTTGCATTTAAAGATAGCAACAACCAGGCCTAGTATGAGGCCCTGATAGCAGGAATGTTGTTAGCCCAAGAATTGGGAGCCAGAAGTTTGCTAGCGAAGGGCGACTTGCTACATGTTATCGAACAGGTGACTGGTAGGTACCAGGCTAAAGACCTACAGTTGGCTGCATACCTCCAATATGTAATAATTTTGATGAAAGCTTTCACCCAGTTTGAGCTTATCCACGTGCCAAGGGAGCAGAATTCCCAAGCTGATCTGTTGGCCAAACTGGTGAGCTCAGGGAAGGGGAATCGGCAGAGCTTAGTGATACAGGAGACTTTGAAGTCTCTCAGAACGGAAGGGGACAATCTACCAAAGGCAGACCAGGTGGAGGTCCTAGAGATAAGATCTACGGCTAAAACAAGTCACCAGTCCTTGACCCAGGAGACATTAAAGGTCTCCAGGGTAGTGACGTGCTAGATATAGGAGGAGAAGGTAATGACCACCTCACAAGGTGGCACAACAGAGACCTGGATCACCCCATACCAGCGGTATTTAGCAGACGAATTGTTGTCGACCGAGCCCGCAGAAGCCAAAGCAGTTAAGAAGAACGCAGGGAAGTATACTTTGATTGACGGTATGTTGTTCCATCATGGCTATGCTTATTCTGCCCTTGCTTGTGTTAGCGGAGACCAATGTACTCGTATAATGGCTAAATTGCATGAAGGTATATGCGAAAGCCACATAGGTGGCTGAGAACTCACGCTAAAAGTTATCCGAGCAGGATACTATTGGCCAACAGTCAAAGAAGACTGCAAAGGATATGCCCAATGATGTGAACAATGCTAGAAGCACGCTGACTGGCACCATGCACCCACAGAAGAGTTGCGGTCGATTTACAGTCCATGGCCGGTTCATACCCGGGGAATAGACATTTTGGGTCCTTTCCCTCTGGCCATAAGCCAAATGAAGTATCTTGTGGTGGCTAACAAATATTTCACGAAGTGGATTGAAGTCAAACCCGTTGCACAAATCACCGCCCACAAGGTGCAACACTTTGTATGGAAGAATATTGTGTGTCGCTTTGGGATCCCCAGACACTTGGTGTCCGACAATAAGACACAATTCGCCAGTTAAGTTGTGTTTCGAGCTTGGGATAAAACAGATATTTGCCTCTGTCAGCTAGCGAAGATAAGGGTTATCCATATTTCCAGTGCCTGAAGAAAAATAGTCGATTTGTGTGGACCTCTGAGTGGAAGAAAGCTTTTGTGCAATTGAAATAATATCTAGCCAGCCCTCCGATCCTTAGGAAGCCGGTAGTCAGTGTTCCTCTACGCTTGTACTTCGCCATCACAGATCGAGCAATTAGCTCAGTGATAGTACAAGACCAGGGGCAGGTTCAGAGACCAATATATTTCGTAAGCAAGGTGCTACAGGGGCTAGAGGAGCGCTACCAGGTGATTGAGAAAGCCGTGTTGGCAGTAGTGTACACCGCTCGAAGGCTACGGCATTATTTCTAGGGTTTCACTGTAATGGTGATGACCGATTTGCCTATTCGCAAGGTACAGCAAAAACCTGACCTCGCGGGTCAGATGGTGCATTGGTCAGTGGAGTTTTCCGAGTTTGACATCCACTATGAGCCAGGTGATGTGAGTTGATTTTAGATTCATTATATTTGTGACACGTTTTAATAATTAGGATCAAGATTCTTAGAAATTTAAAGGTGAGTCACCTAAGGAAAATCCCCAGTGGACATTAACTTAACCAGTGTTAAGTAGATGTGAAGGTTCATTTCCAAAGGTCCAAGGTAAAAACACAATTATCGTGATGAATGGATGACAATTAAAGGTGCAAAATAAGAACAGAATTAGGCGCAAAATAGAATGGAAAATAGGCACAAAAACAGAATTGAAACATCACAAAAGTAATGAGGCTTATCATCAATGGAGTTCAATGCCTTCTAATGGATGATCCAAACTCATATATCATGAGTGGCATATCCTTGCAACATGATTGATATAGGAATAACACAAAAACATAATAGAATTGGAGAGAAGAACAAAACTACCAAATAGAAACACAAATTAAAGCAAATGAACCGATTGGAATTGAAGAACAAGGCATAGAATCAAAACTACCAATTGAAATGACTATGGAAGATGAAAGAAGATGAAACTTATGTGGTTGTAGCCATGGATGGGAATGGACACACCGCTTGGAGATGAATGATCCAAGATAAGTGTTGGAATGCCACCACCTGAGAGCTCCCAAAGCACTCACAAAATGAGACAAGGAAGAGGAGATCAAGTCTCACAAAATTTACTCACAATTTGAGTATAGTAACTTTACTTCTAATTTCAATGTGATTTTACAAGGACCAAGCACCTCTATTTATAGTGTTAGAGGGATGAAATGAAAGTGTAAAAAATTCAAATGCACTCCTAATTCAAATTCAAAATTTGGCGCCAACTATAGTCACAAGGGAGGTGTGACTTATTTTCTACTTTGGCACCTCCTAAAATCACACCTACACCCTCTTTTTATGTCACATGGAAGGTGTGACTTATCTTTGTACATTAACACCCCCTATTCCTATATATTTACACCTTCTTTTGATTTTCTACTAAAAACTACTCTAAAGAGATTACAAAAAGTGACATCAATTGAAGGTCATCATCTCCTAGAGCTTTGGCCTTGCTCCTAGTAATTCTTTGAGGTATGACTTGAGCTTGGGCCTTATGTTGGGCTTGGGCCTCTACTCCTTGGTCTTCATCACAAGGGGCCGATAAAAGGGCAAGTCTACACTGACTTCGTGGTTGAATGGTATTCGGGGGTCCTCATTCCGATCCCAAAGAGTTTCGATGGATCCTATCGGTAGACGGGTCCTCCAACAAACAAGGAAGTCTGAGGTCATTCTAGAGGGACCCGGTGGATTGTTGATTGAGCAATCCTTGAAGTTTACATTTAAAGCTAGCAACAACCAGTCTGAGTATGAGGCCCTGATAGCGGGAATGTTGTTAGCCTAAGAATTGGGAGCCAGAAATTTGCTAGCGAAGAGCGACTCGCTACTTGTTATCGAACAGGTGACTGATAGGTACCAGGCCAAAGACCCATAGTTGGAAGCATACTTCCAGTATGTAATTATACCGACCAGTCCTCGGACACCGATAACAGGTAGTAAAGGGCGAACCACGTCAGCTGGGTCCCACAGCATGGGCCAAAGCCACGTGGAGTGGACCCCACAGGCAGCTTGGATTAAAGGGTGATCAGTCATCGGTGTGTTCCCTTAGAGAAGGGTGATCAGTCATTCCCCTCAGAGTAGGGTGATCAGTCATCAGCATGTTCCCACAGAGAAGGGTGATTAGTCATCAGCGCATCCCCACAGGGAAGGGTGAGTAGTCGTTAGACCACCAGGATGGGCTGAGGTGTCATCGCCACTCAGAGTATGGTGAGGTGACATCGGCCTTGGGTGAAGACGAGGTGACATCGGCCTTGGGGGAAGACCATTTAAATACCCAGAGGTAGGGAGAGACCTGAATCACGAAGAGTCCATGTGGGTAGCAGGGAGAGCACAGTTAGGTGTAGAGTCCTGAGGGGACGAGTACTCACTAGAACTAGGGTTTTCCCAGTGAAGCTACATGCATGGCACGTGAACAGTGAAGGCACTCCCAGAACAGGCGGCCCCAGAGACTAGGTGCACAAGGAGGCACCCAGGTGGTCACCCTGTTAAAGTTTGCACTCCAGAGAAGGAAACCTTATGTGCTAGATTACCCTAAGATTGGGTGATAGCGGCGCAAGGGTATTCCAGTAAACCCTAAATATGGCTAGTAGCGTAGTGAACCCTAATTAGGGCTAGCGGCGCAGTAAACCCTAGGCTATATAAGGGACAATAAAATACTCCACAAAGGTACGCAGTTTCTAGACCAAAACACAGAGAGAAACTCAATACACTTGGTGTTCCTTGCCTTACACTGACTTGAGCGTCAGAGTGCAAACGGCCTCTAGGGCGCACCCTTTCTCTTTTGCAGGTGCAGATTGTTTCGCAAGATTCAAGCACGTATCAACGTGAGGAAGGTGGCGCGTGAGTGTCGTGGAGTCAACTGACAGGCGAGTCAACCGGCAAGAACATTTGGCGCCCACCGTGGGGCCGGAGTAAAACGAAGGTCCCATACACAAGAACGAGAGCAGAAATCGCAGAAGATGAGGAATACAAGACACGGGTCTGTTCCACCAAGTGGAGGCGACAGCGTTACCATGCAACAACTCATGGAGACGTTGCGCGCCCTCCAGGAGATGGTGGCGGAGTCCAGAGCGCATCAGGCACGTATGCAGGAGGATCTGGCTGCTTCTGAGGCCAGGAATGAGGAGCTGCACAAGGCCAACGAAGAGCTACGCTTGAATCTGCACCACATGCAGCAAGCTGGGGGTCGCGTGGGAGAGGATCAGGCTCCACTGACGCCCCCAAGAGCCTTCCCTATGCCTTTCTCCCCTGAGATCATGAACATAGTGGTGCCTCCCAACCTGGTGGGAGTGAAGGCGTCGTTCACGGGGAAGGAAGATCCAGAAGCGCATCTGATAGCCTTCCACACCCAGATGATGTTGTCTAGAGGCTCAGATGCTGTGTACTGCAAGGTGTTTATGAGTACGCTGAGTGGAGTAGCTATGGAGTGGTTCGTGAGCCTGCCAGAGGGCCACGTCACCTCCTTCCAGCAGTTTTCGAAGCTGTTCACAGAGCAGTACATCGTCAACAGAGTGCTACCGATGGTGTCCTACGACGTGTTCGACGTGCACCAGTACTAGGGGGAGTCGTTGAAGGACTACCTCAACCGTTTTGGTGCGCAGGTAGTGAGGTTGCCCAGCAAGGACGAGGACATGCTGGTGCATGCATTCAAGAAAGGTGTGCTGCCTGGTCTTTTCAGTGAATCGCTCATCAGAGACCACCCTGCCACCTTCGCTGAGATTCGGCGACGCGCGGTGGTGCATATTGTAGCAGAGACGCAGGTCTCTGAGAAGAAAAGCAGTGCTGCACCGCCAAGACGCGAAGGACAGGGGAAGCAGCAGCGACACGCATGGGTGCATGAGGCCAGAGAAGAGAAGAAAGCGCAGGGCAGGTCTCGCCCCTACACACCCAGGAAGGATCAGGCCAGGGGGCGTGCAAGGGAGAACAATACACCCCCCAGGTATGATTTCATGATAGAGTTGGCGGAGCTGATTGCAATTCCCGCTGTAGCTGCAAGACTCCGAGTACCAGAGAAAACTGACAAGGTGCTTGGAAGTAGGAAGGATGACTGGTGTGAATTCCATCAGGCTTATGGACACACACTCTACACCTGCCTGGCGCTGGGGCATCAACTTGCTGAGTTGGTGAAAACAGGTTTCCTAACCGATTACCTGAGGGAGCCGCAAGGTGATCGCGCTTCGGGGTCCCAGGCAGGTGACCAGCAGCATGAGATCCCTGTGCACGGGGAAATCAGGTGATGGAGGGAGCTACGCTAAGGGGGCTCCCAGGTAGCTCGGGGGGAAGCTGAAGCAGAGGGCATGATCGCTACTCGTGAGGTCAGTCATCGCCAATGAAAGGAGACCCATCATATATACACCCAGTTAAGATGTAAAGTAGATGCGTTCTCGCGCTATACACTGTAAACAGTTGAATACACCAGGGGGCACTCTTTTCCCTAAGGAGGGTTTTTAACGAGGCCACCCAATAAAAAAGACTTTAGTACATAAAGTAAGTGTGTGTTTTCCAGTTTAAAGCTCCCCTTGCCCCAAGCGCAAGTGCAGGTGATAAGTGGTCAGTACCAAGTGACCACCACCTACAGATCAGCGCCTGGACAAGCGCTTGGGAGCAGAGTGCGAGAAGTCATCGGCGGTTATTCATCGCACGATCAGTCATCGCCCCGTGCAAGCACGATCAGACATCGCCGCATGAGGACGCTATCTGTCGTCGCCACGTACAGAGCACGATCACTCATCGGCGCATGGTCATCGGGGTCTCGCCAACACTTGTTAAGCTGGGACCCAAGCTCCCAGCGAGAGCGTTACGCATGCACCTCGCATGATTCCAGAAGAAGAGCTCCTCGCCGGTGGGAACGTGCATGAAACAGTGTGATGAGGCCATGCAGGCAGGATGCGCCTGGTGAGTGCGCTCAGACCAGCCACGCCAGGTGCTCTCCTGGGAGCATGCACCCACTTAGAGAACATTGGAGAAAAGTCCTCTTCCTCTGCTTCTTACAGCAAGGTTGAGGCGAGAGGAAAAGTCCTCTTCCTCTGCTTCTTACAGCAAGGTTGAGGCGAGAGAAAAGTCCTCTTCCTCTGCTTCTTACAGCAAGGTTGAGGCAAGAGATAAGTCCTTTTCCTCTGCTTCTTACAGAAAGGTTGAGGCAAGAGAAAAGTCCTCTTCCCTCGACTCTTACAGCGAGGCTGAGGCGAGATAGAACCTGTCACTTGGGGTTAGAGGTCTCGTGAGTGGAGAGGTAGGTTCGTAGAAGAACACCTCCACTTCGAGTGAGAACTTCCATGTGAAAGAAGGGTTCGCCCAGAGAAATCCTCCTCGCCTGTGAGCGATGTGAGGTCAGTTAGAATCTGTCACTTAGGGTTAGAGGTCTCGTGAGTGGAGAGGTAGGTTCGTAGAGAACACCTCCATTTCGAGTGAGAACTTCCAACGTGAACAGAAGGGTTCGCCCAGATAAATCCTCCTCGCCTGTGAGCGATGTGAGGTCAAATAAATCCTCCTCGCCTATGAGCGGTGTGAGGTCAGTTAAGTCCTCCCTCGCCTGTGAGCCATGCGAGGCAAGATCGAACCTGTCACTTGGGGGTTAGAGGTCTCGTAAGCAGGAAGGTAGGTTCGTCAAGAACACCTCCCCTTCGAGTGAGAACGCCCAACGTGAACAGCCAGGTTCACCAGTTAAGTCCTCCCTCGCCTGTGAGCGATGCGAGGCAAGATTGAACCTGTCACTTGGGGTTAGAGGTCTCGTAAGCGGGAAGGTAGGTTCGTCGAGAACACCTCCCCTTCGAGTGAGAACACCCAACGTGAACAGCAAGGTTCACCAGAGAAGAAAGTCCTCACCCTTGACTTTTTACAGCGAGGCTGAGGCGAGAGGAGAAAGACCTCACCTCGACTTCTTACAGCGAGGCTGAGGCGAGAGAAGTCCTCATCCTCGACTTTTTACAGCGAGGCTGAGGCAAGAGGAGAAAGACCTCACCTCGATTTCTTACAGCGAGGCTGAGGCGAGAGAAGTCCTTATCCTCGACTTTGTACAGCGAGGCTGAGGCGAGAGGAGAAAGACCTCACCTCGACTTCTTACAGCGAGGCTGAGGCAAGAAGGGTCATCGAGAAGCACTTTTCTTCCCCAAAACACAATCATCATCTTTGGCGTTCAGGCCCTCTATGTGCTTAGCGCTGGAGTAACAGAGAAGTAAAGTAGAGCCTGAAGCGCGATGACTGATCGGTGGTGCACCAACATGCTAGTCGGTGGTCGGTGGTAGAAGCAAGTTCTGCTGCGAGAAGCCGAAGCATTTAGTCCCGTCAAGTCAGTCGTCCAGCATGAAGTTATGCATAAAAGCTGTTAAAGACAATGCTGAGTCACATGCAGAGAGTTAAAAATGGAAAGGGACATGCAGCTGGAGTAAAGATTTCATTCATATTGAAGTCAATGCAGTGAGCCTTTACAACGAAAAGGTTCATACAAGTTATGAAGCAGAAAAAGAAATTACAGAGAAAAGAAGAAGTTGGAAAGGGAGAAGCTTAAGGAGGAGGAATGATCTTGCCCTCGACCACTTAGTCTCTTCGCTGAGAACGAGTTCACAGCTCGAGACTGGGGGGCTTGTGATCCGGTCGGTCCCGGTAGTCGATGACGTCAGCAACAGATGACCACGTGGACCATTCACAGGGTGACACGTGGTAGAAGATAGCAGGTGAATCAGAGGGGAGATCACTCAGAACGGTGATCGGTGGTCAGTTGCTAAAGTGACCACCACCAGAAGATCAGTGCCTAGATGAGCGCCTGACAGCAGAGCGCGAGAGGTAATAAAGCACCGATCAGTCATCGGTGCAAGGTCATCAGGGAGAAGCTTAATTTACACCTCTTTGTCGAGAAAGAAGCCCTCAATTCGAGCAGAGAGCTCATCAATGAAGTCCTCAGAGGGTAAGAGATGTAGGCGATGACAAGGTGGTGAGATGCCCCTTCAACGCGCTACTTATGTCCATACGCGCAGAGCCACGTAGGTCGCCCGGGCCAATGACTTAGTCTCTTCGCTGAAACAAGTTAACAGCTTGAGACTGGGAGGCTTGTGTACCGACCAGTCCTTGGACACCGATAACAGGTAGTAAAGGGCGAACCACGTCAGCTGGGTCCCACAGCATGGGCCAAAGCCACGTGGAGTGGACCCCACAGGCAGCTTGGATTAAAGGGTGATCAGTCATCGGTGTGTTCCCTTAGAGAAGGGTGATCAGTCATTCCCCTCAGAGTAGGGTGATCAGTCATCAGCATGTTCCCACAGAGAAGGGTGATTAGTCATTAGCGTGTCCGCACAGGGAAGGGTGAGTAGTCGTCAGACCACCAGGATGGGCTGAGGTGTCATCGCCACTCAGAGTATGGCGAGGTGACATCGGCCTTGGGTGAAGACGAGGTGACATCGGCCTTGGGGGAAGACCAGTTAAATACCCAGAGGTAGGGAGAGGCCTGAATCACGAAGAGTCCATGTGGGTAGCAGGGAGAGTACAGTTAGGTGTAGAGTCCTGAGGGGACGAGTACTCACCAGAACTAGGGTTTTCCCAGTGAAGCTACATGCATGGCACGTGAACAGTGAAGGCACTCCCAGAACAGGCGGCCCCAGAGACTAGGTGCACAAGGAGGCACCCAGGTGGTCACCCTGTTAAAGTTTGCACTCCAGAGAAGGAAACCTTATGTGCTAGATTACCCTAAGATTGGGTGATAGCGGCGCAAGGGTATTCCAGTAAACCCTAAATATGGCTAGCAGTGTAGTGAACCCTAATTAGGGCTAGCGACGCAGTAAACCCTAGGCTATATAAGGGACAGTAAAATACTCCACAAAGGTACGCAATTTCTAGACCAAAACACAGAGAGAAACTCAATACACTTGGTGTTCCTTGCCTTACACTGACTTGAGCGTTGGAGTGCAAATGGCCTCTAAGGCGCCCCCTTTCTCTTTTGCAGGTGCAGATTGTTTCGCAAGATTCAAGCACGTATCAACATGAGGAAGGAGGCGCGTGAGTGTCGTGGAGTCAACTGACAGGCGAGTCAACCGGCAAGAACCGTAATGATTCTGATGAAAGCTTTCACCCAGTTTGAGCTTATCCATGTGCCAAGGGAGCTGAATTTCTGGGCTAATTTGCTGGCCAAACTGGCGAGCTCAGGAAGGGGAATCGACAGAGGTCGGTGATACAAGAGACTTTGAAGTCTCTGAGAATGGCAGGGGACAATCTACCAAAGGGAGACCAGTTGGAGGTCCTGGAGATAAGATCTACAGCTAAAACAAGTCACCAGTCCTTGACCTAGGAGACATTAAAGGTTCCCAGGGTAGTGACGTGCCAGATACAGAAGGAGGAGGTAATGACCACCTCATAGGGTGGCACAATAGAGACCTGGATCACCCTATACCAGTGGTATTTATCACATGGATTGCTACCGACCGAGCTGCAGAAGCCAAAGCAGTTAACAAGAACACAAGGAAGTATACTTTGATTAATGGTATGTTGTTCCGTCTTGACTATGCTCATCCTGCCCTTGCCTGTGTTAGCAGAGATCAATGTACTCGTATAATGGATGAATTGCATGAAGGTATATGCGAAAGCCACATTGGCAGTTGAGCACTCGCGCTAAAAGTTATCCAAGCTGGGTACTGTTGACCAACAGTCAAAGAAGACTGCAAAGGGTATGCCTAGCGATGTGAACAATGCCAGAAGCACGCCGACTGGCACCATGCACCTACAAAAGAGTTGCGGTCAATTTACAGTCCATGGCCATTCCATACCTGGGGAATAGACATTTTGGGTCCTTTCTCTTTGGCCATACGCCAAATGAAGTATCTCGTGGTGACTATCGAATACTTCACGAAGTGGATTGAAGCCAAACCCGTTGCACAAATCACCACCCACAAGGTGCAACACTTTGTATGGAAGAATATAGTGTGTTTCTTTGGGATCCCCAGACACTTGGTGTCCGACAATGGGACACAATTCGCCAGTCAGCAGATGGGCAAGTTGTGTTTCGAGCTTGGGATAAAGCAGATATTTGCCTATGTGGAGCACCCCCAAACAAATAGTCAGGTGGAATTGGCCAACAGGGTCTTACTCAGGGGGTTTGAGAAGAAGATTAAAGAAGGCAAAGGGAACGTGGGCGGAGGAAGTTCCTCGGATTCTATGGGCCTACCATACTACACCACAGTTGACAACCAATGAGACTCCTTTTAGTCTGGTGTATGGGGCGAATGCCATGATTCCTGTAGAAATTCAGGAGGGCTCTCCCCATTTTCAGAATTTCATTATGGAAGAATCCAATGAAGGAAGAAAGGTAAACTTAGACTTCTAGGATGAAGTCCGAGAATAGGCCCATGCCAAATCAGAGGCGCTAAAAAGAAAGGTCGAGCTAAAACAAAGGATCAAGGTCAGACCTAGGTAGTTCCGGTTAGCTAACTTGGTAATGCGGATTGTAAGGACCTGTAAAATTAAATTGGAATAAAAGGAATATATTTTAAATGAATTCTAAGTATGTTTTTATTTAAAATAAAAAGGAAAGAAAGTGTAGCTTAGAAGACTATGAGATCGCCTGCTAAGTGCATAATCGCCCATCGCCAGGGCGCGAGGCATGCGGACGTCGCCAGGGCGCGAGAGACATGCGGACGTCGCCAGGGCGCGAGGCATGCGGACATCGCCAGGACTCGAAGCATGCGGGCATCGCCAGGGCGCGAGAGACATGCGGCATCGCCAGGGCGCGAGAGGCATGCAGGCATCGCCGGGGCGCGAGAGGCATGCGGGCATCGCCAGGGCGCCAGAGACATGCGGGCATCGCCAGGGCGCGAAGCATGCGGGCATCGCCAGGGCGCGAGAGACATGCGGGCGTCGCCAGGGATAGACATCGGTCGTCTCCCAGAGAGAGACATCGGTCGTCTTCCAGGGAGAGACATCGGTCGTCCGCCAGGAGCAGTCATCGGTGGAAGGTTATCGCACGATGTCGTGTTTCACACAGATAAGGTGGGACCCAGGCTCCCAGCATGAACGTTCTGCATGCGCGACACGTAGACATTAGGAGTGTTTCAGAATAGTAGCATCAGAGATTTGGTATGCGCAGAGACCCACGTGGTCATACTGCACAAGGAAGTGTGCACGTAAGCTTTTCTGCAGAGTGGGTAGTGGCAGCGGCATTTCTGGGCAAGTTGGCTTAGATTCAAAACTCACTCCTGAGAGGCAGAAAAGGTTGTTGTGGTTCGAGAGTGATTGAGTGAGTTAACTTGGGTTCCCTGTTTCTTCCCTCTCCTTCTCCATACGTTCAGACGTCCTAGCGCACCAGTTGGCTATCGGCGACTACCATAGAGCACCTGGGAGGTTCTCTGCAAGTTCTCCAAACCGAACGCTAAAACAGAGTTAAGGCACCCTTGAATCTCGTTGGGTTAGAGCTCTTAGAGAAGTTTACGCTAGTCCAGGTAAGGGAAGCTAGCCTTATTTCCAACGAAAAACCTTCTAGTAGATGTTTGAGATGATGGGGCGACGTGGTCGCCGGTTTTCAACTGTTATTGTATAATCCCCTATTTTTGAACGAGATCGCCGGTTTTGGCATTGTTTTTCGAACTCCCCTGTTTTAGTGCTGTTTGAAACTGTTTGAGATTTAAATGTGAAATGCATGTGATATTCGAAAATCTGAACCATGGTATGAATGTTGTTGTGACTGAATCGTTCATTCAGTGTTGTATGATGTGTTGAATGTTGTGAATGTGGGATTAAGGCATAGTATTTTCAGGAAAGAAAATACCGTGTAAGATCGTGTGTGATGTGTATTGACTAGGGGCTTGTCTAGAAGGAGATACCCTGACTCTGCTGATATAATAGAATCACATAGATGAAGTTATTCAGTTGTGGAGAGTCGAAGGAGGTTCATATGTATGGGTAAGTTGTTTGAAAGAGAACGAGCTTGACCTGTTATATGAATTAACCCTGTCATACCGGGAGAGTGATGATATTGAGATTATGAATGCGCATGGCTGTGTGGATTTCACAGCGACCCTGTGTGGATTTCACAGTGGTGTGGTATGACAGGTGCAGATCTCTGAGCCTGAGTCAACGCACGAGTCTTCTGGAAGTAGAGTCATGTGTCTATATGTTATGAGTCAGTGGAAAGTCTGACGTGTGAACCATGAATATTGAAAGTAGCGAATAGACACTTGACGAGTTTGTGGAATATGGAAATGTTGATGGTTGAAATTGATATGGATTATGAGTGGTGTGAAGATTTATGTTTTCTATTGATTTAAAGTTTCATATTTAAAGTGTTTAAAACAGCTAGCTTACCCTTTCATCTGGTATTGTGATTGCTTTCTTAAACCTGTGATGATCGTGTATTTTGCACGGGAGCAGAGGAGATTGCAGGTAGTAGAGCTCCTTAGTGAGTGGTTGCCGGAAGGAGATCGCCCGTTTCTGTTTCTGTTAGGCGATCACCTTTTTTTTTCTGTTGTCTGATAGGAGATCGCCCTTCTCTGATGGGAGATCGCCCTTTTTTTGATAGGAGATCGCCTGTTCGTCTTTTTGGCTGTATTTTGTTTAAGTTTTGGAAATTGACCGATTTTGTATTAAACTCCCTGTGAGGAGAAACTTCATTACATATATATAATTATGTTCACTTCAATATATTTGTTTACCTTCATTTTATTATATAAATATGAAAAGAATTGGGAGGGATGTTACATTAATGGTATCAGAGCAGTTCGTCCTTAGGGTGACCTGAGGGCTGTGGATCCATTGTGTTTCTTCTGCTCATAAAATTTATTTGAGTTTTAAATAACAACTATAGTGAAAGGTTTTCAAACGTTTTTGTATTTAAATTTTGTGTGTGCTTTAGTGAATGTATGCCCTAACTGAAAAGCTTAGTATTAAGAATGAGAGGATCTTGATAAAGTAGTGAGGGTGCACACTCATAACTGGGTCGAGATGATTCTCAATCTTAATTCCAAAGATTTGATGTTTAGCATACATTGAATTCTGGTGTGATTTATTTCATTTTACTGAGTGTTTTTGTAATTGATTGAAAGTGGTTGTTTGGATTGATGGTTGTATACCAGTAGCTGTTCTGGTGTTTTGCTTGAAGTTATAAATATTGTGATTCTGTTGATGAACTCAAGTTTCTTAATGACTTTGAGATGCTGACCTTTGTAAGGTCTAGATGTTACCTCCTAAATGAATTGATTTCTTATCGATCTCATTCTTGTAGTTGTAGGGAATATAGCAACCCATAGTTTCAAAATCTGAAACGAAGAAGATGGCACGTAGACCTCCTACCCCTCCCCAACCTTCTTCGGAGATGAGCCAGATTGCCAAGGCTATTGAGATGATGGCAACTACCATCCAACAACAGAATGCAGCAATGGCTCAGAATCATCAAGCTGCTATGCACCATTGGGAAACTGCTCGGTCGGCTGAAACAAATTCCCATGTCGGTCAGCCTCAGGAACAGATGGGACTGACCGAGTTCATGAGGCACAACCCACCCAAGTTCAGTGGGAATGCTACCCCTGATCAAGTAGATCAGTGGGTCAGAGAGTTGGAGAAAATCTTTAGGGCGACCTCCTGCCCTGAAGAGAAGAAGTTGGTGTTCGCCACCTATCTGCTGTCTGGAGAAGCTGAGTTCTGGTGGATGGGAGCTCAGCAGATGATGGAGGCCCGAGAGGATGTGTTGGACTGGGAGAGCTTCAGAGTGAGGTTCCTGGAGAAATACTTCCCAGACAGCGTAAGGTTTGCGAGGGAAGTTGAGTTCCTAAAGTTGGAGCAGGGGGATATGTCTGTAAATGCTTATGCTGCTCGGTTTGAGTATCTCGCCCGATTCTATACCCAGGCGACCTCCGAGGCTTGGAGGTGTAGGAAGTTTGAAGAGGGACTAAAGCATGGGCTGAAGAGGACCATAGCCCCGATGTGCATCAGGGAATTTCACGCCTTAGTAGAGAAGGCGAAGATGGTAGAGACTCTGGAAAAGGGTGATTCCCGGGTGATCAGGTCACACCTAGGGGGTTCTTTCAGTGGGAAGGCCAAGGTGCAGCACCCACAAAGCAAGCCCTATGCGAGACCTCCACCACATCGGGCAGGAGCAGCGTCATCCCAGTTGCAGCAGCAACAATCTTGGAAACCCAAATGTTTCCATTGTGGTGGACCACACACATCCAATGCGTGCTTCAAGAGGAGTTCAGAGAGAAGGTGTTACACCTGCCAAAAGACGGGGCACGTTGCTAGAGAGTGCCCTAACAAGAATGGGGCGACTCAACCCAGTGGTTCTCAGCAGCTGAGAAACGAAGGCAACAGACCTCAGGCAGCAGGGAGAGTGTTTGCCATGACAGGAGCGGAGGCGTCTCAGTCAGGTAACCTCGTGCAAGGAGTTTGTTTTATAGCTGGTAGAGGTGTAAAAGCCTTGTTTGATTCTGGAGCGACACACTCCTTTGTGTCAAGCCTGTGTGTAGCCGAGTTGGGCCTTCTAGTGAAGGAGTTACCTTTCGAACTGTTGGTCTCTACACCTGCGTCAGGACAGGTGTTGACCTCTACAGTTTGCCCCGAATGTCCAGTGGTAGTAGAGGGACGCAGATTCAAAGTGAACTTGATCTGCGTACCTCTTCAGGACCTGGATGTTATCCTAGGAATGGATTGGCTAGCTGCCAATCACGTTCTCATAGACTGCGGTAGTAAGAAGATAGCGTTTCCAGACCTCCAAGAGTCAGATGTGATATCTGCTCAGCGAGGGCGGTCAGTGTTGGAAGAAGGGGCGAGGTGCTTCGTGATTCTAGCTCGGTTGGAAGTGAAGAATGAAGGGGACGTAAGCAGGATACATGTGGTGAAAGATTTCATGGATGTATTTCCAGAAGAGGTACCTGGGTTACCCCCGAAGAGAGAAGTGGAATTCTCTATTGATTTGGTACCTGGAGCTGGACCAGTGTCAATGGCACCTTACAGGATGGCACCAGCCGAGTTGGTAGAATTAAAGAAGCAAGTGGAAGAGTTGTTGGAGAAACAATTCATCAGACCCAGTGTATCTCCATGGGGGGCTCCAGTGCTCCTAGTTAAGAAGAAGGATGGAGGGTCTCGGCTGTGTATAGATTACAGGCAGTTGAACAAGTTGACCATCAAGAACAAGTACCCCCTACCTAGAATTGACGATTTGATGGATCAAATACACGGGGCCTCGGTGTTCTCCAAGATTGATCTGAGATCGGGGTACCACCAAATTTTGGTAAAAGCTGAAGATGTTCAAAAGACAGCATTTAGGTCTCGGTATGGGCACTATGAGTATGTGGTGATGCCGTTTGGAGTCACAAATGCTCCAGCTCTGTTCATGGACTACATGAATAGGATTTTTCGCCCTTTCTTGGATAAGTTTGTGGTAGTCTTCATAGACGACATACTCATTTATTCAAGGACTGAGGAAGAACATGAAGAACATCTGAGGACAGTGTTGGAGATTCCGAGGGAGAAGCAACTCTATGCCAAGTTCTCCAAGTGCGAGTTCTGGCTGAAGGAAGTCAATTTCTTAGGACACGTGATATCTGCTCGGGGAATCTCAGTGGATCCAGCCAAGGTAGAGGCAGTGCTGCAGTGGGAACGTCCTAAGACAGTCACTGAGATAAGGAGCTTTGTGGGTTTGGCTGGCTACTATCGGAGGTTTATTGAGGACTTTTCCAAGGTAGTGGCTCCTTTAACACAGCTGACCCGCAAGGATCAATCTTTTGCTTGGACCGACCGATGTGAGCAGAGCTTCATGGAACTAAAGGAGAGGTTGACTAGTGCTCCAGTGCTGGTGATCCCAGAGGTAGGAAGACCTTTTGATGTCTACTGTGATGCTTCACATCAGGGTTTGGGATGTGTTTTGATGCAAGAGAAAAGAGTGGTTGCATATGCTTCAAGGCAACTCAAGGTTCATGAGAGAAACTATCCTACTCATGATTTGGAGTTGGCGGCTGTGGTGTTTGCCTTGAAGATTTGGAGGCACTATTTATATGGAGCTCGGTTCCAGGTGTTCAGTGACCATAAGAGCCTGAAATACCTGTTCGATCAGAAGGAACTAAACATGAGACAAAGAAGGTGGATGGAGTTTCTAAAGGACTACGATTTTCAACTCATGTATCATCCAGGGAAGGCCAATGTAGTGGCAGATGCTTTGAGTAGAAAATCAATACAAGTAGCCACCATGATGATGGAAGAGCAGAAACTGATCGAGCAGTTCAGAGACTTAAACCTTGGGGTAGAATTTCACGTAAATCACATTAGTTGTAGTAAGCTGACTATAACTAATGACTTCCTTGGAATGATAAGGGATAAGCAGTTGGAGGACCCTAGTCTGAAACGTACTGTGGAGTCACTAGGGATCGACCAGGCTAGAGACTTTGTGATGGGCGATGATGGGATCTTGAGATTTAATGGCAGAATTTGCGTACCTGCAAATGAAGAGTTGAAGAAGATGATCCTAGAGGAAGGTCACAAGAGTCGCCTTAGCCTACATCCAGGCATGAACAAGATGTACCATGACTTGAAGGAGTCATTTTGGTGGTCGGGCATGAAGAGAGACATTGCCCAGTATGTTACAACCTGCTTAACATGTCAGAAGGCGAAGATAGAGCATCAAAGACCTGGTGGGTTGTTACAGCCACTGGATATCCCTGAGTGGAAATGGGACAGCATTGCCATGGATTTTGTTACCCATTTACCCTGATCGGTAAAGGGTCATGATGCAATATGGGTCATCACTGATCGGCTGACGAAGAGTGCCCACTTTCTCCCAGTGAATATGAAGATGCCTATGGCCAAGTTGGCACAGTTGTACATCCAAGAAATAGTGAGGTTGCATGGAGTGCCTTCCAGCATTGTTTCAGATAGAGATCCCAGGTTCACTTCACAGTTTTGGCAGACTTTACAAGATTGCTTGGGAACTAAGTTGAAGATGAGCTCTGCATATCATCCCCAAACAGATGGACAGTCAGAGAGAACGATCCAGTCCTTGGAAGATCTACTGAGGACGTGTGTCTTGGATCAATTGGGAAGTTGGGATGAGGTGTTGCCGCTGGTGGAGTTTACCTATAATAACAGTTATCACACCAGCATAGGGATAGCACCATACGAAGCCTTGTATGGAAGGAAATGTAGAACTCCATTGTGCTGGTACCAAGAGGGCAAAACAGTATTGGTTGGACCAGAGATGATTCAGCAGACGACCGAGAAGGTGCAATAGATAAAAGACAGAATGAGAGCATCTCAAAGTAAGCAGAAATCCTATGCAGATCAGAGAAGGAAGCCTTTGGAGTTTGCTGTTGGAGACCATGTGTTCATGAGAGTGACACCAACCAAGGGTGTAGGACGGGCGATCAGATCAAGGAAGTTGTCCCCTAAGTTCGTGGGACCATATCAGATCTTAAGGAGGATTGGTCCAGTGGCTTATGAGATCGCCCTACCTCCCCATTTAGCGAATCTGCACAATGTCTTTCACGTATCACAACTGAGAAAGTACATGGCCGATCCTAGTCATGTGCTGGAAGTGGACGATGTGCAGATCAGGGATGACTTGTCCTTTGAAGCGAAACCAGTCAGGATTGACGATCGGCAAAGTAAACAGCTCAGAGGCAAGACCATCAACAGGGCGAAAGTGGTGTGGGATGAGAGATCGGGTGATTCAACTTGGGAGTTAGAAGAACCCATGAGAGAAGCCTATCCATACCTCTTTTCCTTGTAATTCAATTTTCGAGGACGAAAATTTTTCTTGTTGGGGAGAATGTAAGGACCTGTAAAATTAAATTGGAATAAAAGGAATATATTTTAAATGAATTCTAAGTATGTTTTTATTTAAAATAAAAAGGAAAGAAAGTGTAGCTTAGAAGACTATGAGATCGCCTGCTAAGTGCATAATCGCCCATCGTCAGGGCGCGAGGCATGCGAACGTCGCCAGGGCGCGAGAGACATGCGGACGTCGCCAGGGCGCGAGGCATGCGGACATAGCCAGGACTCGAAGCATGCGGGCATCGCCAGGGCGCGAGAGACATGCGGCATCGCCGGGGCGCGAGAGACATGCGGCATCGCCGGGGCGCGAGAGGCATACGGGCATCGCCGGGGCGCGAGAGGCATGCGGGCATCACCAGGGCGTGAGAGACATGCGGGCATCGCCAGGGCGCGAAGCATGCGGGCATCGCCAGGGCGCGAAGCATGCGGGCATCGCCAGGGCGCGAGAGACATGCGGGCGTCGCCAGGGATAGACATCGGTTGTCTCCCAGAGAGAGACATCGGTCATCTTCCAGGGAGAGACATCGGTCGTCTGCCAGGAGCAGTCATCGGTGGAAGGTTATCGCACGATGTCGTGTTTCACACAGATAAGGTGGGACCCAGGCTCCCAGCATGAACGTTCTGCATACGCGACACGTAGACATTAGGAGTGTTTCAGAATAGTAGCATCAGAGATTTGGTATGCGCAGAGACCCACGTGGTCATACTGCACAAGGAAGTGTGCACGCAAGCTTTTCTGCAGAGTGGGTAGTGGCAGCGGCATTTCTGGGCAAGTTGGCTTAGATTCAAAACTCACTCCTGAGAGGCAGAAAAGGTTGCTGTGGTTCGAGAGTGATTGAGTGAGTTAACTTGGGTTCCCTGTTTCTTCCCTCTCCTTCTCCATACGTTCAGACGTCCTAGCGCACCAGTTGGCTATCGGCGACTACCATAGAACACCTGGGAGGTTCTCTGCAAGTTCTCCAAACTGAACGCTAAAACAGAGTTAAGGCACCCTTGAATCTCGTTGGGTTGGAGCTCTTAGAGAAGTTTACGCTAGTCCAGGTAAGGGAAGCTAGCCTTATTTCCAACGAAAAACCTTCTAGTAGATGTTTGAGATGATGGGGCGACGTGGTCGCCGGTTTTCAACTGTTATTGTATAATCCCCTGTTTTTGAACGAGATCGCCGGTTTTGGCGTTGTTTTTCGAACTCCCCTGTTTTAGTGCTGTTTGAAACTGTTTGAGATTTAAATGTGAAATGCATGTGATATTCGAAAATCTGAACCATGGTATGAATGTTGCTGTGACTGAATCGTTCATTCAGTGTTGTATGATGTGTTGAATGTTGTGAATGTGGGATCAAGGCATAGTATTTTCAGGAAAGAAAATACCGTGTAAGATCGTGTGTGATGTGTATTGACTAGGGGCTTGTCTAGAAGGAGATACCCTGACTCTGCTGATATAATAGAATCACATAGATGAAGTTATTCAGTTGTGGAGAGTCGAAGGAGGTTCATATGTATGGGTAAGTTGTTTGAAAGAGAACGAGCTTGACCTGTTATATGAATTAACCCTGTCATACCGGGAGAGTGATGATATTGAGATTATGAATGCGCATGGCTGTGTGGATTTCACAGCGACCCTGTGTGGATTTCACAGTGGTGTGGTATGACAGGTGTAGATCTCTGAGCCTGAGTCAACGCACGAGTCTTCCGGAAGTAGAGTCATGTGTCTATATGTTATGAGTCAGTGGAAAGTCTGACGTGTGAACCATGAATATTGAAAGTAGCGAATAGACACTTGACGAGTTTGTGGAATATGGAAATGTTGATGGTTGAAATTGATATGGATTATGAATGGTGTGAAGATTTATGTTTTCTATTGATTTAAAGTTTCATATTTAAAGTGTTTAAAACAGCTAGCTTACCCTTTCATCTGGTATTGTGATTGCTTTCTTAAACCTGTGATGATCATGTATTTTGCACGGGAGTAGACGAGGTTGCAGGTAGTAGAGCTCCTCAGTGAGTGGTTGCCGGAAGGAGATCGCCCGTTTCTGTTTCTGTTAGGCGATCACCTTTTTTTTCTGTTGTCTGATAGGAGATCGCCCTTCTCTGATGGGAGATCGCCCTTTTTTTTATAGGAGATCGCCTGTTCGTCTTTTTGGCTGTATTTTGTTTAAGTTTTGGAAATTGACCGATTTTGTATTAAACTCCCTGTGAGGAGAAACTTCATTACATATATATAATTATGTTCACTTCAATATATTTGTTTACCTTCATTTTATTATATAAATATGAAAAGAATTTGGAGGGATGTTACACGGATAGCCCATCCTTACCAGTTGGAGAATAAGTTGTCTCCCAAGTGGACAAGACCTTTTCCTGTAGTTGAGGTGCTCGAGAATGGCGTGTACAGGTTAGAAACTCTAGAGGGGAGACCTATCCCGAGGACATGGAACGCAACCAACCTCAAATTTTACTTCAGTTGATGTATCTAATATTTGTTGATGAACAATATGATGTTAAGGGGCGATGCTCTTTTTCCTTGAAGAGGGTTTTTTGATGAGGCCCCCCGATATAAAAAGATGTTTATGATGCATTGTTGCTTTTCCTTCTGTGATGTATGTGTTGTTTAGCGACCCTTCTTGGAGAGTTTTCCAAGTAGAGGTCGTAGGTGTGAATAAGTACCACTGGCAGATAAGTCAACTGAAGTTGCCCTATGGGTAAAGGCGGATCAGGTGCCCCATCTTGACCAACACAATCGAGCTAACTTGGAATGAGATTGTTCTCTCGAGCTTAGACGCTCTCTGGGAGGGACATGGTTGCATGGATTACTCATCTTGACCAACACAGTCGGGTTAACTCGGTGTGAGAGCATTCACCCGAGCTTAAGCGTTTTGTGGGATGAGTAATGGCGCGTAGATGCTTTAGCACAGTCGGGTTAACTCGGTGTGAGAGCATTCACCCGAGCTTAAGCGCTCTCTAAGATGAGTAATAGTGCGTAGGTGCTTCATCTGGATCAACACAATCGGGTTAACTCAGTGTGAGAGTGTTCACCCAAGCTTAAACACACTGTGGGATGAGTAATAGTTATGCTGATTGATCACTCAAAGCAATACAGAATAAGAAGGACTGATTTGGTGTGAGAGTGTTCACCCAAGTGTAGATGTTCGGTGGCGTCGAAGTTGTATGTGCAATTCATCCCGATCTAACCAGTGATAAGTGAGCTAAGTTGGCGTGAGAGCGTTCACCTGAGCTCAGATATTGGGTGGAGTAAATTAGTTGTGCAGGGTAGAGCGAGCTCACTCAAGATAGCAGGATACGCTTAGATTAGACTTCTTGTGGAATGAAGTTACCCTGTCTGAATTGTTTCGCTCGCAGGATGATCGGTGAGGAGTTGGGGTGGCAAAGTTGCGCCCTGGACAAAGAAGTTATCCACACCCCTGTTCGGAAGGACTGTACTCGGCAAATTGAGGTACATGATTTTCACCTGAGTACATTTGGGCATGCCAGGGTGGACTGTTGGCTTATGGTGTCTAACCTAGCATGAGGTTAGTTCTTTGTTTAAGTTGAGCTCTTTTGTAATTAGATGTATGGTAGTTGTCACGCTTATGCATATTGATGTTAGCCAATAAATAAGCTGTGCTATGGCAAGTATGCAAGGTGTAGGAAGACCTGAATACATAATGAGCAACAAAACCATAAAATTAAAAGCAAAGTTCAAAAGAAGTGAACAGTTGATAATTACAAGGTGTTAAAAAATCTATTTTTCTAACACTTGTCCATCCACCACTTGTTTTCCTGGACCAAGCTGGGAGAAATCCATGTCTGGGTAAAGGCCGGAGGCTTGCTCGATGGCAACCTCGAACCCCATTAGTAAGGCTTGGGCGGCTTCTCCCTTGTAGACCTCCACCTCGTCTGCAAATAATTTCTCTTTCTATGAAAGTTCTTGTTGCAGGTTGGAGAGACTCTCCTGTTGCTCTCCCAGACAAGTTGCTTGATTGGTAGCCTCCTTTGTCTTGTCGGCTAGGAGTCGCTCGGTGCGCTGGTGGAGAGCATGAAGACTTTGTATCTCCTGTTGAAAGCGTGCTACCTTCTGATGAAGGTCGTGATTCTCTTGGATGGACACCTCAGCAGTAGCTCCTTCGCTGCGCAGCTTCTTCATAGCAAAGCAACCTATGACCAGAACTTGTCCCAACTATTTCAGGGCATCTTGGATGAGATGGTGACACCCACGAGTCCCCATCCTCTCCTTATCCTCAGGACGCACCAAGGAATCCTCCAGGTAAGAGGTGATGTCGACGTCAGCATCCCATAAGCCTTTTCTCCTTGAGCTCTCTGCACCGTCATCAAAGTTGGATAGTACAGGAGGGGTGTCGAGAGGAGGAGCAAGGTTGGAAGCCGCTTGGCCTCGGGAGGGAGAAGGCCCCGGGCTAGTTTCTTGGTCTCTTCCTCTCTTTTGAGCAAAGACAAAGCCCGAGGCACTGTCCTCGTCGTCTTCAAACGGAGAAGGAGGTGCCATCGCCTTTAAAGGCATCTGGTTGGCTACCTTGGCTTTCTTAGCCATGTTCAGCAGGTCCTCCTTGCTGAAGCGCGTTAACATTTTCACTGCAAAAGAAGAGGAGATATATTCAGTATAATCCATGAAGAAAGATTCATACAAAGGTTAGAAGTAAAAGATATACCGATGTATTTCTTCAAAGAGTTGGGCATGAACTTGTTGGCCAGGAGGTAAGTTGTGTCAAAGACAACTTGAAGGCTGGATAGGAATTTGCAGACCTCTTGGTCAGCAAGGGTTAAGTCCTCCAAGCACCGAGTAACATTGGAGGAGGGCTTTTTGGTCCAATACAGGGGAAACCCGTCAAGAAGGTCGGGATGTTTGTCATTGGCATGGATCTTTATGAAGTGGCCTTTGAAATTCTTATATGAAGATTGGAAGAGGGTGACAATTCCTCTTCCCGAGACGCCATTCAAAGACACCCAAAGTTGGCGACTCAATTTTTTAGCCTCAAAGAAGTATAAGAAGACATCCACAGAAGGTGAGATGCCGAGTTGGTCACAGAGTATGGAGAAGGCTCGGACGAACAACAACTATTAGAGTGTAGCTGGGCTAGAGCCATATTGAGCTCAGTTAGGAGTTCTTTCTCAAAGATAGAAAGGGGAAGACGAAGTTGGACCTTCTTAAATACAGTAGCATAAAAATAACAGAAGGGTTTGTTGGGGGATATGGACTCGTCACAACAGATTGGTTCGCCTATTGAATAGGGTTCCAAGTTCATCCAATCATTTTCCCTACCAAAGTGACATCCACTCTTCCTAAGGGTTATGAGTTTCTCATGAGAAGTATAGGAGGTGGTTTCAGAAAGAAGGTTTAGGGGTGCCCAGGAGTATAAGATTTTGTAATGAGGTGTAGGCTGCATCAAAGCACAATCACACGAAACAATGGAAACTCCTCAGGCCCAACGCAACAGAGAAAACAAATGATTCAAAGCATGGCAGGAAAGCAATATACACAGAAATTCAACGGTCATGCAATAATCAGTAGTGAAATATACTTGCATATCAGAAAGTAGTTCCGGGCGGAGCAGACATTGCATTGATACATAGATAAGTTTAAGAAAAAGAAGTACCTTGGATGATCGTAAAGGAAGCGACTTTGATAACGAGCATAGTGGGTAGGAGTGGTGATGGAAGGCGCAGGGAGTTGGAAGTTTTAGTATGATGGAACAGTAAGCCTAAGGGGGGTTTAAGGGTGTAGGGAATTCGAAACACATGGGTTTCCCTCACCGGTAATGTTGTGCCACGTGTTCTCATAGGATCGCGTGTCACCAAAACATCTTTTTAGAAACGCTTTGTGCACTGCACCTCACCTACCCTTGAGAAACAGTCACATTAGTTGATAGCAGACACTCAGTAGACTTTTTGCCTGGTCAAGCTTAACTTGAGCCTGGGGGGCTTGTGTATTGTACAGAGCTTGGCAACCCAGTGTATGTAAATGGTAGCTTGGTACTCGGGAAGGTAAAGGTCAACTCGGATATTGGACCAAGCTGAGACTTGTATGACTGGCCCAATTTCGCTAGAAGGCCCAAAAGCGCATGGCAAGGTTGTTGTATGAGATACCCCTTTGTTTCCGTGCTTAAAGATATATGTGGTGGTAGTTATCATAATATTTGTTATTATATTGCATATTTGTTGTTATATTACCGTTGCATATTTGTTACACGTAAAAATTGTTGATAGTTGTTATTAACCCTAAAGAAGAGAGGGATGTGCACATGTAACAGAATGTTTGCCTAGTTAGCACCTAAAGATGATGGGCGCACGTGGTAGGCCGTTTTTTTCTGTTAGGGATAAAAGATAAATGTATTTATTTTCAGTTAAGATTTGCTTCTCTCATATGAGAGTTGTTGCATGTTGATTGTACGCCTATAAAAGGGGTATGAGACCCCAGATGAAGGTACGCTGTTTTTTGGACACTAAACTGAGTGTTATTGTTGCTTTTGTGAGCCCTTACTGACTTGAGCGTCAGAGTGCCATCAACAGGTAAGGTGCCCTATGTTACAACGAAACCATACTTGAAGCAGTAAAGAGAGACGTGACTCCAAGTCCACAAAGAGGTGTGTTTAACCTAGATCAACTGGCGAGAACAAAACTACTAAAAAATAGTAAAGTATCCTAATAGCTAATACAAAGTTGCACAGGTCCACGAGAAAATGAACAAAGCCCTAAGTTGTTCTACTTCATCTTCCTTGATTTAAACATGCGGTTTTATATTAGAATTAGAGAACTAATTTAGTACAATTTCCTTGCACTTAAAATAAAAATTCCCAACTATGAGACACATCATCATAAACTAACATATAAAGTCTTAGGGTTTATAAAAATTTTGTGATGCTTAGGGTTTACATTTTTTATTTTTATTTTTTTATTAATATAAAATAAATAAAATTAAAATAAAGGGAACACTTTAGGAGTGTCTCAACCCTTTTAAAAAAAGACAACTAACCCACCCACCCACCAAGTTCTTAAATAGCACTCTCCGGGAATACATTGCAGTGCGAAGCATCTACATCCAGAAACCCAGAATCAATCTGTCATTTTGCGTGAATGTAAGTTTATATCTGATAGAAATAAAAACGAACCTTGATCGTCCTTGAGATCTTTCCTTAGCCTGAGAATCCGAAGGTGAAATAAAAATAAATATTCAAAGGCGTTAGATTGGGATGAAAACGAAAGAAGTATTATCATTTCGATTCCATTGGAGAAGAGCATTAGATTGCGAAAGAGATAGTGCAGTGGACTCGTTTTCTTTTTTCAGAATCTTTGATATGGGAAGCAAAATGAGAGACGAATGGAGAGAGTTTTCAAGAGCACCACAAAAAACAACGTGAGAAATGGGAAAAAAATCAATTTTGAAAAATAAGATAGACAAAGGGAAAAAGAAGCTCAAGTACACGAAGAGTGTTTTGCAGTGTGATTGAGAAATGAAGATTGTTAAAAGCATTACGTGTGCCTTCCAAACTAAATGCCTAGAAAACACGTTTGTTACTGTTTTGCACATATTATTGCTACGTTTCTTAATTCCTCTGTCACCTATGTAGTCAATCTTTTTTATTTTATAGATTGCAATAATGGACATTTGAAAATCGTTGTAATGCGTTTTTACGTTCTCTTTATTCACTTGTTTAGATTTGTTATATTAACATGTATTTTTTATGTTGAGTTGATCTTATTAAATTCTTGTTTTATATTTATTGGTTTCATGCTACAACAATATATATATATATATATATATATATCTTAATTTTTGATCTTGCCGGCTGACTCTCCTATCAGTTGACTCTACGACGATCACATGCCACCTTCCCTCACCTTGAATTATGTTTTGCTCTCTCGAAACAACCTGCACTTGCAAGATAGAAAGGGGCGCCCTAGAGGCCGTTTGCACTCCGATGCTCAAGTCAAAACTAGGGCAAACACACCAAGAGTATTCAGTATCTCTGTTTAGGTCTAGAAACTGCATACCTTTCGAAGTATTTCACTACCCTTTATATAGTCTAGGGTTTCCTCTGCGCCGCTACCCATATTTAGGGTTTACAGGAATACCCTTGCGCCGCTATCACCCAGACTTAGGGTAATCTAGCGCGTAAGGTTTCCTTAACTGGAGTTCAAATTCTAACGGAATGGTCACCTGGGTACCCCCTTGTGCACCTAATCTCATGGGGCCACCTATCTTGGGAGCGCTTTCACTGTTCACGTGCCATGCATGTAGCTTCACTGGAAAACCCTAATCCTGATGAGTACTCAACCCTTCAGGACTCTGCACCTAACTATGCTTTCCCTGTCACTTGCATGGGCACTTCGTGACTTAGGCTCCTCCCTACCTTTGGGCATTTTACTGATAACTGGTCTTCTTTCAAGACCCACATTAGATGCTCTAGCCCTGTTGGCCAAAACACCCAGGATCGATGTCACCTCGTCCCACTCTATTGTCGAGGACTCATCATCCTGCTGAGTGACGAAGACACATCAGTCCACTCTGGTGATCGACCCGCTGATGAATAATCATCCCACTAGTCCATTCTACCTGTGGGGTCCATCCCCCGTGGATTTGGCCCATACTGTGGGACCCAGCTCACGTGGCTCACCATTACTAGCTGTTCTCGGTGTCTGATGACTGGTCGATACACAAGCCCCCCAGTCTCGAGCTGTTAACTTGTTCAGCGAAGAGACTAAGTCATCGGCTCGGGCGACCTACGTGGCGCTGAGCGAAATGACATGAACAGCGCGCTAAAGGGACATCTCACCAACCCCCCCTTAATCTGCGACACGTGGTTAGATCAACGGTTGAGGCTTCTTAACGTTTGTGCTGCCTTGCCTACGTTAAACCCCTTCAAAACCCCACACCTTTGCACTGTTTCATCACTTTTCACTCCAATCTCCATAATCACTATCTTCTCTCGAATGCTTCCACTCTATTCCAACTCTCGCAACCCCTCGTCTTCGCTTACTCAAAGGTATGATTTTTACCCTTCCTCTTACCTTTGTTTTATGATTCTGCCTCTCTTTTCATGCTATAACTGCTCTGGGCCTATTTATAATTTCTGCATTTTAGGGTTTCTGTTCTTCTTTCTTGTTTTCATTCTTCTTCTGTGAGTCTTTGTCCGCCATTTTTTCACGCCATCACTTTTTTCTAAACCCTTTTCTCCTTCTCCCTGCCTCTCATTTGTTTTAGATTCGAAATGGCCAGAACCAAAACCACCTCCAACCCTCCTCCTGCCATTGACTACAGGGCCCTCTACTCTTGGGCCTTTGAGGAACTCCTTGCCGAAACCTCTAAGCTCACGACCTGTGAGGACCTAAGAAAACACAGGGACGATGAGCACGAGATCAAGGGGTGCGTCTTCGGCAGGGAGAGTGACGCGTATATCTCGGTTCGACCCTGCACGGAGGGTGAACCTGTGTGCTCTAACGATCACTGCAATGATGGAGAGCCTTTCTTCTTCCTGTACGCCACCATCTTTAAACGAGTTAAGGTCCGCCTAACCTTCACCGGATTCGAGAGGGCTATGCTTACAGAGCTTAATGTAGCGCCTGCCCAACCCCAACAGCTGGGCCTTCATCAGGGCCTTCTCAATCTTGTGTAACAACTTGGGGTTTCCACCCACCGTGGATGTCTTCCTCTATTTCTTCAAGGCAAAGAATCCTGGAAAGAGGCTTTGGGTAAGCCTAAATGGGGTGGTGGGGAGAATTTTGCTAACTCTCTTGCAGTAGTCTTATAAGGGCTTCAAGGGAAAGTTCTTCAGAGTCTGCTGTAGCTCCTACGATTCCACGATGCTCGACTGGTTTCCCCTGTACTGGGTGGAGAAACTCAAACTCAAGAAACCCCGAGGATTGGAGGAGCTGACACCCTTCAACCGTGACCTGTGCCAACTTCTCTCCAGCTAGGGAGTGGTGTTCGACACCACCCAACTGATCAGGCACGAGTACGATGCTGAAACTCTCAGCGTCTATATTGGTATATCTGCCTTCATCTTGTATCTGTCAGCATTTGTGTTTTCTGCATGCCACTTCTCACTCTCTACTTGTTGTTTATTGCAGATATGGTCTTAGACGCCAAGAAGAAGAAGAGGCTAGTTGCCTTGCTGGGTCACCGCACAGCAGGTGGCTCATGCCCCGCTGGGCCCTCTTCTCCCACCGCGGCTGCCCCAGGCCCCACCTCCGACAGCAAACTGAAGAGGGCAGCCGTAGTGGTTATCTCTGAAGATGAGGATACGTGCTCAAGACTCGTATTCAAGAGAACTAGGGTGGAGGTTCCCACGGTGACCTCATCTGCCACAGAAAGGCAAGCTCCCTCCTTTAGAGAACACCCTCCTAGCGCCTCTTCTCCACCTGAGCCACTTCTGGCGCTTGAGGGTGGGGGAGAGAGTGCTCCCCAACCTGACCAGGCGCCTCCTGCTCCCGAACTTCCTCCCCTTCTCCAACAGACCCTTGTGCATCTGCCTGCCAGAGAGGCCATGGAGGCCCTAGATAGGGATTCGCTAAGAGACTGTGTAAGCCATGGCCTTGGTGAGTTCCTTGTCGCCTCTAGCGTCTTGCTGACCCAGGGGGATGCTGAAAAGAAGCTGAAAGAGGAAGTTGCCCAATTGAGGCGGGACCTAGAGAGGGAATTGGCGCAGAAGAAGGAGCCCACTTACAAGACCCCTAACCCCAAATGACAGGTTCGAACTGACCTCACATCGCTCATAGGTGAGGGAGGATTTAACTAACAAACCCTTCTGTTCGACTTGGTGTTCTCACTCGAAGAGGAGGTGTTCTTAACGAACCTACCTTCCTACTTACGAGACCTCTAAACCCAAATGACAGGTTCGAACTGATCTCACATCGCTCATAGGCAAATGAGGATTTCGCTGGTAAACCTTCTGTTCAAGTTGGGAGTTCTCACTCGAAGAGAAGGTGTTCTATGCGAACCTACCTTCCAACTGTCGAGACCTCTAACCCCAAATGACAGGTTCGAACTGACCTCTCATCGCTCATAGGCGAAGGAGGATTTCGCTGGTGAACCCTTCTATTCAAATTGGGAGTTCTCACTCGAAGAGGAGGTGTTCTATACCAACCTACCTTCCACTGTCGAGACCTCTAACCCCAAATGACAGGTTCAAACTGACCTCTCATCGCTCATAGGTGAATGAGGATTTCGCTGGTGAACCTTTTTGTTCAAATTGGGAGTTCTCACTCGAAGAGGAGGTGTTCTATACGAACCTACCTTCCACTATCGAGACCTCTAACCCCAAATGACAGGTTCGAACTGACCTCTCATCGCTCATAGGCGAAGGAGGATTTCGCTGGTGAACCTTTCTATTCAAATTGGGAGTTCTCACTCGAAGAGGAGGTGTTCTATACGAACCTACCTTCCAACTGTCGAGACCTCTAACCCCAAATGACAGGTTCAAACTGACCTCTCATCGCTCATAGGCGAAGGAGGATTTCGCTGGTGAACCTTTCTGTTCAAATTGGGAGTTCTCACTCGAAGAGGAGGTGTTCTATACGAACCTACCTTCCACCTTTGAGACCTCTAACCCCAAATGACAGGTTCGAACTGCATTGTAAAAGCACATTCGAGAATATATCTTAACTGAAAATTTTATTGGGTGACCTCATTAAAAACCCTTAGAAGGGAAAAAAGAATGTCCCCTAAACTGTGTACAACGTTACATCTTAGTCTTAACTGAAATAAAACTTCAGGTGAGTCGCATTCCATGTACAAGGAATCAGACCACCTTCTAGAATCTCAAGCCTGTACACTCCATTTCCCAGGGCCTCTGTAAAGGGACCAGTCCACTTGGGGGACAACTTGTTCTCGATTTGGTAGGGAGATGCCTTCCGCATGACTAGGTCGGTGACCTGGAATTGCCGAGCTCTCAACTTGGGAACTGTGCTTGAGCTCAACCCTTCTCTTCAATGCTTCGGCTTTGATTCCTGCCTCTTCCCTTACCTCATCTAAGAGATCCAAATTCACTTTCCTTTCTTTGTTGGACTCCTCGGCCACAAAGTTCTGGAAACGTGGCGAGCTCTCCTGGATCTCTACAAGGATCATGGCATTTGAATCGTACACCAAGCTGAAAGGGGTCTCCTTGGTGGTGGACTGAGGAGTTGTATGGTAGGCCCACACAATTCTGGGAACCTCCTCAACCCAAGTCCCCTTTGCCTTCTCCAGCCTTCTCTTTAGTCCTCTGAGTAGGACTCGGTTGGCTGACTCGACCTGCCCATTGGTCTTTATTTGGCAACATGGTGCTTTTAGTTGGACAGTTGACAGCGATGTGCCCAAAACCTAAACATTTAAAGCATTTTATATTGGAGGTTTTGGTGGATGACTTAGGGGTAGAGGTAGAAAGGTTATCTTTAGAAACTTTTTGGTGAGTAGTGGTTTCTTTTGAAAAATTGGAAGGAGAAGTTTTTGTAGAAATTTTGTTTGCATCCTTCCAAGAAGATTTGTAAAAGCCATCATCATGAGTATATTTGAAAGTTGTTTTCTTCAAAATTTGTGATTCCACCTTGATGGCTAGGTGAGCCAACTTCTTTAAAGAAGAGTACTCATATACTTCTACAACATCCCAAATTTCTCTCCTCAAACCACTCATAAACCTAGTTATCTTTAACTCATCACTATCATGCATATTAATTTTAGTCAAATTTGGTCTTCAAAATATTCCTTTACCATCCCAGGTCTTTAATGAAGCCGTTGGAGCTTCAAAAAGAGTTCCTTCCTATGAGGAGAAACAAACCACGCGCACATGCATAACTTGAAATCACTCCAAGAGACTATGACTGGCCTCTTGTTTAGCCAAATGTCCATTACAGTTTGTTGCCACCATTATATGTCATAGTCTAAAAAACTAGGGAAGCTAACCTCACTTTTTGGTCCTCTGCGACCTTATACACATTAAAGAGTTGTTCCACTTTAGCTTCTCATTCTAAATACAAATTAGGGCTATTGTCACCACTAAAACTAGGTAACTTTACAAAATTAAAAGAATTCTTTGGTGGTTATTGGTGTTGATGGCACTGTTTTTCAAAATTGTGCACTCTCCAATCTTGTTCTTGACTCCCAAAGTATGGATTGTCTAGGTGCTCTTGTCAGCTCCCATCTCCTTTCTTGAGTTTGTCTCTCTTGAGCCTCTTCTATTCTTTGAATTGTGCCGCTAGTTATCTTATTTCCTCGTCTTTGTGGGTCATTCGCCTCTTGGTATCCGCAAGCTCTCCCAAAAGGTGTGCCTTTTGAGGTGATTGCAGCTTTGAAGATTCACTTGAAGACAAAGTAGCCATAATTTTGCACAAGGAAACACACAATTAGTGAAAAAATTACAAGTTAAACTCTCACTCTCGTGTATCACTCAAGAAAGATATTCCTGCAAAAAGGGTCTACACTTGTAGGAATACCTCAAGTGAAAGATGACAAAGCTCTTTACACTTGCTCACCAAAGAGCCCTTAAAACAAAACTTAAGAAACAAAGAAAGACAAGCAAGAAAAGCTTAAAGCAAAGAAAGCTAAACCAAAATGAAATTGGGATCAAAACAAGACTTTGAACAAGACAAACAAGAAAAACACGAAAAAGACGTAAAGAAACTTACTTAAACTTTAATTATGAAGATGTGAAAGGTTTTAGAAATTGAGAAAGCAAGTGGGATTAAACTCCACAATTATGAAAACAATTTGTCATAAAGTTAGAATCCCTTTCGTAAACAAATTTTAGAAAGTGAATGCACGCAAAATTCTTTTTTTTGTTGTTGTTGTTGTTTTTGCTTCTTCTTTTTGTTGTTGTTTTGAATTGACTAATTTAAATTTTCAGATGATGTTGTGCATGCAAATGGGATTCACTTTTCAATTTTTGAAAAGGATAAGATATTGAGATTCAAGTTATATGAACTCTTGTAATCTATGTTTGGAATTAAATCAACCGTTACTCTAATAATTCCTAATTTGATTTTACTTCTTCACAATTAAAATGAAAATAAGCAGAAAATATATACGACTCCTAGAGCACTAAGAACATCAGATGCAAGCAAAAGCGGTAAGAAAAAGAATTGACTGAAAATAGAAATTCAAAAAGCGAAATTTAAAGTGCTTAATGAATAAAAAAGATGAAAATTGTAAATGACAGGAATTTAAAGGCGGAATTTAAATTTCTAGAATGTAAAAGCAAGAAATTAAAATGTACAAAAATTTAAAAGTAGAATATCAACTCAGCAATATAAGTACAATAGAACCTTGCTCTCATTACCACATGATGTGAGTTGATTTTAGGATTGCACATTTCAATTGGTTTCACTTTTGTTTAGATTTTGGATTTTAGCAATTTAAGGTGAGAACCCTAAGAAGATTCCCACTGGACATGAACTTAACCAAGTGGTTAAGTAAGTGTGAAGGTTCACTTTAGAAGGGCAAAAAGAAAAAACACAGATATGAGGTGATAATGATGCAAAATGCATAATTTAAGAGAAAATAAGCAAGAACAAAACACATGACTAAGGAAAAAATAAACAGAAGCAAAGAAGAAGATGATGTAAAGGAAGAAGAACGGTGACACACAGATAAAGGGAGAATGAAAGGGAAAAGATGAAAGGATTAGAAGACTTAGGAGGGATGGAGGTGGTCACGCCACTTGGAGTAGATGAACTCCAAGATGAGTGGTGCTAGAGCCGTCACTTGAGATGTCACTCACTCAAGATAAGACCTGGAGTCGCCACTTAGAATACTACCCACCTAAGATAAGATCCATAATACCCAAAGTACTCACACTAACAAATTCACTCCAGCAGAGTTTCTTTACTTCAAATTCAAGTTGAAAATACATGGAGTAAGGCACCCTATTTATTGGAATGGGTGCCTTGGTGGGCAAGAAGGGTAAGGGTAGGGTGGTAAATGTGTGAGGGGCTACCTTTAGGGTTTGACTAAGTCAAAACAGGATCCTAGGCTTGTTCTTCTACAAACTAGGTCAAATTTCCTTCCTAAAGGGCTAGAAACAAGCTAAAATAATAACTACACCCCCCTATTATGCTATAGGCAACTGTTCTAGCCTATCTTTGCTATTTTAGACCCCAAAAGTGAGTCCAAATTATTTAAAACATGTTTTTTATTTTTAAGAAAACTAGAAGAAAGAACCGTTAATGTTTTGGTCTATACTCATTTCTTCTTCTTTTGAACTTTTTTAGTAAATTTATTACACTACGTTAAAGTTTACCCTTTTTAACTTTTCCAACTACAAAACGTATTATTTTAAAAAATAAATAAATAAATATAACTTTAAAAACCTAATAAATAAGAAATTGTGATTATTAAGGGCAAGTAATTAGATACTGAAGTTTTAGTTAAAATAAGTTATGATTAGTATAATATGTTTTATGTTAGGTGATAAATAAAAGGTAAGATTTAACTAAATCAATTATCTATAATATCATCAATAAAGTATTTTATTATAATAACATAATATATATAAAAGCATATATGCCATACATTATATAGTTTATTATAAATGTTTCTAGATTTTTTTATATATCATAAAGTTTCAATTTTTATTTTAATTTAAATTAATTATTATTAATAGAATTATTTAAAGAACAAATAAAAATAAAAGATAAGACTTTACAATGCGATTATTTCTAATATATTCACGAAACTATATATGTTATAATTAACTGAAATGTAATAAGATATAATTCATCAAAAGTTAATTTTAATTTTTGACCACACAACGCCAAATCCAGGTGACACCTTGAAAAATCAGCTAAAACTTATTTATTGAAGATATGCGCCAGATACAACCCATGAATCAAATAGTCCATTACTAAACACTATAAAGAATCCTTATATGAAGGAGTAAGGTATGTTTCTATCTGTTTTTACATCATACACTCTCAATCTAGAGTACTTACTTGATTGTCGAGAACCTTCTGCAAGTTTACTCACCGAGCGCTAAGGAGCTGAGGAATTGATTAACTGAAGCACGAAAGAGGAACGACCGAATGGAAGGGAGTGATTACTAGAAGAACGACCGGTACCAACGACAATTGTTACTGCCAGTCTCAGGTACTATCTAGGTCCATTTTGTTTATTCAAGCACAATACGCGCCCACCGTGGGGCTGAATAGAGTCAACACAAGCAACTATTGTTTCAACAAGAAAAATGGTGAACGAAAGAATCCCGAAACCTGACCAAATGACCATGGTCCAAACTTTAAAAAAGGAGATGGAGGAGATGCATCAAAAGAACAAAGAGGAGATCGCCCTCCGTCAAAAGAATGAAGAAGTACAAATTCTCAATGAACAAACTGAAGAGATGAGGCGGTGAATGGCCAACCCAACACCCAAAGCCGGACATGACAAAATCCTCTTTAGAAAAGTGCACACACAGAATCAGGAGAGAACAATTACAACCCGGACGTATCAATCTTCCATACACATACAAAACGCATGGTGAATCTCCAAGAAGGGTCAAGCCTCAGCATAGAAGCAGTCGTGAGGTAATTAACACGATTGTTGGAGGTAATTAACACGATCACATAGAAGCGATCGTGATGAAGTGAAGCGCAACGATGCACAAAATGAAATCAACAAGCTTGTGAAGGTTGATTTCATTAGAAAGGCACAATATACCATCTGGTTGGCAAATGTGGTTATGCTAAAGAAATCAAATGGTAAGTAGAGAATGTGCACGGACTATACCGACCTCAATGAGGCCTGTTCGAAAGATGCCTATCCTTTAATGAGCATCAATCGCCTGGTCGATGAAGCAGCTGGTCACCATATTCTGACTTTCTTAGATGCATACTCCAGATATAATCAAATCCAAATGCATCCAAGACATAAAGAGAAGACTTCCTTCATGACTAACTGTGATAATTTATATTATGAAGTCATGTCATTCGGCCTGAAAAATGTTGGAGTAACCTACCAACGGCTGATGGATCAAATCTTGCCGAAACGTTGAGGTCTACATTGATGATATAGTCATAAAATCAGGTTCTTGCGCACAACATATTCAAGATCTCAAGGAATTCTTCAAATCCCTCAGAGACCATGTCATGCGGTTGAATCCGACAAGTGTGCGTTCGACATAAAAGGTGGGAAATTCTAAGGCTTCATGCTCACTCATCGCAACATTAAAGAGAATCCAGAAATGCAAGGTTATCACTGAAATGCAAAGCCCTAAAAATACAATAGGAATCCAAAACTTAATTGGTCGGTTAACGACCTTGTCTAGAATTGTACCCACACTGGCAGAAAAAACACAACCTATCGTCTAGCTACAAAAAGCAGCAAAGTTCAACTAGACGCTTGAGTGTGAAGATATCTTCCTTCACCTAAAAACCTTTTAGGCAACACCTTTGCTTATACAAAAATAGGACATACAAAGACCAATAACAATATATCTTTCAGTCTCCGAAGAAGCCGTTAGTGCTGCCTTCATAGAAGATGTAGAGAAAGAGGAACGACAGGTTTATTTCATCAGTCGAGTTCTACACAGTGCCGAGGTCAGGTACCAAATGATTGAAAAAGTGGCCCTGACTCACATAATCACCACCCGAAGGATGAAAATGTATTTCCAAAATTGTCACATCATTGTCAAGACTTACTATCCCTTCATGAAGGTCCTAGGTAAACCAGACTTAGCTAGACAAATGATCGGGTGGGCAGTGGAATTATCAAAATTTGAAATCCAGTATCAACCAAGGGGGTCGATCAAGTTCCAAAGATTAGCTGACTTTATGGCCGAGCTCAACCTTAAACCGACCGAAGATGAAGATCTTCAATGGACACTACATGTGGACGGATCATTTAATGACAAATCGTGTAGGGTAGGAGTAGTTATCGAGGGTCTGGGTGGTGTCCTCTTGTAATAGTCTTTAAAGTTTGATTTTAAAACTTCAAACAATCAGGCAGAGTATGAGGCTTTTTATCCAACTAAGACTGGCACATGACATGGAAGCTCGCCAGGTACTTTGTAAAAGCGACTCCCAGCTAGTAATCAGTCAGGTAAAAGGAGAGTTCCAGGTCAAAGAATCCTTATTGCAAAATTATTACCACCTCGTTCGAAATCTTACCTCCAAGTTCGAGTCTGTTCAGATTAAGCACATCCGACGAGAACACAATGTCAGAACTGACATGCTTCTAGGTTGGCTACAACTAAAAAGAAAGGGCTCCATCGCTCGGGGATCTATGTAGTTCTCAAGAGTCCAAGTGTCAGCACGGACAAGTGCATGGCCATCACTGAAGAAGAAACATGGATGACACCTATCCAACACTTCCTAAAAAACGGTAAGCGTGAAGCATAAGAGGAAAAAACCATGAGGTAGCAAACTGTAAGGACCTGAAAAATTTATTGGAATGAAAGTGTATGTTTTAAATAAATTCTAAGTATGTTTTTATTTAGAATAGAAAGGGGGGAAAAAGTTAAGTTTAGAAGGCTACGAGGTCGCCGGTCGCCTGCTACACATGAGCGCCAGGTGGACATCGCGCGGACGCGAGAGGCGTGCAGGCATCGCGCGGGCGTGAGAGGCCTGCAGGCATCGCGCGGGCGTGAGAGGCATGCAGGCATCGCGCGGGCGTGAGAGGCATGCAGGCATCGCGCGGGCGCGAGAGGCATGCAGGCATCGCGCGGGCGCGAGAGGCATGCAGGCATCGCGCGGGCGCGAGGGGCATGCGGGCATCGCGCGGGCGCGAGGCACGCGGGCATTGCCAGGGCGCGAGGCATGTGGACGTGGCCAAGGCGCGAGAGTTATGAGGGCGTCGCCAGGGAAGACATCGGTTGTCTCCCAGAGGAAGACATCGGTCGTCTTCCAGGGCGAAGGAGACATCGGTCGTTCGCCAGGAAGATGTCATTGGTGGTTGTCTTCGCGCGAGGTCATCGGTAGTTGTCTTCGCGCGAGGTCATCGGTGGATCGTCTTCGCGCGAGAGGTCATCAGTGGTTTCTCTTCGAGCTGGTAGTCATCGGCGAAAGGTCATCGCGCGACGTTGAGTTACACCCAGAGAACGTGGGCCCCAGACTCCCAGCAAGAGATGTTCTGCACGCGCGCCACGTAGACAAAAGAGTGGTTCAGAATAGTGACCTCAGAGCGTAGCCTGCGCAGAGGCACGCTTAGTAGTACTGTTCAGGGAAGCGTGCACGAAAACTTCCCTGCAGAGTAGGTGGTGGCAGCTGCTTTTGGAGGGATAAGTTGGTTTAAGTTACAAAAAAATCCACGGCTGAGAGAAAAGAAAACATTGTTGTATTCGACGAGAGGAAGAGTGAGTCCCTCCCTTCTCCTCCAGTTACCTCCTCCGCGTTGCGATTTCAGCATCTCCACACAAGAGTACGACGAGAAGCAACACCATTAGAGCACCTGGGAGGTTCTCTGCAAGTCCTTCAACCAGACGCAAAAACAGAGCCAAGGCGTCGTTCAAGCTTCGTTGGGTTTCGGAGCTCCTGGTGTTTGGCGCAAGTCCAGGTAAGGGAAGCTAGACCTCTTTTTCCATACAAGCCATAGTGTAACTATCTCTGAAGTGAGGGCGACGTGGTCGCCATTTTTGTTTTCATCTGCGTAAAATGCTCTGTTTGTGTGCTTGGGCGACGTGGTCGCCGGTTTTATATACAGACTTCGAAATACCTTGTTTTTGAACCAGATCGCCGGTTTTGGCGTTGTTTGTGAACTCTCTGTTTTTGGGTGTTGTTTTGAAACTACTTGAGATTTAAATGAAATATTCGAAGATCTGAACCTTGAAATGATTCGTTGCTGTGACTTGAATCAATTACTCGAGTGGTATGATGTTTTTGAATGCTGTGAATGTGGGGTCGAGGCATAGTATTTTCAGGAAAGAAAATACCGTGTAAGATCTTGTAGTAGGTGCATTGATCGGTGATTCCTAAGGGGATATCCTGACTCTGCTGAGGTAATGGAATCACGTAGAGGAAGTTACTCAGTTGTTGAGAGTCGAAGGAGGTCTATATGATGGGCGTCTCGTGTGAAAAAGAACGAGCTCCGCCTGTCCTATGGATTAACCCTGTCATACCAGGAGAACTATTGACATTGAGATGATATATGCGCATGCTGTGTGGATTCACAGCGACCCTGTGTGGATTTCACAGTGGTGTGGTATGACAGGTGCAGATCTCTGAGTCTAATCAACGCACGAGTCAATCCGGAAGTAGTGTCAAGTGTCTTGTGTGGTGAGTCAGTGGAAAGTCTGACGTGAGAAATGAGAAACATTGATAGTTTATAGACACTTGATGCAGTATTGTGAAATGGAATGACTATGGGTGAATGTTGTGAAATGTGTGATTTTGGGCGATCAGGTGAATGATATGAGCAACTCTACGTTTTACATGATATTTTGAAACTTGTTTTACTTTGATTTTCATGTTCATGATTTAAACTTCCTTTAAATTATATAGCTTACCCTGCGTGTTTTGGTTCTGTGGCTGTTCTTTTAAAACTGTGATGATCGTGTATAACTTACACGGGAGCAGATGATCTTCCAGGAAGTAGAGCTCCTTAGGGAGTGGTCGCCGGAAGCAGATCGGCTGTTTTGGGTCCTCCGATGGGAGATCGGCCTCGTTCGATAGGAGATCGGTCTCTTCCGATAGGAGATCGCCTGCTTCGTTTTTTTTTTTTCTGCATTTTGTTTATGTTTCTAAAAAAAAAATTTGACCGAATTTGTATTAAACTCCCTGTGAGGAGAAACTACATTTCATATATATAATATTTTGTTCATAGAATCTATTTGTTACCTTTATTTTCATTATATACATTTGTATAGTATTTTGGCGGGATGTTACACAAACCACACATTTCGTCCTCATTGGTCTTGACCTATACTGCCAAGGATACACTCGGCCTTTACTAAAATGTATCTCTAAAGATCAGACTGACCACGTCATGCAAGAAATCCATGAAGGAGAATGCGGTAGTCATTCAGGGGCAAGGACTATGGCTGCTAAGGTACTCAGAGCAGGGTACTACTAGTCGAGCATTCAGAGTGATTGCGCTGAGTTCGTATGCAAATGTTTAACATGCCAAGAGTATGGCACATTATCCCATTAGAAGCCCGAGAACCTTCATTACATCCTTTCCCCTTTGCCATTTGCAAAATGGTGAATGAACATGATTAGGCCTTTCAACCCAGGTGATGAAACCCTAAGTGATAGAGCACCCATTAAGCTAGCCCAACCTTCCAGAAGGATGACCAGGAGCATGACACAGGACCCAGGTTTAGGTCAATCTTCATCAACCTCATATACATTAAAAATTTGATCTACTTTAGCTTCCCATCCTCAATACAAATCGGGGTTAGTGTCCTCATTAAAAGATGGTAATTTAATAAAAGAAGAAGAAGGTTTTTGGTGTTGGTGTTGGAGACGCCTATTATCCGCATGATGCACTCTCTTGTCTTCGTCTTCATCTTCATAACTCCCGTAGTGCATGTGATGTCTTGTTTGGCGCCTAAGCTCCCGCCTCCTTTCTCAGACCATGCTTTCTTGATTGGCTTCTAACCTCTACATTCTCTCTAGCAGTTGTCTCATCTCTTCTTCTTTTTGGGCCAAACTTCTTTGGGCTTCGGGCCTTCTGAGGAGATTGAGACTTGGAAGACTTCCCAAAAGAGAAATGAGCCATGAAAAATTTTCACAAAGAAACAAATGGTTAGTTAAAACAACAATTTAAACCTTAACTTGCGTGTATCACTCAAGAAAGATAGTCCCTCAAAAAGGGTCTACACTTGTAGCAACACCTCAAGTGAAAGACGACGAAGCTCTTACACTTGCTCACCAATGTACCCCCAAAACAAAACTGAGGAAACAATGAAAGACAAACAAGAAAAGATTTAGAACAAAGAAAGCGAAGCCAAAAAGAATTAAGGCAAAGACAAAACTTTGAACAAGGCAAACAAGAAAAGCAAGAAAAAGACGCAAGGAAACTTGCTTAAACTTTAATTATGAAGATGTGAAAGGTTTTAGAAATTGAGAAAGCAAGTGGAATTAAACTCCACAATTTTGAAAACAATTGGTCATAAAGTTAGAACCCCTTTTGTAAACGAAACTTGGAAAGTGAATCCACTTCAAAATTTCGTGTTGCTTTTGCTTCGTTTTTTTTTTTTTTTGTCCTGAAGCCATGGTCCCAGTAGAGATCGGTGAACCTTCCCTACTACATCAACTATTTGATGTTAATCTAAATTAAGAGAGCCTAGCGGTCGAATTGGACCTAATCAACGAATACATAGACAATAGCAGAATTAGAGAGGAAGCATGCAAGATTCGGGCATCCAAAAAATATAATTCAAAAGTGACACCTAGAAGCTTTCAAAAGGGAGACCTAGTTTGGCGATGCATATTGAAGCTCGGAATAGCAAGGGAAAGTTTTCAAGAAACTGATGATTATTTTACAATAAGTGTACTATGTCAGAAGTAATAAATTGTCTCTAAGGATGAATATTGAACCCACAAGGAACAAGTAAATTCTCAAGTATAATATTCACTAAATACGAGACTATGTAAAAGTTTGTTGGCAAGGTTGTTTGTATGGTGAATTTGCAAGAAATTAAATAAAGAAAAGTAAATGATTTGTATGAGTCAATTGAGAAAATTGAGATTAGATTCATCCTTCTCACTCTTCTGTATTTTTTTCAGAAGATTATAAAATTCAATCTTGATTGATATTAATGAACATACAAAAATATTCATATTGATGCTTAAGTCTAACATTCAAATATGTTAAGCATTATCATTTAGGTCAAATGCTTAGAAGTAAAGGAATTTGCTAGGTTGTTTGTATGGTGAATTTGCAAGAATTAAATAATGCAAAGTAAATGATTTGTATGAGTCAATTGAGAAAATTGAGATTAGGTTCATCCTTCTCACTCTTCTATATTTTTTTCAAAAGATTATAAAATTCAATCTTGATTAATATTATTGCACATACAAAAATATTCATATTAATGCTTAAGTCTAACATTCAAATATGTTAAGCATTATTATTTACGGTAGATGCTTAGAAGTACTTTCCAGTCAAATCTAAGAATCAAAATCATGAATAATTCAAGCTTTGAGAATAAAATGATAATACCAATCATTAATCAAGAACTGTATATTATAGATAAATATCACCTCAATACATAAGAGTTTGAACATATTACTCTTAGTCCCAAAGAAAATAATTAGCCAATCATGGTGGCTACAAGCATGGACAACAAGAAAAGAAGATTTAGAGCATTTCTCCTTGATAGTTGCCTTCTTTAGGGTTTCCTTCCTTTGGTTCCTCCAAATGATGTCGAGGGTTATGCCTCACGCCTTCTATTTAACCTAATTGGGCTTGGGCTGAGGATATCTCTATTCATAATATATCCATTTGTTTCATCTCTCCTCAAATTCCTAAAACTGGGAATGCATGATTCATATTTATCTTATAATCCAAAAATATGTAAAAATGTTAAAATTCCTAAATTTGAGGTTAAATTATAACTATTTTATCAATTAAAGTTCATATGTGCCTATCTTTTTATATGAAATATTACTGAATTATGACACTCATCAACTCCCCCAACCTAGAATCTTGTTTGTCCTCAAGTAAAGTAAATGAATATAAATAAATCATATTTGAGTTCAAACATCAAAACAACTTTATTTACTAAACAACATATTAAATTAGAAACTTATTGTGCTCCCAACATCAAATAAAGCAAGATATACAATCAATTTCCAAGATAACAACTGAAACAATGAAATGACAATTTATCTAGGAATTTCTTCTCATATTCTCACATGTAATTGTTTCTCTTTATTTTCACTGAATCCTAAAACTCATAGTTGCTTTTCATTTCATATTCATATCACAGTCACATTAGAAACATGAATCTTAAGGTCTTGTGCAAGGTTATAATGAGGTTGGGCTTCCAAAAAAATATTGATTTTTCAGATTACAAAATTCATATTTAAAAGAAGAACATACCTACAATCCAAATACAATACATATGTGTTATCTAATCACCAATTTCTTTGACTTTAATACTTTTGCCCATTTTCTTTATTTATTCATGATTTCGACATGAATATTTTTCTTTTTTTTTTTTTTTTTTTTTTTTTTTCTTTTCTTTTTCCTTTTTCTGTATATTTTTTTTTCAATCAATGATCATAGAAATAGATTATACTTATTTCCAACCAAATAAATTATTTGAACTTTAAAACAACTAAAGGCAACCATCCCCTTTTTCTATATATCAATTGTATATATGTTCTCCTTCCTTAAACATGCTAATAGGTAAGAAAATATACAAGTTAAGGTTGATGATGCAATAATAAAAAAAAAATATTCTTGGCTCAGAAAGGGTTATCGCAAAGATATAATCAATTTAAATAAAGGTTGACTATTTGGCCCTGGGTTTCAAATTAATACAAATGCCTTAATCATTTTCATGCTATTTTATGATGTAACATAAAATAAAAAATCAAGTAACCACAACTACCAATTCATCAGTGAAACTCTCAATCTGCTTAAGATTCATACACTCACTTGGCTTAATTAGTTTAAATCCTTATTTCTTGTCATTCTCTATTCCAACTTATCACCCTGATAAATTTTCATATACCACAATCTTAACTAAATTTGAATATGGATTCAACACATTTTCTTTTCCAATCCTTGTCTATATCATTTCACTATTCTAATCTTTAAACACAAAGTCTGATTAATATTTTTCCCACAATTCAAATTAATATTCCAATTCCCACAATAATATTTAAAAACAAAATAAAACTAGAAAAACAACTCAAATTAAAAAAATATAAAAATATCAAATTAAAAAAATATAAAAATATTCAAATTAAACAAACTGAAAGGAAATAACTTGAAAGATAAAACCATGTGCTCAATCATCTCTTCTTAGCAACTCATCCAGTTCTGTGTTAAAATCCTCATCTACAACTGTAGATGATCTTGCTTCATCTGTTGAACCTGCCTTTTCGAAAAATAATACCTGTCCCCAGGTCATGCAACATATGATATGAACTGTTATGGGTTATCAAACCTAGTTTCATCACACAACACACAACTTAAACAAAAACTAAACTAAACAAAACAAACAAAAACAAAATATAATAATTAAAATACTAGGTAGCTTCCCAACAAGCTCTTGTTTAATTTCATATAGCTTGACACCTTTTTTCTTATAGCTCCTTCAACAAAATCACTGTGATGGTCCTTTCAATTTCACCACCTAAATAAGGTTTCAGCCTTTGAGCATTGACTACTCAACTTTTGTGTGACACTGGGTCCTCCAACTCCACTGCTCCATAGGATTTAACAAGTTCTTCTAGGTGTGGTTGTCCTTTCTCAGCCATGTTACTTTCTTCTTTAATTATCTTAATGTGAGGGATAGATGTAGTTGAAGATTCTTTTCTAACTTCACTTTCCTTCACTTTTCTTCTCTTACTTTTATTCTTTCGAGTTGTCTTCTCAATTTCTAAATCTAACTGCAATTCATCTCTAGAAACATGTCCTCTTAATATCATATATCATAAGAAAACTCAAGCAACTATTAGCACAAAAACCAAATAAAAATTATTTTTTTTAAAAAAAGGAATAAACAAAAAATAGAAAATTTAAAATAAAGAAAAAAATAACTAATTTTTTTTAAAAAAAAAGAAAAAAGAAATAAAAACAAAACAAAAGAAGAAGCGTATAATTCAAATTAACTAAATAAAACTAAAAAGAAAACTAAAATAAGAAAAATAAGAGATAAGAGAAGAAAATTCAGAAAAAAAATAAGAAATATAAAAAAAAAAACCAAAATCTTACGTAAAATAAAAACTAGAATAAAATAAAAAAATTGAAACAAAATACTAAGAATAAAAAACATAAAATAAAACATAAATAAAACAAAAATAAAACATAAATTTATAATTTTAACTAACTAAAAAACTAAATCAAAAACTTATAATTATAAAGATTTAACTTAAATAAATTAAAAATAACTACATAAACTAAAAATAAAAGCTACAAACAAAAACTTAAATAAAATTTAAAAAAAAAAAAAAAAAAACTAAATGAAATAAATACGCCAAACAAAAGCTAAAGAATATAAATACACTAAACAAAAACTAAATAAAATAAATACACTAAAAAACAAATAAAATAAAATAATAAATACAATGAATAAAAACTTAATAAAATAAAAACATTAACGAAAACAAAAAATAATTAAAAAAAAAACAAAAAAGTTAAAAACTATTCACACCTAAAATAAACAAGAACTTTCTAGGACAAATGTTCCTTGGATGCTTCGTAATCAATGAAGTACTTGTCTTAATTACTGTGGAAAAATTAGGTTTAGGGTTACTCATATTTTTCATGAAGGGAATGTGTGTGCTGATAAGTTGGTTAATTTAGAATTTATTCATAGAGAACCCTTTCATTGGTATAATAGGCTTCCATCTAGTCTATTCTTAGAATTCTTTTTTAATAGGTATAGTCTACCTATGTATCGTTTTTGTTAACATATGGATTTTGGTCTAGTCCCACCATATTTTTGTATTTTCTTTCTTTTTCTTTTTTTAATAATACTTTTTTCATGTGATGGCAAATGATTGTTGTTACTTGAGGTGTCAGCCTAGCTGAGATGTCAAGTAGCATAGTGATGCCTAACATGAAAGCTTTTTATAAAAAAAATAAACAAGAACTTTAAACATTATCACTTTTAAAATAAAAACTTTAAAAATATTCACAAAACTTAGCAAATTATACTTTCAATTTTTAACAAAATTGTTTCCTAACAACGGTGCGTCAAAAACTTGATGACTACTTTACGAAAAGTATACGATGTTAGAAATAATAAATTGTCCCTAAGGACATATATCAAACCCACAAAAAACACGATTAAAATAAAGTTTGCTTCGCTTAAAGAAACTGTCTTAAAACGAAACTCTCTCGTAGTTGGGTCATTAGCACAAGTAAAAGAGTGCAACTTGACAATATTCAATTTATCCTACACGCCCAACCAACATTCACCATATTCAAAGCTCGAAACTAAATTTATTTAAGTTATATTGATTTTGGAATCTAGTCGACGTTCATATTATTAAAGTTATTCAAAAGCCCGAACAACATATAAGGAATCTTAATCCTAACAATCCGTAGACATACATGTTGAACATTGGCTTTGATGTCTCCAAATCTATGTGGATTGCTTGAAGACTTTGATGATGAATTTCTGGGTGTGTTTTGGGTAGTTTGAATTTGTAATCCACTCATAGAATTGATCCAAGGTTATTTGAATCTCTAACCTTTTGAAAAGATGAGTTTTCTAAAAAGCTGTTGCAATTTCAACAAGTTGAAATTTCGAAACAACAGGTTATTTGACACTTAGTGGATTTTAAAATGTTTTGGAAAGCTTTGCTTTTCCTTTGCTGTCAAACCATTTTAATCTGTTATTTCAAAAAATCAACCGACTGTTTTTTTGAAAATCCTTAACAGAATTTGTTAAGTTTGGTAAATCTGTTTTCCCTCATTTCAAACTGTTTTGGCCCTTGATTAAAAGTCTTTAACGACTATTTTTGAGGCTACATATCCTGTGTTTACATCTCTGAAGATTAAGAGAAGAGATTACCAAAAGATTAAGAAAGTTTTTCAAGTTTCCAAGATTGCTTAAGGCTTTGGATTCTTTCTAAGAGTGGAATAAGACTATTGTGTATTCTTTCAAATCCAATATGTGATTGTATCAGGTGTATTCTATTCCTATCTTTCTTTGATTTGTATTTCTGTAAAGAACTAGTGTTGCATAGAGTCAGAGGGTGTTCTGATCTGTATTGTGTTTTTGCCAAAGGAAGTGTGTGTTCTTGAAGGGTTCAAGATCACTTCTTTGGTGGGTGTTTGATTATAATCTGTTGTGTATTACATAGTGGAATACCCAGGTGTTGTTCTGGGGACTGGATGTAGCTTAGGGTTGAGTGAACCAGTATAAACATCGTGTATGAATCTCTCTATCCTTACACTTTTTAAACTGTTTTATCTTTGTTTTTATAAACTGCTGATATAAACAACCGGTTATTTCGTTTTTTCAATCGGTTGATGTAAGGACCTGTAAAATTGAATTGGAATAAAAGTGGTATATTTAAATAATTTCAGAAGATGTTATTATTTAAAATACAAAGAGCTGGTAAATGAAGTTTCGTAGTAGTCGGACCTCGGACGTCGCCCAAGATCTGGGGTCAGCTGGTAGAGGTCGGTCGGCTGACATGTAGATCAAGAAGAGTAAAGGAGGAAATGTGTAGCTAAGAAGTCTCCTACGAGATCGCCGTTATTGAAGATGGAGGCGATCTCCGACTCCTCTGGCACATAATCGCCTGTCGCCTAGAGGAGACATGAGCGCCAATCGCCTAGAGTGTACGTGATCGGCGGGAATGCACGTAGTATGTGGTCAAGATACTGAATCAACCAGAGTGGGTTCCAACAACCACGCGTATCAAGGTGTGGGTTAAGCCTTAGATACGCTGTGCATGCGAAGCTCTACGCTTGAGCAAAAGAGATCACCCTTAGTGTTGCATGCAAGGGCGCGCGAGGCGTGTGGACGTCGCCAGGGCGCGCGAGGCGTGTGGACGTCGCCAGGGCGCGCGAGGTATGTGGACGTCGCCAGGGCGCGCGAGGTATGCGGACGTCGCCAGGGCGCGCGAGGCGTGTGGACGTCGCCAGGGCGCGCGAGGCATGAGGCATCGTCAGAGCGCGAGAGGCATGCGGGCATCGCCAGGGCACGATGCATGTGGACGTGGCCAGGGCACGAGAGTTATGAGGGCGTCGCCAGGGATGACATCGGTCGTCTCCCAGAAGAAGACATTGGTCGTCTTCCAGGACGAAGGAGACATCGGTCGTTCGCCAGGATGAGTCAGCAGTGGAAAGTTATCGCGCGACGTCGAGTTTCACACAGAGTAAAGTGGGACCCAGACCCCCAGCATGAAACGCCCTGCACGCGCGCCACGTAGACAAAAAGAGTGGTTCAGGCTAGTGACCTCAGAGTGTTAGCCTGCGCAGAGGCACGCTTAGGTGTACTGTTCAGCGAAGCGTACACGCAAACTCCCTGCAGAGTGGGTGGTGGCAGCGGTTTTTGTGGAGAAGTCAGCTTAAGATGCAAAAACCCATTTCTGAGGGAGAAGGAAAGAAACGTTGCTGTGGTTCCAGAGCTAAAGGGTGCGTTTATCTCCCTTCTCCTCCATTCTCTCCTTCGCGCTGCGATTCTAGCACCTTCACACGAGAGTACGACGAGCGACGGCCACCATTAGAGCACCTGGGAGGTTCTCTGCAAGTCCTTCAACCAGACGCAAAAACAGAGCCAAGGCGTCGTTCAAGCTTCGTTGGGTTTCGGAGCTCCTGGTGTTTGGCGCAAGTCCAGGTAAGGGAAGCTAGACCTCTTTTTCCATACAAGCCATAATGTAGCTATCGCTGAAGTGAGGGCGACGTGGTCGCCATTTTTGTTTTCATCTGCGTAAAATGCTCTGTTTGTGTGCTTGGGCGACGTGGTCGCCGGTTTTATATACAGTCTTCGAAACACCCTGTTTTTGAACTAGATCGCCGGTTTTGGCGTTGTTTGTGAACTCTCTGTTTTTGGGTGTTGTTTTGAAACTACTTGAGATTTAAATGAAATATTCGAAGATCTGAACCTTGAAATGATTTGTTGCTGTGATTTGAAATATTCCTTTGCATGGTATGACGTCTTGAATGCTGTGAATGTGGGATCGAGGCATAGTATTTTCAGGAAAGAAAATACCGTGTAAGATCTTGTAGTAGGTGCATTGATCGGTGATTCCTAAGGGGATATCCTGACTCTGCTGAGGTAATGGAATCACGTAGAGGAAGTTACTCAGTTGTTGATAGTCGAAGGAGGTCTATATGATGGGCGTCTCGTGTGAAAAAGAACGAGCTCCGCCTGTCCTATGGATTAACCCTGTCATACCAGGAGAACTATTGACATTGAGATGATATATGCACATGCTGTGTGGATTCACAGCGACCCTGTGTGGATTTCACAGTGGTGTGGTATGACAGGTGCAGATCTCTGAGTCTAATCAACGCACGAGTCAATCCGGAAGTAGTGTCAAGTGTCTTGTGTGGTGAGTCAGTGGAAAGTCTGACAGGTGAAATGAGAAACATTGAATTTTTATAGACACTTGATGCAGTATTGTGAAATGGAATGACTATGGGTGGATGTTGTGAAATGTGTGATTTTGGGCGATCAGGTGAATGATATGAGCAACTCTACGTTTTACATGGATATTTTGAAACTTGTTTTACTTTGATTGTCATGTTCATGATTTAAACTCTCTTTAAAATATCTAGCTTACCCTGCGTATTTTGGTTCTGTGGTTTTCTCTTAAAACTGTGATGATCGTGTATTTTACACGGGAGCAGATGATCTTCCAGGAAGTAGAGCTCCTTAGTGAGTGATCGCCGAGGAGGAGATCGCCGGTTTTCTGTCTCTATCAGGTGATCGCCTGTTTCTGCCTCTATCGGGTGATCGCCTGTTTTTTTTCTGTCTTGATAGGTGATCGGCTGTTTTGGCTCCTCTGATAGGAGATCGGTCTCGTCCGATAGGAGATCGGTTTCTTCCGATAGGAGATCGCCTGCTTTGTTTTTTTTTACTGTATTTTGTTTATGTTTCTGGAAAATTTGACCGAATTTGTATTAAACTCCCTAAGAGGAGCAACTTCATTTCATATATATAATATTTTGTTCATAGAATCTATTTGTCACCTTTACTTTCATTTTATATTTATTTCAAAGTAATTTGGAGGGATGTTACATTAATGGTATCAGAGCAGTTCGTCCTTAGGATGACCTGAGGGCTGTGGATCCATTGTGTTTCTTCTGCTCATGAAAGTTATTTGAGTTTAAAATAACAACTATAGTGAAAGGTTTTCAAACGTTTTTGTATTGAAATTTTGTGTGTGCTTTGGTGAATATATGTTCTAACTGAAAATCTTAGTATTAAGAATGAGAAGGTCTTGATAAAGTAGTGAGGGTGCACACTCATAACTGGATCAAGATGAGTCTCAATCTTAATTCCAAAGGGTTGATGTTTAGCATATATTAAATTCTGGTGTGATTTATTTTGTTTTATTGAGTGTTTTGTAATTGATTGAAAGTGTTGATTGGATTGATGGTTGTATACCAGTAGCTGTTCTGGTGTTTTGCTTGAGATTATGAGTATTATGATCCGGTTGATGAACTCAAATTCTTAATGACTTTGAGATGCTGACCTTTGTAGGGTCTAGCTGTTACCTCCTGAATGAATTGATTTCTTATCGATCTCATTCTTGTAGTTGTAGGGAATATAGAAACCTATAGTTCCAAATCTGAAACGAAGAGAGATGGCACGTAGACCTTCTACCCCTCCCCAACCTTCTTCAGAGATGGGTCAGATCGCCAGGGCCATGGAGATGATGGCAACTGCCATCCAACAGCAGAATACGGTAATGGCCCAGATTCATCAGGCTTTAATGAATCATTGGGAAACTGCTGGATCGGCTGCAACAGCTTCCCAGGTCAATCAGCCTCGGGAGCAGATGGGGATGACCGAGTTCATGAGGCACAACCCAACCCAGTTCCGTGGGAACGTTTCTCCGAACCAACCAGATCAGTGGATCAGGGAATTCCATGCCTTAGTGGAGAAGGCAAAGAGGGTGGAGACCCTGGAGAGGGGTGGTTCCAGAGTAATCAGATCGCAACCAGGGAGTCCCTCCAGTGGGAAGGCCAAGGTGCAGCACCCACAAAGCAAGCCTTATTCGAGACCCCCACAGCATAGGGCAGAAGCAGCACCGCCCCAGTTTCAGCAGCAACAACCCTGGAAACTAAAATGTTTCCACTGTGGTGGACCACACACAGTCAAGGTGTGCTCCAAGAGGAATTCAGAGAAAGGGTGTTTCACATGCCAAGAAATGGGGCACATTTCTAGAGATTGTCCTAACAGAAAAAGGATGACTCAACCCAGTGGTTCTCGGCAGTTGAGGAATGAAGGCAGCAGACCTCAGGCAACAGGGAGAGTGTTGGCCATGTCAGGAGCAGAGGCGTCTCAGTCAGGTAACCTCGTGCAGAGTATATGTTTTATAGCTGGTAGGAGTGTAAAGGTTTTGTTTGATTCTGGAGCGACACACTCCTTTGTGTCTAGCCTGTGTGTAGCCGAGTTGGGCCTTCTAGTGAAGGAGTTACCGTTTGAACTGTTGGTCTCTACACCTGCGTCAGGACAGGTGTTGACCTCTACAGTTGCCCTGAATGTCCAGTGATGGTAGAGGGACGCAGATTCAAAGTAAACTTGATCTGCCTACCTCTTCAGGATCTGGATGTTATCCTGGGAATGGATTGGCTAGCTGCCAATCACGTTCTCGTAGTCTGCAGTAGTCAGAAGATAGCGTTTCCAGACCTCCAAGAGGCAGACGTGATATCTGCTCAGCATGGGTGGTCGGAGTTGGGAAAAAGGGGCGAGGTGCTTCGTGATCCTAGCTCGGTTGGAAGTGAAGAATGAAGAGGACGTAAGCAAGATACCTTGGTGAAAGATTTCATGGATGTATTTCCAGAAGAGATATATGGATTACCTCCTAAGAGAGAGGTGGAACTCTCTATTGTTTTGGTACCTGGAGCTGGACCAGTGTCAATGGCTCCAGCTGAGTTGATGGAATCAAAGAAGGAAGTGTAAGTTAGATTTAGTGTACCAAGGTTTAGTTCCAGCTACATATAAGTTATGGAGAGTATATAAGCAGAACGTTGAGGGTTTAAGGACTTAAGCACGTGTATCCAGGGGAAGTACCGGAGTTAAGTTCCAAGAATGAAAGAATGAATTTTCTTCTATTTGAAGCTTGGGAGATGTATCGTGTCGATGAAACAGCATGAGGTGACGTTAGCTTAACCACAAGCTTAAAAGGAAAGAGGAGATATTGTATTTGTGTCTAAAGTTCTTTAGGCCAGAGGAAGTTGTTGAAGAATACCAAGTAGAGAAATTACTGGGAGAAGAGAGAAAGCTCCACGCAGAATGGATGCCGTTTTGTGGATCGTGATTTGGAAGATGAGTATGGAAATGGTGGATGAGGAGTGATGAGAAAGGGAAATGGAAAGATATTCTTGTATCCAAATATGACTCGGAACTTGGGAGGAGCCGAGCTCATTCGAAATATCAATCGTGGTGGTGGAGAGACGTACGTAGGATGTGCGAGGAGGGTGAAGATGATGGTTAGTTCCAAAAAGTCATTGTTTGGAAAGTTAGAGGCGGAGGGGATGTGAGATTTCAGGAGGATGTGTGGGCCACTAACTCTAACTTTAAAGCAACGTGGCTGGTCTATGTGCTTCAAGTGGATAAGTGCTCTATTTGTTCGACATAAGGATTTGAGGTCCCACCTTGAGAACTTCTATCTTATACGTATGTCATCCAAGTAAAATCAGGTGTGGAAGGGAATGTGGGTGGCAATAGTCTGTTGTATCTTGGAGAAGAGGAACAGAGTTGTCCTTAAGCAAGAAATTCTGAATGCAGAGGAAACTTTCCAATCGGCTCCACTACTTACATGATTGTGGTTGAGAGATATGGTGTGTTCGTTCTTGTATGCCTTTTCAGATGGGCACCTGAACCCAAATCAATGCACCCAATGTATACATTGGACAAGGAGGAAATGATGGGGACAGGAAGCCGAGTTGGCAAAAGAAGTCATAAGGATGATTTAGAAAGTAACAGCAACAAGAACTTTGTCGTTATAAGGTGCAGAATTATGTAGCATAGTGGTGAACCAAAGGTATTCCTGTAGGGAGCGTGAGAATTAGATCAGCAGTGGGAAGTCGATGGATGGTTTTGATCAAGAAGCGGAAGTTGATTCCTAGAAGGATATTTCGGATCCTAGTTTGAATGGACTAGGAGGCATGAGCAGTAGCCAGCTGTCCTTTTTCCTTCCGATGAAGGGATCTTGCTCACTTTTCTCTAAAGGGGCTAGTCCTGGTTCTGTTAAGGGCCTAGTTCTGGACTTGCTCGACCAAGTCTTCAGGGTTGGAAGTAGAGTGTGAGTACTGGAGTTGGCGCTCATTGGGGCAGCATATTCCATAAGCAGGAATGTAAAATGGAATTCGATGAAGTATTGGAGTAGGAAGAGTTGGCTCAGCAGACAACCGAGAGGGCGAAACTGATACAGGGCAGAATGAAAGTTTCTCAAAGTCGGCAGATGTCCGAGGCAGAGCAGAGGAGAAGACCTTTGGGGTTTGCTGCTGGGGGATCATGTCTTTATGAGGGAGGACACCAGCCAAGGGTGTAGGATGGGCGATCAGATCAAAGAAGCTGTCCCCTAAGTTTGTTGGGCCATATCAGATTCTAAGGGGGGGGATCAGTCCAGTGGTTTATGAGATCGCCCCACCTCCCCATTTAGCAAACCTGCATAATGTATTTCACGTATCACGGCTAAGGAGGTATCTTGCAGACCCTAGTCACGTGTTGGAAGCGGACGACGTGAAGATCGGGTGATTCACCAGGGGGAGTTTGAAGAAAACATGAGAGAAGCATATCCCTACCTCCTTCCCTTATAATTCAATTTTCGAGGACGAAAATTTTTCTTGTTGGGGAGAATGTAAGGACCTGTAAAATTGAATTGGAATAAAAGTGGTATATTTAAATAATTTCAGAAGATGTTATTATTTAAAATACAAAGAGCTGGTAAATGAAGTTTCGTAGTAGTCGGACCTCGGACGTCGCCCAAGATCTGGGGTCAGCTGGTAGAGGTCGGTCGGCTGACATGTAGATCAAGAAGAGTAAAGGAGGAAATGTGTAGCTAAGAAGTCTCCTACGAGATCGCCGTTATTGAAGATGGAGGCGATCTCCGACTCCTCTGGCACATAATCGCCTGTCGCCTAGAGGAGACATGAGCGCCAATCGCCTAGAGTGTACGTGATCGGCGGGAATGCACGTAGTATGTGGTCAAGATACTGAATCAACCAGAGTGGGTTCCAACAACCACGCGTATCAAGGTGTGGGTTAAGCCTTAGATACGCTGTGCATGCGAAGCTCTACGCTTGAGCAAAAGAGATCACCCTTAGTGTTGCATGCAAGGGCGCGCGAGGCGTGTGGACGTCGCCAGGGCGCGCGAGGTATGTGGACGTCGCCAGGGCGCGCGAGGTATGCGGACGTCGCCAGGGCGCGCGAGGCGTGTGGACGTCGCCAGGGCGCGCGAGGCATGAGGCATCGTCAGAGCGCGAGAGGCATGCGGGCATCGCCAGGGCACGATGCATGTGGACGTGGCCAGGGCACGAGAGTTATGAGGGCGTCGCCAGGGATGACATCGATCGTCTCCCAGAAGAAGACATTGGTCGTCTTCCAGGACGAAGGAGACATCGGTCGTTCGCCAGGATGAGTCAGCAGTGGAAAGTTATCGCGCGACGTCGAGTTTCACACAGAGTAAAGTGGGACCCAGACCCCCAGCATGAAACGCCCTGCACGCGCGCCACGTAGACAAAAAGAGTGGTTCAGGCTAGTGACCTCAGAGTGTTAGCCTGCGCAGAGGCACGCTTAGGTGTACTGTTCAGCGAAGCGTACACGCAAACTCCCTGCAGAGTGGGTGGTGGCAGCGGTTTTTGTGGAGAAGTCAGCTTAAGATGGAAAAACCCATTTCTGAGGGAGAAGGAAAGAAACGTTGCTGTGGTTCCAGAGCTAAAGGGTGCGTTTATCTCCCTTCTCCTCCATTCTCTCCTTCGCGCTGCGATTCTAGCACCTTCACACGAGAGTACGACGAGCGACGGCCACCATTAGAGCACCTGGGAGGTTCTCTGCAAGTCCTTCAACCAGACGCAAAAACAGAGCCAAGGCGTCGTTCAAGCTTCGTTGGGTTTCGGAGCTCCTGGTGTTTGGCGCAAGTCCAGGTAAGGGAAGCTAGACCTCTTTTTCCATACAAGCCATAGTGTAGCTATCGCTGAAGTGAGGGCGACGTGGTCGCCATTTTTGTTTTCATCTGCGTAAAATGCTCTGTTTGTGTGCTTGGGCGACGTGGTCGCCGGTTTTATATACAGTCTTCGAAACACCCTGTTTTTGAACTAGATCGCCGGTTTTGGCGTTGTTTGTGAACTCTCTGTTTTTGGGTGTTGTTTTGAAACTACTTGAGATTTAAATGAAATATTCGAAGATCTGAACCTTGAAATGATTTGTTGCTGTGATTTGAAATATTCCTTTGCATGGTATGACGTCTTGAATGCTGTGAATGTGGGATCGAGGCATAGTATTTTCAGGAAAGAAAATACCGTGTAAGATCTTGTAGTAGGTGCATTGATCGGTGATTCCTAAGGGGATATCCTGACTCTGCTGAGGTAATGGAATCACGTAGAGGAAGTTACTCAGTTGTTGAGAGTCGAAGGAGGTCTATATGATGGGCGTCTCGTGTGAAAAAGAACGAGCTCCGCCTGTCCTATGGATTAACCCTGTCATACCAGGAGAACTATTGACATTGAGATGATATATGCGCATGCTGTGTGGATTCACAGCGACCCTGTGTGGATTTCACAGTGGTGTGGTATGACAGGTGCAGATCTCTGAGTCTAATCAACGCACGAGTCAATCCGGAAGTAGTGTCAAGTGTCTTGTGTGGTGAGTCAGTGGAAAGTCTGACAGGTGAAATGAGAAACATTGAATTTTTATAGACACTTGATGCAGTATTGTGAAATGGAATGACTATGGGTGGATGTTGTGAAATGTGTGATTTTGGGCGATCAGGTGAATGATATGAGCAACTCTACGTTTTACATGGATATTTTGAAACTTGTTTTACTTTGATTGTCATGTTCATGATTTAAACTCTCTTTAAAATATCTAGCTTACCCTGCGTATTTTGGTTCTGTGGTTTTCTCTTAAAACTGTGATGATCGTGTATTTTACACGGGAGCAGATGATCTTCCAGGAAGTAGAGCTCCTTAGTGAGTGATCGCCGAGGAGGAGATCGCCGGTTTTCTGTCTCTATCGGGTGATCGCCTGTTTCTGCCTCTATCGGGTGATCGCCTGTTTCTGCCTCTATCGGGTGATCGCCTGTTTTTTTTTCTGTCTTGATAGGTGATCGGCTGTTTTGGCTCCTCTGATAGGAGATCGGTCTCGTCCAATAGGAGATCGGTTTCTTCCGATAGGAGATCGCCTGCTTTGTTTTTTTTTACTGTATTTTGTTTATGTTTCTGGAAAATTTGACCGAATTTGTATTAAACTCCCTAAGAGGAGCAACTTCATTTCATATATATAATATTTTGTTCATAGAATCTATTTGTCACCTTTACTTTCATTTTATATTTATTTCAAAGTAATTTGGAGGGATGTTACAGTTGATATTCTTGTTTTTCAAACTGCTTGGTACTTGTTCTTATCTGTGTGATATAAACAACTGGTTATAGCAAAATAACAACCGATTTTTTTCTGTTAACAATTTTAAAAGCTTTGTTCTCTTGGCTTTTCTAATCTTTCTTTCGGTGATTGCTTAAAGAACTTCATTCTTAGCCATTGTTTGTGAAAATCTTTCATTAAACAATTCACCCCCCTCTTGTTTAAGCCATCAATTCTAACCGTACATTCTTTGAAACTACACAAGTAAAGACATTAAGATAGTTACTAGAAAGATCAAAATCAATAAATTCATGCGGTTGGCGATCAAGGTGGAACGAACGATGCATATAAATATGTTAAACCATTAACATTCCTTAAAAGGCAAAAAGAAATAATTGTTTGTGGCCTATAGCCCGGGCCCGAGGGAAATTATACCAAAATAAAACAAACACAAATTTATATATAAATTACAAAGGATCGAACACCTCTTCCAACAAGCGCTCACCCTCTCCTTCTCTGCCTTCTCCTTCCCCTTCATCATCTCCACCCCCTGTCAAAAGTTGCCCGTTAACGACATCTTTTGCATCGTCATATCAGTTGTCATCAACCGGAATCCCATGAAAGAACACTGCCTAGCGGATCCCCTGGTTGAAGTCCTCCTTGCCGACTCAGAGGAGGAATGACTGGTAGTGAGCCAGCTCTTCTTCTACGGCTTTATGTTTAGCTGACACCTCCTCTTAAGCTTTGGTCGCATTAGCACAACCTTGCTCACTAGCCTGCAACTCGACCTACAGGGTGACTTTCTGAGCCTTCACACTGTTAAACTCAGTCTTGACTTGGCGTGATTGTTCTTCTAGGGACCCCATTGCTTCCAAGGTTGCCTTCAAGGAGCTGGAGGACTCGTCCAGCTCTGCCTTTAGCTTGGCCAAGACAGCAGCGAGTTCTTCTCAAGGTTGTTGTCGATAGTCCGACCTACCTTAAGCATCCTTCTCATCATTTCCACCATGGTCATCACCATGTCGTTGATAAGTGCAGTAACAAGGATTTCCTCCTCCTTCGGGGTAAAGGGTACTTGAACACCCCAAGCAAGGTATAGATGCTTGCCTAGCAGCATAGATGAAGATGGCCTGACATTCAATGCGAGTTGAAGAGTGGTGCAACAGGGTGAACGAGCGACTCTCCCCCTTTTCTTCAGTTTCGTCAGCCCCTTTGCCCAACTGAAGGGGGTACCAAGTTAATAACAGGGGTGGACGCCCCCCCCCCCCCCCCCCCCCCCTCCCAATCATCTCAAGCGACCCCTTTTTTCGCTTTGTTGTCTGGTGTGTTTCAATAAATGGGACGCATCGGGGATTGTTTGCGCCATTACTCCCGCAAATAAAAAAAAATTAAACACACAGATCAACAAAATGAAGAAAAATACTAACAATTTGCCCGGACGACATGACAGTGAAACCCAACCCAAAGGATGGGCCGACTGAGAGTTATAATAAAATAAAAAAGATTGTGGGGACAAACTTAAACAAAAAGGATCACAAATTAGACTCAAGGCTTGGAGGGATGACCACAAATTAAGTTGTAGCTGAGTGCGAGCTATGGATCCTAAGGAACCCATCATGAACTTGTCGAAGGTTAAAGTTACATGTACATCATTAAAAAGAAAAGTGCGAGCTATGTTGAGGATCCTAAGGAACCCATCATGAACTTGAACTTGTCGAAGGGTAAAGTTACATGTACATCATTAAAAAGAAAAGTATATGTAAATAAAAAGTTCTAAAGACCATTTTTCCGACCGTGACAGATCTAGTCGGTGTAGTTATAACTATTGGCTGCAACCATGTCCGACGGAGAGTTAGGTTTTAACATAGAGACTTTCAAAAGAAAACCCTCTATAGTCGGGAGTTGAACCCGAATTTCAACAACAAAATTTACCAGGTGTGCTACTATGGATTGTAACATCCCGCCAAATTCCTTTTCATATTTATATAATAAAATAAAGGTGAAACAAATATATCGAAGTGAACATAATTATATATATGTAATGAAGTTTCTCCTCACAGGGAGTTTAATACATAATCGGTCAGTTTTCCAAAAACTTAAACAAAATACAGTAAAATAGAAAGACAGGCGATCTCCTAACAGAACAAGGCGATCTCCTATCATAAAACGGCGATCTCCTATCAGAAAACAGAAAAAGGGGTGATCGCCCGACAGAAACAGAAACAGGCGATCTCCTTCTGGCGACCACTCACAGAGGAGCTCTACTTCCTGCAACATCATCTGTTCCCGTGTAAATTATACACGACCATCACAGGTTTAAGAAAAAGCCAAACACCAAAATCATAGGGTAAGCTAGATATTTGAAAGAGAATTTAGATATGAAACTTTAAAATCAAGATAAAACAATTTTAAGACACCCACGTAAAAACCATCAACTTTCTCATTCCCTTCACATGACCATCAAGTAATCACATATTACACAATTCCTCAAGAGTCGTTCAATTCACATAATTTCTTCAAGTGTCTATTAATTTCAAAGTTTCTCATTTCTTACGTCAGACTTCCACTGATTCAACACACATAGACACATACCACACCACTGTAAAGTCCACACAGGACAGCTAGTGAAGTCCACACAGGACAACTAATGAAGTCTACACAGGACAGCAAGTAAAATCCACACAGGACAGCAAGTAAAGTCCACACAGGACAGCAAGTAAAGTCCACACAGGACAGCAAGTAAAGTCCACACAGGACAGCAAGTAAAGTCCACACAGGACAGCAAGGAAAGTCCACACAGGACAGCAAGTAAAGTCCACACAGGACAGCAAGGAAAGTCCACACAGGACAGCAAGTAAAATCCACACAGGACAGCAAGTAAAATCCACACAGGACAGCAAGTAAAGTCCACACAGGACAGCAAGTAAAGTCCACACAGGACAGCAAGTAAAGTCCACACAGGACAGCAAGGAAAGTCCACACAGGATAGCAAGTAAAGTCCACACAGGACAGCAAGGAAAGTCCACACAGGACAGCAAGGAAAGTCCACACAGGACAGCAAGTAAAGTCCACACAGGACAGCAAGTAAAGTCCACACAGGACAGCAAGTAAAGTCCACACAGGACAGCTAAAGATCATCAATTCACCCAATGCACCATACAACACTTAAATGAACGATCTCAACCACAGCAACAAACGTATCAAGGTTCAGATTTTTCCAATAACACATGCTTTTCACATATCTATCTCAAACAAGTTCAAAACGACACTAAAACAGGGGATTTCGAAGACAACATTAAAACCGGCGATTACGTCGCCCCACACGTAAAAACAGAGCATCGTGAAAAAGAATATGAAACCGGCGACCACGTCGCCCTCACTTCAGAACCTACTCGTCCAAAAACAGGGAATTATGCAATAACAGTTGAAAACCGGCAACCACGTCGCCCCATCATCTCAATCATCTAATATAAGGTTTTCGTTGGAAATAAGGCTAGCTTCCCTTACCTGGACTTGCGCAAAACACCAAGAGCTCCAAAACCCACCGAAGCTTAAAGATGCCTTAGCTCTGTTTCAGCGTCTGGTTTGGAGAACTTGTAGAGAACCTCCCAGGTGCTCTAAGGGCAGTCGTCGCTCGTCGTACTGGTGCTTGAGGATGCCTGAATCGCAGCGCGAAGGAGAGAAAAGAGAAGGATGAAGGTAAACTCACTCTTTCACTCTTGAACTACTGCAACGTTCTCTGCCTCTCAGAAGTGGGTTTTGAAGTGGGTTTTTGAATCTTAAACCAACTTGTCCACAAAAGCCGCTGCCACCACCCACTCTGCAGGGAAGTTTGCGTGTACGCTTCCCTGAACAGTACGACTACGCGTGCCTCTGCGCAGGCCAACACTCTGATGTCACTATTCTGAACCATCCTTTTTGTCTACGTGTCGCGCGTGCAGTACGTCTCATGCTGAGAGCCTGGGTCCCACCTTATCTGTGTGGAACTCGACACCGCGCGATAATCTTCCACCGATGACCGCTCGCGCGATGACCATCCACCGATGTCTCATCCTGGTGGACGACCGATGCCTCTTCCTGGAAAACGACCGATGTGTCCCTCATCCTGGCGATGACCGTCTGTCTCTCATACCGGCGATGACTGACATGCCTCATCCCGGTGATGACTGATTCCTCATCCTGGCAGACAACCGATGTCTCATCCTGGAGGACCACCGATGTCTCACCCTGGCAGACAACCGATGTCTCACCCTGGAGGACCACCGATGTCTCACCCTGGCAGACCACCGATGTGTCTCCCATCCTGGTTGATGACCGATGTTCCTCTCATCCTGTTGGCGATCTCTTATCGCCCTTGTGTGTGACGAGAACACATCGCCTTACTCTGCTCACCGATGTCACATCGTCACACCTTGCTGAAGGTTCTTCATCCCACTATGTTACGTCTAAGGTATCACCTCCACATGGCTTGGTGACGTCGGTAGCTTCACCTTTCCAAGAATAGACCAGCACTACTCCTCGTGCGCCCATGCATGCAACACTAAGGATGATTTCTTATGCTCAAGCATAGAGCTTCGCACGCCCAGCGTATCTAAGGCTTAACCCACACCTTGATACGCGTGGTTTTTGGAACCCACTCTGGTTGATCCAGTATCCTGACCACATACTGAGTGCACTTCCGGCGATCATGTGCACCATAGGCGATTGGCGATCATGTGCCAGAGAAGTCGGAGATCGCCTCCGTCTTCAATAACGACGATCTCGTAGAAGACTTCTTAGCTACACTTTTCTTCCTTTACTCTTCTTGATCCACATGTCAGCCGACCGACCTCTACCAGCTGACCCCAGACCTTGGGCGACGTCCGATGTCCGACTACAACGAAACTTCTATTACCAACTCTTTGTATTTTAAATAATAACATCCTCTGAAATTATTTAAATCTAACACTTTTATTCCAATTAAAGTTTCTAGGTCCTTACATGGATCACATTAAAATTATTCATGCTAGTGTTTTTAATTATTCCTTTCTTTTGAACTTTTTTAGTAAATTAATTGTACTAGGTTAAAGTTTACCCTTTCTAACTTTTCCAACTAAAAGAAGTATTATTTTTTAAAAAATAAACAAATATTACTTTTAAAACCTAACTAAAAGAAGTATTATTTTTTAAAAAATAAATAAATATACTTTAAAAACCTAATAATTAAGAAATTGTATTTATTAAGTGCAAGTAATCAAGATACTCAAGTTTTAGTTGAAATAAGTTATGATTAGCGTAATATGTTAGGTGATAAATAAGAGGTAAGATTTAACTAAATCAATTTTCTATAATATCATAAACAAAGAATTTTATTATAATAACATAATATATATAACAGCATATATGCCATATATTATATAGTTTATTATAAATGTTTCTAGATTTTTTTTGATATAATAACTAAATCAATTTTTAATTTTTATTTTAATTTAAAGGTATAATTACCTTTTTTGTCCCTACATTTGGAGTCAATATTCAATTTAATATAGTGATTTTTAAAAAAATCAATTTGATCCCAAAGTTTCTTACAAAGGTTTAATTTGGTCTTTTTCGTTAAGTTTTCACTGACGACGTTAACTTTTGATGACATGGCACACATAGTGGGCATTAGTTTGCACATGTGACTTGAACCAAATTTTAGGGTTTTAAAATTGGGGAAAGAAGATTGAGAGAGGGAGGCGGAGGCGTCAAATGTAAGGACCTAGAAACTTTAATTGGAATAAAAGTGTTATATTTAAATAATTTCAGAAGATGTTATTATTTAAAATACAAAGAGCTGGTAATAGAAGTTTCGTAGTAGTCGGACCTCGGACGTCGCCCAAGGTCTGGGGTCAGCTGGTAGAGGTCGGTCGGCTGGCCATTGTATTAACCAAGTAGTCAGGTGCGATGACTTTATCGTGAGGTAATCACGTGGGTGTGCTCGAGGAAGACATGTGGATCAAGAAGAGTAAAGGAAGAAAAGTGTAGCTTAGAAGTCTACGAGATCGCCGTTATTGAAGACGGAGGCGATCTCCGACTTCTCTGGCACATAATCGCCTGTCGCCTAGAGTACACATGATCGCCAATCGCCTATGGTGTACATGATCGCCGAAAGTGCACTTAGTATGTGGTCAAGGTGCTGGATCAACCATAGTGGGTTCCAAAAACCACGCGTATCAAGGTGTGGGTTAACCCTTAGATACGCTGTGCATGCGAAGCTCTATGCTTGAGCATAAGAAATCGTCCTTAGTGTTGCATGCATGGGCGCAGGAGGAGTATTGCTGATCTATTCTTGGAAATGTGAAGCTACCGACGTCACCAAGCCATGTGGAGGTGATACCTTGGACGTAACATAGTGGGATGAAGAACCTTCAGAAAGGCGTGGCAATGTGTCATCAGTCATCGCCAGGGCGAGAGACATGCGGGCATCACCAGGACGAGAGACATGCGGGCATCGCCAGGGCGAGAGACATGCGGGCATCGCCACATGCGGGCATCGCCAGGGCGAGAGACATGCGGGCATAGCCAGGGATAGACATCGGTCGTCTTCTAGAGAGAGACATCGGTCTTCTTCCAGAGAGAGACATCGGTCGTCTTCCAGAGAGAGACATCGGTCGTCCTCCAGGATGAGTCATCGGTGGAAGGTTATCGCGCGATGTCATGTTTCACACAAATAAGGTGGGACCCAGGCTCCCAGCATGAGACGTCCTGCACGCGCGACACGTAGACAAAAAGGGTGTTTCAGAATAGTTAGCATCAGAGAGTTGGTATGCGCAGATACCCACGTGGTCATACTGTTCAAGGAAGTGTGCACGCAAGCTTTCCTGCAGAGTGGGCAGGGGGCAGCGGCATTTCTGGGCAAGTTGGCTTAGTTTTAAAAACTCACTCCTGAGAGGCAGTGAACGTTGCTGTGGTTTGAGAGTGATTGAGTGAGTTAGCCTTGGTTCCCTGTTTCTTTCCTCTCCTTCTCCCTGCGTTCAGACGTCCTAGCGAACCAGTTGGAGATCGGCGACTACCCTGGATTCCTGACGTTGTGCTCTGCAAGTTCTCCCGTCAGGACGCTAGAACAGAGTTAAGGCATCTTTAAGCTTCGGTGGGTTTTGGAGCTCTTAGTGATTTTGCGCAAGTTCAGGTAAGGGAAGCTAGCATTTTCGTTTATAAAAACTTTAGGCGAGTAATTTCTGATGTGAGGGCGACGTGGTCGCCGGTTTCATATTCTTTTCACGATGCTCTATTTTTATGTGTGGGGCGACGTGATCGCCGGTTTTAATGTTGTTTTCGAAATCTCCTGTTTTAGTGTCGCTTTGAACTTGTTTGAGATTGATATGTGAAATGCATGTGATATTGGAAAAATCTGAACCTTGGTACGATTGTTGCTGTGGTTGGAATCGTTCATTTAAGTGTTGTATGGTGCATTGGGTGAATTGATGATATCTTGCTGTCCTGTGTGGACTTCACTTGCTGTCCTGTGTGGACTTCATTAGCTGTCCTGTGTGGACTTCATTAGCTGTCCTGTGTGGACTTCATTAGTTGTCCTGTGTGGACTTCATTAGTTGTCCTGTGTGGACTTCATTAGCTGTCCTGTGTGGACTTCATTAGCTGTCCTGTGTGGACTTCATTAGCTGTCCTGTGTGGACTTCATTAGCTGTCCTCTGTGGACTTCATTAGCTGTCCTGTGTGGACTTCATTAGCTGTCCTGTGTGGAGTTCACTTGCTGTCCTGTGTGGACTTCATTAGCTGTCCTGTGTGGACTTCACTAGCTGTCCTGTGTGGACTTTACAGTGGTGTGGTATGTGTCTATGTGTGGTGAGGCAGTGGAAGTCTGACGTGAGAAAGAGAAATATTGAAATTAATAGACACTTGATGGATTATGTGAATTGAACGACTCTTGATGAAATTGTGAAGTGTGTGAAATGAATGAGAAAGTTGATGGTTTTTATGTGGGTGTCTTAAATTTGTTTTATCTTGATTTTAAAGTTTCATATCTAAATTCTCTTTAAAATATCTAGCTTACCCTGCGTTTTTGTTTTGTGGATGTTTTTCTTAAACCTGTGATGATCGTGTATAATTTACACGGGAGCAGATGATGTTGCAGGAAGTAGAGCTCCTCAGTGAGTGGTCGCAGGAAGGAGATCGCCTGTTTCTATTTCTGTTAGGCGATCGCCTGTTTTCTGTTTCTGATAGGAGATCGCCTGTTTTCTGTTTTCTATTAGGAGATCGCCTGTTTTTTTTATTTTGCTGTATTTTGTTTAAGTTTGGAAAACTGACTGGATATGTATTAAACTCCATGTGAGGAGAAATTTCATTATATATATATATATATATATATATATATATATATATATATATATATATATATATGTTCACTTCGATATTATTGTTTTACCTTTATTTCATTATATAAATATGAAAAGGATTTGGCGGGATGTTACATCAAACGTCTATGGTGGTGGAGACGACTGTTGCAACTGTTTCGCTCGTCATCGTCACGTAGCAGTAGCCGCCCTTCACCGCTAGCATCCATCGTCTCTCTCTCTTGCGGTTGTTCCTTTTTCTCTTTTGTTTTTATTTTGTTGAGTGTTTTCGTAGGTATGGTTCTCTTCCTCTCTTGTTTTAATTTTTTTTAATGCGATGGAGTGATTGTTATTTAACAGATTGAGTGTTGTGTGAGGTGGTATCAGATTGAGTTTGGCAAAAATTAATAAAGTGTGGGGGATAAGGGTTTCTTCTTCTCGTTAACGTTTTTGGATGGTGGTTCATGAAAGGGTCATCTATTTCCTTACGTGGAAATGTATGCCTATAGATTTGCATCTGCATCATGTTGCTCCCATTTGTGATTGAGGGAAATTTGCGATTTTGAGCGTGGGAAGCATGAGAATGGGGTTAGGAGAGGATTTAACCCCGACATGGTTAATCTTGAATTGAGAGAGCGCGAGAAGCATTTTGTGGAGAGAGATGGAAGAATGATCTAAAAGTGAGGAACAACAAGTTCTACCAACAAATTGTTCTTCTCATGACTTTGATAGAAGGGATTGAAGAAGATAAAGAATGAAGGAAGAGGATGAAGAATGAAGGAAGAAGATGAAGAAGGGAAGTCATTTTTACTGTTTATGTTTTCAATTCAATTCCAAACTAATTGGCATATATGTTTTCAATCTAATCTTATTTTATAGATTTAAAAAAATTCAGACCGTGTAAGTGTTTACGAAAAAAAATTCTTTAAACATGATATAAAATGTATTTAAAAATTGTATAAAGTACATTTTTTAACTTAATAAAAAAATATATTTTAATGATTTAATCAGCATATTTAGAACATGGTTAACATTTACTATTTAATAACAGTTAAGGAAAAATATTACCAATAAATAATATATATATTAAAAAACAATATATGTATATATAAATAATTTTTTTTAAGTTAAATATTTTTACATGCTAAATTTATTTATTTTTCTCATATTATATATATAGATTATATTATATATATATATATATAAAAGTTCTTTTAAGTTATAAAAAAAATTAAAACAGGATATAATTAACCTGTTTTTATAAAACTATGTTTATCTAACCAGTAATATCAAATAAATTAATTCTTAACAATAAAAAAAATATATGTCATGTTTGAATTAAGATATGTTTACAATCATCAATTATTTTAATTTATAATTATTATTGTAAAAGATAAAAATGGTTATATTATTCATATTTATTTTTGTAAAAATTCAATCAATTTTTATTTTTAATTTATTGAAAATTATTATTATTTATACCGTTATATAAAAATTATTTTTTATTGATTTTATATATAATTTCAATGTAGTTATTAATCTGTCCATTCACTTCCCCACTTGCCACCTCATAAGACATGTAATCATCTCTCTCTGCCACATAAGCAACACTTAACATCGTTAGGTCAAACTTAACAGAAATGACCAATTTGAGTACTTTTTAAAAAATATATGGACCAAATTGATTTTTTTTAAAATCACTATACTAAATAGAATATTGACCCAAAATGTAGGGACCAATAAGGTAATTATACCTAATTTAAATTAATTATTATTAATACAATTATTTAAAGAACAAATAAAAATAAAAGATATGACTTAACAATGCGATTATTTCTAATATCATCATGGAATTATATGTTATCATTAAGTGATATGTGATAAGATATAACTCATCAAAAGTTAATTTTAATTTTTGACCACACCCCGCCAAATCTAGGTGATCGACACCCTGAAAAATCAGCCAACACTGATTTATTGAAGATATGCGTCGGGTAAAACCCATGAATCAAATAATCCATTACCAAACACTATAAAGAATCCTTATATGAAGGAGTAAGGTATGTTTTTATCAGTTTTTACATCATACACTCTCAATCTAGAGTACATACTTGATCGTCAAAGCACCTTCTGCAGGTTTACTCACCGAGCGCTAAGGAGCTGAGGAATTGATTCACTGAAGCATGAAAGAGGAACGACCGAATGGAAGGGAGTGATTACTAGAAGAATGACCAGCACCAACGAAAATTGTTACTGCCAGTCTCAGGTACCATCTAGGCCCAATTTCTCTATTCAAGTACAATTGGGGTCCACCGTGGGGCTGGGATAGAGTCAACGCAAGCAACTATGGTTTCAACAAGAAAAATGGTGAGCGACAGAATCCCAAAAGCTTACCGAATTGCCATGCTCCAAACTCTAAAAAAGGAGATGCCTCAAAAGAACAAAGAGGAGATCGCCCTCCGTCCAAAGAATGAAGAAGAAGTACAAATTCTCAAGGCATAAAATGAAGAAATGAGGCGGTGAATGCAACCATGTCCCGCGGGGAGTTAGGTTTTAACATAGAGACTTTCAAAAGAAAACCCTCTATAGCGGAAGAACTTCTCAGTAAAATTTTATTTGAGATGCATTTGGTCTATGACAACCCAAAGATAAGTAAACATTTTCACACATACAAAGTCAAAAAATTAAATGAAATTTCTAGAACGTATTAAGTAAAATTTGTTCTACAATGAAACAACACAAATAAAAAATAATAGAATAATAGAGTTTTGGTATTTACTATGTAAAAAAAAAAAAATATATATATATATATATATATATATATATATATATATATATATATATATATATATATATATATATATATATATATATATATATATATATATATAGAAAATCCGTAGCCCAGAGTTGAACCCAGATTTTAACAACAATTTACCAAGTGTGCTGCTATAGATCTCATTAACATTATTCATCCCAGTGTTTTTAATTATTTCTTTCCTTTGAACTTTTTTAGTAAATTTATTACACTACGTTAAAGTTTACCCTTTTTAACTTTTCCAACTAAAAGAAGTATTATTTAAAAAAAATATATTACTTTAAAAACTTTATAAATAAGAAATTATAATTATCAAGTGCAAGTAATCAAGATATATACTCAAATTTTAGTTGATATAAGCGATGATAAATAAGAGGTAAGATTTAAGTAAATCAATTATCCATAATATCATCAGCAAAGTATTTTATTATAATAACATAATATATATAACAACATATAAGCCATACATTATATAGTTTATTATAAATGTTTATAGATTTTTTTTGATATATCATATAAAGTTTCAATTTTTATTTTAATTTAAATTAGTTATTATTAATACAATTATTTAAAGAACAAATAAAAATAAAAGATACGACTTAACAATGCAATTATTTCTAATATCATCACGGAACTATATGTTATAATTAACTGATATGTGATAAGATATAACTCATCAAAAGTTAATTTTAATTTTTGACCACACCCCGCCAAATTCGGGTGACATCCTGAAAAATCAACTAAGACTGATTTATTGAAGCTATGCGCCAGATACAACCCATGAATCAAATAGTTCATTACTAAACACTATAAAGAATCATTATATTAAGGAATAAGGTATGTTTTTATCAGTTTTTACATCATACACTCTCAATCTAGTACTTACTTGATTGTCGGAGAACCTTTTGCAAGATTACTGATGGAGATCAAATAGAAGAGGAAAGTGAGGAGAAAAGCCAAGAACCTCAAGGACAAGTTAGCTCAAAATGCTTCATACGTTAGAGGATCACAAGGAGCAAGGCTAGAGATTTGGGTAAAGAACATCAATTGTTTTCTCTTTTTGTAATTACCCATGTATAAACATTTGTAAATATTTGTAAATAAATATAGAAATAGCCTTAGGAATATGCCAAGGAGGAAAACCAAAGAAACCTCTAGTGTAATGCATTGTTTGGGACGGTTTTTGTAAAAGAGTGGAAGAAACCATAGATTCAAGTGTTACCACAACTCATAAGCATATGTGTATGTGGACACATGCTCAAACAAAATTCTATCAATATACTTTCAAATCATTGCAACAACTTTTCAATCCAAAAGTTCACAATCTTTATCACTCTTACCTTCTGGCTTGTCTTTGCAAGAAATGGGCTCATGCATATTCTTACAGTATAAGTGATCGTCCATGATGGGCTTCTAATAGGAATAGTTTTCCACTATCAACTTGAACATATCTCCATCAGTAAAGACTCCTTCCATTTTGTATCAGAACCAAGATCTAACACCATTATTGGGAAAACCTTCTTAACTAATTCTTCCTCCTTGGTGTAGATACAAAATGGGAACTTACGGAAGCAATAAGCAGACAAAAGAAAATATAGCAAAATAGAATAATGACACCGAAAATTTTTAACATGGGAAAACCTCCTCAACTTAAGATGTAAAAATCCACGGGACCTAGTCCAAAAATGTCTCCACTATGAAACTAGGATTACAATATTTATTTCTCTCACTCTATAAAGATAACACTTAATAAATGTCTCTCTAGCCTCTTTGTAGGATCTCTAATCTCACACTATGGTAGACATCAACTCTCTCATTTACTCTCTATGTTGCTCTTCTCACTTGCTTGCATTTCTCTTCCTCACAAGTTCCCTTTATATAGAGAATGAGAGAAAGGCTTCCTCATAAAGAGATAATGGATAATTAATACTTGTTAGATTTTCAAGATACCTTGCAAAGATTATTTTCAACTTTTTAGGTTGAACTTCATAGTCTTCAAGAGATATATAGATCCAAGACATTGGAATGACCATAATTGAATATATTCAATAAATCAATTATCAAGATTCATTGGTCATGGTCGCCCATTAAATTAAGGAGAGATTCCCATAAATTTTGTGATAGATCTTTTGCTTGATTCTTATGGAATTAAAATCACTTTCATTATTATCTATGCATAATAAAAAAAACAATTTAGGACTAAACAATCTGTTTCAAATTTTAAAATAAAAAACAATAAAGAAAATTTTATTTATTTTTTATTGTAATTATTTTCTTTGTTTTGTACTTTTATTAATTTATTACAACAATTAATAAAATCAACTTTTATATTTGTATTGAATGAAAAAAAAAATATGGCATTATGATACAAATAAATTTCCCAGACTAGAGTGAACCTAGATTTAAATAATGAAATTTACTAGGTGTGTTATTACGGATCACTTGAACAAAGATCACATTTTAAAGGTTTCACTTTTGTTTAGATTTTTGGATTTTAGCAATTTAAGGTGAGAACCCTAAGAAGATTCCCACTGGACACAAACTTAACCAAGTGGTTAAGTAAGTGTGAAGGTTCACTTCATAAGGGCAAATAGAAAAACACAGATATAAGGTGACAATGATGCAAATTGTGGAATTTAAGAGAAATAAGCAAGAACAAAACGCATGAATGAGGAAAAAATAAAGAGAAGCAGAGAAGAAGATTATGTAAAAGGAAGAAGAAAGGTGATGCAAAGATAAAAGGAGAATAAAAGGGAAAAGATGAAAGGATTAGAAGACTTAGGAAGGATGGAGATGGTCACACCACATGGAGCATATGAACTCCAAGATGAGTGGTGCTAGAGCCGCCACTTGAGATGTTACTCACTCCAGATAAGACCCGGAGTGGCCACTTAGGATACTACCCACCTAGTACTGAGACTCACAATTTTGCTCAAGCAGAGTTTCTTTTCTATTCAAAATCAACTTGAAAATACATGGAGTAAGGCTCCCTATTTATAGGAATGGGTGCCTTGGAAAATAAAAAGAGCAAGGGCATGATTGTAAAAGTGTGAGAGGTGGCTTTTAGGGTTTGACTAAGTCAAAACCGCACCCTAGGCTTGTTCTTCTAGAAACTAGGTCAAATTTCCTTCCTAAAGGGCTAGAAACAAGCTAAAATGATAACTACACCCCCCTATTATGCTATAGGCACCTATTCTAGCCTATCTTTGCTATAATTTTCTCTTGTGGAAAAACAAGAAGGAAGAACTTCTGATATTTTGATTTATAACTGGTTCTTCTTGTAAGGACCTAGAAACTTTAATTGGAATAAAAGTGTTATATTTAAATAATTTCAGAAGATGTTATTATTTAAAATACAAAGAGCTGGTAATAGAAGTTTCGTAGTAGTCGGACCTCAGACGTCGCCCAAGGTCTGGGCTCAGCTGGTAGAGGTCGGTCGCCTGACCATTGTATTAACCACGTAGTCAGGTGCGATGACTTTATCGTGAGGTAATCACGTGGGTGTGCTCGAGGAAGACATGTGGATCAAGAAGAGTAAAGGAAGAAAAGTGTAGCTTAGAAGTCTACGAGATCGCTGTTGTTGAAGACGGAGGCGAACTCCGACTTCTCTGGCACATAATCGCCTGTCGCCTAGAGTACACATGATCGCCAATCGCCTATGGTGTACATGATCGCCGAAAGTGCACTTAGTATGTGGTCAAGGTGCTGGATCAACCATAGTGGGTTCCAAAAAACCACGCGTATCAAGGTGTGGGTTAACCCTTAGATACGCTGTGCATGCGAAGCTCTATGCTTGAGCATAAGAAATCGTCCTTAGTGTTGCATGCATGGGCGCAGGAGGAGTATTGCTGATCTATTCTTGGAAATGTGAAGCTACCGACGTCACCAAGCCATGTGGAGGTGATACCTTGGACGTAACATAGTGGGATGAAGAACCTGCAGCAAGGCGTGGCGATGTGTCATCAGTCATCGCCAGGGCGAGAGACATGCGGGCATCACCAGGGCGAGAGACATGCGGGCATCGCCAGGGCAAGAGACATGCGGGCATCGCCAGGGTGAGAGACATGCGGGCATCGCCAGGGCGAGAGACATGCGGACATCGCCAGGGCGAGAGACACGCGGGCATCGCCAGGGCGAGAGACATGCGGTCATCGCCAGGGATAGACATCGGTCATCTTCCAGAGAGAGACATCGGTCGTCTTCCAGAGAGAGACATCGGTCGTCCTCCAGGATGAGTCATCGGTGGAAGGTTATCGCGCGATGTCATGTTTCACACAGATAAGGTGGGACCCAGGCTCCCAGCATGAGACGTCCTGCACGCGCGACACGTAGACAAAAAGGGTGTTTCAGAATAGTTAGCATCAGAGAGTTGGTATGCGTAGAAACCCACGTGGTCATACTGTTCAAGGAAGTGTGCACGCAAGCTTTCCTGCAGAGTGGGCAGGGGGCAGCGGCATTTCTGGGCAAGTTGGCTTAGTTTTAAAAACTCACTCCTGAGAGGCAGTGAACGTTGCTGTGGTTTGAGAGTGATTGAGTGAGTTAGCCTTGGTTCCCTGTTTCTTTCCTCTCCTTCTCCCTGCGTTCAGACGTCCTAGCGAACCAGTTGGAGATCGGCGACTACCCTGGATTCCTGACGTTGTGCTCTGCAAGTTCTCCCGTCAGGACGCTAGAAAAGAGTTAAGGCATCTTTAAGCTTCGGTGGGTTTTGGAGCTCTTAGTGATTTTGCGCAAGTTCAGGTAAGGGAAGCTAGCATTTTCGTTTATAAAAACTATAGGCGAGTAGGTTCTGATGTGAGGGCGACGTGGTCGCCGGTTTCATATTCTTTTCACGATGCTCTGTTTTTATGTGTGGGGCGACGTGATTGCCGGTTTTAATGTTGTTTTCGAAATCCCCTGTTTTAGTGTCGCTTTGAACTTGTTTGAGATTGATATGTGAAATGCATGTGATATTGGAAAAATCTGAACCTTGGTACGATTGTTGCTGTGGTTGGAATCGTTCATTTAAGTGTTGTATGGTGCATTGGGTGAATTGATGATATCTTGCTGTCCTGTGTGGACTTCACTTGCTGTCCTGTGTGGACTTCATTAGCTGTCCTGTGTGGACTTCATTAGCTGTCCTGTGTGGACTTCACTAGCTGTCCTGTGTGGACTTTACAGTGGTGTGGTATGTGTCTATGTGTGGTGAGGCAGTGGAAGTCTGACGTGAGAAAGAGAAATATTGAAATTAATAGACACTTGATGGATTATGTGAATTGAACGACTCTTGATGAAATTGTGAAGTGTGTGAAATGAATGAGAAAGTTGATGGTTTTTATGTGGGTGTCTTAAATTTGTTTTATCTTGATTTTAAAGTTTCATATCTAAATTCTCTTTAAAATATCTAGCTTACCCTGCGTTTTTATTTTGTGGATGTTTTTCTTAAACCTGTGATGATCGTGTATAATTTACACGGGGGCAGATGGTGTTGCAGGAAGTAGAGCTCCTCAGTGAGTGGTCGCAGGAAGGAGATCGCCTGTTTCTATTTCTGTTAGGCGATCGCCTGTTTTCTGTTTCTGATAGGAGATCGCTTGTTTTCTGTTTTCTGTTAGGAGATCGCCTATTTTTTTTATTTTGCTGTATTTTGTTTAAGTTTGGAAAACTGACTGGATATGTATTAAACTCCCTGTGAGGAGAAATTTCATTTTATATATATATATATATATATATATATATATATATATATATATATATATATATATATATATATATATGTTCACTTCGATATTATTGTTTACCTTTATTTCATTATATAAATAAGAAAAGGATTTGGCGGGATGTTACACTTCTTATGCTGATGCTTTCTCTAGGTTTGGTGGGGTCTGGCTTTGTATGCTGAGATGACTGACCTTTTTGTGAAGTACTTGATGTGTACTTATTCATCTACGAGTTGCTTTGGTTTGTATCATAAGCTAAAAAAGGAAAGTGGGAAGGCCCCGACACGCACCAAGCTCACAAAAGCCCAAGTCATCCTCAGAACATCTCACTCAAGTGAGCTCATTCTCGCTTGAGCGAGATTGCTCCAGTAGCATTGGTCATTTTTTACGTTTTACTCGCTTGAGCGAGAATCCACTTAAGCCCAAGAAATTTATGTTAAATAAGGGGCTTGAGGCACAACCCTGGGGTGCAGGATTGAGAGGAAAACACCATTGAGTGAATTGTAACCCAATTGGGGGAATAGGAGGTGTTAGAAACATTAGAGGAGGCAACCATCAAGGAGAAATATCCTGGATCTTCTTTTCTTGCTTTTCCTACTTATAACAGTCATCACGTGTGGCTAATTCTATCCTTTGGGATTCGGAGTAATCTGTTCAAACTCTTATGTATTGAGGTGATATCTAAATATAATATTTTGTTATTGATTGATGATTGGTATTATTGTTTTGTTTGTAATGGCTAGTTTACCATGATCTAGAATCTTAAATTTGACTGGAAAGTACTTTTAAGGTTCTGACCTAAATAATAATACTTCACATATTTGAATGCTAGGAATAGATTTGAAATGTTAATTGTTATCAACGTCTGATCTTAAGGATAAGTTGTTTTTATAAATATGCGAGGAATCGATATTTAGGAAGCATTTTAATAATTTTATATGCAAGGAATCGATATAAATAATTTTTATACGGGCATCAATATTGATCAAAGGACACAATATTGTCATCCTAATCAAAATACAAAAGAGTGAGAAAGATGAAACCTAATCCCTATTTTTCTAATTCAAGCAACAAACTCTTTGACTTGTTTTCTTATTAATCATTGTCATCGTAACAAATCTCAACAAAATGTTACTATTCTGTTTTATATTTAGTCAATCTTTTACTTGATTATTCAACTGTTCCTTGTGGATTCGATATCCATCTTTAGGGACAAATTATTACTTTTGATAACACAGTGCACTTGCCATAAAAATTCATCAAGTGGGTCATGTGAAACCCTTTTCATCCCAACTTTTTTTGACTTTATTCAATTTAATCCCCATATATAAAAAAATCAAAATGATGCAATCCTAACTTTCATTGGTATGAGTCTTTTGTTTTGTATTTTTGGTTGCGAATTTTGATGGGATTAGGTGGCTAAAATGAGTGAAAGATACTATGAAGTATTGGTGTATGGAGAATGATGGTGAAAGTTAACAGAGGTTAGGCCAACTCCTAATAGGTTGCTTGCTAAAACACTTAGAAATAAGGCTAGCAAAGCGTGAGCTCAGAGACTAGTTGAGACTAAAGTTTTCGTAGCAATTCAATAGTCTATTCAAAGCTAATTTACAAGGAGGCTAGCACTTGTATTTATAATGCTATGGGTAGCCAAGGGGTAAGTTTTAACCCTAAAAACTCTCCACTCAAAGAAGGACAAGTGACTCTCCCTAATTGGAGCAAATCCTCTAACATTAGAGGTTGACAAATGCCATCCTCTAATTAGAGATAATCCTTTCCATTCCCATGAAGACAAATGGCCTTTTGGCATTGGTGGAAATCCTCTCCATTGAGGGAGTGACATGTGGACCTTCATGCCTTCCTTTCCACTCCATGCTTTCTATTTGTACTCTAGTAATTTATTTATTCATCCTAGATGGTCTAAAGTTGCATTGAGTCCAAGGAGACCCACTTGTAACTCTAACTAGACTCTTTCTTTTCCTATTTACACCCTACTCTAATTGGTCCAATACACGGCCCATGAAAATTGGCCCAAAACATGACCCAAGAAAATGGCCCAAAATAAAGTCTATACTACTCTGTACAATGTTTATAAAACTAGATAAAAATGGAAGAGCACACAACAATTAATTCTCCCTGAGATGAAAGTCTTTTGAGATCCTTTTTCAGCATTCCATTATTCTTAGCCAAATGTTTGGAGGCTGGATGGGTTTTCATCATTCCTTCCCTCTTGAGAAGGATTTGTCCTCAGATCCTAAGTGATGTTCAATAGCAGTAGTCTCTGTTTATTTTTTTATTTTCCTCTAAGGTCAAATATCCATCTACAATAAACATCAAACAAACATGAAACAATTTTCTTTAAAAGAAAATTAAAGAAAAAGAAAATAGAACAAAAATAAGTTCCTTTATTTATATAAAAGTTTTCAAAAATACAGTCCTTTTCAAAAATACACAATAAGAAAAAATGGTTTTAACGGGGATTTATTTTTACATTATCCAGGGTAACCTCTATTAAGTCATTTACCCAGGATTGCAGTTTTCCCCGCTAAACAATTCCTGGGGAATGTGTTCCCTGAGAATTTTTTAAACCTCAGGAAAAGTCTTTTAGAACTCGTGTTAATGTGAGTTGATTATAGATTTATCCATTTTAGAGGTCACTTTGTTTATGAATTGGATTTTAACAAATATAAGGTGAGACCTAGGGAAGATCCCCACTGGACACGAACTTAACCAAGTGGTTAAGTAAGTGTGAAGATTCACTTCCAAAGGCAAAAGGAAAAACACATTATATGGTGAAAATGATGTTTGGTGTAGAATTGAAAGAACATGAAAGGAAACAATTTAAATGGAGGAACCCAAAATGGAAATGGAAGCAAAACAAGAATTGAAACACAAAGATAAGTGGCATATGGAAAAAATGGAAGAAGAGATGAAGGAAAGAAAGCTTATGGTGATGGAAGAGAGTGAACACGCCACTTGGAGTGTGGATTCTCCAAGATAAGTGTGGATGGTCGCCATTTGAAGAGCTCTCCAACTCTCACAAGATAAGACCTAATCTAAGAGAACACAAGTCTCACACAATTTGTGCAGAGTTTTCCTTCTATATCAAAATTCAACATGAAAATACATGGAGTAAGGCACCCTCTTTATAGGAATGGGTGCCTTAGGGGCAAGGTCGCACCCTAGAAGCAAAGTTCTAGAAGCTAGGTCAACTTTCCTTCCCTAAAAGGCTAGGTACAAGCTAAAATGATAAGCACACCCCCCTATTATGCTAAAAGAAATCTGATCTACTGAGATTAAAAATAAAGACACTAGCTGATGCTCAACTCCCCAGGCCTAGCCTCTACTCCTTGTGATCCTCTAGGAAGGCTAGATGCTGAAGCAGTGGCTAGAGGTACCTAGCCCTGTATCTTGAGTCATGCTTCGAGTCATCCTCCTAAAAGGCTAGGCTTGTTCAATGGGTCTGCTCTCTCTCTGGTCCTCATCACATGTTAAATACCACGGTTTTGAAAACCTTCGTAAAATGTCATGGGTTTCAAAACCTCTATAAAATACCATGGGTTTCAAAACCTCCGTTAAATTTCATGGCATAAAATGACTTGCCGTCTGAAATAACCTTCAACCCTATTTTCCACCATGTCTAATGATCTTCCTCACTTCTCTCTTCCACCATAGACACATTGCTCTCTAGCACAGGCTCAATGGTCGTCAACTACACTTCTAGCAAGGAATCACAATTCAACCACACTTATGTCTATTATATCTAAAGATAAGAAACACTAAATAATGCATTATCTTCTTATTACACCAATATTGTTTCTTCCATCACCTTACTGCCCTAACTCGTGTCTCAAGCCACTGCTAACTAGCTCAACAGCAACTAGTGTTTATCACTCATTTATATATCCTAAATAATTACATTATCTGTTAGATGTGGAATTCAAAGTCATGAGTGTTCTTGGCTACGAGGGATTAAAAGATTGCAAGAACATATTGTGAAGAGACATTAACTTTATCACTTTCTCACTTTCACAGTGAATTAATTATTGGATGCATTTTAAAATAAAGACCTTAATTTAAAATATTTCAAAATTATGAGAATTAAACATTAACAATTATAACTAAAAGTAAAATTGCACATAAAATATACGTACATCAAAAGCTAAAACAAAATACGTCAAATTTATTGAAGTATGAGCTCATAACAAAAAAAAAAAAAAAGGAATTGTATAAACCAACTACCATCAATCATAAGAAATATGCAAACACTATTGAAATACTTATTATCCAGGATTATTTTGTTGAATTTTTAAAATAAATTTTTGAAACTTTCAAAAACTTATTTGTAATGTAAAGTTACACTTTCAAAATTGTAAAGAATTTAGTTATAAAATATATAAATATATTAAAACTATATAGTTTTTAATTATTTATTTATAAATAGATTTAATTATATTTATTTATTGAAGTTTGAAAAATTTGGAGTGTTTTATTGAGATTCTACAATAAATTTTTTGGAATTTAACGAAGGTTAAAAAAACCTCCATTATTTTGTTGAGGTTTTAAAATAAACCTTTGAAACTTAAAAAAGGTTAAGAAACCTCCGTTATTTTGTTGAGGTTTTAGAATAAACCTTTGAAATTTAACGAAGGTTAAAAAAGTCTTCATTATTTTACTGAAGTTTAGAATAAACCTTTGAAATTTAACGAAGGTTAAAAAAACCTCTTTTAGCTAAGTTTTTAAAATAAACTTTTGGAATTTAACGAAGGTTAGAAAACCTCCGTTATTTTGCTGAGGTTTTAAAATAAACCTTTGAAATTTAACGAAGGTTAAAAAAACTCTATTATTTTGCAGAGGTTTTGGTATAACCTTTGGAACTTCACTAAGGTTAAAAAAACCTCAATTAATTTAATCAATTCCTAAGATTATATGAACCTCGACTAAATAACCGTTTTTTCTTGGAGTGATATTTTTGTTCACTTAGTGTTGTTCTTTTCCTAAACTAGGCAACAACATCAAAAGTGTTGTTTTTGAGATTTTTGTGAAGAAGAATGAGCATTATATAATTGAAAGGAAGAGTTCAAAGCATTGTAATTCCCCTCTAAGGATTCTTTCTTCACTATGCTTGCAGGGGGTGTTGTAAAAGACTTTTCTTCTTTGTTGGTTTCCTCTTCTTCTTCCTTTTCAACAAAATATTCATTTGTATTTTCTGTTAAGGAACAATTTATATCTATATCTGGTTTAGCTCCAGACACAAATTTTTATTCAAGCACATCTTCACAAGGTTTTGTAATGGAAGGGAGAATAATATCAATATTTGGTTTAGCTCTAGAAAAAAGACTTTTCTATTTTTCTTTCCTTTTCATCCTCTTGTGACCCTTCATACCTAGATTTGGAGGGGTAATCTAGAATTGGACATTTTAAGATAGTCTTCCCTAGAGGTAGTCCTTCTTGTAATTCGTTGTTCTATCCTAACTTATTGTTGAACTATTTCATTCAAATCTTTAAAGTAATTAAAGGGAAAAAGTTCTCTATCCCGAATTTCAAGGTTTAGACCACTCTTGAATCTATCAATGGTTTTTCTAGGCTCTTCCCTTATTCCTTCCCTCAACATAAGTAACTCCATTTTCTACCTATATTCTTCTACAGTTCTGTCTCTTTGTTGAAGTCTGTGGAGCTGATACAAAAACTCTGTCTCAAAATGCTCATCAAAGTCAAGATTTCTTATATGCTTAGGTTCTTCTTCTTCCTGCCCCTTGCCCTTGTTTTTGTTGAAAACCATTTGGGTCAGTGTGTCCTTCATATATTTTTTAATTTCATTTCTAAAATCATCCAATTTTCTATCTAATGGTATCGTTTGTCTAAATTTTCTTTCAAAAACCTAAGTTTCCCTCTCCAACCATACTATACCCGTGGTTCCTTACCTTGAGCACTTGAGGCATGCATATGATCACTCATTTTGAACTAAAAAAATGGTTTTCACAAAAATTTTTACTTCAAAAATGAATGATAGAATTATTTTCACAAATAGGTTTTAGATTTGGTGAAGTTCCAATCAAGGTCAACAAGTCAAACTTTATCCAAGTTCACTCTCAGGGAAGAGTGGTAAGTCACTAGGACTAGTTAAATATCAAGTATTTCCTTAGTCAGAGCTTACCTTGGATATTCTTAACAAGTTCCTCTCAAAAGAAACTTCAAAACAATTTTATTTCCTAAATGTGATGTGTGCTAGGTGTCCTAGTGATCAAATGAAGATCAACTACAAACCGAAAGCAATAACTTGGGAATCATGGAGACTTAAAAAATAAAAGAAAGCAAAAAATTAAACAAGAATGAATTAAAGAAAAATAAGACAGGATGAAGAAAGTAAACTAGATGTGTCTTATGTGAAACTGCAAGTGACACTTTAAGCCCCTTGACACACTTTCACCTACTAAAGAACGAATTTAATTATTACAATGTCTTAATGGGATTGCTTTGAGAGCATTTTCCCAAACACAAAGAAAGCAAGAAAAATAAAAACACAAAATGAACTAACAAGGTTCTGTGATACAATGCCAAAATTATAAATATCTTTTTTTTTTTCTTCACTTGTCAAATTCTTCCTTCACTTGGTATGTTCTTGATTCTTGAAACTCAATTGTTGCCCTCTTCAAATAAGCATGATCTTAGCAATGAACCACCAAGGAGAAAAAAATTAGCTTCACAACTCCAAAACCAAAATTCTACTCAAGATGAAATTCACCTTAGGAGGCCAACAAGTAAAAAATCAAGAATAGCCCAATTAAAAATTGCTAAACTCAAATGGAATTAACATGACAACTGCAAGGAGTATTTGAAGACACAAATCAACAATTAAAGCTAACAAAAGCAGTGAACACTCAAATAGGAAACCTCATAATAGCACTATAATAGATTTCAAAACAAAAAAAAAAAAAATCTAGAATGAAACTGACACTGAAACTTCCAAAATTTATGGAACTTCATCCATAAACATTTTGTGTATGAAATTTTTATGTGCGAATCTCAACAAAATAATTGATCAAACGAAAGAAATTTAAGGTCAAATGGATGTGTATTATGAGAGAAATAAATCAAACACTGTAGCACCAATATTTAAAAATTGAAACTATTTTTCTGCACTGGCACAGATGATTCAAAACTTTACTAGCAAAATATTATAACGAATTTGAATCTCAAAATTTTATCCCAACTCCACAACACATCCAGTAAGGTGTGGTAAAAATTTCAGGTCAAAAAGCCTAGGAATAAGGTACAGTAAATTTTATACTGAGAGCAACACCACACTGAAATAATTTTTCTACATCCCAAAATTCAAAACAAAAGATTCATAGCAATACAAGCTAGGATTGAATCACATGTGTACAATGCAAGAAGTTATGTGAAAAAGTGGAGGAGTCGTGACATCTTATGGAAGAATCAATATGGGCGCACGAAGAGTTGTAGATGACCAATTTAGAATTCGAGTGGGTCGTGCGAAACCCATTTAGTCCCAACTTTTTTTTGACTTTATTCAGTTTAATCCCCCTATTTAAAAAAATCAAAATGCTGTAAAAGTTTTTAAAAATATTCAATTTAATCTCTCCTATTAGACTCACTTCAACGACATTAACTAGATTATAACCTAGCATGCAGAGTGAAACGGTTAGACAAAAAACTAAAACCCTAATTTTCTCTCTCCTCAATGGCGTTGCAGAATCTCACTCTACATTCGCTGCAACGATGATGTAACGCCCCTAAAATATCTTATTCATTTTTATATAATAAAATAAAGATAAAACAATAATATCAAAATTTACATAGGTATATATATATAATTCATCCATTCCATACATTGTATCTCAAAAGAAACATCTCTCCTCGCAGGGAGTTTAATTTATACATCAAAAGTTTTCAAAACGGAAATACAACATTTGAGTCAAATTAAAACTATTCTTTTTCTCCATCTGCTCACTGAGGAGCTCTACTGCCTGCAACATCATCTGCTCCCGTGTAATTACACGATCATCACAGTTTTAAGAAAACAAAACACAGGGGTAAGCTAGATATTTTTTAAAACCTTAAAACATGAAACTTGATATTAACGTAAACCATCCAATATTCACACATTTCACAATTCCCTCAAGCGTCATTCATTTCACATAATCCATCAAGTGTCTATCAAATTTCAATATTTCTCTTTCTCACGTCATACTTCCACTGACTCATCACACATAGACACTTGACACTACTTCCGGAAGACTCGTGCGTTGAACTTAGCATCCAGAGACCTGCACCTGTCATACCACACCACTGTGAAATCCACACAGGGTCGCTGTGAAATCCACACAACCATGCGCATACATAATCTCAATATCATCACTCTCCCGGTATGACAGGGTTAATTCATATAACAGGTCAAGTTAGTTATCTTTCAAACAACTTACCCATACATATGAACCTCCTTCGACTCTCAACAACTGAATAACTTCATCTATGTGATTCCATTATATCAGCAGAGTCAGGATTGTCTCATTCACAGGATACTCACTGATCAATACACTCTAATACCAATCTCAACACGGTATTTCCTTTCCTTAAAATACTATGTCTTGATCACAATTTCACATTCATCCAGTACATCATACCACACGTAAAAGCACAATTCCATCATATAATATTTTGAATCTTTTCTTAAACAATCCCAATCACAGAAACAATCATACCAAAGTTCAGATTTTCGAATATCATATGCATTTCACCTTTCAATCTCAAACAATTTCAAAACGACACTAAAACAGGGGATTTTGAAATTTGCATTAAAACCGGCGATCACGTCGCCCCACACATAAAAACAGAGCATCGTGCAAGAAAGTTTGAAATTCGGCGACCACGTCGCCCCAACTTCAGAATCTTCTAGCCTACGGTTGTTATTGAAAATAAAGCTAGCTTCCTTTACCTGGACTTGCGTAAAATCTCACTACGAGCTCTAACCCACCGAACTTAAGGATACTCGAACTCTGTTTTAAAGCTTGATTGGAAACTTGCAGAGAACCTTCCCAGGTGCTCTATGGCAGTTGCCGGTAGCCAAGCTGGGACGTGAGAAGGCCTGAATCGCAGAGTGAAGGAGAGGAAGGAGAAAGGATGAAGACTAAACTCACTCTATCTCTCGCTACTCCAACAGTGTTCAAACTCCAACTAAGAGGAGGTGTGTTCTGAGACTAAGAAACGTAGACCCGCCATGCAGCTGCCGTTACCCACTCTGTGGGAAGCTTGCCTGCACGTTTCCTCTGACAGAATTGTCACGTGAAGTCTCTGCGCGTACCAACTTTGGGTTACCTGCCTTACCAACTCTCTGGCGTCAACTGTTCTGAAGCACTCCTAATGTCTACGTGTCGCGCATGCAGAACGTTCATGCTGGGAGCCTGGGTCCCACCTTATCTGTGTGAAACACTACCTCGCGCGATGACCATCCACCGATGACTAACCGCGCGATGATTATCCGCCGATGAACGATGTGTCTCTTACCCTGGCGATGACTAACGTGCCTTTCATCCCGGCGATGACTGATGTGCCTCTCATCCCGGCGATGACTGATGTCACATCGCCACACCTTGCTGAAGGTTCATTAACCCACTATGCTACGTCCAAGGACACCAAGGACTCCCACCTTCAATTCCTCAAAGAGACCTGAAAGAACAGCATGGTGCCTCAGCGGCCGGTGTAGCTCCTGCGACTAAGTTATCCACACAGGGAGTTGCTTAATGCACAGGCTACTCTGGGCATAACATTAACATGGTGTGCTGGTCAACTCTGGGTATCACGACTCACACTACTCATGGTGGCAGATATGCCACCTATCTTCTATATCACTCATCTTCTGTATTTAGACCACATACTAAGTGCTTACCAAGTCTTCTCGAATACTCGGCGATGTGCTCTTTTCGGCGATCATGTACACCATAGGCGATCGGCGATTATGTGAAATCTTCACACACGGCGATCATGCGCAAAATAGGCGATTACTGATTTCATACGGTGGAAGTCGGAGGCCGCTGCCTTCTTCAACAAACGGCGATCTCATCGACTTCTAAGCTACACCTTCCTTTCTCTTACCCTTCTTGATTCACGTGCCTACCTCACGATAAAGTCATCGCACCTGACTACTTGGTTAGAACAATGGTCAACCGACCGACCTCTACCAGCTGATCCCAGACCTTGGGCGACGTCCGAGGTCTGACCACTATGAGATTTTCTATTTTTATGTCCTTTTTACTTTAAATAATAACATACTCAGAAATCATTTAAAATATATCACTTTTATTCCAAATAAATTTATAGGTCCTTACAATGAGATAATGACATTCCTTAAACTTCATTCCAAAGTCACCAAACTCTCCAAATTTAAGCGTCAATTGGGGTTTTAGTCTCCTTTTCCACCCACAATTGAACTCAATATTCTCTTGTATCATAAGAAAGGGAATAGGGAACTTAGGATTTTAGCGTGCCAAATTGAGTCCCTTATCCCGAAAAGTATCTATATCCTGTCTTTCTGGCATGTCTCTCTTTGTGTACCTATACATCTGATAATGGATGCCCATTTTCTGGATTGCTACCATGATATGGAGTAGAATAATCGACTTTCCTTTATGTGGTCTATCTGAATAGATATAAGCAGAGTTGTGGGTTTCCAAGAACCAAAGATGGTTTTATCTGTATATGGAAAAACATGAACAATCTTTGACTTTTCGATTAAGGGTCTTAAGTGCTGGACTTTCCATAAGGTAAGGGGTTATTGAAAAAAGGCAAGCCAAAAAAAAAAAAGACTTTATTAGTTTTTTTATTAACAATATACGTGCCAGGTAATGGTTCAGTTAATACCATTAAAACTAGTTTAGAGACCAAATTAAATATTTTAAAAAGTTATGGGATCATTTTGATAGTTTTTAAAAATATGAAAATTAAATTCAATAAAGTCAAAAGAAGTTGAGACCAAAAGATTATTTATGCCAAGAACTAATTAGTGACTACAACTATAGTATATCCTTTATTTTTATATATAAAATGAGATAATTTTTTAAAAATAATTTAAATTTATAATAATTGTATAATGAAATCATATTTTTAAAAGTAACATGTATTAAAAAAGTATTTGGAATATAAAATTGTAATTTATATTTCTAAGAATAAATTAAATTACAATAAGAGATTATTTTAATCATTAATATTTAAAAAATACTGAAATTTAAATGTAGATGAAAGCTAGAGAGAATACTAATCTCATTATATATGAAATGACTTATGTTTATTCTTTAAAATGTACAATCTTGTTTTATCGATTAAAATAGATTTTAGAGTACTTAAAATTTTAACTTTTAAATAATTTTAAAGTACTTTAATTATTTAAAATTTAGAATAAATTAAAAAATAAAATTATTTGTAGTATATATCACACATTATATATTAATTAGTGCAATGGATAAAACAAATTATTTGATATGGTACCTATTCTTTTTCTATTTCTTTCTTTTAAAATGCTGGACTACCTTCCGCAAAATCTCATCGTGTAAAGAAAAAACACATGAATTTTGTTTATTCACAATATATCAACATTGAAAATTTATAATAAACGAACGGAAACTTAAAACTAAATAAGGTGAGATACTAAAATATGGGCTTTTGGTATCTAGTTTGGTCCTTGATCTTCTTGGTTGGTTGGCTAGATGAGGGGTTTTTGTCTATTGTTGAATTTGAATTGTTGATATCTTGGATTGATGAGGTTATTTTTGCTTGTGTATTGTGCTGGTTCTTGATGTTGAAATTTAGAAGATGTTGATATGGATTTTGGTTTTCTTGATGATTTTTTCTTAAAGTCGTTTTGTGGCCAAGGAAAATATTGACACAGTGGTTGAGGGTAAAAATTTGTTTGAGATGCATTTGGTCTATGACAACTTAAAGATAAGTAAACATTTTCACATGAACAAAGCAGCAAAACACATAACTTTCTACAACGTTTTTGGTAAAATTTTTTTTTTCAATTAAACAACACACAAATAGAAAAGAATAGAATGGATTTTTTTTTTATATTTACCACGTGCAAAATAAAATGTAAAAAAGGAAAGGAAATTCTTACCGATGGTATTTATTTCAGATTCTTAGGATTTCAATAAAAATAATTCCAATAATAATTATGTTTTCATTTTTCCTTATATCCAAAACATGTGTATTTCAAATTCAAATTTTAAATACCGATCAAATTTATCATATTTTAATACTATAAAATTAAAATTAAAAAAATAAATATGTAGGCAAAATAGAGAAATCATATAGATAATTTATATAACATTTTTATTATTTTAATATTGTTGGTAGATCTTTTGCTTAATTCTTATTGTTATTGAAATCATTTTCATTATTATTATCTATGCGCACTAAAAAAAATTTAAAACCAAACAATCTATTTCAAATTTTATAATCAGAAAACAATAAATGGAAAAACTAAAAAAAAAATATATATATATTACCAGAGGGTTTCTAAAAGAGGTTATGAGGACCTCCACTAATACACATACGTAATGGGGTTTTTTAAATCCCTAATAAGTCTCTACAGTTTTACCAAAGTCATAGTTTTCTTTCGTTCCTTATTTTTCACTTTCCCGTATTTTGTTCGTCTGAGAGACCCACTCCTTCTCATGTTTTTTCTTTTTACCAAATAAAACTTCCTCAGCTTTCTCACGTTTTTACACATTTCTTAGCCCTAGAAAATCATCTTCAACTTCTTCGTTCTTCCCTTTAAATTGAAGCTTCATTTCGTACTATATTTTTTCCTTAAAAAATTTGTCTTTAACTTCTTTGTTCTTCCCTCTGCATTGAAGCTTCATTTCTCACTCTGTTTTTGTTATATTTGGTATTCGTTTTTGTTTTGCCCTATTTGATTTTTCAAATTTGGTTTTCATTTTCTCCATTTCTAATTTCCAGAGCTGTGGGTTTCTACTCAAGGATTGAATATCTCTGATTAGTCTCAATTACATTCTTCTCTCATTATAATAATTTTTAATTTTTTGGTTTGATAACGTGTTCTTCATGTCTGTGCTTTTCTTTTCTTATATACTTGTTCTTCAGTGTATTTTATAATTGTTTGCGAAGGGTTTTGACTTTGGTAAGTTTTGTACTATCAATTTTTTGTAATCTTTTAGGTGTGTAAGTAACAAAGAGAGATTAAAAATTTATGATGGCTTCTGCTACCATCATTTGTGATGGCCTTCATTTAAATGAAGTATGTGGTTGCTTCATCAATCATCTTCGAACGATGTGGTGCAGTTGTTGTCACTTTTCCCTGTGCTCTTTCCCATGTTAGAATCATCTAAAAATGACATAATAATGGCGTATTATGCAATTGTCTTTTCCAAAAAAATTCATCCAAGAATTTCGTAGTAAATGATTAACTCTGATTTCTGAAACCTAAGACAGAAGGTGTCAAAAACCATCTTAACTTTCTATTGTTCATTTCTAATAACAAAACCTTAAATTCCAGCATTCCCTATCTTTGAAAGGGCATGGATTTACTTGAGGAAGGGAATTTGTTAGCATATTTTAATGAACTAGAAGAACTCTTACAATGGTTATGGTCTTTTGTTTCACATGAGGTATGAAGCAGACACCATATTACCCTTGTAGTCAAAATATGCGCTTATAGCATTATAGTTCTTGACACTTTGTTTCGTGGAAAAGTTTGGAAACCAGCGTGATCCATGGTTCAAATAGTTCATGACACCAAATTAGTCATTTTTCATAAATTTATAAGACCTGTGTGGTGTTTATATACATAATAGAGATTATAAGAGAACAAAGAATGTGAGATAAGATGATAAGTGTGATAGGATAAAGTAGTGTTACTAAAACAATATATATTTACTTTTTAATGGTGAAGCAATTGAAGTTTTGTGTTGAATGAAATTGTTTATATATGTGATGAAAGAAGGAGCACTTGTATCCTTCACCTATTATCGTGGATTATGAAAAATTAGACATGGTGAAAATGATTATCTGGCCGAATCATAAAATGAACTTCCAAGATTAGGGAGAAAGATATATTAGGAGATCCCTTTTGCTTGAACAATTACTTAAGATTTTCATGTAATTCATAGCTCCATTTTGTATGGAATACCCGTGGAATTAACTGCTAGGATGTACTATATTTTAGCAAGATAGTATGTGTAAAGAGAATGTCTTTAGTCTCACTAGTACAAAAAATCTAAACAACAACTAAGAATAACAATAGTTAACAAAAACCTCATCGTAGCAAAAAGCACGACACTTCTATAATTTTTCTGAATTTTTGGTGAGAAATAACGATGGTTATAGTTATAACTGTCATTATAAATGAATCGAGGGCATAATAATGACGGTTGTATCATTGAACTGTCATTACAAATGAAATGAGGGCAAAAATAAAGACAGTTACCCTATTGCACCGTCGTTAAAAAAATGAATATAAAAGCAAAATGCCCCTCGTGCTCGCACTCAGTCTTTTTCTCCCTCGCACTAACTTCTGCATCGCTACACTCTTATTCCCCATTATTAAGTGCCCCTTGCGACCCCATTGTCGCCGCCACCGTGCCTCGAACTCTTCCCCCCCTCCCTGCAAACCCTTCGAGCTTCCACCCCACACCCCCACGTCACCCCCGCGCCACCAACCATCCAAGCTCTCCTACCCCCGCACGCCCTCCTCTCACCTCCGCATACCCTCTTCTCACCTCCGCCTACCAACCCTTCACCTCCGCACACCGGCAACACCTTCCGCGCACATTGCCAGACCTCCACTACACGCTGCCAGGACTAGTGCACGGTGCCACAGCGGACTTGGCTCCACCCTAAACTATAAAAGGTTACTATTTTTAGGGTTTTAAATTCTTGAATTAATTTAATAATATATATTAATATTTGCATGTATGTGTTGATTAGTTCATAGTTTAGGGTTTGTGGGAGCTTCATTTAGTGGATATTGATGGAGGAGTCCTGAAGAGAATAATGATAGATTTGGAATTGACAAAAATTAGCATGAAAAAGTTTCAAACAGTCATAAATTTAATAGAGAAGTCGGATGGAGACGCGTAAAAAATGAAAGTTGCTCGAAACGAGGTAACGAATTCCGTGGCCAGTACCCAAAGGGGATTGGGGTGGACCAAAATTCCAAAAATCCACCATTTACTATTATTTTTTTATTTCTAAGTATTATTTAGGTATATTTCAGGAGTTTCCAGGTTTTAGTTCCCACACTTTCACTTGTCAAAAAATTCTGAAATTTTGCATGATGTTTCCTAGTATAAATTAGAGATTTATCAAACCATTACTCATACATTACATAATGTTATGTGTTCTAATAGGAAATCTTATTATTCTGGATATAAAATGTTCAGTAGGAGGAAGTACAACTACAAAGAAACTCACTTGGATGCACCTTAAGGTAACAATGTATAACACTTTAGGATAGAGAATTATTAGAATGACATAAATTTTTTCATATATTTATAGAATGTTATATGAGCTAATTTATTGTATGTATGTAGATTTTCATATTTAAATTATGATATTATATGCATTATTTTGAAAATTTGATATTTTATGTAGATTAGAGTATATATATATAATAAAACATTATTTTTAAAAAATTAATTTATAACAACAGTTCCATCTGGTGGAACCGTCTTTAAAAACACATTTTTTTTTTATATTTTTCGTTGTTTGTTTGGCAGAATAACGACAATTTTTTACAGGTGTCGTTATTATTCTTTATAACAACGGTATAGGAACTGTTGTTATAAATAGCTTATTTATAACGACACTCATAATAATGACAGTTCGAGAGCTGTCTTTATATGACCTTTTTAACCGTCATTAATGTGTTTTTCTGTAGTACTGTCTTTTTTTAGTTAGATTAGTTTCATATGTACCAAGGTTAGTCTGTAGCTTTCCATGTATACCTTTCCCATGCATTACTTGTGTTGAAATCAGTAATATTAATCGCTACATTGTTTATACTTTCATCATCACATTCAGTCTAAGTTCTCTATTTCTATCTTGCCCCGAACATAAAAGACCTATCTTATAAATTCACGAGTTTCAAAATTCTAGAAGTCAACCAAATGAAAGTTTGCAATGCATATTTTCCTCTTATATCTTTTAATTTATCCTTTCATATTAATGCACTTTATTTTGAATATATTGAATAATTTTACAGCCCAAAGATATGAGATTACAAAAAATTTGTAGGAAACAAGTAAAGGAAACGAAAGGAGAAAAAATAACAAGAAAAAAGAGGAAACATTAGCTTATGTTCTGACTGGCAAAAGATGCCCCTTCATTTTTTCCTTCATTAGTTAATCTTTTCTTCTTTTCTCTCTTAATAATTTCATTCAATGAATATTTGAAAACTCAAATTAAGTATACCATAAAATAGGATAAAGCGATATGGTTTAGTGAATTGTAGTAATGATGGTTCTGAAATACATTAGAATTTTATTTCCTAAAAGATATTTCTATTGACTAAGTCATGAAACAAGAATTGTGAATTTGAAATTTGATTTGAATGATTCCGAAAAAAAAGGCTTATCATGAGTTTCACATATGAACTTCCAGAAAAAAATAACATATGAACTATATGGTAATGACTTACTTTTGTAGATATACAATACATCATATTCTCTTCCCTCTTCTTCTTTATACATTTATACTATGTTTATTTTACATCATTTTCTTATTGGGTCCAAGACCTTATTTATACCCTTTTTTTTTTTCTATCCATAATAGTTCTTTCAAAGATTTGTAAATTATTGACTTTCTGTGTCTACATTTCTAAAACAACAACAATATAAGGTGTAGTATCTCACATGTAATATTTGAGTCATGCGTGTGATATGGTTGAACATTTCAGATTTTGTCAAGCTAGAAAGAGAATGTTTGTTCCATAACTGGGGACCTTTATGCAGTGAATTCTCAATGAAATAGGATTTCTCATGAATAACTTGTTATACCATATCATATTTTACTATGTATGTGGCAAAGCACCATTTTCAAAATTGATTTCAGGGGTGTAGAAAGTTGGCCAATTAGGATTCCATTAAAGTAGAATGCATGTTTTTGATGTAGATAGGAACCATTGTCCAATATGCTTATAAATTTTTCTTATTCTATATTGCAAAGACTAAGTGCAACAAGAACCTTCAAAGAAAAGTGAGTTCAAAGCATTCAAATGGTTAACACTGTACATTGTTAACTCAATAAAAACACAACTAGATGTACCCAATAATTCTACATTGTGGATTAAGTGATTGTTGCAATATGGCTCAAACTTCACCCAAATTGATACAAACCACATCAACCAGTAGATGACTAAGGACACAACAAGCACTTCACAAATAGGTCAGTCATCTTAGGATACAAAGCCAAGCCCTACCAAACCTCGAGAGAAAATCAGCAGAAGAAGAACCAAATATAAACCAGAATATCATATGTTCTTCCTTCTGGTCTTTCCACAAGAGAAATTATGTAAATAAATTGGGCTCACTCTGGGATCCAAATAGAAGAATAAACAAGAGTAATTTGAGTAGGGTGTGCTTAGCAATTTGAGTAGGATGTGCTTAGTAATAAGAATATGGTGTGCTTAGTAATTTGAGTATAGTGTGCTTAGTAATTTGGGCTTGTGCCAAACCCACCTTTTATGACAAGTGCTTATAGGTTTAGGGTTTCTTTTACCTATCTTCTAGAAGGCTTTTCACAAATGACACCCCTACCCTCCTATCTTGTTCTCCAAGATACTCTCTCCTATAAATATAGTGCCTTGCCTCATATGTTGGACACATTGAACTTTGAAAGAAAAGAAACTTTGCAGGAGTGTTTAGTGAGTTTTGTCTCCTAGAAATTGGGTCTTATCTTGGGTGTTTGTGCATTTCAAGTGGCGGCTCTTCACTACTCATCTTGGAGTCTCCTCCCCCTCCAAGTGGTGTGATTCCTAGTTCCATAAACAACTCTTAATCTCTTCACCCATTTGTTTTTCTTTCCTTTTTCCTTACGCCATTCTTCCATACTTTTGTTCATTTATGTTTGGTTTTCTTCATCATCTTATGCTTCTTTTCATGTCCTTTATTTCTGAACCTTCATCATCATAATCACCATGTTTTTTTTTTCTCTTTACCCTCTAGAAGTAAACCTTCACACTTACTTAACCAATTGGTTAAGTTTGTGTCCAGTGGTAATCTTTTTTGGGTTTCTCACCATAATTGTTAATCTCAAAACTCATAAACAAAAGAGTAACCCATAAAATGTGCAATCCTAAAATCAACTCACATCATGTGGTATTCAGAGCATGGTTATCTTGTCCTTAATTGCTTTTGAGTTGATTTCAGCTTTTAAAATTCCAGCACATTTTAATTTTGCTTTTATCTTTAAGCAATTTAAATTCCACTTTACAATTCAGCACATTTCAATTCCGCCTTTAAATTCTTGTCATTTAAAATTTTGTCTTTTTATTCATTAAGCAATTTAAATTCTCTTTTGAATTATTTTGTGTTAAATGTTTTTTCCTTACCTCTTTTTATTGAGTCTTATGTTCTTAGTATTTTAGGAGTCTTAATCCATTCTTCTTATTTTGATTTTAATTATGAAGAACTAAAAATCAATTAGAATTTGTTTGAGTAGAAGTTGATTTAGTTCCAAACAAAGAATTCAAGTCATCATATGAATTGAATCCCAAGCTATTTGTGAAAACTGAAAAGTGAAGTTAAAGTATGCATGACAAAAAAAATGTGGAAGTATTGAATCCATAGAACAAAAGACAAAAGAAATAATTTGAGTGCATTCACATTTTAAAGTTCAATTACCAAAGAAGATTCTTTTTATGTGGCAAATTGTTTTCATATTTGTAGAATTTTATCCTTCTTGATTTTACAATTTCTAAGAAAATCAAAACTTCATAGTTAAAAGTTTAAGTAAGTTTCTTTGAGTCTTCATTCGTGTTTTTCTTGTTTGTCTTGTTTAAAGTTTTGTCATTATCTTAATTCCAATTTGGTTTAGCTTTCTTTGTTTTATCTTTTCTTACTTGTCTTCAAATATTTCTTAATTTTTTTGGGGGGTTCTTTGTTGAGCGAGTGATAAGAGCTTTGACCTCTTTCACATGAACTGTTGCTACCAAGTGTAGACCCTTTGGAGTGTTCATAAAATCTTTCTTGAGTGAATTTAATCTTTTGCCATCCTTTACTTAATAGCCGAGTGATACACGTGAGTGAGTGCATTATTTGTTGTTTAAACTAATTGTTTGTTTTCTTATGCACAACTATGCATCACTTATCTTCAGGGGAATCTTCCAAATCACCCTCTCCTCAAAAGGAAAACCTTTTGGTGGAAGTTGAGGAGATCAAAAGGATCTTGATGCAAAAGGAAGAAAACATGAGGCAACTCATCGCAAGGATGCAAAGGCTAGATGATGTGAGTTGATTTTAGATTTATCCATTTTAGAGGTGACACTTTGTTTATGAATTGGATTTTAACAAATATAAGGTGAGATCTAGGGAAGATCCCCACTGGACACGAACTTAACCAAGTGGTTAAGTAAGTGTGAAGAATCATTTCTACAGGCAAAAGGAAAAACACATTATATGGTGAAGATGATGTTTGGTGCGAAATTGAAAGAACATGAAAGGAAACAACTTAAATGGAGGAAACCGAAATGGAAATGGAAATGGAAGCAAAAATTGAAACACAAAGATAAATGGCGTATGGAAAATGGAAGAAAAGATGAAGGAAAGAAAGCTTATGGTGATGGATGAGAGTGAACACACCAATTGGAGTATGGATTCTCCAAGATAATTGTGGATGGCCGCCACTTGCAGAGCTCTCCAACTCTCACAAGATAAGACCTAAGCTAAGAGAACACAAGTCTCACACAATTTGTGTAGAGTCCTCCTTCTATTTCAAATTTCAATATGAAAATACATGGAGTAAGGCACCCTATTTATAGGAATGGGTGCCTTGGAAAATAAGAAAAGTAAGGGCATGAAAGTAAATGAGGGAGGGGCGGCTTTTAGGTCTTGACTAAGTCAAAACCGCAGCCTAGGCTTATTCTTCTAGAAGCTAGGTCAACTTTCCTTCCTAAAGGGCTAGTCACAAGCTAAAATGATAACTACACCCCTTTTATTATGCCAAAGGCACCTATTCTAGCCTATTTTGCTATTTGGACCCTTCAAGTGAGCCCATATTATTTACAACATGTTTTATTTTTAAGAAGACCAGAAGAAAGAACATTTGGTGTTCTGGTCTATGCCCACTTCTTCTTCTGGTGAGGTCCGCTAGATCTTTGGTGGGGCCTTGAATTGATTGTTGAGATGAATGCTCATTGCGTGAATGGTCTCTTGAGGCCTTGGTCATCTCCTTGTTTACTTGGATTGTATCATGCCCCCCATTCGACCTCGAATTTAGTACTCCTGCAGATAACATAGTTAGTTTGTTCACATATAAGATATTGCAAGGAGTGGTATGTGAAGTAAACTTATGTTCCTTAAGCTTGGGGTGTTCAAAAGGAGAAGCTTTACATACAAGCCATGTTGGGAAAGAATATTTGGGGATGAAAGGACTTTTTGATGAAAATCCTCTTAGAAGGTGAGAAACTTTAGGAGGTGTTTGAATTTCATCCCAAAAATTCTTTGTCCAAGATTTCAAGTATTTAAATTTATTAGGTAATGAAAATGACAAGGAAGAAGAACACTTTGGAAGTATAGTTTGTAGTCTGGCACGGGCCAACATGATTGGTTTTGTAGTGTAAGGTGATATTTTGTGACCCGGTTTATCTTTTATTTCTTTATCTTTTTCATTTTCTCTTTTTTTTTTTTCATTTTTATTTCGTCCTCATGAACTTCTTTAGGAGAAAAGGGTTTTAAGATAACTTTGTGCCCTTGGAATTTAGAAGACATTTTGTTTGTTAGGCCATCATGTAGAACTTGTCTATCATATTGCCAAGGTCTTCCCAAAAGAATATGTGTTGCTTCCATTAGCATAACATCACATAAAACCTCATCTTGATACTTTCCTATAGAAAACGTTATGAGGACTTGTTAATTAACCATGATTTTACCCTCTTTACTAAGCCATTGGAGCTTGTAGAGCTTTGTATGAGAGATGGTGGGTAATCCAAGCTTTTCCACCACTCTTGTACTTGCCACATTAGCACAACTACCCCCATCTATGATCATGGAACATAACTTGTTGCTAATAAGTGATGTGAGTTGATTTTAGATTGATTCATTTAGGTGGCAGTTTAGAAGTTAGATTGAGATTATTAAGCAATTAAGAGTGACAAGTCTAAGGAAAATTCCCACTGGACATTAACTTAACAAGTGTTAAGTAGATGTGAAGGTTCATTTTCATAAAAACAAAAGGAAAACACAAATATGGGTGAAGATGATGCCAAAATAAGTTGCGACAATTAAAGAGAGGAAACTAAACACAATGAAGGAAACCGATTAGGAAACAAAACATTAAAACAAGAACAAGACATAGATTTTGGAATTGAAAATGGAATGGAAAAGGATGAGTGAAAGGAAACTTAGGAGAATGAAGCTAGAGAAGTGATCATGCCACTTGGATGGTGGTTTGGTCCAAGATGAGTGACGACTGCCGCCACTTGAGAGCTTTCTAAATCTCACAAGATAAGACAATGGTGTAAGGAGCAATGCTCACACACTCTAACACAATTTGTATATAGTAACTTTACTCTTCATTCAACATATCGAAATACATGAGGTAGGCCTCCTTATTTATAGGTTTAGGAGCCTTGGTGAGCAAGCTTAAAGAGTAGGGAGGGAATTACATAATGTGGGGCGGCTAGGATATTGACCAAGGTCAATGCCGCACCCATCACCCTAATATTCTAGAAGATAGGTCAAAATGCCACTTTTGATAGCACACCCCCCCTTCTAATGCTAAAGGCACCTATTTGCTAGTACACCCCCAAAGCCTGTGCTTTGCTTCTTGTAATCCTTTGAGGTAAGGTGGGACTGAGGCAATGCTTGGAGCATCTTGACTTGGCCCTTGGTCTTGGGTCATGTTCCTAGTCTGCCTCCTTGAGGTTGGGCCTAGTCAGTAGGCGTATTCCCTTCTAGGTCCTCATCAATAAGGTTGCGGGTGTGGAAAATATTTTCTCTTTGGGTGTGATCCCAAGGTTTTGGAGTTGTTCGCAACATTCGCCTTACCACCAATAAGTCACCTTCACAAGGTATTTCACATTCATTTTCACTAGGTTTTTGAAGGGGAAGGGGAGTTAGACCTAGAAGATTGATCATTGTGGTCACTTACTACTATCCCCCCCCCCCCCCCTAACCATGATGGTTCTTTTGGTTGGACAATTGGTAGCTATGTGCCCAAAACCTAAACATTTAAAACATTTGGTTTTAGAGGTATGGGTTGGTGATTTAGTCTAAGAAGGAGAAGGATTTTTAGAAGTTTATGGGGTATATTCTTTGGAAGGATTATCTTGTTTTGAAAATTGATTTTTACCCTTCCAAGATGAGTTATAGAAGCCATCATTATGAATATGTTTGAAAGATGTTTTCTTTAAAAGTAGTGATTTAACCTTGATGGCTAGGTGAACTAATTTTTCTAAAGATGTATACTCATAAAGTTCTACAACATTTTGAATTTCTCTTCTTTATCTACTCACAAATCTAGCAATCTTTGACTCTTAATTTTCATGCATATTAATTTTTGTCAAAGTTACTTCTAAATGTTTAAAGTATTCATCTACACTCCTAGGTCCTTGATGAAGTCATTGGAGCTTCAATAAGAGTTCCTTCCTATAATGAGGAGCAACAAACCGCGCGCGCATACATTCTTTTAATCCTACCAAGAGACAATGACTAACCTCTTGTTCAAACCAATGTCCATTACAATTTGGTGCCACCATTGCATGGCATAGTCTAAGATTTCTAGGGAGACTAGTTTTACCTTTTGGTCCTCTTCGACATCATATACATTGAATATTTGCTCTACCTTAGCCTCCCATCCTAGATAAATATTGGGTTCACTTTCTGTAACATCCCGCCAAAATACTATTCATATTTATATAATGAAAATAAAAATAACAAATAGATTGAAGTGAATGAAATTGTATATAAGTAAATAAAGTTTCTCCTCTCAGGGAGTTTAATACAAAAACGATCACTTTTCCATTAAAACATAAACAAATTACAATACAATAGAAAGATAGGCGATCTCCTGACAGAAGGGCGATCTCCTATTAGAAAGGCGATCTCCTATTACAAGGGCGATCTCCTATCATATAGGCGATCTCCTATCAGAAAGCAGCAAAAGGGGTGATCGCCCAACGGAAATTGAAAACAGGCGATCTCCTTCCAGCGACAATTCACTAAGGAGCTCTACTTCCTGCAACATCATCTGCTCCCGTGTAAATTATACACGATCATTACAGGTTTAAGAAAAGGCCGAACACAACACCAAGAAAACACAGGGTAAGCTAGACATTTAAAAAGAGTTAGATATGAACTTTAAAATCAAGGTAAAACAAATTCAAGATATCTACGTAAACCATCAACTAAACACATATTTCACGATTCCTCGAAGGTCATTAAAATCACAACATATATCAAGTGTCTATCAATTCAAAGTTTCTCATTTCTCACGTCAGACTTCACTGACTCATCACACAAGACACTTGACTCCACTTCCGGAAGACTCGTGCGTTGAACCTAGCATCCAGAGACATGCACCTGTCATACTTCATTGGCTATAATGATTCCACAGTCATGCGCATCAACACAATCTCGGTCTCAATTCATCACTCTCACAGTATGACAGGGTAAATCCATAAGACAGGCCGAGCTCGTTCTGTTTCACACGACTCACCCATTCATATGAACCTCCTTCGACTCTCACCAACTGAGTAACTTCCTCTATGTGATTCCATTATCTCAGCAGAGTCAGGATCGCCCCATTCACAGGATACTTACAGATCAATACACTTCACAACCAAATCTCAACACGGTATTTCCTTTCCTGAAAATACTATGTCTTGACCCACATTCACGACATTCCACACACCATACCACTCAAAGAATGATTTCAATCATAGCAACAGTCATTTCAAAGGTTCATATTTTCGAATATCACATGTATATCACATTTAAATCCAAAGCAGCTTCAAACAACATCAAAAACAGGGAGTTCGCAAACAACGCCAAAACCGGCGATCTGGTTCAAAAACAGGGTATTTCGAAGTCTGCATTTAAAACCGGCGACCACGTCGCCCAAACACATGGCACAGAGCATTTTGCAAAGATGAAAACGAAAACCGGCGACCACGTCGCCCTCACTTCAGAAATAGCTAAACTATGGCTTGTATTGAAAATGAAGTCTAGCTTCCCTTACCTGGACTTGCGCAAAACACCGAGAGCTCAAACCCACCGAGCTTGAAGGATGCCTTAGCTCTGTTTTCAGTGCCTGGTTGGTAGAACTTGCAGAGAAACTCCCAGGTGCTCCAAGGGCTGTCGTCGCTCGTCGCACAGGTGCTGGAGGTTGCCTGAGTTGCAGCGCAAAGGAGAGAAGAAGGGAGGGAGGAAGTTTGCACTCACTCTAACACTCTTGCGTCTGTAATGCTCTTTGCCTTCCCGCAGTGGCTTTTGAATCCCAGCTTACCTGTCCACGTATGCTGCTGCTGCCACCCCTTCTGCAGGAAAGCCTGAGAACCACTGCCCTGAACAGTACGACCACTGTTGTCGCTTGTGCATGCCAACCACTGCTCTGAACAGTACGACCACTGTTGTCGCTTGTGCATGCCAACCACTGCTCTGAACAGTACGACCGCGAGTGTCTCTTGCGCATGCCAACTTTCTGATGTCACTATTCTGAACCACCCTTTTTGTCTACGTGGCGCGCGTGCAGGACGTTTCATGCTGGGAGTCTGGGTCCCACTTTACTCTGTGTGAAACTCGACGTCGCGCAATAACTTTCCACCACTGACTCATCCTGGCGAACGACCGATGTCTCCCTCGCCCTGGAAGACGACCGATGTATCCCTCGCCCTGGAAGACGACCGATGACTCTCTTGGGAGACGACCGATGTCTATCCCTGGCGACGCCCTCATGCCTCGTGCCCTGGCGATGCCCGCACGCCTCTCGCGCCCTGGCGCTCATGTGTAGCAGGCGACCGGCGATCATGTACTACTAAACTACACTTTTCTTCCTTTACTCTTCTTGATCCACACGTCATCCGACCGACCTCTACCAGCTGACCCCAGATCTTGGGCGACGTCCGAGGTCCGACTACTACGAAACTTCATTTACCAGCTCTTTGTATTTTAAATAATAACATCTTCTGGAATTATTTAAATATACCACTTTCGTTCCAATTCAATTTTACAGGTCCTTACACTTTCCCCACTAAAGCTAGGAAATTTTACATATGGAAAAGAAGATTTAGAAGGATGGTGTTGGTGGCGCCTTTCTTCAAATTGGTGCACCTTCCAATATTGCTCTTCCTCTTGGCTCCTATAGCGTGTATAAATCCTAAAGGTCCTCCTTTGGTCCCATCTTCTTCCACTAGATTGCCTCTCTTGAGCCTCTTCAAGTCTTTGTAATCTTTCCACCAAATGTCACATTTCTTCATCCTTTTGGGCCAATGACCTCGTAGCTTCCGCAATCTATCCCAAAAGAAAAGCCTTTTGGGAAGATTGTGGCTTGGAGGATTCCCCTGAAGACAACTGAGCCATAAAAATTGCACAAAGAAAAAAACAATTAGTGAAAAAGATTAAGAATCCTCTCCTCACGTGTATCACTCGGTTGTGTAGAAAAGAGGACGATAAGTAAAGCACTCAATAAAGAAATTTTCTCTCAATCAAAGGTCTATCTTGGGTTGCAAGCTCTTCAAATGAAAAAGGACAAAGCCCTTACACTCGATCCCGAAAGAACCTCCAACAAAAATTTTGAATGACAAACAAGAAAAACTCAAAATCAAGAAAGCTAAACCAAGTTGGAAATGAGATAAAGACGAAACTTTTAAAGAGACAAGCAAGAAAAAACACACAAGAAGACTAAAAAAAAAAAACTTAATTTTTAACTTATGAAGTTTTACTCTTCCTAGAACTTGTAAAAGCAAAAAGATAAAATTCCACAATGATCAAATCAATTTGCCAAATAACATGAATCCTCTTTTTAGAATATTGAAACTTGACAAAAAAGATAGTGATGTTTGCGTCAAACTCTTTTTTTTTATATATATATCCTTGTTTTTGGCTTATGGAGTTAAGATATCCATAATTCTTGTCATCCATATTTTCACTCACTTCCAATTGTCACAACAAATTTTGGGATTCAAATTAAATGAACACTTGAAATCTATGTTTGGAACTCAATCAACTTCTACTCAAACAAATTTCTAGTTACTTTTATACCTTCACAATTAAAAGCAAAGTAAGTAGAAGGAAAAAAGACTCCTAGAAACACTACGAACATATGACTCAAGCAAAAAGAGGTAAGAACAAAAATTGACACAAAATAAAAAAATTCAAGAGCGGAATTAAAGTGCTAATGAAATAAAGATTGTCAAAAGGTAAATGATAAGAAAGTAAAGGCTGAATTGAAATTGCTTGAATGTAAAAGCAAGAAGTTAATACCTTCACAATTAAAAGCAGAGTAGAAGGAAAAAAGACTCCTAGAAACACTAAGAACATATGACTCAAGCAAAAAGAGGTAAGAACAAAAATTGACACAATATAACAAAATTCAAAACCGGAATTAAAGTGCTAATGAAATAAAGATTGCCGAAATGTAAATGACAAGAAAGTAAAGGCTGGATTGAAATTGCTTGAACGTAAAAGCAAGAATTTAAAGGTGCAAGAAAGTAAAGTGCTAAAATCAACTCAAAGCAAATAAGCTCAAAAAAGCTATGCTCTGAATACCACATGATGTGAGTTGATTTTAGATTTATCCATTTTAGAGGTGACACTTTGTTTATGAATTGGATTTTAACAAATATAAGGTGAGACCTAGGGAAGATCCCCACTGGACACGAACTTAACCAAGTGTTTAAGAAAGTGTGAAGGTTCACTTCCAAAGCCAAAAGGAAAAACACATTATATGGTGAAGATGACGTTTAGTGCGAAATTGAAAGAACATGAAAGGAAACAATTTAAATGGAGGAAACCAAAATGGCAGCCTTTAGGTCTTGACTAAGTCAAAATCGCACCCTAAGCTTGTTCTTCTAGAAGCTAGGTCAACTTTCCTTCCTAAAGGACTAGACACGAGCTAAAATGATATTTACACCCCCTATTATGCTAAAAGCACCTATTCTAGCCTATCTTGCTATTTGGACCCCTCAAGTGAGTCCATATTATTTACAACATGTTTTCTTTTTAGGAAGACCAGAAGAAAGAACATTTGGTGTTGTGGTCTATGCCCACTACTTCTTTTGGTGAGGTCCACTAGATCTTTGGTGGGGCCTTAACTTGATTGTTGAGATGACTGCTCATAGTATGAATGGTCTATTGAGGCCTTGCTCATCTCCTTGTTTACTTGGATTGTATCACTAGAAGATACACAAGAAAGACAAAACTGAGAGCGGAGATGGGAGTCTAGAAGAGCTGCTAGACATTACATGCACTACAAAAGCCAAGAAGAAGAAGAAGAATGGAGAGTGCAGAATTATGAAGCTAGGCGCCATCATCAACACCAACCAAAGAAGACCATTCCTTTCATAAAATTACCTAGTTTTAATGGGGATAGTGACCCAAAAGTATATCTAGGATAGGAAGCTAAAGTAAGTACAACAAGGTTCTTTGATGTCTCCAAATCCAAGAGGAAAGCTTGAAGACCTTGTTGTTGGTTGTGTGTGTGTTGTAAAGTAGTCTTTGAAATGTTAATTCACTCTTTAAGATGATCCAAGGTTAATTGAATCTTAATCTTCTTGAAAAGATGAGTTTCCTAAAAGGGTGTGAAATTTCAACTTGTTGAAATGTCGATTCAACCTGTTGTTTGAAACTTAGTGAATTTTAAAATGGCTTGGTAAAGCTTAGCTTTGTTTTGACTTTGCTGTCAAATAGATTCAACCGGTTGTTTCAAGAAATCAACTGGTTATTTTTTTTGAAAACCTTAATAGAATTGTGTTTAGTGGTTCCAATCTGTTTTAAATGATTCCAACAGCTTTTGGTTTTTAATTTAACTACTTTGACTACTTGATTGGAGTATAAAAAGGTTGTTTTATGCTCCTAAGCATTAACTAAGAAAGAGAGATCAATCAAAAACAATTTTCAAGATTTCAAAAAGCTTTTTGATCATCTCAAGTATGGAATAGGATTGGCTTTTGTACTTCTGAACATGATGTGAGTTGATTTTAGATTCATTATATTTGTGATACTTTTAAGAATTAGGATCAAGATTCTTAGCAATTTAAGGTGAGTCACCTAAGGAAAATTCCCATTGGACATTAACTTAACAAGTGTTAAGTAGATGTGAAGGTTTATTTCCAAAGGTCCAAGGTTAAAACACAATTAGAGATATGAATGGATGACAAATAAGGTGCAGAATCCATATTTGAAGGGTGCAAAACAAAGCTGGAAACAGAATTGAATCCGTGTAAGGACCTAGAAACTTTAATTGGAATGAAAGTGTTATATTTAAATAATTTCAGAAGATGTTATTATTTAAAATACAAAGAGCTGGTAAATGAAGTTTCGTAGTAGTCGGACCTCGGACGTCGCCCAAGGTATGGGGTCAGCTGGTAGAGGTCGGTCGGCTGACCATTGTATTAACCAAGTAGTCAGGTGCGATGACTTTATCGTGAGGTAATCACGTGGGTGTGCTCGAGGAAGACATGTGGATCAAGAAGAGTAAAGGAAGAAAAGTGTAGCTAAGAAGTCTTCTACGAGATCGCCGTTATTGAAGACGGAGGCGATCTCCGACTTCTCTGGCACATAATCACCTGTCGCCTAGAGGAGACATGACCGCCAATCGCCTATGGTGTACGTGATCGACGGGAGTGCACGTAGTATGTTGTCAAGATGCTGGATTAACCATAGTGGGTTCCAAAAAACCGCGCGTATCAAGGTGTGGGTTAAGCCTTAGATACGCTGGGCATGCAAAGCTCTATGCTTGAGCATAAGAAATCGTCCCTAGTGTTGCATGCATGGGCGCACGAGGAGTAGTGCTGATCTATTCTTGGAAATGTGAAGCTACCGACGTCACCAAGCCATGTGGAGGTGATACCTTGGACGTAACATAGTGGTATGAAGAACCTTCAGCAAGGTCTGACGATGTGACATCGGTGAGCAGAGTAAGGCGATGTGTTCTCGTCACACACAAGGGCGATAAGAGATCGCCAACAGGATGAGAGGAACATAGGTCATCAACCAGGATGGGAGACACATCGGTGGTCTGCCAGGGTGAGACATCGGTGGTCCTCCAGGGTGAGACATTGGTTGTCTGCCAGGAAGAGGAATCAGTCATCACCGGGATGAGGCACATCAGTCATCGCCGGTATGAGAGACAGAGGTCATCGCCAGGATGAGGGACACATCGGTCGTTTTCCAGGGAGAGACATCGGTCGTCCGCCAGGATGAGACATCGGTGGATAGTCATCGCGCGAGCGGTCATCGGTGGAAGGTTATCGCGCGGTGTCGAGTTTCACACAGATAAGGTGGGACCCAGGCTCCCAGCATGAGACGTCCTGCACGCGCGACACGTAGACAAAAAGGGTGGTTCAGAATAGTGACATCAGAGTGTTGGCCTGCGCAGAGGCACGCGTAGTCGTACTGTTCAGGGAAGCGTACACGCAAACTTCCCTGCAGAGTGGGTGGTGGCAGCGGCTTTTGTGGACAAGTTGGTTTAAGATTCAAAAACCCACTTCTGAGAGGCAAAGGACGTTGCAGTGGTTCAAGAGTGAAAGAGTGAGCTCACCTTCATCCTTCTCTTTTCTCTCCTTCGCGCTGTGATTCAGGCATCCTCAAGCACCAGTACGACGAGCGACGACTGCCCTTAGAGCACCTGGGAGGTTCTCTGCAAGTTCTATAAACCAGACGCTAAAACAGAGCTAAGGCACCTTTAAGCTTCGGTGGGTTTTGGAGTTCTTGGTGTTTTGCGCAAGTCCAGGTAAGGGAAGCTAGCCTTATTTCCAACGAAAACCTTATATTAGATGATTGAGATGATGGGGCGACGTGGTCGCCGGTTTTCAACTGTTATTGTATAATCCCCTGTTTTTGAACGAGATCGCCGGTTTTGGCGTTGTTTTTCGAACTCCCCTGTTTTTGTGTTGTTTGAAACTGTTTGAGATTTAAATGTGATATTTGAAAATCTGAACCCGGGGAATGATTGTTGTTGTGATTGGAATCATTCATTTAAGTGTTATATGATGTGTTGAATGTTGTGAATGTGGGATCAAGGCATAGTATTTTCAGGAAAGAAAATACCGTGTAAGATCGTGTAGGATGTGCATTGATCTGTGATTTCTATAATGAGATATCCTGACTCTCCTGAGATAATGAAATCATATAGATGAAGTTATTCAGGCGTTGAGAGTCGATGGAGGTTCATATGTATGGGTAAGTGTTTGAAAGATAAATACTTGACCTGTTGTGTGGATTCACCCTGTCATACTGTGAGAGTGATGAAATTGAGATCGAGATTGTGTTGATGCGCATAGCTGTGGAAACATTACAGCAGTGTAGTATGACAGGTGCAGATCTCTGAGTCTAGTCAATGCACGAGTCTTCCGGAAGTAGTGTCAAGTGTCTTGTGTGATGAGTTAGTGGAAGTCTGACGTGAGAAATGAGAAACATTGAAATTGATAGACACTTGATGCATTATGTGAATAGAACGACTCTTGAGGAAATTGTGAAATGTGTGATTTCTTGATGGTCATGTGAAGGGAATGAGAAAATTGATAGTTTTTACGTGGGTGTCTTAAATTTGTTTTATCTTGATTTTAAAGTTTCATATCTAAACTCTCTTTCAAATATCTAGCTTACCCTGTGTTTTTGGTGTTGTGTTTGGCTTTTTCTTAAACCTATGATGATCGTGTATAATTTACACGGGAGCAGATGATGTTGCAGGAAGTAGAGCTCCTCAGTGAGTGGTCGCCGGAAGGAGATCGCCTGTTTCTATTTCTGTTAGGCGATCACCCTTTTTCTGTTTTCTAATAGGAGATCGCCTTTTGCTGTTAGGAGATCGCCTGTCTTTCTATTTTACTGTATTTTGTTTACGTTTTTGGAAAACTGACCGATTATGTATCAAACTCCCTGTGAGGAGAAACTTCATTACATATATATAATTATGTTCACTTCGATATATTTGTTCCACCTTTATTTTATTACATAAATATGAAAAGGAATTTGGCGGGATGTTACATTAATTGTATCAGAGCAGTTCGTCCTTAGGATGACCTGAGGGCTGTGGATCCATTGTGTTTCTTCTGCTCATAAAATCTATTTGAGTTTTAAATAACAACTATAGTGAAAGGTTTTCAAACGTTTTTGTATTGAAATTTTGTGTATGCTTTAGTGAATATATGCCCTAACTGAAAATCTTAGTATTAAGAATGAGAGGATCTTGATAAAGTAGTGAGGGTGCACACTCATAACTGGATCGAGATGATTCTCAATCTTAATTCCAAAGGTTTGATGTTTAGCATACATTGAATTCTGGTGTGATTTATTTCATTTTATTGAGTGTTTTTGTAATTGATTGAAAGTGGTTGTTTGGATTGATGGTTGTATACCAGTAGCTGTTCTGGTGTTTTGCTTGAGGTTATAAGTATCATGATTTTGTTGATAAACTCAAATTCTAAATGACTTTGAGATGTTGACCTTTGTAAGGTCTATATGTTACCTCCTGAATGAATCGATTTCTTATCGATCTCATTCTTATAGTTGTAGGGGATATAGAAACCAATAGTTTCCTAATCTTCTACAGAGAAGAATGGCTCCTAGACAGCCTACCCCTCCCCAACCTTCTGCTGAAATGGGCCAGACCGCCAGGGCCATTGAGATGATGGCGAGTGCCATCCAGCAGCAGAATACGGCGATGTCTCAGAATCACCAAGCTACAATGCAGCATTGGGAGACCGCCAGATCGGCTGCAACAGCTCCCAACGTCGGTCAGCCTCAGGAGCAGATGGGACTGACCGAGTTCATGAGGCACAACCCACCCAAGTTCAGTGGGAATGCTACCCCTGATCAAGCAGATCAGTGGGTCAGGGAGTTGGAGAAAATAGTCAGGGCAACCTCCTGCCCTGAAGATAAGAGGCTGGTATTCGCCACATATCTTCTGTTTGGAGAAGCTGAGCTCTGGTGGATGGGAACTCAGCAGATGATGGAGGCCCGAGAGGAAGTGTTGGATTGGGAGAACTCCAGGGTGAGGTTCCTGGAGAAATACTTCCCAGACAGTGCAAGGTTTGCGAAGGAAGCTGAGTTCCTAAGGTTGGAGTAGGGGGATATGTCTGTGAACGCCTATGCTGCTCGGTTTGAGTACCTCACCCAATTCTATACCCAGGCGACCTCTAAGGCTTGGAGGTGTAGGAAGTTTGAAGAAGGTTTAAAGCATGAGCTGAAGAAGACCATAGCACCCATGTGCATCAGAGAGTTTCATGCCTTAGTAGAGAAGGCAAAGATGGTGGAAACCTTGGAAAGGGGTAATTCTCGGGTGATCAGGTCACACCCAGGGGGTTCTTTTAGTGGGAAGGACAAGGTGCAGCACCCACAAAGCAAGCCTTATGCGGGACCTCCACCACATCGGGCAGGAACAGTTTCACCTCAGTTTCAGCAGCAACAAACATGGAAACCCAGATGTTTCACGTGCCAAAAGATGGGGCACATTTCTAGAGATTGTCCTAGCAGAAATAGGATGACTCAATCTGGTGGTTCCCAACAGATGAGGAATGAAGGCAGCAGGAAGAGTGTTTACCATGACAGGAGCAGAGGTGTCTCAATCAAGTAACTTGGTGCAAGGTACTTCGTGAATCCTAGCTCGGTTGGGAGTGAAGAATGAAGAGGACGTAAGTAGGATACCTGTGGTGAAAGATTTCATGGATGTATTTCCAGAAGAAATACCTGGATTACCTCCTAAGAGAGAAGTGGAATTCTCTATTGATTTGGTACCTGGAGCTGGACCAGTGTCAATGGCTCCCTACAGAATGGCTCCAGCTCAGTTGATGGAATTAAAGAAGCAAGTGTAAGTTAGATTTAGTTGTACCAAGGTTTAGTTTCAGCTGCATATAAGTTATGGAGAGTAAATAGGCAGTATGTTGAGGGTTTAAAGACTTAAGCATGTGTATCCATGGGAAGTACCAGAGTTAAGTTCCAAGAATGAAAGAATGAATTTTCTTTTATTTGAAGCTTGGAAGATGTTTATGTCGATGAAACAGCATGAGATGACTCTAGCTTAACCACAAGCTTAAAAGGAAAGATGAGATATTGTGTTTATGTCTAAAGTTCAATTAGACAGAGAAATTTGCTGAAAAATACTAGGTAGAGAAGTTACTGGGATAAGAGAGAAAGCTTCACGTAGAATGGATGCTGTTTTGTTGATCGTGATTTGAAAGATGAGTATGGAAATGGTGGGTTGAGATTTAAGGCTCCTGATGTCGTAAGTCTCCTGAACTTGGCAAATGAGGATGCAGTTCTGCCTGTGAACGTAGAAGGGAAGGAGGTAATGGCTATGGATAGAATAAGGGTAAGCCGTGTTATGATGATGTTGAGTTCTTCTAGCGATGTTAGTAAATTGCAGAAAGTTGGAGGTGGAAGCAGAACTTTCCGTGCCTTGTGTTACTAATGGGATGGGATTTGCAGCTAATCCTTTAGATGGGCAGTTGTGGTGGTCAGCGTTTCGTTTCTGATCTTAGAAACAATGCTGCATTGTCAGCTGTGTCTGTTCTTCTGGGTCAGTACTAGTATAGAGGCACTTTGGCAAGTTAGTGGCGTTAGAGAATGCTGGTTTAGATGAAAAATCTGGAGTGTGTCTCCAACGCTGCTGAAGGTCCAGTACGATGAGCTGCTTGATAAAGAGGGACCACAGAAACTAGAGGAATGGGTCTCTTCATCTAGAGGGACAGCTACTGATTAATTGGGTATGCGATGTTCGGGCCGTTTAACAGTCAAGCCATGCTCTCCTAAACGCCATTCAGGTCGCCTACTTGAGTTTGAATCAGCAGTGGATGCCTGGTGGTATGATGAGTGGTGGGAAGGTGTTGTGACTGCAGCTAATGTCAGTAGTAGATGGATCTTCGTCGGATTGCTCTACCTTAGAAAGTGAATCATCATCCATCCCCAAAGTTGAAGTTGCTAAGAAGGTGAGCAAGAATCGTTTGGTTGGGAAACCCCTGTGGATCTGGAAAATATGAAGGGAATAACTTTGAGGGAGCCACTCTATGTCGCTCATGAAGACAAGGGTAACAACTCTAGTGGTGGCTATGAGGACGAAGCTGACAAGGCTGTGAAGACATTTCTGGCCTTAAATGAAAACAAGGATAATAACTCTTGTAGAGGTAGTGATGATGTTGACAATGAGGAGAAGACCTTTGGAGTTGTAGTTGGAGATCATGCATTTATGAAAGTGACACCGACCAAGGGTGTAGGACGAGCTATCAGATCAAAGGAGCTGTCTCCTAAGTTAGTCGGGCCATATCAGATCTTAAGGAGGATCAGTCCAGTGGCTTATGAAATCGCCCTACCTCCCAAATTAGCAAATCTGCATAATGTCTTTCACGTGTCACAGTTAAGGAAGTATCTTGCAGACCCTAGTCACGTGTTGGAAGTAGACGATGTGCAGATCAGGGATGACTTGTTGTTGGAGCGAAACCAGTCAGGATTGACGATCAGTAGAGTAAGCAGTTTAGAGGCAAGACCATCAACATGGTGAAGGTGGTGTGGGATGACAGATCGGGTGATACAACTTGGGAATTAGAAGAAACCATGAGAGAAGCCTATCCCTACCTCTTTTCCTTGTAATTCAATTTTCGAGGACGAAAATTTTTCTTGTTGGGGAGAATGTAAGGACCTAGAAACTTTAATTGGAATGAAAGTGTTATATTTAAATAATTTCAGAAGATGTTATTATTTAAAATACAAAGAGCTGGTAAATGAAGTTTCGTAGTAGTCGGACCTCGGACGTCGCCCAAGGTATGGGGTCAGCTGGTAGAGGTCGGTCGGCTGACCATTGTATTAACCAAGTAGTCAGGTGCGATGACTTTATCGTGAGGTAATCACGTGGGTGTGCTCGAGGAAGACATGTGGATCAAGAAGAATAAAGGAAGAAAAGTGTAGCTAAGAAGTCTTCTACGAGATCGCCGTTATTGAAGACGGAGGCGATCTCCGACTTCTCTGGCACATAATCGTCTGTCGCCTAGAGGAGACATGACCGCCAATCGCCTATGGTGTACGTGATCGACGGGAGTGCACGTAGTATGTGGTCAAGATGCTGGATTAACCATAGTGGGTTCCAAAAACCACGTGTATCAAGGTGTGGGTTAAGCCTTAGATACGCTAGGCATGCGAAGCTCTATGCTTGAGCATAAGAAATCGTCCCTAGTATTGCATGCATGGGCGCACGAGGAGTAGTGCTGATCTATTCCTGGAAATGTGAAGCTACCGACGTCACCAAGTCATGTGGAGGTGATACCTTGGACGTAACATAATGGGATGAAGAACCTTCAGCAAGGTCTGACGATGTGACATCGGTGAGCAGAGTAAGGCGATGTGTTCTCGTCACACACAAGGGCGATAAGAGATCGCCAACAGGATGAGAGGAACATAGGTCATCAACCAGGATGGGAGACACATCGGTGGTCTGCCAGGGTGAGACATCGGTGGTCCTCCAGGGTGAGACATTGGTTGTCTGCCAGGAAGAGGAATCAGTCATCACCGGGATGAGGCACATCAGTCATCGCCGGTATGAGAGACAGAGGTCTTCGCCAGGATGAGGGACACATCGGTCGTTTTCCAGGGAGAGACATCGGTCGTCCGCCAGGATGAGACATCGGTGGATAGTCATCGCGCGAGCGGTCATCGGTGGAAGGTTATCGCGCGGTGTCGAGTTTCACACAGATAAGGTGGGACCCAGGCTCCCAGCATGAGACGTCCTGCACGCGCGACACGTAGACAAAAAGGGTGGTTCAGAATAGTGACATCAGAGTGTTGGCCTGCGCAGAGGCACGCGTAGTCGTACTGTTCAGGGAAGCGTACACGCAAACTTCCCTGCAGAGTGGGTGGTGGCAGCGGCTTTTGTGGACAAGTTGGTTTAAGATTCAAAAACCCACTTCTGAGAGGCAAAGGACGTTGCAGTGGTTCAAGAGTGAAAGAGTGAGCTCACCTTCATCCTTCTCTTTTCTCTCCTTCGCGCTGTGATTCAGGCATCCTCAAGCACCAGTACGACGAGCGACGACTGCCCTTAGAGCACCTGGGAGGTTCTCTGCAAGTTCTATAAACCAGACGCTAAAACAGAGCTAAGGCACCTTTAAGCTTCGGTGGGTTTTGGAGTTCTTGGTGTTTTGCGCAAGTCCAGGTAAGGGAAGCTAGCCTTATTTCCAACGAAAACCTTATATTAGATGATTGAGATGATGGGGCGACGTGGTCGCCGGTTTTCAACTGTTATTGTATAATCCCCTGTTTTTGAACGAGATCGCCGGTTTTGGCGTTGTTTTTCGAACTCCCCTGTTTTTGTGTTGTTTGAAACTGTTTGAGATTTAAATGTGATATTTGAAAATCTGAACCCGGGGAATGATTGTTGTTGTGATTGGAATCATTCATTTAAGTGTTATATGATGTGTTGAATGTTGTGAATGTGGGATCAAGGCATATTATTTTCAGGAAAGAAAATACCGTGTAAGATCGTGTAGGATGTGCATTGATCTGTGATTTCTATAATGAGATATCCTGACTCTCCTGAGATAATGAAATCATATAGATGAAGTTATTCAGGCGTTGAGAGTCGATGGAGGTTCATACGTATGGGTAAGTGTTTGAAAGATAAATACTTGACCTGTTGTGTGGATTCACCCTGTCATACTGTGAGAGTGATGAAATTGAGATCGAGATTGTGTTGATGCGCATAGCTGTGGAAACATTACAGCAGTGTAGTATGACAGGTGCAGATCTCTGAGTCTAGTCAATGCACGAGTCTTCCGGAAGTAGTGTCAAGTGTCTTGTGTGATGAGTTAGTGGAAGTCTGACGTGAGAAATGAGAAACATTGAAATTGATAGACACTTGATGCATTATGTGAATAGAACGACTCTTGAGGAAATTGTGAAATGTGTGATTTCTTGATGGTCATGTGAAGGGAATGAGAAAATTGATAGTTTTTACGTGGGTGTCTTAAATTTGTTTTATCTTGATTTTAAAGTTTCATATCTAAACTCTCTTTCAAATATCTAGCTTACCCTGTGTTTTTGGTGTTGTGTTTGGCTTTTTCTTAAACCTGTGATGATCGTGTATAATTTACACGGGAGCAGATGATGTTGCAGGAAGTGGAGCTCCTCAGTGAGTGGTCGCCGGAAGGAGATCACCTGTTTCTATTTCTGTTAGGCGATCACCCTTTTTCTGTTTTCTGATAGGAGATCGCCTTTTGCTGTTAGGAGATCGCCTGTCTTTCTATTTTACTGTATTTTGTTTACGTTTTTGGAAAACTGACCGATTATGTATTAAACTCCCTGTGAGGAGAAACTTCATTACATATATATAATTATGTTCACTTTGATATATTTGTTCCACCTTTATTTTATTACATAAATATGAAAAGGAATTTGGCGGGATGTTACAATCCGCACCCGCATGTATAACTTTAAGTCACTCCAAGAGATCACGGTTGACGTCTTGTTTAGCCCAATGTCCATTCAGATTGATGCCACCATTGCATGGCATAGTCCTCAAAATTCTAGGGAAGCTAACTTAACCTTTTGGTTCTCTTCGGCCTCATACACATTAAATATTTGATCTACTTTGTTAGAATTAGAGGCCTAAACAAGAAGGGGGTGAATTGTTTTTGAAAGATTTTCGCAAGGATTGAAGGTAGGGTGAAAAGCTATGAAGAATTAATCAATGGAAAATCTGTTCAGCCAAATAGAAAACTATTTTTAAGCTTGATTCCTGAAAATCAACCTATTGTGTTCACGAAACAACCAGTTGTTTATGCCAACAAATTTGAAAAGCAAAGTTAAAACAATTTAATGAGTGTAGGGATAGAGAAATTCATACAAGATGTTTATACTGGTTCACTCTTAACCAAGAGTTACATCCAGTTCTCAGTTAACCACTGAGAATTCACTATGTAATCAAACCTAGACTAGAAAACACACACCAAAACTGATGTTCTTGAACCCCTCAAGAAAACACACCACTCTTTGGCAAACCACATAGTTTCTAGAAATATCTTCTGAAAATGCACCACACAAGAACATAGAAAAATACAATGTTCAAGGAAGAAGGGAATAGAATACACTTAGGTAAATCAAAGCTTAAAGTACAAAAGTACAAAACTCAATCTTTTTCCTCACTTGAGATGATAAAAAAACTTTTTGAAATCTTGAAAACTATTTTTGATTGATCTCTCTTTGTTAGTTAATGCTTAGGAGCATAAAACAACCTTTTTATACTCTAATCAAATAGTCAAAGCAGTTAAATAAAAAACCAAAAGTTGTTGGAATCATTTAAAACAGATTAGAACCACTTAACAAAATTCTATTAAGGTTTTTAGAAAAAGCAACCAGTTGATTTCTCGAAACAACCAGTTCAATCTGTTTAACAGCAAAGTCAAAACAAAGCTAAGCTTTTCCAACCCATTTTAAAAAACGCTAAGTGTTAAACAACAAGTTGAATCGACATTTCAACAGGTTAAAATTTCACACCCTTTTAGAAAACTCATATTTTCAAAAATATTAAGATTCAATTAACCTTGGATCATCTTAAAGAGTGAATTAACATTTCAAAGACTACTAGACAACTCACACACAACCAACAACAAGGTTTCAAGCTTTCCTTTTGGATTTGGAGACATCAAAGCACATTGTTCAACAATTTCCCTTTATTAGATGAAGACAAATCCCTGGTTTTCTTGTGTTGTAGTTTTTAAATTTGATAGGACCTACAAAATAGAATTTGTGCCTATACAAAGCATACATAGCATTAGGATAAACCAAGTTTGAAAACATACACACTGATATGCACATGTGTATGCAGAAAACTAGAAAAATAGTGCCAAAACCAGTTTGTGTGGCAGCAGAATCGTGATGTGATGTGAGTT